>JAUPFT010000014.1:20983451-22183451 GCA_036936625.1 Parnassius smintheus behrii
GTTTTTCCGAGAAATATTGACACGGCCGGCGTATAAAGCATCACCAGTGCTGTCATCTGCATAGCAATGAATGCTACTGATTTCCAACATTTCATTGATTTTGCAAATCACAACTATGGCTGTATCTATAGTATGATTCTAGGGTAGCCGGAAAAACGTACATAAACATTTGACGTGATCATCGGGGTAGCCAATCTTTTTTTAGTTTTTATCTTTTTATCTTTGAAAAATAAAATCTAAAAAAAGTTGGCTTCTTCAACATACATTATCAGAGCGAAAGATAAGAGTGCCTAGAGCGAAGTTCTTAGCAGGTTCTGTGTCTATTATTACATTATAAAGAAAGAAGATTGTACTGTACTTATATTAATTAAAATTCAAATTAACATTTATTATCAGTATAGTAGTAATTATCATAAATGTTATTACAATTTTTATTATTACGTTAACAGTAGTTAAGTAGTTTAATAAGAAGGTAGGTCGGTAGATGTATAAAACCTAACCGTTCCTTGACAGTCGGGTAAAAAGGCGAACTATTACCCCGGCAATACATGTTGGCCAAGGCTCAGCCAACGCCAGCATAGGCAAATGGACAAGGCGAGTGCTACAGTCCACACGTTGGTCGAGTTCGAAAGAGACCAATTCCAAGGCCAATTATTAGTTATTGCAGCTTCTGTTATCTATTTAATAAGTACATATAATTAAATTATATGTACTTATTACAATATAATTAAGTCAGTGTACTCCACAGTAAAGTTAAAAAACTTAAAGATGTCCTCGTTAGTAAAGAGAAATTGTCGAAATTATTTTAAAGTTGCAACTTAATTAAATCAATATCTCACCGGGACGGACTCCAAGCTGTAATTGACATATGCGACTAACATGTGGACGCAACTTGCCGAGTGTTTGATTTGTGCAGAAAAACCGACACTGTTCCGAAGTGGTCGAGTCGTAGCGAGCGATCCCAAGTAGCGGCAAGGCATGCCCAACGAACCGTATACACGTTGGCGTTCGCCTGCACTCGGCCAGCTATGCGAGCGTTGACGAGCATTGACAAGGCTGGACAAGTGGACTGTCTATACTTTGGTGCTCGCCTTTGCTCGGCCAACATGTATAGCCGGCTTTAATGGTTCAGCATTCTTTAACAGACAACCTTGAATAATGCATTAAACATCTCATAATAGATCTGACAATCTATTATCAGAAGTGTTGATGCTTGACCGACTGTATTTCATAATCATTTTCTCACGACGAAGACGTGGAAGAGTCAGCCACATTGATTATAAAACTATTCACGGTTCTATCAATGGCAGTATAATATTCATTTAGTTTGTTAAAATTCAAAACTTAACTATACAAAACCTAACAATACAGCAAATAAAACATACTTTATAAAAAACAAATCACAACTATAATTGAAAATGTTAACGCGAGCCGCGAATCGTGTCGAAACTGGTTTTTTATCTCTGTATGACCGATTCCTTCACCCTACTCCGTACCATGAGATACACTTAGCGCATGACGATATGTAATCAATAATGAAATGTATGGAAGCAATACGTGTCGTTTTGTTTCCATGCTAACATAATACTTTTGGTCAATGTACGTTTTTCCGCCTGTCCTAGAAACATTCTATTGATATAGTTATTCTTTATATTTGAAATAATAGAAATAATAATAAAAATCTTTTTTAATAAATTGCTTGCAGTTTATGAAAATACCATATTCCTTCTTGAATACCCAATGGTATTTAATATGTTCATATTTATTTTATATTATAAAATATTTTACATAAATGAGAACATGAGAAGTTTTTTTATTTATTTTTTCATAATTTCTTACTGGCTAGTTAACAATAACAATGTAGTAAGGACCTGATGTCGTGAGAACCTGGTGCCTATAATAGGTTTTATACTAAAAACCTGAGTTACGGGTAACCATGCCCCCCGCGGATAGCTTAGGTAGCAATCCTATTGCTGATTCATTATTAGAGGTTTTAGAAATTGTTATAGGAGTAATTTACTCGTTTGAGAAAATTAAAAATATTAATGTTGGGTTAAAAGACGATTCTCAGTTTTTTTGATAGTTAAGGGTTTTTTAAGAATTTTGTCAATATTATTTTATACCTATGTTTGTTTTTGGGATATATATCTAAAATTTTATTTAGTTTCTTTTAAAGGAAGGGTCCCGCGATGCAAAAAACCTTACGTGAAAGAGTTGAGTTGCAAGTTTGTGTTTTGCATATTATATCTTTGCGGCGCTTATACTTAAGAAGATCTGGGTTATAATGTAGATGAGAATGTTGTTTAAGTACGATATGCAGGATGAAGGTTTGTCTAACCGTTAGTACATCCCATTTTTATATAGCTTGTCTGTAGAAAAACGGAAAAAGAGATCAGCGCTGCTTTGAGATTGCACGTTGTGCACTCTTTACTTGGATGAGGTATGTTTTGGCACCTCCTCACCATGATGTTATACAATATTCAAGTAGAGATTGACATAAAACGAAGTAAACTAACATTATAAGACGGCTAATTCTGCTATATATTTTAAGGTGCTGAGCTTTATATGAGCTTGATACTAGGGTTCAAAGTAGGGTGTTAAAAATGGCAAAGTCTAATCAATCAAAATGCCAAGATATTTAATTTTATCGGTTCTTTCAACTAGGGTACAGTAATCATCATCATCATCATTGCAGCCCCTCACAAGTCCGCTGCTGAACATAGACCTCCCCCAAGTAATACCATAAAGCAAGGTCCTGAACCACCTGCATCCATCGACTTCCTGCATGTCTTACCAGGTCATCACTCCATCTAGTGGGGGGTAGCTCTACACCACGCCTACCGGTACGAGGCTGCTACTCGATAACATTCTTTCCCCATTGGTTATCGGTTCTTCGAGCTATATGGCCGGCCCATTGCCACTTCAGCTTAACAATCCGTAAGGCTATGTCGGTCACTCTGGTTCTACTGCAGATATTCTCATTTCTGAGTTTATCACGCAGAGAAGTTCTAAGCATAGCTCTCTCCATAGCTCGCTGAGTGACCTTAAATGTTCTCATATGGCAAGCAGTGAAGGACCACATCTCAGTTTCATAGATCATCACTGGCAACACGCACTGGTTGTACAATCTAGTTTTCAGAGTTTGAGGTATACCTGACGACAAGATGTGTCGTAATTTTCCAAACGCTGCCCAGCCGAGTTGAATCCGTCTATTGACCTCTCGGTCGAAGTTGTACTTACCTACCTTATTTACCTAGTCGAAAGCAGCAGAAAGTCCGTCAAATAATACACATTCACATGATATACATGTAACGAAGAATACTAACCACACACAAGATTTTTTTCGTGTATAATAAATTATATATACTACATCAAAACATAAATGGACTTTTGAATAAATGTGACATCTTAATAGAACGTTTAAATGACCTCTCCAACAATGAAAAAAATGTTAGTATTTTATGCATCACCGAACATAATATGTTACAGAACGATGTAAACACACTAAATATACCTAACTATAAACTAGCTACATACTTTGCTCGTAATAATCGAAACGGAGGTTCAAACATATTGGTGTACAACGGCATAAATTTTACGGAAATAGAATTAATAAAACAATGCAATATCCCTAACGTTTTTGAAGGCTGTGCCATAGAGCTGATAGACCACAAAGTAATTATATTATGCATATATAGACCCCCAAATCCAAATAAAATAAATACTTTCTTTGAAAACGTAACAAAAATATTACATCTCATCAGCTATAATAATAAACAAAAAATAATTTGTTGTGATTTTAATATAGACACTCTTAAAAAAACTAAAGATTCCATTCAATTTGAACGTATTGCAAAAGAATTTAACTTGAAATTAGAAATAATTGAACCGACACGACCTAGTAGTGGTACCTGTTTGGATAATATATTGCATAATATAAGAGGATGTAATAGTGAAATAATAGAACTGGGTGTTTCCGATCATACAGCACAGTTGATGAGATGGACAGTAAAGAAAACGTGTATTATTAAATATTGGCATACATATAAACGTGATTACAACAAAGAGAATATAACACTTTTTAAGAAATGCATTGGCAGTCTAAGCTTCTCAGAAGCATATGAAACTGATGATCCAAATACAGCCTACAACAGCTTCATTGACTTATTTATACTATTCTATTACTTATGCTTTCCTACTATCAAATTTAAAGTAAACCCAATTAAGAAAACACAATGGATTACGCGGGGAATAAAACTATGCAGCAAAAAGAGACGAGAACTACTGTGGGAATAAAGACTGAGACCTAGTAAAGACACAAAACAAAAATTTAAAAACTACACAAAGAGATATAAAAAAATTGTCAAAGTGACACAAAAAGCTCAAAAGAGTTATTTCATTGAAACAAGTCATAATAAAACAAAAGCTGCGTGGAAAGTAATAAATGGAGTGAAGCCAAACATACCTAAACAAAATATTGAGGGAATAAAGATCCAAGGACAGAACGTGACAAATCCTAAATTGATAGCGGATTATTTTAATAATTATTATTCAAATCAAATACAGACTAATAATGAAAAAGGGACTAACAAAAAAACACTTGCAGTCACAAATCGGCCAAATCAATATTCATGGAACCAACAACAACCCAAGAAATTATAACAATCATTAAAAACCTCAAAAATACAACCACCACAGGATATGATAACATACACACTAAAATAATTAAGGAAGTAGCACCTTTAATAGCTCCTATACTATGTAATAATATAAACAAATGCTTCCAAAGTGGAATATTCCCAGAAAACCTAAAAATTGCAATCATTAAGCCTTTATATAAAAAAGAAGATAGAACAAATGTGAGTAATTATAGACCGGTGGCGTTACTATCGACTTTCTCTAAAATATTCGAAAAAACTATTTATATTAGACTATACAACTATTTGGAAAAGAATAATACCCTATGCCAAGAACAAATGGGCTTCAGAAAAAACAAAAATACCAATATAGCTATCTACAACTGTCTAGAGAAAATATACCAGAACATGGATAGTAAGAAACCAGCTGTGGCAATGTATATGGATATGACTAAGGCCTTCGATTATGTAGATCATAATCTACTACTAGGCAAATTATACATGTATGGAGTTAGGGGAAATGTGCATAGTCTAATGAAATCTTATATAAAAGACAGAAAACAAATAACACAAATTACCCGAATAGATATCAAGTCGAAAATCGAAAAAATATACTCTTCTGATACACAATTGATTAAATACGGAGTTCCTCAAGGTGGAGTATTTGCCCCTCTCCTTTTTATCATTTACATAAATAACTTTCAAAATTGTACAAGACACCAAATGTCGTTATTTGCCGATTACAGCACTGTAATTTACAACAGTAATAACTATGATGAAATAGAAGGTGAAATTAATAAAAGTCTTATATCAATTATTGACTGGTTGAAAGAAAACAACCTAAAAATTAATCTGGACAAAACGAAAATAATGACGGATCAATTTAAAAAAAAACACCTCAATAAATCTACACATCAAATATATGGGTCAAGACGTAAAAGAAACAAAGGTTAAAAAATTTTTGGGACTACTTATAGACAATGATATGTCGTGGAAAACACAAATTGATTATATTCGTAAAAAATTGCACCAATTAGCATACGTTCTTTATATGTTGGGAAAAATTGCAAACCAGAGAGCACTATTAGCAGCGTACCATGGCTATGTCGCCTCAATCCTGAGATATGGCGTTATATTTTGGGGAAATGCACCTAACATTCGCGAAGTATTCATCGCACAAAAAAATGTCTACGTGCGATCTGTAGTTTAGAAAGCACAAACACATGCAAGCCGCATTTTCAAAAATTAAAAGTTCTAACATTTCCCTCATTATATATTTATGAAACAGGAATTTTTGTAAAACGTAATATTAACATGTATAAGTTCGTGGAAAGTCAACGTCGCTCAGATAAGCTTCATTTAGTATCAAGTAGAACTGTTTTATTACAGAAGAGTATATATGCAATGGCACCAAAAGTATATAACAAAATACCTAAATACATTAGAGATTGTGACAACATTAATATTTATAAACGTAAACTTTTTGAGCTACTAAACGAAAAAGCATATTATTCTTTAGATGAATTCCTTAGCGACACATTTTAACATTAAAATACTACATTGAATATATACCTATCATGACATGTGCCAATTAATACTAGATGACAATTAGAAAAAATGATGATAATTATTATATGTTTTATTATACTATACCTTTATTATCTTTAAAATTTTCTTATATTAATACATTATTTCAATTAAAAACTGACATCAGAAGAGAAACAAAAATATTAAGCAATTATTATTTTATATTTTGTATGCATACTGGCGGGACATAGAGAACCTACCTTGTATTTTACTGTGACGTATATTAAGATCTGTAAAATAACCTATGTTCACAAAATAAACTGATTTGATTTGATTTGATTTGAAAAATGTGTCCCAGATATACGTACTCATCAACAACTTTAAGCATAGTGCTCCCAACTACCGGCATGAGTGTGACATGGACATTAATCATGATATTAGTTTTGTCCATGTTCATCTTAAGACCTATCCGTTGGGAAATACCATTGAGGTTATTGAGCATAGTGCTTAAATCCTATGCAGTCGCTGGATGACTTAAGCACTATGCTTAAGTCCTCCAGTGATTCTGTCATAAGGACTATATCGTCGGCAAATCCAAGGTGAATGATGTACTCGCCATTGATGTCCAGTCCAGTAGTTTTAAAACATCTTCCAATGCAGCGGTAAAGAGTTTCGGGGATATGTCACCCAGTCTTACAACACCTCTCAGCAGTTGGATAGGTTTCGAACTCTGATTCTGTACTCGGATAGCCATCGTAGCCCTACTGTACAACAATTCAGCACTTCGATATACCGACAGTGAACTTGACACCGCTGAAGGGACTGTAGTACCACCCAAATTTCGACGGAACCAAAGGCTTTCTTATAGTCCACATACGCCAGGAAAAGTGGTAGATTGTGCTCTTCAGCCTTCTGTACAATCTGCCGCAGGGTATGTACATGGTCAATGGCATTGAAGCTTTTTCGGAAACCGGCTTGATCGGGAGGCTGGAAGTCATCGAGTCTAAGGGAAAGTGATATCCTGGAAGTCTTAAGTCATAGATGTGGTCTGTAATTGTCAAAAACAGTTGTGGAAGGAGGTAGCTCTATGACCAAATGCAATGTGGCCGATAATTATCGACAGAGTTTCTATCGCGTCCCTTGAAAATTGATGTGCTAAGGGCTGTTTTAAATGCACTAGGAAATACTCCGGTTTCTAAGACCAGGTTCCATATTCGTAAAATTAGTAGTGTTAATATTTTTTTATACCTCTTTATAACTTTTCCGGAGATCAGATCACTTCCCGCAACGCAGTTGTCTCTTAATCCCTTGATGAGTTGGGAGATTTCTGCTTCATCGGCAGCAAGTATAACAAGTGAGTTAAGAGAAGAGTAGTTTTAGTTAAGAGGGGAGAAAAATTACAATCAGGTTCAGCTAGTCGTCGTATTGTACAATTAATTTGTTCAGCCAGCCTTGATCCCACATGGGTAAAATAACCGTTTATATTATTAACACTGCTTTCTCTCTTCCGAATTGACAGAAGATATCCAGTAAGATGATTGATCAGATTTCTTTCACCGGCTAATTTTCTTTATAATTTCCCACAGTTTCTTATTGTTGGCTATGGTATTTTATATCTCTTGTTTTTCGTAGCTTAGTTTCACTGTTTTTAATAACGTGTTACGAAAATTCCTGTAACGTTTGTAAATCCTGATATTTTCGTCAGTGGGATTTTTTCAGCTTGTTATAAAAGTTTTCTCTATTTCTCATACACCGAAGAAGACCACAGCTTACTTATGCGTTGTCTAATGGGAATTTTAACCAACCTAGTGTTGTTTTTGATAACTGTATAAGTACGATACTAGTATATATGTCGCAAAGTTAACATCAGTACTTTAAGTAATAATAATAAAATAATAAATCATTATACGAAGTCATTTAATGAGAAATATTATTTGTCCCACTACCTAAATTACTACGTTTTGACGCGTTCTAACAGTTTCTAAAATTATGTTGGGATCAAATGAATACATGTTGTTCATTCATTCATTACGATCTATCAAAGTCCATTACTGAACAAAAGCCTATCCAATTAGTATTACTGTCTTAGAATTTAGCATAAGTATTAGTGTAACATTTGCTGGTGAATCAAATAAATATAGAAATAAAAGAATTACGCTTACATTCCAAAAAGGCTTACTTTAATACAATTGGAATTCGAAAGTCTCATTTGTAAAGTTCGTTACTCTTTTATATTTTATATATTCTTAATTCAATGAAATAATAACATTATAATAAAAAAATAACTTGTGCATTCAGCGAGAAAATATGCATGTTATCTCACGCTGTTAGGACACCGGCTATGAGTAAGATTGTAAAAATAGGTCCTATAAAAAGAAGAAAATGACTGGTATCTGAATTAACAATTAAAACTAAAATATCTTAAAATGAAAACATTTTGTAATCAAAAAGAAATAACCCAAGAACTTGAATTTAGTAAAACAATACGAGGGCGTGACCTATAAGTGCCATAGGAGCACGAAAGACAGAGAAAGACTAATATCTTTATTCAGAATACTATAACGTTCTCCTAATCCTTTTTTTCCTCATTCTTATAGTCCGATGAGACGGCAATCAGTTACGATCAGAGAAAGTTCAAATGCAAGATCAACGGACTTTTTTTCTTGAAAAATTTAAAATAACGCCATTCCTCGCCATTTCTCACTCCAAAATAACGGTCCTTTCATCGGGCGGGTCGCAAGTCATTTTAAATATCACATAAAATAAAGATGAAGCGTGTGGTCTGATTATCTTATCATTACATATAAATAATACACCAAATACGTGTATACGACTTGGCTTCGATCCACATTACAACATGTGTCGACATTTAACATAAGTCAGACGTACAAATACCGTCAACAGTCCTCTTCATCAATACCATTAGCTATTAACGTCGCTCATATTACATGCACTAAAGTTAATATAGTACATTAACTTTAGACGTAATATTATCTTTCAACCACTTCACATTCAATAAATATTTTTTATAATTTATGTTTGATAAATATAATTCTATTCCATTATGTCTAAAAGTGTCCTCTATCCTGAATTTTGGACTTTTCACAAAAATTCTGGACAGTCACAATAAAACTAGCCACCTGCGCAAGGCAGGATTATAATACATGAATTTCTGGTGTCTGGTCTGGTTTCTGATGAAGTTAATACTTATAGTCTGATGGCTTATACAGCTTCATCGGTGTCAGGACTCGCGACTTTTTAGAGGCCGCGAGCTGTAAAAAGAGTGGTATCATATTACGTCCTTCGTTATTTCGTAACGATGATCTCCTACTACAGCGTACTGTACACGTGGATGAGTTATCTAACGACAGTCCGAACAGAGGGTAGCGGGCCTTTGCTCTGAAGGATAATTTATACCGTTCGATGTTGGACGAAGGACGCGAATGTACGGTGTGATGTACGCTGTGTAGAGGGCTATGCAACGCGCCCATCTGCGGACTCGCTGCGTTCTACCCGTTGTCCTAACAATGTTTGTGGACTTCATTTAGGTCGTTGGAATCTAGCGGAACTGGGAGTTCGATTAAAATGTTACGGGGCCTTCTGAAACTTTCCGTAACATTTGGAGTCGGATGGTAGATAGATGGGGTGGCATATAAATGGCACGTAAAGCCACGTACGTTCCGAGACACGGGGCTGGGAACACCGCCAACTTCCTGACTTCGGGCTGCTACTGAAATATGTGTCTAGATAGAAGAACCCAATAACTGATATTTTATGCCTCGACTCGGATTTCAAACCCGGGCCTTATTATTAGTAGCCGTGCTTATGATTATCAGATCAAAGCGGTAGTCAATTCACTACTATGGAAGTGATCACAGAAGTAGGCATAAAATAGGACAACGCGTGCATATAATCGCATCACTTGCCACGTCACTCTTTCAGTTAATACTGCTGCCGAATGCTTATTGTTTGATATGAATTATATGAATAAACAATTGAAAATAAAAAATACATTTGTGATTATTGTTTTTTTATTAAATATATTTTAATAAAAAAACAATAATCACAAATGAGTTTTTTCGTTTTTACTGATGCTGAACAAGTCTGGAATCAAAAATAACCCAAGGGCCTCACAAATCATAACACAATAACGTGTTGTAGGTAATTTCCGAAAGACCCGTGATCTTTCCAACATTTGAGATAGGCAAGCGTATAAATTGCATTCGACCTTAGAAGGCAATATTTCATCACATTATTTACGACTAGTACCTTTTCTTAACATGATTTATTACAATATGTAAATGCTCGTACTAATTGTCTCAGAATATATTAATTTCGTTTTTTTTAAACTATTAGTTTATTTTTAAAACTATGGATTTAAGAAAACACCTGTAATAAATAATTTAATATTTATAATAACATTTCCCTTAGTCACATGGCCCTTGTAGTGGTATCATAATATGATCACTCATTTCACGCGATGCGCTGTGAACTGCTTACAGGCTGATGATGATGGGGAGGAACACGTGCTGCACATGCACATAATTATTCTTGTCTTAAATTTGAGACGTCAAAGAATCACCTCTACATATCGCTTGTGTGTCAAATAAGGTGACTAAGGGAAATCTATGCGAAATCTTGCGGCTGCCAACAGTGGTACAACGGTAACGATTTCTTTTGATACTAGATGTAAAACGGTGATTTGGATCAGTCAGAACGCAGTGTTAACAGTGCGAGGCATCTAGCTCCGAAATCACTAGTCTTAATCGCTATACCTGTAAAAAAGAGTGATGTAGAATATATGTTTGAAATGATGATATTAAAATAGATAGCCTTGTCTAGGTGTGGGCTGTTTAAGATCGGATTAAGAATTACATAATAATCTCTTTGTAACTGTCTGTTTTCGATTATAGTAAGCTTCTCTATGTCGTTATTTTTAGTGTTTTGTAGTAGTTCTTTTTTCACTTTTTTTAAATATCTTTACTGATATTTGAGCATGTAAAAGCTCGTAACCCTATCTTCTCAAATGTTTCAGAAGGCTGTACAAGATAGAGACAACTATCTGAATAATTTCGGTCTGCACGCCATTCCAAACCTCAAGAGTTTTATACGGATATTGTTTCTCCATTGGAGAAACTATTATTGAAACATTAGTATTTGTTCTATTTATGAAATTATATGCACGACTGAATGCGATTATCCAGATGTCTGTTAAACTTTTTTATATAAACACGAAAAATATCCTTTTTAAATCCAGGTTTTACGCATATTCAAGCAAATAATAAAATAACATCACTAGTGAGACGTAAGCCGCAATGAATTTTTATCCAATGAATGCCTATTATTCAATTGTATAGTACACCCAAACTCATTCGTTCGTATTTATCAGTAGGAAAACCGATAACCCTCATTCCGCTCAGTGTGACGCATTGCAGAGATTAAAAGCTTATACACATACTATCATGATTGTGGGCATAAAACTGATTGAATTCAATACGTCCATTTTGTCATAAATTTGACGTTCATAAAATAATTAAAATTTTGCTATGATTTTGTTTTACTTGAAAATGTTGTTTCTTTTATTTTACCTCAGAAAATAATCAATGAGTTTATTATATTATACTCTCACTTATATTTTCAAAAAACGAAAAAAAATATGTGAGAGTTAAAATGAGAATTATTAAGCATCAAAAAATGGCAAACATTGAGAGACTGAATTGATTTCTGTATTTTACGACATTTACGGGACTAAATGACAAACAATACACTAAATTTTCATGATATAATATTTTAAACATGTAAACATGCATACAAAATCTCCCAGAAGAATACCGATTCTGAAGAAAGATTCTCGTGAATCCGTTGAAATTTAATAATTCTGATCTCAATGCAGGTGCTGAGCTGCGGAGTTTTACCATCTAACTTATTTTCTGTATTTGTTGCATACTACAGGCCGCAGGTTCGTTTTTTGCATGGATTAAGTTATTGTATGGCTTAAAAATACATTTTTCGGGTCGGTCGGTCGGCAAGTTATGTATGTAAATCATATCCGTTGTAAAGGAGATGTTTGGTGGTGTAGTTTTTTACGAAGAAAATAATTTATCACTAAAGTAATTAAAATATTTTAAGTTCTAACTTCTAAGTGATGACAAAATAAAAATAAACTGAAGGAGAGATAAATTAAAAGTAACAAAAAAGCGACGCTTTAAAGTTAATGCCCCAGAGAAATACAACAAAGCATGACGAGCCCTTTGTGTTTTACCTAAAATGCTAACAATGAAAAGTACGTAAATCTTCAGAGAATTGTCAGAGATTGATGGTAATGTAAAATCGACACCTCATTAGATTAGTGACTTTACATAAAATAAAAAAATCATTTTTAATGATCTTTTCATCTTAATCTTTAGCTAGCTTCCTTCGGTTATACAAGACGCAGGTTTGGCATCACATGAAATACTGTTTTAATCTCTGAGCCTGGGCATTTCAGTGAAAGCTCCTCCTACTTGATTGACGACCGAGCTCTTTCTGATCAGATCGATTCACTGCCGCTTTAGCGAGATGTTGCATTCCTTTTCATTTTCTATCGCACTTATTGCTCGGAATGCTCAGAGGATTTGTTCGGATTAATTTCGGCCGCCAAATTCCACCAACACATATTGTGACAAAATTCACGATACCACACCATCTGAATGCTTGGTAGTCCACCACTATGCAATTTGCCAGGAGTTTTTTACTTTACACGACTTTTTTGTGGAATCGTTTACCACCGTCGATTTTATAAAATATATCTATTCTATTCATCCATTACGGTCTATAAAAACGCACAACTTAATATAAGCCTCCGCCATAGATTGTTAAGCTTATCAGGAGGGTGGGCAACTGCAGTTTTTACTATTTTGAAATATTATCAAGAGGTGGCTGCTGGTTATCTCCTGTATCTGTATCCCCCTTGTAGGGCGAATGTTAGGAGAGGAGTAAAAGAGAGAGTAAATTATCCTGGCAGTTAAACAAACGAATGATGATATAAGACTCTCTTTATTGTATTAATAAATTTGATTATATAGGATTATTATTACACTTGTGTGTGTGTGTACTTTTATATACTCTCACTATTACTACTACTACACCCTGTCATCTCTTACAAAACTTATGGGACGATATGGGGTTTTGGATATTTTTATACTATCACAGCATGGTAAGAATATACAAATTATATCATTATAATTATATTCTTACATAAAATTGATTTTATTATGAAATATAATGATGGCGGCTTAAAAAAGCAATGACCACTTCATTTCTTTCCATAGGAATTACTTAATTTTTCTCTAAGAATCACTAGCGAAAGATACTTAAACCCAACGACATCCGGCATGCGGCGTAATCTTGGTAAATCGTGTAATAAACTTTAGATATACTACGAGTACATTAATAAAAACAATCCGTCTAAAAACTTCTAAAACTTCAACGTCTAAAACGTGGTTTATTGATAGCTTTCCAACGTGATAGAGCAATGCTGCAGCTACATTATGGTTGTAGCACAAATGGGTCGGCTCGACAGGGGTAGGACCACGCTCTCACAAAATACCAGCATAAAATAGCAGCTTAATGATTCTTTGTTTCGTACGATGAGTGTAGAGAACCGGAGACCCTTTTTATTTAAAACAAGGCATTCCATCTTGGCCCTCACAGGTGACAATGCATCTACGTTTTGAATCTTGATTGAGTATAAATGTAGATGTCTATGGGCCTCAGTATCCACTTACCATCAGTTGAACTGTGTTCTAGTTTGTTACACTTATACTATTCAAAAATATAGTGTCGAACTAAAACTATGGGTTAAGTACACACTTTCTAACTAAAGATTTTCTTTAGCCGCTGTGCCACAATTTCGCGATATTAGACATTTGCTATCAAATTCCATGGTTAACATTTTAGTTTGCATATTTCCGCGGGAGTTCTCACGTAAATCAAATTGCAGTTAAAATCTGAGAGAAACTATTAACAACTTTTTGTGATAAAACGGTGTATAGAGTTTATCAAAAAGTTTTAAGGGACCTGAAGTCAAGTATATAAGTATAAAACACTTGTTTATGAATTTACTTTTGTTCGTCCAACCGTATTACCTGTTTTTGGTTTACGATAAGAATGTACGTACTTTACAGACCTATCAGTTGTCTTTAGCCTCAACATTGGTAGACTCAGTTATGGGGTATGGAATTCAATGAGTTGAATGGGAAAATTAGCGTCGGATGAATTAATTTGAAAAGGTTCCCAATGACATTGACTGCGATCGCTGATTTGCTTGCAAAACAAATATGGCGGTGCTTTATACAACAGATTAAATAATGTTGCTACGTAATCTACACATAGATGAAACAAGTGTCTAGCAGTTGATTGTTTACGAGCTAATCGTGAAAAGATTAAACCTTTACTAAGATCTAAAATATACCGTGAATAAAAGTAATATATAAGCACTTTTCTGAATTTTTAAATTGATTCAATTAAAAAAGAAAGACAAGATACTAAAACGTCTTGGGAATAGCACGGACAATTCTCTTAATTTAGTTAATTGGTAGTTACGGACAAGAGAGTCAAGACGTTCTCGAAAGATCACGAATGTCTTTATCCAATTTATTTAACGATGCTGGCGTTCTCATTACAGATTGAAGTGGACAACGTAGAGTACGCCGTTATTCCATCTATCCACCATTTGGTCCATAAAATTACATATTTCAAGGATATTTGAGCAGACAATTAGAAAATTACATGTCAATCACATTTTATTTTAAGATAAGTTTGGAAAGTATTAAGTAACAATAACATAGTTGTATACTAAGAACAATATTTTTTTAATAAACTTAATATGTATATTTTATTCATATTATATTGAATGCGTATTTTCCATATGCATTTAAATAGCCTGTACGGTAGAGAGATTAGAATCTATGTATTGCAGAACGAGCGTTTGTACATACTTTTTTCAATCAAATTAATATGTATAGAGATTTAAAATAGATTTATTTGTTGAAAAAATATTATCACTTACAGTTAGTGATATTAAAAGCAAATAGAAAATAATATCATTGCTTACAGTGTAATAAAATCGCAATATAAAATCTATGTATGAGACATAACGAGCGTCCGTACATTACATATCCGTCTTGCGGTGCCACGAGATGGAATACGAGACATTGAATTCTATTTTATATGAATATTCATACATTCTTATTTACTGCCAAAATATATATTATAATATCGTTGCTACATTGCATTAAAAATACAATATAATGTCTATGTATGAGACAGAACGGGAGTCTGTTGGTTACATATCTGTCTCGCAGTGTCACGAGAAGTATACGAGACATTGAATTCTATTTTATATGAATATTCGTACATTCATATTCACTATCAAAATTATATAATATAAATTCTATGTTTGAGAGAGAACGGGAGTCTATACACTACATATCTGCCCTGTGGTGCCACATGGCAGTAAATGAGGCATTGGATTCTGTTTCACAAGAATATTCATATGTTTTTTTTAGTTCAAAATGTATGCAAGGATTATTATACCTGCGGTACTACTGGCGGCTACAAGAAGCTATTGTCACAACTAATCTTACTAACTTTCGGGACAAAACAGAAGACAAATCATTTGCTCATGTGATGAAAAAGATTAATATGTTTTACACAGCAATATCAACCCCAAAAACTTATCAGTCAATCTTATATAAAAGGAAAAATTTCTTTTCAAATTCTCTAACGATTATCCATTATTCTTTTTAATAAATGTCAAATCAGAGATAGATGGTTATGTGAAAAACTAGCCCTATCCTTTCAAATTTCAACATAGTATACATAGGTCTTGTGATGAAAACTGATAACGAAAATAACGATTCTGTAAATAATTGCATTAGACTGTTATGTGACTTATACAATTTGAAGGGTCCTTTAAGAATAGAATTACTGCTATCAGAGCTAACCAATGATTATAAAAATGGCTCTTAAGGAAACCCAAGTGACTTCATATTTGGTATAGACTTTCGTCTTATAACATAAAATTATTTTCATAATTCTAAAAAAAAAACTATACAGAAACCTTTAAACTATTGGGACCTGTCTCCATCAGTAACAACTCACTAGACATTCAATAGCCTCCAGTAGTTACTCTATACCAGCAGAGGAGATATTATCAATATGTGGCAGGCACCAAACCCAACCATCGAGAAAAAGAGAATAGAGGTAAACAAAGCTAAAGACGTAAGTAAATTCCCTACACTTCATTTGATCCCGAATGGTTTAAAATGTTATTTACAAAAAAAAACTGTCTCAATGGGTCGAGACCAGTTCATTAGAGTGTGAGTCAAGCATGTCCTCCCACATATACTAGTATTGAGTTAAGTATGTATTTAATACAGCTGTAAAAATAACTAAAACAGGACAAGAAGAAAGAAAAATTATTTATTATTTATTATTTTCGATGGGGTGGTTTTTCTAGTGTGGTAGAGTAGTATTGGGAGTAGTGGTCCTGAGTCTTACCAACTTTAATATAATGAATTTCCACAAAGTAACGCCTGATTCTATTTATATTTATTTATTATGTTTATTGTTTTTTTTGTTGTTGTTGAAAATTGTTTATTATGAAAATTTATGATAGTAAATAAATAAAATGCAGCAATCAAATCTTTAAACATCTCCATAGTAAACAAACACAGGGGAGGCGTCAACGAATATAATTATTCGAAGTAACTTACAAGTAAGTGTCCTTCGATCACAATTGTATGAAGTTGACGCTTCCTATCCTATGTACAACCCTACCCTTCTGTATATTATTACCCACCCTTAGAGTTTGCTTGCATTTTAATTATTTTTTCTTAATTCTAGTGGATATAAATTCACAATAACATGAGGTCTATAGTGTTGCTAGTGGTAGTTCGTATAGGTTGGGTTACCATTTAAAATCTTGTTTTTCCCCCAGAAGGTTAAAACTCGTGTTATTCGTCCCGTCAATTCATAACTACATAGTATACAAACACAGAGGAGGCTTCAACTTGCGAACAGTTGCGAAGTAGGCATTCCTTCTAAGTCCTCAAGGATATCACCCCCAAGGAATAAAATTGAATGCCTAGTTTTCATTAAAAAAGGTCCCCGGTTCTCTACACTCACTATACGAAACACGGCTGCATTAAGTTGCTCTTTCAAACCGGTCTGGTATTTTCCCCGGTCTAGCCAACCTATTTGAGCATGGCTAGGTTTAAATATCGCATATGGCTGTGGCATAATGAACCAAGTAGTGGTCCTATATATGACGATATGTGCCGAACATGTAAAATATTTAAGAGCAAACTAAAATGGTGTCAGAACCATCAAGAGCAAATTCAACTCGATATCATAGCATCACATCGTAAGGCAAATAATTTCAAAAAATTCTGGAAAGCCACCAACAAATTTGATATTAAGCCTACCCTGCCTGTGTGCGTTGGAGGTGTAAACGAACCTATTAGCATAGCTAATATGTTTGCAGAGCATTTTATAATAGAGTCGTTGCTAGTTACATCGCAGCCGATGCCCGGAGATGAGAGCTCTCATGGCAGTCATGACTTCATTCGTTTTACACCTGAACAAGTGGCAACTGCCATTAAAAATATGACTAGGGGGAAATCTCCCGGCCATGATTCTCTCAGCACCGAGCACCTGCAGCATGCCGGACCTCACCTGCCTCGATTACTCGCTACGTTCTTCTCTTCATGTCTCTGTCATTCGTATCTGCCTCACGACCTTATGCGGACAATAGTTGTGCCTATAGTTAAAAACAAAACAGGTGACGTAGGAGATAAGTGTAATTATCGACCCATATCTTTGGCAACAATTATGGCTAAAATACTTGACAGCATGTTGGATACACAGCTGGAAAGTTATATTGCACGCATGCATGCACGATGCACAGTTTGGGTTTTGGTCTGAATTGTCTACTGAGAATGCTATCTTAGCCCTAAAGCACACTGTTGAATATTACACAAAGCGACGTACACCTGTATATGCAAGTTTTTTTGATCTCTCCAGAGCTTTTGATCTTGTAAATTATGACATACTATGGGATAAGCTACGCCAAAAAAAGATTCTAGCTGAGCTTTTGAAGATTTTTCAGTACTGGTACAATAATCAGCATAATAATGTGAGATGGATCGATAAGTTCTCTGAAAGGTACAGATTGCAATGTGGGGTCAGACAGGGAGGAATTACGTCACCAAAGCTTTTCAACCTGTACATAATTTTTTTTTTTTTTTATAGAAGAGGGGGCAAACGAGCATGCGGCTCACCTGATGTTAAGTGACTACCGCCGCCCATGATCAACCGCAACACCAGGAGAATTGCGGGTGCGTTGCCGGCCCTTTAGAAAGGAGTAAGCTCTTTTCTTGAAGGTCCCCAGGTCGTATCGGTCCGGAATAATCGCCGGTGGTAAACTATTCCACAGAGAGGTTGTACGTGGAAGAAAACTCCTTGTGAAACGTACAGTGGTGGACCGCCAAGCATCCAGATGGTGTGGATGGTATCGGGACGTTTGCCGTGTAGTGCGTTCACGAAATTTGGCGGCTGGGATTAATCCGAACAATTCCTCAGAGCACTCCCCGTGATAGATGCGATAAAATACGCAAAGAGATGCAACATCTCTTCGCAGCGCCAGTGAGTCGAGCCGATCGGAAAGCACTCGGTTGTCGACGATTCGAGCCGCTCTGCGCTGGATGCGGTCAAGTGGAAGGAGCTGGTACTGGGGAGCCCCAGCCCAGAGATGGGAACAGTATTCCATGTGCGGCCGAACCTGCGCCTTGTAAAGTTGCAGGCGGTGTGCCGGCATGAAACACTGTCCCGCTCTGCTGAGCACGCCATGCTTTTTAGAGGCCAATTTGGCCTTCCCTTCCAAGTGACCACGAAACTGCACGTCACTCGATATGTCGACGCCGAGGATTCCGATACTGGCTGAGGCAACAAGGGGAGTGCCTTGAAACTGAGGGGATACGACAAAGGGGTTCTTTTTAGCGGTTAACGCGCAAACTTGTGTCTTCTGGGGGTTAAACTGGACTAGATTTAGTCGTCCCCAATCCGAGACTCTGTTCAGCAAAGACTCGACTTCTGACACAAGTTTGTCCCGGCACTCGGAGACGTTTTCCCGAGAAATATTGGCTCGGCCAGTGTAAAGAGCATCACCAGTGCTGTCATCTGCATAGCAATGAATGTTACGGGTATGCAACATATCATTGATATGCAGAAGAAACAGCGTTGGCGATAGCACGCAGCCCTGTGGAACACCAGCATTAATAGGCTTGCAATCGGAGCTTGCACCGTCTACAACGACCTTGATGCTCCGATCTGCAAGAAAGCTGGTGATCCAATCGCACAATTTCTCGGGAAGCCCATAGGAAGGGAGCTTCGAAAGAAGCGCTTTGTGCCAAACCCGATCGAAGGCCTTCGCAATGTCCAAACTAACGGCCAATGCCTCCCCCTTGAACTCTACTGCCTCCGCCCATCTGTGAGTGAGGTAGACCAGAAGATCACCAGCTGACCGACCATGGCGAAAACCGTATTGGCGGTCACTAATCAGCTGGTGATCCTCAAGGTACCTCATGAGCTGGCAGTTTACAATGGACTCCATTGTTTTGGAGAACAAGGAGGTGATGGCGATTGGCCGGTAGTTGGACGGGTCTGAGCGGTCGCCTTTTTTAGGGATCGGGTGGACGAAAGCAGTCTTCCATGATTTTGGGACTACGCCTAGGGAGTAGGAGTACCGGAAAAGACGCGTTAAAACCGGTGCCAACTCTGGAGCACACGTCCTCAGCACAATTGGGGGGATTCCGTCAGGCCCACTCGACTTGTGGATGTCCAGGGAGAGGAGTGCTTTGCGAACCGAGCGCTGTGTGAACTGCACTTCCGGCATGGAGCACTCACACCGCGGGATGGTCGGCGGCGTACTCCCCCCGTCATCGAGAGTCGAGTTAGACGCAAAGAAGGAGCCTAGAAGATCGGCTTTCTCCTTTGCAGTATGGGCCAGTGAGTCGTCCTCCCTGTGCAGAGATGGAAGAGATGGCTGACAGAAATTCCCCTGGACAGCCTTGGCGAGAGACCAGAATGCACGGGTTCCAGAAGGAAGGCGAACTAGTTTCTCGCCAATTCTGCCTATGTGCTCTGACTTTGCCTTGGCAATGACTCTTTTGAAGGACCTAGAGGCGGAATTATACTTCTTTTTTAGAGCGCTGGTGTTTACATCCCGGGACGCTGATGCATCAACCCAGGCTTGGTAGCACTCCTGCTTATAGCATGATGCTATTTTACAGGAGCAACCAAACCATGGCTGAGACTTGCCTCCAATGGGCACCACAGAGGATGGAATAAAAAGTTCCATACCCTGAAGTACCACATCAGTAACAGAATCCGCAACAACGTTGAGATCATCCGGCGAGAAGCAAACCCGCCCCCAAGGGTAGGATGCAAAGAAAGACCGCATCCCATCCCAATCGGCTGACCTATAGTGCCAAACACGGCGGCAGCCTGCAGAATGCAACCGCGATTTCAGCGTGAGTGGCACAACACTCCGGACCAGACAATGGTCCGAGGAGCCTAAAGGGGCGTCGACGGAAATCTGATATCCGTCCGGGTGAGAGGTCAGCAGAAGGTCCAACAGGGAAGGTGCATAATCCTCCACATCTGGAATCCGCGTAGGCGAAGTAACCAGTTGTGTCAGACCATATGCCAAGGCAAAATCATGAACAGATCTCCCCGCATGATCGGTTAAACGTGATCCAAGCCATTCGGCGTGATGGGCGTTAAAGTCGCCGAGGATCACGATCTCTGCGGAGGGGATCTGCTGTAGCAACGAATCTGCAGCCATTTGGACGTGGTCGAAGAGTCGGTCTGTTTCGGCATTACCGCTATGGGACCTATAGAGGCACCCGTAGACGCGCGGATGGTCGTCGCTGTCTACGCGTAGCCAAAGGATGGACAGGTCCGAACCTTCAAGTGTGCCGAGGCGTCGAGAACAGATGTCCTCTCTGACGTAAACGCAAACTCCAGCTCGAGGCACAAAGGAGTGTTCCAGTTTGTACCCCGGGTAGGAGAGATACGAGACATCAGCCGGAGAGGACACCTGCGTCTCGGTAAGAAAGAGCAGAGCCGGCCTCGCCGTCTCGAGATGGTAGTGGACGGCGTTTAGGTTAGAGTGAAGTCCCCTGATATTGCAGAAATTCACGGACAGCGTGGCAGGGGTCGCCTTGGGCTTGTTGCTCCGTTTGCCCCGAGCAGTTGTAGTCTTGAGCGGAATTTTGCCCCCCCCCCCCCCCCCCCCCAGAATACGCGGGGCAGCCTGAGCACCCACGCTCAGAAGTGGAGAAACATGGTCGTGGATGCTCAGCGAGGGATTCTCCAGGGGTGCTGGTACCCTCCTGGGGTAGTCTATCATTATTTAATTCCGCTACCATGTTGATGGGGGGGGGGATTTGGGCCTCCGGCCACCTGCACTCACCAGACGGAACGCGGAAGCAGAGCTTCCACTTCACGCCGGTATTCTGTGAGGTCGTGGTACCACCCCGGTTTGAGCCGGCCCATACGTGCAACAGCAAAGCTGCCGCGTGGCTCTACCACTGTCAAAATAAATGACCTAATCGTTGAACTCAGCAACAAAAAAGTCGGATGTCGTATCGACGATGTAAGTTTTAAAACAACATAAGTTACGCGGATGATATGGTGTTGCTGAGTCCCACGGTTAAGGCCACCAGAGAACTCCTTAAGATATGTGAGAAGTATGCGTTAAACCATGGCTTGCGATACAATGGTAATAAAAGCGAATTCATGGTGTTTAGGGCCGTTGGCTGTAAAAGCCCAGAAAATGTGCCTGCAATTAAATTGAATGACATTGAATTAAAACGCGTTGATAAATTTAAGTACCTAGGGCATTTTGTTACCGATGACCTAAGTGACAATGTTGATATTAAAAGGGAACGTAGGGCGCTGGCGGTCCGATGTAATATGTTGGCACGTAGGTTTGCGCGGTGTAGTGAAAAAGTAAAGATAACACTATTTAAAGCGTACTGTCAAGTTTTCTACACGTGCAGCCTGTGGTTGAATTATTCACAGCGGACTGTCGACACCTTACGTGTCCAGTATAATAATGGCTTCTGGATCTTGTTGGGGCTACCCCGATTTTGCAGTGCATCAGGCATGTTTGCAAAGGCGCGTACAGATGACTATTACGCCCTTATAAGAAAGAAAACAGCCTCGTTGCTTGGCAGGGTGCGAGATAGCTCCAACTCCATCATGAGAATAACTGCTGAAAGATACGACTCATTCCTCCTTAGGCAATATTACCACCTATGTTTAGTTAATAAGGCGCTTATATTTAAGAATTAGATTTAGGCACTAACATAGGTTATAAGGTCCATATTTACTAACAAATTTTATGGATCACTTGGTTATCTGAAATAAAATTATTTTTTTTTTATTTTTTTTTCTCATCAAATAAAATTATTATTATTATTATTATAACTATAATTTATCTGCAGCCTCTTGACTGCCTCGATGGTCTAGTCCTCGAAAACTCCGTTGCTAATCATGAGGTCTTGAGCTTAAATCCCAGATCTAGCCAAAATCAGGTACTGGGTTTTTCTGTCAAGAAATTCTCATTAGGAGCCTGGAGTTAGGACGTCGGCTGTATTTTACTCCATACCTCAGAAAGTAGCTTAAATCGATGCCTGATCTGTTTTCAATCGTGTTGAATTACCGTCCCATCAGACTATGAGAGTGAGGGAATAGAGTGTGTACATGTGAATTTTGCGCTTACATTTGGACACTATAATCCTGTTCTGCGCAGATGGGTAGTCTCCGTCGAGACTGGACACCTTGACCAAAATTCGGTCTGGAGGACATAACTATTATTAACATAAATTTTATAAGAGAGTCCGGTATGGCAAGTCGTTAATTTCATTCAAAAGACTCTTTGTAGTGCGTGCGTTTAGCATTCAAAGAGGCGCTATGATAGGTTAACATTCCAATGCGGCTTCACTCGAGTCGATTGACAGATAAACAAACACTTTGAACGGTTTAAACCAAAGTTGTTATTAAATTCTCTCTCCATAACTACACAGTAACATGGGTCGCCGACATACCGAATGACAGTAGTCATATACATACTATATATAATAGTACAGGCGGTCCCCTGTGCCAAATTATAAGTCAAAATGTGACACAGCGGTCCTATGCACACAATTAAACTAGTTGCAACCGCACTGCTCACTAGACTAAATTTAGTTGTGCGACTGAATCCATATCCTACAAAAATACCAAATTGTCAGCTTTTAGCTGCAAAAAGAGATCTGCCACGACACATTTACAAAAAAATGCCATTACCTTTTATGTGTAAGTAATTTTTTATGACATTAGTACTATTTATATATTTTTAATCTTAAAAATAACAATAACAACGGTTCATAGTTTCCGAAGTCACGGTCGTGTTGTTTCTGATTTGTTCACCAAAGCATGCCGCTCGCCTTCATACAATATCCGAGTTGTCACAGTCACCGAGCGATAGTCTTGATATATCGGATTGAAAATAGTTATAGATAAAATCATTTTAAGATTATTTTTCCTATTTATCTAATAAACATTTTGAGCTTTATATTTTTAATATTAAACTTTCATCAAATCTATTAAATAATTTACTAATATTATTCAATAGATTTGATGAAAGTTATAAGGTAACTGGAGACGCCAGCAACTTAAGGTATCTTCGATAAAGATTTATTGGACTGTAATTTTGGTGCATACGGCAAAGGGGAAAATAAATAGGTGGGATAGCACGCACTGACCTGATGAGGGCTGCCGCGCCTTCCTCCTGGAGTGTCTGCTATACAGCAAGCTCGCCACGTGGTTCGGCGCACACGCACTCTCGGAACAGTCTCGTGAAGTCCCACACTCTCCACCTTTGCCCTTACGGGGGCGTCTAACACTTTTATGAGTTACAAAGACACAATGTCTGATGCGGCGAATATTAAACATAAACAGGAGAACTCAATGTTCATCCTGCGCGATTTGCAGTTAATGTACATGTTAAGACGCGACGGGTGGCCGTGCGTTGCGGATGGCGTAATATCACTTAGTATACTGACGCGCGCCGAGATCCTCTTTTCCACCTCGGCGGCAGCGCGTGCGGTAGGAAAGGGAAAGAAGGAAGGAAACAAAAAATATGCACTAGTCATGTCGATAAAGTAGATATAACTTAGGACGAACTCAATGCGATATGTAATGTAATGTTGATAAAGTAGATTGTTAACTGGCGTTACCATTTCCTCCCGCCCTTAAAGGGTCACCTTTAAAAGACAACCGTAATATAAAAAGTAAAAGGAAAACAAATAAATAAGCGGTATATAAAGTGAGAGGATGCGCTCAATGCGCATGTCTCATCTACTAACCTTACTTGGTAAGCGAGAAAATGTATACATAAATATAATATTGCGGTTTAATACTTTTTTAATATATATAAATATAAACTTAATTCCTAATTTAGATAAATAATTATAATCAAAATAATCGTGATTTATTGTCTTGGGAGAGGGCAAATACGAGCAACAGGACGGAGATATGTTCCCTTAGTAGTTCTCACGGTCACTACTCGAACTACGCCATCCTTCGAAGGATGAACAGACTCGACAATCGCTAATGGCCAAGCAAGGGGCGGTTCATTATCATTTATCACAATTACAACCACGCCTGGTACGATAGCCGTAGACGGGGTGTTCCACTTCTGACGAACTTGTAATCCGTGAAGGTATTCCGTCCTCCACCGGTCCCAAAACGACTGAACTAATTTATCCAGTAAAGAATGCCTGTGTAACAGACTGGTAGAGTCAGATTTGACTTTGGGTGCGGGTAATGACAATAAAGGTGCGGTATTCAAAAAATGACTCGGAGTAAGAGCTGAAGGCTCTGCAGGATCAGAACTTAATACTGTCAAGGGCCGCGAGTTTAGCAAGCACTCAATTTGCGCAAGAACAGTATTAAGCTCTTCGTATGAAAGTAACTGATGTCCGATAACTCGGAACAGATGCGTTTTTGCGACTTTGATCATACTCTCCCAGGCGCCTCCAAAATGAGGAGAGTTGGGACAGATGAACTTCCATGTTATACGATTCTCAGCACACTCTTGCTCAAGCTTTGGGCGGTATTCAACGTTTAGAAATTTATAGAGATCGCGACGATACGAAGCGGCACCTTTAAAATTCGTTCCATTATCCGAATATAAAAATTGAATCTGCCCTCGTCTAGAGAGGAAACGTTTAAGCGCAGCGAGGAAACTAGAACTACTAAGATCTGTAGCGATTTCTATATGTACAGCTCGAGTCGTGAGGCATGTGAAAACACATAAGTACGCCTTCTCGCTGCGTACACCACGACGACGTACAGGAGTGTATGCGATAGGACCGGCATAATCGCAGCCCGTGTGTGTAAATGCCTTAATAGCTTGTCTTACACGACTATGGGGAAGATCAGCCATCAAAGGGTAAGTTGGACGGGGTCTAAGCCGGAAACATATATTACACTTGTAGACTCTGCTTCTCACAGTGCGGCGTGCGGAAAGTATCCAAAATTTTTGACGGAGCAATGACAATAACAATTCAGGCCCAGCGTGTAAATTTTTAATATGATAATAGTCAATGATCATGTTCACTACATGATCACTGCGCGGGAGTATAATTGGATGTTTTTGCGTGTAATCTAATGCGGAGTTCGAAAGACGACCACCAATGCGGATTAAACCATTCTCAATAAAAGGCCTTAAACGATTGAAAGCGGGCGAGCAAGGTTTGTTACCTTCAATATTTAAATATTCCACTGCAAAATGCTGTTTTTGCAGAGCGCGGAGGATTATAACCTCAGAGAAACTGAGATCATCAGCAGTCACTACAGTAGTGCTGCGGCGGGGCAATAATTTAGCAAACTTACACACGTACGCAATTATACGTAGAAGTTTACTCCAAGAAGAGATGCGGAATGCGAGCTCATAAATCGCAGAATTACAGACGGATGTGCACACAGTGTGCGACAAAATCTTCTTCTCAGGCATATTTGCAATAACCTCATTGTCTAAAGTACGAAGAGGCCATTGAGATGGATCTAACGAAGTCCACTGAGGCCCATGGAGCCACAGGGGGTTTGAAACTAATTTATTTGGCGTAACGCCGCGTGAAAGTATGTCAGTGGGATTCTCAGTACCTGCGACATGATAAAAGTTATCAGCGCGAATATTGTCGGTAATCTGAACAACGCGGTTTGCAACAAAGGTCTGCCACTTGTGTGGCGAACTCTTTATCCAGTACAGAGCTACTTTTGAATCTACAAAGGCATAGACTGATATTGCAAGGTCAAGAGAATAATTGTCGAGTACTCTGCGAAGCAATTTTGAGAGTAAAACCGCTCCACAAAGCTCAAGGCGTGCAATAGATAGTGGTTTCATCGGTGCGACTTTAGTCTTTGCACAAATCAACTGGACGGTGTTACCATTGACGCTCTTTACATGTATGTAGACTACGGCACCGTATGCGTGCTCGCTGGCGTCGGAAAACCCCAGGAGTGACGCAGTACAGTTTTTGGATACACCAACATGTCGCGGGATACGTAAATCATTAAGAGCTGGTAATTCAGCACAGAATTGCCTCCACATCTTAATAATTGGCGGTGGTGGTATGTCGTCCCAATCTAAATTAAGTTGCCAAAGCTGCTTTATTAACAATTTGGCGTACGCGACTGTGGAAGCAACGAAACCCATTATGTCCCACAGGCGAGCGACAGTAGATAAGATGGCGCGCTTAGTGCACGTCACATCAGCGGGAGCAGATATCTTAAAATAAAAGGCGTCACTATCGGTAGACCAATGCAAGCCTAGTATTTTATGTGGCATTGATTTATCGAACTCTACTTCTCCTGTAATTTTATGGGAAGTAGGGAGGTCATCTAAAACAGATCGACGGTTGCTATGCCATTTTATCAGGTCCCATTGGGCACCCTTGAATAAGTCTATCAGCTGCCGAGAGGTCTCACTGGCCTCGGATTCACTGGTCATAGAGAACGCGATGTCGTCCATATATAGCGAAGTAAATGCGATACGACTCGCAAGTGGATACTTTGCGCCGTCGTCATCAATGAGCTGTCTTACCGTGCGCAATGCATGGTATGGACTCGAAGTTAAACCGAAGCACACGCGATTGAAGTGGTATAACACAAGTGGGTCTTGTGGACGGAAGCGGTATAGGAAGCATTGATAACGACGATCAGAATCGCGAACAACTATTTGCAGAAATTGTTGGCGACAGTCGGCTGTCATAGCGATTGGATGTAAGCGGAAAGTTAAAATTATATTGAACAAGTCGCCTTGCAAATTTGGTCCTGAATGCAGAATATCATTTAATGATCGCCCAGTGCTAGTCTTACTGCTAGCATCCAGGACGATGCGCAGACGCGTTGACTTCTTATCTTCGCGTAAGACTCCATGATGCGGTATGACATATATTGGAGCGGGTTCATGAGAGCCATACGGCGGTGCGGGGGATATATAATTTTTAGCTAAGTATTCCTTTATGACGTCATCATATGCTAACCTTAATGTAGGCGAGGCTTGAAGTTTCCTCTCCAAGCACATGAATCGTCGTCGAGAGGTTTCGTAAGAATCTCCGAGAGAGTAAACGTCATCTTTAAATGGCAGGCCAACAAT
The DNA here is from genome assembly GCA_036936625.1 of Parnassius smintheus behrii. NCBI lineage: Eukaryota > Metazoa > Arthropoda > Insecta > Lepidoptera > Papilionidae > Parnassius > Parnassius smintheus. The sequence continues at coordinate 21,011,370 of JAUPFT010000014.1, forward strand.
ATATCTACCAGTAAAAGGATCGCGGGATGTCGTAGATTTATAAAACTCTTCACATTCAATGTCTGAAGGACACTGAATGGGCGGTGCGGAGGGTGGCTGTTCAAGCTCCCAAAATCGTTGCACTAATTTGTCAACGATAGGAGACTCTAGAACTGAGCAGCACGTTAAAGAATGATTTACCTGAAGTGTCGGCACTGAGCCCATAATAACGTAACCAAATACCGTATTCAAAGCCGAGGGCCCGGACAAGTCGTTAGACGAATAAATTACGTCTGGACATAGTAAGTGCGGGAAAAGGGATGCGCCTATCAAAACATCAATTTTATTAGGCATGCTATAACATTCATCAGCGAGTCTTATGCCATGGAAGTGTGATAAGACAGATGTGTCTACCACAGCGGTGGGCAAAAGGTCGGTGATTTGATCAACAACTAGCGTTGAAATATTGAAGTTAATATTCGAGTCGAATCGTGAGAAAATTTTAATATCAATCGATTTCGATTTTACAATTTTTTCAACTCCACCGAATCCCTTTACTACAGTACATTCGGTATCGTGTTGTTGAACGCCTAAACGATGACAGCACTCTTTAGTCATAAAATGGCTTTGAGCCGCGGAGTCTAATAATATACGAATAATTTGTTTCTCTCCCTTAGCATCGTAAGCAAATACTTGAGCGGTTGATAATAAAACAGTTCTCTGCGAACGACTTGCGCGCGCGGGAGGCGGTGAACGTTGAGAAACATTCTTGAACGAAGTACACAGCGCGACGTCTGAACGCGCACCTGCGGTGAGGGGTGGCGAGTGTGCGGGCGCGGGGGTCGTAGACTTCAGTGTAACTGGCTGAAGCGGTGGAGAACGCGCCAGCGCAGGGGAAGCATTATCGCTTCTGCGGTGGAAGTGCAACAATGTGTGATGTTTAAATTTACAAACTCGACAACTATAATTTGAAGAGCAACTAGACACTCGATGACTTAAACTGAGACAATTCACACATGCATTGTTACTCTTTACGCATTTAAATCGTTCCTGCGGCGTCATTTTATTAAAGTCTGCACACTTAAATAGGTGTTGATGCACAATATTATCGCACAGACACTTTGAGCAACTAGTAGTCGTGCTTACGTACGCCTGATACTTCGGCGACGAAGTATTATTACAGCGACGATTATTACCGTTACCTCGTCGATTGTTTGGTGCGCTATTAGAATTTGTACTAGAATCGGTGCGTTGCAAAACTTTGGAGCGGGTCTTAATAAAATTTACTAAATCATCAAAGGTAGGTACCATCGAGTTATGACTATATTCGAAAGAGCGAATGGTATCCGGGTCCAGCTTCTTAAGCGCGATATGAAGAACTATTAAGTCCGCGAGATTATCTAACTTTAAGTTTTGTAAAGCGCGCACTGCACTTATAAAGTTATCAGTAAATAAATCAAAATTATTTGCGGTGGCCAATTGCAATGGCTTAAATTCGAACATCTGATTAATATATGTAGATGCTAGCATACGCCGGTCTTCATATTTGTCAACGAGTGCTTGCAATAAAATTTTATAATTTTCAGCGCAAGGAGTTATACCTGAGCATACAGATAGGGCTTTGCCCGTTAGTTTACCTAGCAAATAGTATAACTTTTCAGCGTCGGTAAGCGATGTGTTGTCATGGACGGTTGATTTAAAGCTAGCATAAAATAAAGGCAATGAGCGAATGTCACCCGAAAATGGCATAAGTTCGATAGGCGGAAGTGTGAATCTGGCTTTAGATGGTGTACTAGTACTTTGTGAATTAGATTGCGAATATTGTAAATAAAGCCTATTTATTCTACCGCAAAGAGACTCAAACGCAATGAGGCTGTTATAATCAGGTTTAGCAATAGGGTTTATTTTTAATAAATGTGAATTATAATTATCTAAGACCTGTTTAAACTCAATACGTAAAGCATTAATATTAGAACTTCCATCAAGAAAACGCTCCATCGTGGAAGTGTTTATGTGGATGTCCGAGGACATATCATATATTTTTTGCACTATTTCAAATAAAGCATCTCGTTTAGCTAACAATAAAACCAACTCAGCATCAGGTGTGCCCTCATTATCCGAGGAATCGCTATTATTCGATGCTATTTGTTTTTTAGGCGGCATTACAACTTAAATTATGCGGCAAAAATAATATAATTATAAGCGGGTAGTCAGTAAGCGACCTCGCTACGCGGTTGAATTATTAAATATTAGTTTTGTTAACGATGAACTTTAATTGTTAACTTTTATAATAATTTTGAAGTTATTTATAACGAATATAATGCTTAAATATATGTGCAAATAATAAATGTAATTTAACAGTATAATCTATAGATGTAGTTAAAAGTTGACGACGTGATGTGAACATACAACAAATAATTTATATAGATAATTATATGCTTATTCATTCTATGAATATAGTTTTAAAATTACTATGAATGTCACCTATTAGGACCTATTCTAGTGTTCTAATAAGGGCGGGGTTAATCCGAAGTCGGATTAAAATATAAATAATTAATTATATAAACGCTTATTACGATAACGATCTAATAAGGGCGGAAAGTCAAGGTCAATCCAGCGAGAAGTGACCATTAAAAATGGAAAGTCAAGGTCAATCCAGCGAGAAGGACCATTAAAAATGGAGACGCCAGTAACTTAAGGTATCTTCGATAAAGATTTAGTGGACTGTAATTTTGGTGCATACGGCAAAGGGGAAAATAAATAGGTGGGATAGCACGCACTGACCTGATGAGGGCTGCCACGCCTTCCTCCTGGAGTGTCTGCTATACAGCAAGCTCGCCACGTGGTTCGGCGCACACGCACTCTCGGAACAGTCTCGTGAAGTCCCACACTCTCCACCTTTGCCCTTACGGGGGCGTCTCACACTTTTATGAGTTACAAAGACACAATGTCTGATGCGGTGAATATTAAACATAAACAGGAGAACTCAATGTTCATCCTGCGCGGTTTGCAGTTAATGTACATGTTAAGACGCGACGGGTGGCCGTGCGTTGCGGATGGCGTAATATCACTTAGTATACTGACGCGCGCCGAGATCCTCTTTTCCACCTCGGCGGCAGCGCGTGCGGTAGGAAAGGGAAGGAAGGAAGGAAACAAAAAATATGCACTAGTCACGTCGATAAAGTAGATATAACTTAGGACGAACTCAATGCGATATGTAATGTAATGTTGATAAAGTAGATTGTTAACTGGCGTTACCAGTAACTAAAATACATTATATTAAAATTACTAACTGTGAACTTCCACCACATTGTTTTTTATTTATTTATTGCTGGTTTCCTAAAGATCAGAGTTTAAGAGATATATGGAAGTACTTGTGTAATAACAGGTTTACCTGACTTCTCACAAGAAACAGTGACATTTGCACAGATTATTTCCAGACCAAAGAGACGTATAAAAAGGATTGACAGGCTACACACTAACATTATTTTGTTTTAAAGTGGCGCAGATATTTGGTACTATATCTACAGTTATTTATTATGACACGTTGCGCTAACAAAAAAAAAACAAATAATACCTATGGTTAGAAAAAGGTGAATATACATTAATAGTTACATATTGATTGCTGCTGGCGCTCATTGACGCGAGCGCGTGACTAATCGATACGTAGGATAACATTGTGTCTTTCATTCTCATGCACAGATTACATCTCGCTCTTTACCTTACACGTATTAAACAAAAGTCAAACGAAATTACATCTAATATTTTAATTAAAATACTTTTATACGTGGTAGAGCCATGCTGCAGTTATATTTGTAGTATAGTTGTAGCACGAATGGGTCGGTTCGACCGGGGAAGGACCACGCTCTCACAGAATACTAGCGTAAAATAGTAGCTTAATGCTGCTGTGTTTTGTATGGTGAGTGTAGAGAACCGGAGACCCTTTTTATTGGAAACAAGGCATTCCATCTTAGTCCTCACTGGTGACAACGCATCTGCGTTTTGATTCGTAATCGAGTATAGATGTAGATGTTTATGGTCCACAGTAACCACTTACCATCAGGTGGACTGTGTGCTCGTTTGTCACCCTATGTTATAAAAAAAAACTGTATTTACAAAAGAAATGAGATGTTTTTCTTGTCTCTTACAGTTGCCGTGTAATTTGTGCACCATCTAAAAATACAGGCAGGCATTTTCGCCACGAATAACTCGAAGATTTACACGCTATAGCAAAATATAGCCGCGACGCGAGAGTGTGCCCGACTGAATGCGAGTCTGGCAATTACCTGCCTTTTTTATTGCCATTCTAAAACGAGTATAACGTATCTACAACTTTAAAAACATCTTAGTTCCAGACCTCTGACTTTCAAGTAGTGGAATTCAGAATTTAGAATACATTTCGAACAATAGAAGGCGATTGGTTGAAGGCATAAAACTAACTTCAATACCAGGCTGTATTTGTTCCGTAAGTTTTTTTAAATCATGGAGAAGGCAAACTAGCTTACAGTAAATCAGATGTTAGAAAACTGTGGTCCGTTTATAATCTCAAGTTCAATAAACCGCTACAGATCGGTAGTGCGTCGCCAATCCTAAAGACCATGATCGAATGCCCCCTGCCACCCATATAATGCAGCATATATTATAGTTTAGTGTAGTGTGTGGTTAGTCGTAGTTGTATAATGAAGATCAATTCTGCACTGCAAAAATGTACAAGGTAAATCTAACTTATCCAGAGCAATCAATTATCATTTAGTCTACCGGATGACATACTATCATCTTACTGAATTTGTGCCACTCCCACTATTTCTGATTATTTTTAATAGTTTAAATATATACACACATATTTATCGAATAGTTTGCTTTAGTTATTTCCGTAGCCTTATGTCGTATATTATTTTGCTATGGGGATACCCAACTGACACTGAAATTATATTTATTTTACACAAGAGGGCCATTAGATCAATATATAATTTAAAACTAAAAGAGTCACTGAGACAAACATTTAAGGAAATTAATATAATATTAACTCTGGCCCCTCAAAACATTTATAAAAATGTACATGATATTACATAAATTTAAATGTATTGTGTGTTATATATAATCGGAATCTCAGAAACGGCTCCAACGATTTTCATAAAATTTTGTGACCAGGGAGTTTCCGGGGCAATAAATCGATCTAGCTAGGACTCATTTTTAGAAAATGTCGTTTTATCCGTGTTTTCACGCAATAAAAAACTGCTACAATATCGTTAGAATAAGAAGGTAAATTTTGACAGCTTATTAATGATTATAAATAGCTTAATTGGTATATTGGCCGGCCACAAAATCGTAATACCCTGGTTTGAGTCCTATCTTTAAAATGACCAGGTACTATATATATAATATGTATTATGAAAGTGTACGTATATAAAAATACAAGTAGTTTTGCAAAAATAAGTGATATATTCATTCTGTAAATACTAGGAACAGGCACAAGCTATTGGTACCAGTTACTCGACTCCACCGAGTCATTAATTCATTCTTGGGGTGATGTATACGCTTTTACAACAAAATCCCAAAAAAGTCATACGCGAAGTTCAAAAATTAGATTAAACTAAGTATAATAGTTAAGTTAAAAGTTATTATAACATTAAGGAATTTATGGATGATAACAATCCCTGGGAACCCCAAGGGTAAGACGAGAGTCCTCCAGGCAAATTTTTACCATGCAGCAGCTGCTTCTGCCGTGGTGGAGGTTTGCTTTGCAGAGGACAATATTGACCTCGCCCTCATACAGGAGCCTTGGGTGGCCAACGGTCAACTTCTGGGATTGTTGGCTGCCGGTAAGATTCTTGTCAATTCTAAAGGCGGTAGACCCAGAGCTTTTATAATTTACTATAAAAATATTGAACTTTTAGGTGTTCCAGAGTACTGCAATGATGACCTGGTTACAGCCTTCATAAATCTCAAGAAATGCACAGGGGCCAGTAATCATTTGCTCAGCCTATCTTACTGGAGAGAACTCAGATCCCACCATCGGTAATGCTCACCTCATAGTCTGGTGAAGTACTAACATCAGCGAAAGAGGTGAGCTACTTTATGATATTCTCATCTCTAACCGCCTGATAAGCCTAAACTTAGGGTGTACACTAACCTTTGTTACGCGTGCTAGGCAAGAAGTGTTAGACATAAACTTTGCTACTAATAACATATCCAGGCGGATATGACGACTCCGTGGCGCAGTAGCTTAAGCAATGAGTCGCTGCGCTGGGGGTCGCGGGTTTGAATCCCGCACGGAACACGTATTTGTATGGCCTACAAATAGTTGTTTCGAGTCTGGATGTTTGTCCTTGTGCAATTTATGTTTGTAAACTGCCCCCACGATACAAGAGAAAATCTAAGTGTAGGGGTAACGTAATATATATATATATATATATATATATATATATATATATATATATATATATATGACTGGAATGTTAGTAGCTAAAACTCGATGTCCGATCACAAATACATTAAGTTTATGATTGGAGCATCACCAACCTAGAAAAGCATTGCTTTTAGAGATCAAAAAGCGACCTCCTGGGATATCTACAGAGATAGCCTAAGGAATAATTTGGAAACGCTTCCTAAAAGCTTCAAAACGATTAAAGGTCTGGGGTTAGCGACGGAGAGAGACCATAGGTATTCGTGAAGCCGAGTACAGTTATTCCGTTAAAACCAAGACCTGAACACGAAAAGTTACTTGGTGGAATACTAAGCTTAAAAAACTTAGGGAAAAGACCATGGCTACGAAAACCAAAGAGTGGGATACTTATAATGCAGCCCTAACTGAATATAATAAAGAAATTAGGAAAGCCAAAAGAAAATCTTGGAGGAAGCTATGCAAGAAAGTTGAGTCTTTGCCTCACAGTGCAAGACTACACAAAATGCTATCGTAAGCTAAACCTAATCAGATCAGGCTTCTTAAAAAGCCTGATGGTAACTTCACTAATAGTGAAACAGAAACATTGGAGTTACTAGCGTCAACCTATTTCCCAGGCTCACACAAGACTTCAGCCTTAAATTCTTTCAGAGCCCTACGAAGGCCTTGTAATGAGGACTAGTGTAAGGCTGCAAAAGTAATAAGGCCAAACCTGGTGTGTGGGCTGTTGACTCTTTTAAACCATTTAAAACAAGCTGGGAGGATGGAATAATTCCTATCCAACTGCAGAGGGCTATTGACATCCTTCTTTCCTATCTGGTGAAATTATTCAGAGCAATTTTTGCCAGGGGATATATTCCAGAACGATGGACAATTGTCAAAGTTCTATTTATACCTAAGGCTTGTAGAAAGGACTACGTTTTACCTAAGTCCTTTAGATCTGTAAGCCTATCTTCCTTTCTCCTTAAGACATTGGACAAGGTTATAGACATTGAGTTATAATGTACTACGTACTAGAGAAGCTATTCCAAACAAAAATTGTGCGCTACTCTATGTCTTCGCGCATGCGCGGGAATAGTAGAGTCGCGCATGCGCAGTTGGTATAAACGCGAATTGCGCCTGCGCGGTCAGTTTTTGTTATTATAGATTATACGTACGTAGAATAGTCAGTATGTAATACATTTTGCATATGTGCTAATTTAATATAATATTACATAATATTATGTCAGAATTACATTTTAAGGGTATATAATATTTTAATAGGTAAATATGTGAAATATAAAAATATACATTTAATATCAAAAATCATCAACATTGTCATTTATTAGTATTACTTTTATTTACAAAAATATTTATTTATATTAAAATAAAAGCAAATTAAGCATTTGTGCAAACCATTTGCACGGTATACCGTTTCGTAAAAACCGCCATATACGCGAGTCATATAACTAGGTTGACTCGCGCGCCGAGGATTCCGCCCCTCTTAAGTCCCGTAAATATACTGAATATTACAAAAACATCGTTCGTCGTCTAATCACAAAATATCACGAAAATTCCAGCAATGTTATATAATAATATAATTACATTATCACATGGTACTGCAGATTTCTTTAAGTCTTCCTGTTTTTTTGGTATATTTGTCGTTTTCTTTGAAATGCACGGAACATTTGCGTGAATAATCTGACGGTAACCACGTTTCTTGCGTTATGACACGGCCGACGAAACCTTTAAATCCAAATAAAAAAAAATATTAATTTTAATGCATTAACAATTCCTACCGCGATTTATATCGAATATAAATCAAAAAAGTGCATAAAAATGTTTTACTCTTTGACATTCACATTTATATTACAGTTGGTAAAGTATAATTAAATTAAGCGTATTTTGAAGATAATATACTGAACTTACTGGTGAAAAGTCACTCCTTGACTTTTACTTATGTTTCTCGAGTTGTTTGAACAATATCTCAATGCACACGAAGGCATATTATTTTAAAAACAATTCTTCACTCAAACGTCTCACGTTGCGGCAACCGCTTGACACAGACTAAGTGAGTTGGAGTGCGTGCGCTCTAACGCGTGTTACAAACATTCGAGTTGAGGCGTCTTCTCTAGTACGTAGTACATTATAACTCAATGGTTATAGATAGATACATAAGGGATGTAGCTCTAGCTACGAGACGCATAGATTACAACCAGAATGCTTACCGCAGAGGAAATCTACGGAAACACCCCTGATCAGTGTCATTGACAGGATCGAAAAAGCACTGGAGGATAAAGAAATAGCTTTTTGTGCCTTTCTAGATATTGAGGGCGCCTTCGACAGTAGCCCCACATCACTGCTGATTGAGGGCCTGACATCTAAAAATGTTGAACTCACAACCATCAGATGGTTGAAGTCGATGCTCTGAAACATAAAGACAAATATAGCGCTGTTTTAAATATCGATTGAGGTTGCAACTACAAGAGGCTGCCCACAAGGAGGTGTTTTGTCACCCCTTCTTTGGACTCTTGCGGTTAACCAACTAGTGTACAAAATGGCGAACCTACGCATTGACACACTAGGTTATGCTGATGACCTTGCGCAATGCAATCATTTCGAGGGGCTTTTATCAAAGCACTTTAACGTCAATAATACAAAGAGAACTAAAAACCATAAATAACTGGTGTATGGATAACAGTTTATCAGTTAATGCTGATAAAACTATTATAAATACCCTTTACCAAAAGGAGACGGTTGGACAAATTAATCCCACTAAAACTTAATGGTAAAGAAGTATTATTTTCCACTGAAGTTAAGTACTTGCGCATAACAATCAAACAAAAACTAACGTGGAACTCTCACCTTAGCAACGTATGCCATTAGGCAAAAATTGCTTTAGGTACGTGCAGTTGTTCAGTCGTTAACAACTGGGGCTTGCGTCCCAGTATGGTCCTACGTCTGTATAGTAGCAAAGTGAGGCCGATTATCACCTACGCTTCTATTGTTTGGTGTAACAAAGCCAACTAAAGGACGACTGTGGACAGACTAAATAGTCTACAAAGGACTGCCCGCTTAATGACAACTGGACCTATGCGATCATCGCCTGTAGCGGCTCTATGAACTTCTATGCCTAACCCCGAAGGACGCGAGGGCTAGTCTGTATAGGATTGGTGCCCAGGGTGGTCTGACCTTGCTCTCCTACAGATTGAGATCCATGCTCAACTCAATTAAGGAGACACCGGTCTTATGCACGATCTCGGATATCATGCGTCCACTACACACTTTTGATAAAAAGCATATAGTGGAATTACCCTCCAGAGAAAACTGGCTGAATGGCCAGGTTATCTGTGAGGTCTGTAGCCTCATACGGTATACTGATGGGTCTAAAATGGGCCTCGACGTAGGCTTTGAAATTCAAACTTAGTATAAATTTGGGTAGATTCACCTCTATCTTCCGAGCAGAAATTTTTGCCATACTTCAGCGTGCGGAAATAAACCTGCAAAAACAATACGTCAACCAAATAATTTATATAAACTCTGATAGTGAAGCAGCACTGCTAGCGCTAAGGTCAAACTTAGTGAACACGAAGCTAGTTGGAGACTGCGTGAACCGTTTAAACGCCCTGGGATGTAACACAGGGTCGTCTTACGATGGGTTCCGGGTCACGCGGGTATTGTAGGCAACGAATTTGCCGACAAACTTGCACGAGAGGGCTCAAAGTGCACACAATTTGGAACTGAGCTATTTTGTGGAATCTCAAGAAGCCTAGCCTGATTGACCCTTGAAACTCTTAATCACAATAAATTACTTGAGATCTGGTCTGACACACCAGGCTTAAAATATTCTAAAAACTTGATCCGGGCTTTTGGTCGTAAATTCGCTTCAGAAGCCCTAGGATTAAGTAAAAATAAATTGTGCATTCTGGCAAGAACCCTAACTGGACACTGTTGTCTTAAAAAACACGTATCCATCCTGGGTCTAAGCAACCCAAGGATGTGTCGGTTCTGTTTCATAACGGAAGAAACGCCTTTGCATACACTAACTGATTGCGAACCCTTAATGCGCAAACGTAACACTCATCTGGGAAACTATGTACTCCGCTCATAAGAAGTAAAATTGCTCACGACTGAGCAACTCATTCTATTCATTTAAGACGTAGGGCTCAGCAGTGAACTAAAGCCATAGTTGCAAGCACAATAGATCTTTTAGGTTGCATGATACTGGTCTCTTTCCCTAGACCTGCATAGCTGCTCGCACATAATTAAAAAAAACCCTGGGTAGGGTGATCGCTACAGAGCTATTTCTGATTTGTCTTGTGTCGTAAATTTTAAATATGATTGGAAGCTATTATTTGAAGAAAAAAAAACAATAGTCCCGCTGGGTTTCTTGTAGGTTCTTCTCAGGACACGAATCAAAATGCAGATGCGTTGTCACCCGTGAGGACTAAGATAGAATTTCTCGTTTCCAGTGAAAAGGGTCTCCGGTTCGTTACACTCACCATACGAAACACAGCAGTATTAAGCCACTATTTGATGCTGGTATTCAGTGAGAGCGTGGTGCTTCCCCGGTCGAGCCGACCTATTCGTGCTACAACTATACTACTAATATAACTGCAGCATGGCTCTACCACGTATGTGTTTATAATCTACATTGAATAAAAAAGTTTCTGTTTTTGTTTCGAATAGTAATTGCTACTATTCTGTTATTGTGGTTGAGTAAGCTGAAAAGAAAAATAATAACATCATAATAGAGCCTATTTGTTTCTAAAGCTTAGTCTAAGGAAACATCTGAAGATTGCAATTCGATTCTAATCATTGTACATACACCAAGGAAAAGAAAAATGCAGCCGTAGATATATTATCAGAAAATAATTAATGGGCTCCAAGCTAATAATCCTTTTAACGAAAATTTGATGTTGAAATTTTTTTAATATAATTTTTTTTCATATGTATGATTCTTTGATAGATAAAGAAAAACGAATGATTCTTGAAAAAATTGGCGTTAAAGAAACAGAACTTATTACGCATCAAATTAAAATAGTATACATCAAATTATAATTAATAATAAGTAATAAATAAAGTCCTAACTTTATTATAATATCCACCTTTTCATCGATAATGCGTATCGACAGTTATTACAACCACGGCTGTATGCAACTCGTCAATATACTCGTAGTTGCGTCACTTCACTACACTGTTATGACACAAGATGTATCTATATGTGACGATTATTTTTGTGTGTCTGAGAAAGTGTGTGTGGCGCTTATCTCCTCCCGTAAATAATAACAAAGAGTTTGTAATCGGAAAATAACGCTGTGGCTTCTCTTCTCCTGTGTTGCTCTATGTCCATTTATATCAATGTTTTACCTAGTGATATAATATAACAATAATCTACACGTTGTGATTTGTATACTCTTTGCCAGTGTTTATATACATACATCGAAAATCTATAGCGACTTTCAAATTTATTGGCCTTGTTATAGTAGTATTCAAAAGGCTTAACGATGTCACAATCAAATGTTTCTTATTATATTGGTTTATTTTCTCAAAGACATAATTATCATATTATTCTAAGGTAAATCAATCATAGTTTTTAAACAATGGAAATTAGAATAAAAATAATAATAAATCCGAAACTGTAGCTAATTACTTTAAAAACAAAACAAACAATCTATGTATACTCCTTAGAGTAATAACAACGTACAAAACATACATATTTATAAACAAATAAAATCTACGATTCTACGTAATTTAAGTCAATATAGTTTGTTAAATATGATTTTCCAATAAGGCAAAAAGAGAAACATTATTGGAACTCAAATTTTCAAGATTCAGCTTTCAGCTCTTTCACATTAGATTTTCTGCTACATGAGACCTTTTTTTTTAAACAAACTAAATAAAATTTTATACATACCCAAAAATGAATCTAATTGAAAAATAACAGTAATTTTCTAAAATCTTTTATCTACCAAGAAACTGAGAATCTTCTTCTAACGAAACACTAATATTTCTAATTTACTCAAACAAGTGAATTACCCCTATCACTATCTATAAAATCTGTAATACTCGTAATGATACTCCAGCATCTGGATTGATTGACACACACACACATACACGCGTCACACACTCACTTTGGGTTGCCAGGCCTTAAAACCGAAAAGTCGGACGTAACAGCCAGTTTAGCTGGACATTTTGGCTGCACACGCAACCAAAAAGCTTGATTGTGTCTGCCTTTATCCAGACGCCCGGCAACGTTAAACTCTCTCATACCTCCATTGAATTGATATGAGCGGGATACAATTCGTCTTATAATGTAACTTTTTATAACTCTTTATAATGTAATAGCGGTGCCCAGCGGTTTCACCCGCGTATATCATGCGTCGTGCCGCGCAACATGGCATGACACCTTTTTAAAGCATTTTAATTAGAAATTAGCATTTTTAAACTAACAAGAAAAAAAAACAAAAAAACTTTTCCTGCTTTATTATATAATAAGTAGGTAAGCGTAAGATTTTCTCTCTGTATTATTACTGGGTTAATAAAACAAGTACGGAAATAAACAAGAACATGCGCTTCGAGATGGCTGATGACCTGTAACTCAGGTTTTTAATATAAAACCTATAATAGGCACCAGTCTCTCACAACATTAGGTCCTTACTACATTGTTACTGTAAACTAGCCATTAAGTTGTGAAGAGATAAATAAATTAAGTTGAGTTGAGTTTAGTCTCTTTATACTACGCCATATATGAGAGTATATATATTCGTCTCGTCTATTCTCATTTATAAAAAAATGACATCCCTATTATAGTAGTACTATGTGTGACGTTATTTTACAAGACATGACGTCTTTATTTTGTAGTAACCTCGTTGTCAAAACTCGACATCGATATACCGGTTTTCGTTTATATATTTATTATTTATTACTTTATTTTATGTCTAAAATAAAAATAAAATAGGATTAGTATTAGGTATTATCATTCGAATGATCAATTAAATTGTTTTCTTAATCAAGTAATGATGATTATATTATTACGACCACATTGCAAATATTCGTGTCACAAACTTTAAAAACTATCAGTTAGGTATGAATATTAATCTTGATAGTCACACGGTACAAAAGCCAGTTAGAGCTATTTTAATCCCAATTGTATATGCTGATTTACCACTTGTTTAGCAGAAAATTAAACATTGAATAAAACTATTACTTACGGATTTTATCGCGTTTAATTACTTTAATTTATTTTTATTATTATCCCGACGTTTCGGGTGCTTTACAGCACCCTTGGTCATGGGGGAAGGGGACTGAGATGTTTGACGTCCCAATGTCATAGTTAGTCCGGCTACCTTCAGTTTTTTTAATATTAATTTTTGGTCCGATTTACGCAAAACAAGCTTATAGTTGTAATGTTTAATCATGAAGTCTTGCAGTGGTATGCTTGGGTTTGGGTTTAATTTTGTTAATTATAGGATCCCAAGCAGATGGTAGCACCCAACCATCTTCTCTATTGAAATTTGGATGTTTTTTAATTTCAATAGCCTCGCGTATCATCCTTGGTAGGAATCGGTGTTCTTTTGCGAGAATTTGTGGTTTATCAAATCTAATGTAATGGTGGGGACGATCTTGACATGTTCGCAGACTGCAGACTTCCCGGAGCATCGGTGCTTCACATCAGCTATATGTTCCTACACGCGGGTTTTTATAGATCTCTTTGTTTGAGAACTCCTCCTTCCACAACTGCTCCTTACACTCTACTACCATATGTCAGAGGAGTCACGGACAAGATTGGCTACATCTTGAAGCGAGCGTCCATTAAGACATATACAAGCCGCTGAAGAAGATTAGTCAATTTTTACAATCCATCAAATGTAATATTCCTCTACAAGATGCAGGTGTGTACAAGCTAGATTGTGAATGTGGTCTTTCTTACATAGGTCAAACAAAGAGATCTATAAAAACCCGCGTGTAGGAAATGCGTAAATCGGACCAAAAATTAATATTAAAAAAACTGAAGGTAGCCGGACTAACTATGACATTGGGACGTCAAACATCTCAGTCCCCCCCCCCCATGACCAAGGGTGCTGTAAAGCACCCGAAACGTCGGGATAATAATAAAAATAAATTAAAGTAATTAAACGCGATAAAATCCGTAAATAATAGTTTTATTCAATGTGTAGTGTTCGCGTAAATTTAAGAAATCATTAGAAAATTAAACTTTATTAAATTTTTTATTATATTATTTTATAAATTATTTTATTATATTATTAAATTATAAACTATTAAAAGGCGGGGTTTATAATGCCGTGTAGTGGCGGCGTAAGAGAATCCACTACATCCTACCAAAGAATATAACATTATTATTTAAAATATAGAATACAATAATACACAATAGAATGGCTGTCAACCTTACTTTGTAGGAGGATTAGCGTCGCCGAGAGCACACATACAAGCAATTACGTTGTATTATCAGTTATCACTACTATAAACACATTTTAGACTTTTGATTAATGTTTTTGACACAAAAATGTTTTTTTTATTTTTGTTTCTAATATTCACAAAATATAAATAGTTTTGATTTACTGGTTAAAGAATATGTCTCCTTTATTTAAATTCCGTTTCCCGCTGAACTTTCGACACGTAATTATTGCACAATTTGCCATTTTTTTAAATAATTTGCATGCAGCGACGCTTGACACGAAAATTGGAAACGATTGATTGTGTTGATATTTATACGTGTGAAATGACGTGTTAGTGACATGTTAGTAGCTGAACGGGCTCCGCCCACTCCCCCGTTCTATTATGTATTTATTATAGTATTCTATGATTTAAAAGCTCTAAGTTCACATACCCTCACGTAGGTATCGTAAAAAGCAATAGAGGAAAATTAAAAAATTATATAAGCAGCAGTATCTTCCTGATAACAACTCAAAGTAATAAAAATTTGCGGATGCTTAAAGAGATAACTTTGACAAGTATTATCGCTGTAAAAGTAGACTTGAAAGGCTGAAATTTATGAATGAATGAGTAAAAATATTTTGAGGTAACAGAGAAGAAGGCAATACGTGCGTAATCGATTTATTGATAGTTGCGATATAGCCAAAAATATGAGGCAGACCGCGGTCTTGCTGTGGTTATTATACTATCGTAGCAGTGTCCTCTCTGTATGTTACGTTAAGCAAACCCTGGCTCGATTAGAAAAATACAAATAAATAAAATACTTCAAAGGGGTACTTGGTTACATGTTCAAAGTAATTATTCTCCGTACAAGCCATAATTCTAACAGCCAATTATTCTAAGGTCTAAGAATAATTCGCCAAAAATATACCAACTGAACTTAAATAGATTTCGTTGTGATATTTTCACAATAAATTTTAAATTACCACGATAGTGCGAAATTGCGCATTAGTCGAATACGTTTTTGTTGTAAGACGTCAGATGAAGCTTCTTTTAGCGTTTATTGATTTATTTAGGTACTACGAACCGGGTTAATAAAATCAGTGATTTTACTAAGTCATAGACTAAATTAATTTATCAACAACGTTTTTTTGTTTCAGTAATGGTACATTAATAGAGGTATCTATGAAATAGAAAAACGGCAACAACCGTGTTAAGGAAAGAAGTTGAGAAAAATATTTTTCTCTTATTTTGTACCACGTAAAACGTCATATGCATAAAGAGTTCAACTACAAGAATTATGTTCCTATTTTATGATTCCCTCTAACCCACTGATTACTCTGAGGTATACTGGATACAAGTTTGACATTTGTGTTGATATGTCACAATAGCGTAATTGAACTTTCCATTTATTCTCTGTAATAGAATTATCTCAGTAATATTATAACCATAATCACTTGATACAATTTACTTGATCGCTGGAATGATACCTAAGTCTAATTCTATTTTCTTTATATTTTTAGAATAAATAAAATAAATAATAAATAATAAATAAATAAACAAAAACGAGTATATCGATTTCAATTGTTGCTAACGTCAGGAATGATATCACTATTAAAGATGGCATGTCATGAAATAACGTCACATATAATACTACTACAAATAGAGATGTATTTTCTTCAGTAAATGAGAAGATACGAGTGTACTTATTCTCATATTTGGCATAGTATAATGAGCAAAGTAACCACTTGTCATTAATAGCTCTACGCATAAATTACACGCAACAACGCAACAACACCAACAGTGTTACTCTTTTTGCCTTTTTTGAAAATTAAATTATACAAAGAGAGACAAGTATATGGATACAATTTATGTAGAAATGTAGGTTATCTCTATGCATACATATGTATGTAATTATTCTAAGTATTTATTATAAAGCATGTAGAGTGTCGTTTGTTTCTCAAGTGTTGTTTATTATTAAGCATGTTGTAATCTGCACGTTAGAGTGCACTGTGAGACCTCAATGCGTAGATTAGATATGATTTAAAATTTTAAAATAATATTCATATTACATATTCATATTATATTACAGTACCTGGTTGACCGAGCTTTGCTCGGTATTTTTCGCTCGATTTTTTTAATTCGTGTGTTTTGGAAATTATATTTAGATACAAATTACATACTGATGAATTATAAATAATATTTTTTGATCTTAGCGACATAACAGAAAAAACTGAACTGGTTATTTGAATAAAAAATCATGAGTGCAATTATTTTTATTTAAATTTTCGTGTTTTTAAAAAATACTAAAAAAAGGGCTCGAAAAAAATATATTTTCTCAAAAAAGAAAGAAACTTGAAAAAAAAAATAAAAAAGTCGGTCGGTCGGTCTGGGCTCGAACCGGGGTTTTACGATTTTGTGACCGCCCATTATACCAATAAGCTATTTATAATCATTACCAAACTGTCAAAATTTACCTTCTTATTCTAACTATATTGTAGCAGTTTTTAATTGCCTAAAAACACGGACAAAAAGACATTTTCTAAAAATAAATCTTAGCTAGATCGATTTATTATCCCCGAAACTCCCTGGACACTAAATTTTATGAAAATCGTTGGAGCCGTTTCCGAGATCCCGATTATATATATATACATATATACAAGAATTGCTCGTTTAATAGTATAGGATAGCCGTGGTAGCTCAGTGGTTAACGCTCGCTGTAAATATAACAGAACGCGAGTAACCCGGGTTCGATCCCCGCCGGCACCAATGAAATTGTTAATTGCAATTTTAAGTGCCGATTTACCACGTGCTCGGCGGTGAAGGAAAACATCGTGAGGAAACCTGCTGTCTGAGGAATAAGAAAAAAAAATATTTCGAAGACATGTGAAGTTCGTCAACACGCATTTGGGCAGCGCGGCGGACACTTCCTTGCCCTAAACCCTCTCAGAAATGAGGGGAGGCCTGAGCCCAGCTGTGGGACGTATATAGGCTGTAACTTTACTTTACTTTACTTTTATTCATATTAATAAGTTCACAGAACTGTAAATGGGGGCAGTGTTTAAATGACGAATAGGTAATCGAAATAGAATTTTCGTCATGTTAATAACCTAATGAATAGTGTATTAAATTCTAATTAAAAATTTCTATCAATGTTTCAAGAACTTGCATTACCATGGTTGTCAAGATTTTCAAGATTGAAGAAACGGCTGCTGCTCTGTAAGTGTGATCTTTGTGGCATAATTTTCAAGTCAGTAAAAAATATTTTCAAGTTAAGAAAATGATTTTTGGAGCAGATGTAATGATGCATTGAATGCAGCCTAAATTCATAGAGTAAATACATTGGTTATTGGAATAACATACTTAAATCGTACAAATCAAAGGGAAACTGATAATGCTTATATTGCGCTCAGTTGAACGTAATAGTTACATTAAAGGCTTAAACACACATTGCCACGGCTCTGGATTTTGAAGCAGTTTAACTAAATATTCCTGTGAATATGACAACTAATCTTAATCTACTGAAGCTATCTAATGTTTACGGTTTAACGCTATTTCATATGTTAACTTAAAATGCAGTGCGCGGGTATATTTCAATTGTATTGTAAAAAAAGTCCCACCAGTTTCTCGTCATATATATAAAACAATAATTATTTAGTAGTAATTCTTATTTAAAGACTTTTTAACTTTTACTACCGATTGGGAAAATTCTACGTACTGTGAAGCATCAGCAAGAAACCTATCGGGATACTTCACAGTAACATTAGCATTATATATAATTATACTGTCTTTATTGTATGTCACTGAAATCCTCCCCAAACGGCTGAACCTATTTTGATAAAATTTTGTGTATACGATTTAGTTGATTCGAGAATGGTTTAGATTTACAATTAGACCCGAAGGTGACGCTGTTGTTGAGTTCTAGAAATCACACGAAAATGCGCTGTCCGTGCCTGAAACTTAGTTTCAAGTTTCAAGTGATATAGACAGTTCCAGGTGAGTATACTTGGGGAGTGCTTTCAGCCGGGATGGAAGATGTGATTTAGATGTTGACAGGCATGTCGCTGCCGGGAACAAAGTCAATGGTAGCCTGAATGCGTTAGTCAAAAGGCAAGGCGTAGTGATGAGTGCACGCCTTGCAATACATAACGCAGTGTTGGTACCGATTTTGTTATATGGCAGCGAAACCTGGGTATGCCAGAAGAAGCATAACAGCAAGTTAAATGCAGTGAAGATGCGATCTCTTCGTAAATTGTGCGGCGTTACCATAGCCAACCGAAGGCGAAACGAAGAGATTCGCAATATGGCAGGATTGAAATATGTCCTTACCACAAAAATTGATAGGGGCATACTCCGATGGCCTGGGCATGTTGAGGGAATAAGTGAAGACCGAATGGTGAAGAAAATATATAGCGCGAAAGTAAATATTAAAAGGTATCGAGGTAGACCGAGACTAACTTTCGAATACCATGTGAGCACATCACTCGAAGAGGGGAAGGTCAAGAGTACTCGTATACCTAGACGTGCATGTATGAAGAAGATAATGAACCTGAAAGAAGCGAAAGAGGTATGTAAGGATCGTGACACTTGGCGATCTGTTCTCTCTGGCTAGCCCGTTAGGGATTGTGCGTGAATATAAGTAAGTAAGTAAGTGATATAGATATTTTGACAGACTGTTTAATTTTTAAAACCAATAAGGTTTCATCAAATTTAATTGCTGATGATACCTTATTTATATATATATATATATATATATATAAATAAGGTATCATCAGCAATTAAATTTGAAACCTTATATATATATATATATATATATATATATATATATATATATATATATATATATATATATATATATATATATATATATATATATATATATATATATTCAAGAACAGGAATGAGTCAAAATTTAATCCCCAAAAACGCATAATAATAAAAGTGAGCTTAGAGTTTTTATCATTGATAGCAAGTTATTATTCTGTGTTCTATTACCAACTTTTATTTTTATTAATATGATTCTAATAAGAAATTAACATTATTTTTAATTAACAGGATATTGGATTCAAAAGATCAGGAATACAATATTTATTACATTCCTGTTCTTTTCAATATATATTAGAATAATATATAAGATATTTAGAATATGAATGAGGTGGAATATAATATTTAAAAGCGGTAAAGCTTTAAATATGAATATGTAATGTAATGTTTAAAGATAATTTAAAAAAGTCACATCCTCGCATTTATTTAAGGCTGTCTTTACAGGAGAAAAAAATCATAAGTTTCCAAGGCTATGTGAAGGTTTAATAATATATGAAGAAATCCTCAAGTTAAGCCTATGTGGCTAGTTAAACCTATATCTGATCCATTTATAAAAGTAACTTGTACATTACGTACATTGTAATTTTTAGTTATCATAATAATAATTAAAGTCTGCACTGTTATGACGTCCCATAGCATACACCATCCAAGATCGTCGGTAATGAGGCTGTTCTTGACGCTTGACGCGTGGACGTGGCTTTTTAGGCATGCTCACCGTGCATAATGAGCCAGCAGTCACGTTGCAGCTTCCATAATTACTTTCTGACGAGATCTGATGATTCATTCCATATGGACGTCATTTCTTGTGATAAAGGCCTTACCTTTACCCTCTATCCTTAGCCAACGCCCAATGGCGAGACCCGGCAGTACAGAGTATTTCCGATCGTGAGACCGTACGGATGAAGAACGAGCTTTATGGGAGGTCCTACAAGACTTTACGTGAGCCTTTCGTAGATACCGTCGCCTTCCTTCACTGGCTACTCTTTGATTGCTTCTTTGGGAAAACCGACGCTTTTTTTTGTGCGATACAGGATTAGTTTTTTAAGACCAACAACTATCGGAGATACATCCTTCAGGATGGCTTCGTCGACATCTGTCGAGCTTGTTGCCATCTTGGTGAGTCACTTAGGCGTGTGGACTATTCTCGCAAATAAGACTATTTGTCAATTATATTTAATCAACATTACAATTCTGTATAGCGAGAACCGCGTGAAAACCGAAACAAAAAAGAAAACAAAATATCTGGACCTGGCTCACGTGGTGACCGACATGTGGGTATTTATATTGGGGTTTTATTTATTTATGTATTTTATTTATCTATTTTATTTTATGGGTATTTATGTATATTTAACATTTTCATTTATATATTTATACACAAAAACCATATGAGAAAACTATATAAATACACGAGCATAATAATAATATGTTAATAAAATTAATAAATCAGTAGATTTTATCTACTGGTAAATCAGAAACATATTATACTTAAATATTATTCGCTTAGCAACAAGGTGAAGCGAAAGCTCCCCAATAAATTTCCTCACCACACCGATGTACAGCGAGAATCGAAAGCAATTAATCAATTTCGAAGGATGATTCCAAATAATTAAACCGAACAAATAGCATTTACTCGCGTTTAAAAATAATTTTAGGCGGTTTCATTCACTATGTAAATACTTGTGATTAAATTGTTTGACAAATTCAAATATACTGTATTATTTTTGAAACGCCCATTTGACGTCAGCAGCGTCCAAGCGCCAGCTCTATTATTAGTTTTCTGGTGAACTGGACATCCCCTTTAAAAATACGTCACTATTGTAATACTAATATGTAAACTTATGGTAATGCTGCAATAAATACCTGACTTGTTGGTATAGTAGTCAAGTGCGAAAGCTCATCATGTGGTCCTGAGTTTGAATCCCTGGTCAGATTAAAAGTTATTTGTCAAGAAATTATCTTTAGTAGCACGGAGTTGGAAGGTTGGCGGTGTTACACTACCGTGCCACGGAAAGCACACAAAGCCGTTGATTTTGCGCCTGATCTCTTTCCAGCCATGTTGGATTGCCATTCCATCGGATTATGGGAGGGACGGTTGAGAATACTGCCGTGTAGTGGCGGTTGAGAAAATCCACTACCCCATATCTTCCCGTGGGTGTCGTAAGAGGCGACAGAGGGACACAGAAAGAAGATGGGTAGCAGCATCTTCCTGATAACAGCAATAACATAATAAAGGACTGCGGTTGCCAACCCGCTCGCCAGGCGTGGCAACTATTGCAAATATCCCCTCATAAGCAACGACGCAAATAAACGGCAACCAGTCCCCGGTGGCCCCGCTATTCCTGGCTACGGTGGTGACCATGGTAACGGCGGAGCAGGGGGTGCTAAGAATCTCTGGTGGAGGTTCGGTTGCCACCTACGACGACTCGACCTGGCAACATATATATCGCACGCACCCTGAGGACTGACGAGAAGATACTGCAGCTGGAAGAAGAGTTAGACAAGTTGCGCGTCATATTATTGGATTATATGAGGTCCGAAGAGAGGGGGAGGACATGGTAATCCTTTAGTCCGGCAACTTGTTCTATCACCGGGAGGGCGACCATCTGTCCCAAGGAGGTGTCGGATTTATCGTCCACAAGTCTCTCGTCAACAACGTTGTAAAGATTGGGAGTGTGTCGACGAGGGTCACGTACCTGATACTCAGAATCACCAAACGGTATTCGCTGAAGGTCATACAGGTCTACGCACCAACCTCGGCACATCCCGATGAGGAGGTGGAGGAAATGTATGAGGATATTTCTAGAGCCATGCATTCCTCCAAAACCCACTACACGGTGTTGGTGGGAGACTTCAACGCAAAAATAGGCACAAGAGAAGGCGGTGAGCTGAAGTTAGGGAAATTTGGAGTAGGGCAACGGAACCGTAGGGGCCAGCAGCTGGCTGACTTTATGGAGAAAGAGGGACTCTTTATGATGAACTCTTTCTTCCAAAAGCTGCCCCACAGGAAGTGGACCCGGTCGAGCCCCGACGGTTCGACAAAAAATGAGATTGACTTTATTATGACGACCAGACGCCAACCGTTCAGTGATGTCTCAGTGATCGCAAGGGTGAAAACCGGCAGCGATCACCGAATGGTTAGAGGCACACTGAAACGTTAAGTTGGAGAGGTCTCGTCTAATGAAGTCAACGCTCCGTCCCCCTCGTGCTCTAATCCAGAATCCCGAGACTTTTCAGCTCGAGTTACGTAACCGCTTTCAGTGCCTAGAAGATTGCAATGCAGTGGACGATATGAATGACAAGCTCGTGGAAACTGTCCATGCGGTCGGAGCTAAGTTCTGCAAGACCCGCGGCAGAAGAACACAAAAACTCTCCGATCACACTCTTAATCTCATGGCTGTTAGACGGGAGATGAGGCTGCAACCGTCAACAGATTTGACAGCATACAGGCAACTGAACAGACAGATCTCCAAATGCATGCGGCGAGACTTACCTAACTTTAGTACTGCTCGTATTAAAGAAGCGATCGACCGGAACCAGGGCTCCAAAGTCTTTGCCAGAGATCTGTCTGCCAGAAAGAGCCAACTGTCAAAGCCGAAGAATGAGTGTGGCAGCATCGTTTCCGGGACACCTGAGATTTTGAGTGAGATTGAGAGGTTCTATAGGCAGCTGTACAAACATCGTTGGAGCCACACGCAAGTGTGAGTAACGATCCAAGAGCAAGTCTTCCCCGACACTATTCCGATGATATCCCGGACGTCAGTCTGAGCGAGATTAGAATGGCTCTCCAGCACCTTAAAAACGGCAGGGCCCCAGGCGAGGATGGAATTACAGCGGAGTTTCTGAAAGCGGGTAGAACACCGGTACTTGAAGTCCTTCAGTAGCTCTTCAATTCCGTCTTCCATAGTGGCACTACTCCGGAGGCGTGGAGCAGAAGTGCGGTGGTCTTGTTCTTTAAGAAAGGCGACAACGCTCTCTTGAAGAACTACAGACCAATTTCTCTTCTGAGCCGCGTTTATGTGCTGTTTTCGAGAGGCATTACGAATCGTCTTCCACGCAGATTCGGCGACTTCCAGCCTCCCGAACAAGCCGGTTTTCGAAAAGGCTTTAGTACCATAGACCACATACATACCCTGCGGCAGATTTTACAGAAGACCGAAGAGTACAATCTGCCACTTTGCCTGGCGTATGTGGACTATGAGAAAGCCTTTGATTCCGTCATAATTTGGGCGGTGCTACAGTCCCTTCAGCGGTGCCAAGTCTTCAGCGGTGACTGTCGGTATATCGAAGTGCTGAAGTGTTTGTACAGTAGGGCTACGATGGCTATCCGAGTACAGAGCCAGAGTTCGAAACCTATTCAACAGCAGAGAGGTGTAGGACAGGGTGACGTTATGTCCCCGAAACTCTTCACCGCTGCATTGGAAGATGTTTTCAAGCTACTGGACTGAAAGTATACGGTATTAACATCAATGGCGAGTGCATCACTCACCTTCGATTTGCTGACGATATAGTCCTTATGGCAGAGTCGCTGGAGGACCTACGCACTATGCTTAGTGACCTCAATGGTGTCTCCCAACGGATAGGTCTTAAGATGAACATGGACAAAACAAAGATCATGTTTAATGTCCATGTCACACCTATGCCGGAAGTCGTTGCGAGCACTATGCTCGAAGTTGTTGACGAATACGTTTAACTGGGACAAACAGTCCGACTAGGTAAGTCCAACTTCGACCGAGAGGTCAATCGACGGATTCAACTCGGCTGGGCAGCGTTCGGGAAATTACGACACATCTTTTCGTCAGATATACCTCAATCTTTAAAAACTAGATTGTACAACCAGTGCGTGTTGCCAGTGATGACTTACGGATCTGAGACGTGGTCCTTCACTGCTGGCCGTATGAGGACGCTTAAGGTCGCTCAGCGAGCTATGGAGAGGGCTATGCTCGGAGTTTCTCTGTATGATAGACTCAAAAATGAGGATATCCACAGTAAAACCAGAGTGACCGACATAGCCCAACGGATTAGTAAACCGAAGTGGCAATGGAACGGCCATATAGCTCGAAGAACCGATAACCGATGGGGAAGAAAAGTTCTCGAGCCTTGTACCGGTATGCGTAGTGTATGGCGACCCCTCACTAGATGGAGTGAACACCTGGTAAGGTTTGCAGGAAGTCGATGGATGCAGGTGGCTCAGGACAGTGCTTTGTGGCATTACTTGGGGGAGGCCTATATTCAGCAGTGGACTTGTGAAGGGCTGTAATGATTAAATGAATGATGGGGACTCGATATGTATCTTCAATATATCCACGCAGATCCACTTGCATCAATTTCCAGAACTATCATTCGATCATACAAATCGCATTCTAATTCTTTGTAATATTCTTCTTAGCCAAATAAGCGAATTTTCGCAATCATAATATTCATTTTTACTATTATTACTGAAAGATATAGGATCTTGTGTTTTAAAACTTTTCATATCTTTTTTCAGTTAATCATTCTCCTTTTGTATTTCATCAATTTTTTATTAACTTTTGTATTTCTATTATTCTCTTTTAATTTTGTTCGTTTAAAATACATAAATCTTGTTTAAATTCTGCTCCTAATATTCCTTTATGTACTTCTGTTTGTATTGTATTCTGTAGCTGCGCTATATTTTTTTTTATTATTTTAATGAAGGCTTCGGGTTATCACATTGCTAACACTTTGCAGAGTTAATTCAGTTTGCTAGTGAGGTTGCGCATTTTCTGGACAGATAATATCACTTAATAATGATATGTTATCAGAGCTTAACGTGTAGTTATTTTGAGAAATTACATTTTTTCTAAGGGTTACGCTACTTGTTTCAGGTGATTTGCAACTCTTCATCGCTATTGTTACTTGTAGATTCTATTGGTGTACCTATATTTCCAATTTTTTGTATTTTACAGTAGCAGGCCATTCCAGTCAGTCCATTTCCATCATTTTCTATATTCAGAAGTCATTGTGTTGTAAAAGCGCTTACTGGATACGTTGCCACATTCCAGGTCATATGTACTATTACAGTGTAAGCAGGTGAGGAATCCTCTGTTTGGAAGCTTCTTGTGGCATCCAGTGCACAATGGGATTGGAGGTATTTTTTCCTGAGTTGTAGTATAAAAAGTATTAAAATATTCCAAATAACGCCCTCCAGAGGCCAGTAGTCAATCGATACGCCTTCTTGCTTTTTTACACAATATGCAATCGTTGATAACTTTTTCACTCACTCCTAGATGGGGCTAAGTGGTTGCGCGGAAACCCATTCGTATTTATTTTATATTGGATATCATTCAAACCCTCCTATCGACACATCAGGGTGGTGGGGTGAGAGGGGCAAGAAGATGATTCTAGAATGTCACGTAATCATCGGAACCGAGGATATATAAGGCACGCGCGACCGATGCGCGACCTCTTCCCGCCGCGCTCGTTGTTGGAACCACATCGCAAGTAGAAACCGCTTTAGCCTGGAAGCAGTCGAGCTCCAGGAAACCCGCCTCACCTCGTGTGAGATATAGTCGCGCACCGCCTCTCTCCGGAGTGTTCCAGAAGAAGTTCTAGAAGTTGCAGCTATAGTGCTCAACAGGATAGAAGAAACCCCGGTGAGTCAATATTCCTTTAATTACTGCCTGCCTGATATAATTGTTTTAACCCGCTCCAATATTGTTTTTCTCCTAATCAGGCAGGATTCCCTTTCATCGATTTGGCACAATAATAGTTTAGTTTTAGGGAAGAGCGAGTGCATTGTACCGCATGCTATAGTAGTCGCTTTTACGTAAGCGTAGAAGCAATCGCATATACAGTCCACTTTAGTTAATATCTCGCGTAATAGGTTTAAGGTTCGACCGGGGAATTAGATTTCGGCAGCCTTAGACACGTGGCTCCACCATTTTATGGTCCTTCGAGCCGGATTTGGACTGGGTTTAGTGGCCGTCCAACTATTTCTGGTCGAATTATTAAATTAACTATTTAGATAATGCACTCTAATTTATGGAATAGACTTAAATAGTGTTCGTTTAAATTTTGATTAGACACTCGCAAACAGAATTATTCGTTTTATAGCGCTCGTATTTGGTTAAATTTAAAGCTTATTAAATAATTGAAACAGTGTAATAGGAACCGTTTGATACGCTTACCCCACAATTTTGATAAAAATATTGAGTTTAGCGAACGACGCGTCGCCTCGACTCGCTGTGCAGGTGTTCGATTTAATTACGTAATACGGCATACCGAGTGTCCATCCTTCATTGTTTGTGCGTTGTGAGATTAATTGTGATTAATATAACTTTATTATAATAATTTAAAATGGCAGTTAGTGGAAGTGAAATCAAAATTAAAACGCTTTATGCTAAGAGGGACATACTTTTTTCGCGTATGCAAAATATAAGTGATCATATAAAGAACATTAATATAGAAGCAGTGCGGGAAACCTTTTTTAATGAAATCGAAACGGTAGATTCGTTGCGGACAGATTACGAAAGAATATTAGACCAAATTAATCATTTGGAATTACAAATCGACCCGAAATACATAGTGAACTACCAACCGCTGCTGGCATTCGAAGATATGTTGTGTCGCGTGAAAAGAACTGCGAAATCCCTACAATCTCAAAACGAAGCAAAGCCGGAAATGCAGGTACGTCCACGTGACCCAATTAGGTTGCCGCCAATAGATATTCCGGTATTCAATTGTGATATTAAGACGTGGCCCTTCTTCTTCAGTAGTTTTCAAAACAATATACACAATAACCCATCGTTATCGGACGCTGAAAAATTATATTACTTAATTAGTAAACCTAGTGGCAGGGCGCGGTCGATCTGCTCTGGTTTTACACCTACAGCAAACAATTACTTGTTAATATTCGAAACGCTTAAAACTAAATATGAAGATAGGAGAATGTTAGCTTCCGAATATTTGAACCAGATATTCGATCTTATCATCCGCGAACATCAACGGCTTAGAGCAGTTTCTAGATAAATTTGTGGCATCGGTGGCTGCACTTAAGAATTTGAAATTTAATGACCTTATGGACGTGGTGTTTCTCCATATTGCACTAAAGAAATTAGACCCCGACACCATGCGTGCGTTTGAAATGGAGCATCGTAGCTCGGAGATGCCTTCCTTTCATTCATTAGCATCGTTCGTGCGAGATCAAATAAAGGTGATGCAGCGCTCTCCGAACGTTAAACAGGAGATTAAAAGGTGCGTCGACCGTAGATAGACTCAACCATCTAAAATAGCAGGGTCGTTAACTTACGTAACCGCTACGTCAACATCACTCCAGCATACTTGTATCGTATGTAAAGATAAACACGGTAATTTATATAATTGTGCGACTTTTCGTAAATATTCACCAAGCGAACGTTATAAATTAGTAAAGACAAACAACCTATGTTTGAACTGCTTAAGCGATAAGCATTTAGTTGCAAAATGCAATTCGAGTTCCGTATGTAGCAAGTGCGCCAGGAAACATCACACGCTATTACATTTTGAAAATAGCAACATAGCGGCATCAAGTAAAGCGGACAAGGAATTCACCCCTACTAAGGTCAACGATTCTAGCGGTCGACCTGGTGATGTCGCTCTGTGATCATTGGCAAATATGGGAGCACAACCTCCTTCAACCGTGTTACTGGCACGTATTTTGGTTAGGGATTCGCGCGGAAACGAACAAAGCGTCCGTGCACTGCTGGACAGCGGAGCCCAAAATAGCTTTATAACGCGACAATGTTGTCAGCGCTTAGGCTTAGTAATAAATAGGTCACTTTCATGTCCTGTAATTAAAGGCATCGGAGGTATTAGTAAAGCTACCCAGGGATATATAAATTTAAAATTTTATTCTCGGATAGATCGCAATGTTAACTTTGATATAAATGCACTAGTAGTAGATAGGGTCACTGAACGGTTGCCAACCGTTTCGGTTGACACCTCGGCATTGATTGAATTTAAAAATTTGACTCTAGCGGACGACACTTACGCCGTTCCTGGAAACATAGACATGCTCATTGGAGCATCGCTTTTCTCTCATCTTTTGTTAAACAATAAGGTCAGGGGCAACTCCTCGCATACCGCGCCTTACGCACTGGAAACCGTATTGGGCTATATGATCCTTGGCTCCGCCCCCATCATAGATAGAATTTCGGCAACCTCTTATTGTGGTATGGCTGTCGAACCGCTCGAGTCGTTAGTCCGCAAATTTTGGGAGATGGAGGAGGTGAACGTCCCACCCATAGCTAGCTCAGATGACAGGTTATGCGAGGAAATTTACGTCCGCACGACCGTTCGTGATCGTGACGGTAGATATAGTGTAGCGCTACCCTTTAAAGGAGATGTTTTATCTCTCGGCGATTCGCGTCAAATGGCGGAAAAACATTTCTACAGCTTGGAGCGTAGGATGCTCGCTTCACCCCAGTTAAAGGAAGCTTACGACGGCGTCATTAACGAATATATAAGAGAAGGTTACATATCACTTGTGGCTTCGAAATTAGATAACTACGAAGACACACCGTCGTATTTCATACCACACCACGGGGTCATTAGGGAGGACAAACTTACATCTAAGTTACGTGTAGTGCTCGACGCTAGTGCTAAAACTAGCACTCACCTGTCGCTTAACGATATCCTCTATAGTGGGCAAAATTTACAGGGCAGTTTATTTAATATAATAGCCAATATTCGTTTGTTTAGTATAGCACTATCCGCCGATATTCGCCAAATGTTTCTTTGCATAGGGGTCCGTGAATGCGACCGTAGATTCCAACGCATTTTATATCGTTTCAACCCAAAGAAACCTCTAATGGTGTTTGAATTTAACCGCGTTTGTTTTGGTTTAAAGTCGAGCCCATTTCATGCGTTACGCACGGTGAGACAGCTCGCTCACGATGAAGGTCCCTCTTATCCTAAAGCTAAGAAGGCAATTGAGCGCGGATTATATATGGATGATTTTGTGTACTCGGTCGATAGCGTGGAGGAGGCAACCCTAACCACCGCCGAGGTTATAAGGCTCATGAAATCGGGTCAATTCGATCTTGTGAAGTGGACTAGTAATTCGCGTCCGGTTTTAGATACAATCCCACTATTACACCGTCTTTCGGCGATAAAGGAATTCGACGATTCCGATACACACAAGGTGTTCGGTCTGTGTTGGTCACCAGAGTCCGACGTGTTTAGCCTTAAGGTAAATCCACCCGTAGAGAAATGCACAAAGCGCACAATACTGTCATGCGTTGCTAGATTATGGGACGTCATGGGTTTCGTAGCTCCGGTGGTATTATACGCTAAGCTTTTGATTAAACAACTTTGGTTATTGGAATGCGACTGGGATGACTCGCCGCCTGACAGCATTGTTCGGTTGTGGCAGCGCTTTAGAGAGGAACTTCCTTTATTAAGAGAAATTAAAATACCGCGTCATATAAACGTAGATAGAAATAGCGTCATAACGGTCGTTGGGTTTGCAGACGCCAGCGAGAAGGCTTACGGGGGCGTTGTATATTTCCACGTCCAGAATAATGGTAGAAATTCGATTAGCCTCATTAGTTCTAAGTCGAGAGTCTCCCCCCGTAAGGTTGTCTCTCTGGCGCGCTTAGAGCTTTGCGCAATATTAGTACTCACCAAGCTTATTACCGCAGTTATCAGCGCATGTAGGGATAGAGTTCACATAAAAAGGATATTTGCCTTTTCCAACTCCACCGTCGCCTTATGCTGGGTTCATTCTTCACCCCACCGTTGGGATACGTTTGTCGCGAACCGAGTGGCCAAGATACAAGACGAGTTAGAAACGCGGAACTTTTATCACGTGTCCGGTACGGAAAACCCCGCCGATTGTCTATCCCGTGGACTCACTCCGATGCAAATAATGGACCACCCGCTTTGGTTCCACGGACCTGCTTGGGTTCACTTGGATCCCTCGCAATGGCCGATAACCGATTTCGAACCTTCGTCAGTGTCACAACCGCCGGAAGAGAAGAGACACGCTCTAGTGGCGAACGTTTCGAGCGAGGTTTCTCCAATCATTGCCTTGGCGAACCGCTTGTCCTCTTGGTCGAAATTATTGCGTAGCGTAATTTACGTTTGTCGATTCGCGAAGCTTTTACCGCGACGTTCGTATGTCTTAGCATCCGATTACAACTATGCCGAGTCGCTAGTATTACGTGAACTTCAACGTGCGCACTTCTCTGAAGAAATTAGAAGATTACAATCGAATAGAGCTTGTAGTCGCGCCTTTCAACGCCTTAAGCCATTTTTACAGGATGGGATTGTAAGGGTAGGTGGACGCTTGTCCACCTCGCAATTGAGTTTTGACCAACGGCACCCTATTGTTTTACCGCGTAAAGACCATATCATGAACTTATTAGTCGATTACCATCATAAATTGAACTCGCACGCTGGCCCCGACTTGTTGATGTCAATTTTGCGTCAGAATTATTGGATTCTTTCTGCACGTAGTTTAATACGCAATCGGGTGCACAGATGTATAGCTTGCTTTCGGGCACGCCCCAAGCCGTCATTTCCGGAAATGGCGGAACTTAGATCTTGTAGAGTAATACAATCAGTAAAGCCCTTCACGCACACCGGGTCTGATTTCGCTGGTCCGTTTAAGGTCACGCTCACTCACGGGCGTGGTATAAGATCCACAAAGGCTTACGTCTGCATTTTCGTATGTCTAACTACTCGAGCGGTGCATATAGAACTCGTTGGTGATCTAAGCACAGCAGGCTTTATGGGTGCATTTAAAAGATTTCTTTCCCGCCGTGGCCCTGTAAGTAGATTGTATTCGGATAACGGTACGAACTACGTCGGTTCAAAACGTATTCTATCGGAACTACATGAGCTCTTAGCTAGCAAGTATTATAATTCGGAGTTCGCTCACATTCTAGCCGAGAACCGCATTGAGTGGTCTCTGAAGGTCCCAGCCGCGAGTCATTTTGGGGGCAATTGGGAGACTAATATCAAGAGTCTAAAGAGTCATTTATACCGAGTAATGGGAGATCAAATTTTGTCCTTCGAAGAGCTAAGTACGGTGCTCGCTCAAATTGAATGCGTAATGAATAGTCGCCCACTTTGTCGTACGTTGTCTAGTGACCCCTCGGAACCGCTGGCTCTAACTCCAGCACATTTTTTGAATTTAACGCCTTTAAAGTATTTGCCAGCCGCAGATATGGATGAGCACAGACTTAGCATTTCCGCACGCCACAAATTATTAGATCGGTTAGTGCAATCGTTTTGGAAACGATGGAGGATGGAATACTTGCATACTTTGCAGTCTCGGCAAAAATGGAACACAGCAACTGAGCCTTTAGCTGTAGGAACTGTAGTTGTGCTCACCAAAGAGAATTCGCCGCCTCTCCACTGGCCGTTAAGAATTGTCGAGGAGGTCTTTCCCGGTTCCGACGGAGTAATTAGGATAACTCGCGTTAAGACCACGGTTGGGTCTTACCTGCGTCCTGTTGTCCGTTTGTGCCCCCTGCCTCTTCCATAATTTAAATTAGCTTTCTAGATTAAAATTGTAGTTGAATTTAGGTAATCTTAGCGTTAGTTAGTTATTTTGTTAGTTGATCTTAGCTCTAGTTGTTTTAGTTAATTTTGTAGGAAATCCTTCAAGGGCGGGGGAGATGGTTGCGCGGAAACCCATTCGTATTTATTTTATATTGGACGGTAGGTGTCAAGTCGCTTATTCCTTTCCGAAACGATATCATTCATACCCTCCTATCGACACATCGGGGTGGTGGGGTGGGAGGGGCAAGAAGATGATTCTAGAATGTCACGTAATCATCGGAACCGAGGATATATAAGGCACGCGCGACCGATGCGCGACCTCTTCCTGCCGCGCTCGTTGTTGGAACCACATCGCAAGTAGAAACCGCTTTAGCCTGGAAGCAGTCGAGCTCCAGGAAACCCGCCTCACCTCGTGTGAGATATAGTCGCGCACCGCCTCTCTCCGGAGTGTTCCAGAAGAAGTTCTAGAAGTTGCAGCTATAGTGCTCAACAGGATAGAAGAAACCCCGGTGAGTCAATATTCCTTTAATTACTGCCTGCCTGATATAATTGTTTTAACCCGCTCCAATATTGTTTTTCTCCTAATCAGGCAGGATTCCCTTTCATCGATTTGGCACAATAATAGTTTAGTTTTAGTGAAGAGCGAGTGCATTGTACCGCATGCTATAGTAGTCGCTTTTACGTAAGCGTAGAAGCAATCGCATATACAGTCCACTTTAGTTAATATCTCGCGTAATAGGTTTAAGGTTCGACCGGGGAATTAGACTTCGGCAGCCTTAGACACGTGGCTCCACCACTAAGTGAACGTTAATTTAACAAAACTTATGTTAAATTAACAAAAATTGGAAAAACAAACAATTGTAGATGATAATTTACTCGGTCCTAGATGTCGCTAGATGCAAGTAAATATTGTTATTAATACTATTCGGAGGATATGCATGAATTTAAGCGGTTTTTCACAATATTTATCAAAGCTGTTATGGCTATGTTATGCACTATTTCTTTTAATTATTGTCACTAATTTTGAGTTCAGCACGGCGGTATTATAACATTTAACGATATTTACACCGTTCAAGATTATTTCACTTTGTTACTCATTTAATGTTCGGATCTAAAGGATAATACTTATGCACATGAGTTATTGTTCTTTTAACTCTTTGCACTCGTAATTTCACTAAAATTAATGAATTTTACATATACGGAGCAGCTGTTTACGTCAATCAAGTACGCGGCCGTGGCGGAAAGCGAAATTGCCGAAAGCGCCGATTGGGATCAGAAATGGATGTATTTTGGGCAAGTGTACGAAAACCATAATCGTTAATATTATTTGCTACTTTTAGATGTTGTAGATCCTTTCAGTTGTTTACTGGAGTTAAATTTACTACCGCGTTCACTAAATGATTAACTTTGATCGCCAACCCACGCTTTTATAGTCAAGTAGAGTAAGGAAGAATATATTATGTCAAAAAAATTACTACAGCGATTGCGGATAACAATTTGTCCCAAAGAGAAATGGCTTTATACAAATACATGTATATAAGTGTGAATCTTGCTTGTTTTAAAGGTTAAGTTTGTGTCTACTCTTACGCTCACACATTTTAACTTATGAAACACCTCTGATTCATTGATCCTTATAGTAAAGTACCTTAGACGTAAAGACTGATTTTCCATTTTCGATTGAGTTGTTATAACTTATATTGGAATGTAAAGTTTGTGGTGAAATATGGCGATTGGATAACCAGCAAAACTGTGCTAAAAGAGGCTATTTAAATGTAGTCATCCTATTGGTGTATTCGGACTAGACTTGGAATAGCTTTGGTGGAAATTCCAGTAACCTAAATTGTTAAATCTGCATATTTAGGCCACTTTTAAGCTGTATTTATTCCTCTTAGTCTACGCTATGTAACACCGATAGTTGAAGTAAAAATTTTTTAACAGATAATATAGTTATATAGAAGTATATAGTTATATAGGCAAGTTGACAAGTTAATTACTGAAACGCTAAGTACTTTTTTTTTCTTTATAATTTTTGAGAATACGCGAATAACCGGACTACCTAACATGTTTTATAAGGTAATGGAAAGTAACCACGGGATACATATAAAATAACTCTAACATCATGTAACCAAAGACTCGTGATGAGTAGCAGTTACGAACCGGTGATGGGATTCCGCATCATTCTGTAAAATATGGTTTTAGTGTCTTATATCTACCCAGATAAATATTTGCAAGCTTAAGCTTCATTAAATCAACTGCTTTCGAAACCAGAGCATTTCAGTATGCAGTGTTTCTAACGTAGCGTGTCTAACGATGCATAAAGTTTTCATTATCATCAATCATTGACGCCATTGTTAGGGAATTTTTAATTTTATATAAAATGATTACTTTTAGATAATGTGCAATAATTTTCTTCGCCCGTTTTAATACCTTTTTCGTAGATTAGAAACCAAGTTGACAATTTTCGACTAATTTTG
Organism: Parnassius smintheus behrii; assembly: GCA_036936625.1. Classification (NCBI taxonomy): domain Eukaryota; kingdom Metazoa; phylum Arthropoda; class Insecta; order Lepidoptera; family Papilionidae; genus Parnassius; species Parnassius smintheus. The sequence goes on from JAUPFT010000014.1 coordinate 21,045,930, forward strand.
AAAACATTTAACTACACACGTTAATAGTGTTTACCCCAACGCAGAAAAACTCTTACTATTTACTATTTTAGCAATACTTCGGAACAAGACCACGTACAAAAAAACATCCATTATTTGCCAGTGATCTGTCTGCTAGAAAAAAGAGAAAACTTTCGTAGCTGAAAACCTAACGTGGTAGTATTACTTCCGGGACGCCTGAGATTTAAAGTGGGATTGAGGGGTTCAACGGGCAGCTGTACACGCCATCATTGGAGCCACACGCAAGTATGTATCCAAGAGCAAGTCTTATCCAACACTATTCCGTGTATCTTCCGGACGTCAGCCTAAGTGAAATTAGAATGGCTTTTCAACACCTTAAAACGCAATGTCAATTGCCGCAAACCATATCAAAATCGGTTGATTCGTTTGAGGAATATCGTGGTCGAAAGAAATATTGAAAAAGTGTATTTTCAAAATATCTTGAAAACATTCCGTAAAATCATTTTTTTTTTAAAATAAGATTTTTCGTTAAACTAAAAAATTGTTTCTACTAACTAAAAAAAAGTAGACGCCCTAGGAAAAAGTTTATCGACCAAATTGGCGATATTTTGAAAATGGGCCACGTTAGAAGTATCCTTAACCGACGAGCATGTATGCGTAGATATATGGATGTAAAGGAGGCGAAAGAGGTATGTCAGGATCGTGCCAAATGGAAGTCCGTAGTCTCTGCCTACCCCTCTGGGTGACAGGCGTGAGTGTTTATGTATTTATGTATGCAATATCTGCACTTGTAAAAGGCTGTAATAATAATGGTATAGATCATGGTTAGGAGAAACTTAGATCGACAGTATATTATCTAATTCTGAAAATTATAATTTTGAGAACTACACTTGCGGGTACTACACAATGCAACATGCCACTTAACTTCGTGGCTGTGTCATGCTCCGCCGTAAGTCCGGTCATTTCGCTTTTATCCTATTGCGATTGATTGCTGTCCGTTCTCGATGCATTTGTTAACTTTACATTTAGTTTCGATAGTGTTCTTCAGGAAACTATTTAATCGAGTTAAAAGTACAGATTTATCGATTCTTATTCAATTCTCAAACAAAGTCAATTCCAATTTAACAGAACACTCGATGATGCGCTGGCTTCGTTTTTTCAGGAATATATCTATACTTGAGCTCGAAATTCAAGTTACGAATCAAGGGATTCAAATCTCAAATTCGACGAGAATAATCCAGCAGATTTTATTCAAATTTTTTTCATTCATAACAGCCCTTTACAAGTCCACTGCTGAATATAGGCCTCTAACAAAAAATGCCAAAAAGCAGTTCAGCAGTTCCAGAGCCACCTATATCCATCGACTTCCTGTATGTCTTATCAGGTCATTACTCTATCTAATGGGTGACGGCCTACACTTCGCTCCCTTTCGAAAACCTTTCTTCCCCATCGGTTGTCGATTATTCGAGTTATATGGTCAGCCCATTGTCACTTCTTCCAACTAATCTTTGGGATATATCGGTTAATCTGATACAACTGCGGATATCTTCATTTTTAGGTCTATTAAAATTGTTCATATGATAACATACATCATATAAAATCATTTGGTAGTGCTACCGTCAATTTAACGGCCAAATATTGTGATGGCTGTTCAGAAAAATCCTCTTTACTAGGCGTAGTAAAACACATCATTCTTAAGATTTATTTGAATTTGACTTAGTCCAAGGATCCGAATTTGTATTTAATCTAGAAAATACGGATAAAAATTAAATAATAAACGTTGTTTCGTCGCTAATTTTTGAGCCATCAATGCCAACATTCTTTTCGTTAGTATTGAATTCCGCCTGTACAAGGCGCGGTCAATTGAGCCTAAATTATTTATACCCACAGTTGAAATCTTGGGACCCTGGTCCAAATGTGACATTTAAATGACATTCGAAACATTTGAATTTATTATAAGATACGACTCTCTGAGTTATATCAGTCAGTGTACACCCGACTACTCCCTACTACAGAAGTGGGAAAAGTGATGGTGTCGAGCCAAGAATTAGTTAATGGGTTCAGAGTGCAATATTAGAGACACACTATTTGTGTCTTTCTGTTTGGCACCTTTTTGATTTAAATCTAAGACCCGAAATGCTAGGTACTCTGACCACCAAGCCGTACGAACGTGTGAGTCATCAATTAAGTAAAAATGTAAGGTTGTACATATATATACGTCGAACACCTGGACACAAGCCTACTTTCATTTCTGAGAATGGTATGGTGCAATTAATCTGCCACGTATTTTTGCATAGTTTAAATATACTATTTCCCAGAAAAACAGTTTCTTCCAAATTTATTTCTTCACCGCCAAGAACGTGGCGGATCAGCCATTACGCCGGTGGGGATTAAGCAGGGCTTGTTTGCATACTGCCTAATTATTTTAGTCTCTGAGTTACCATAATCCAATGGTTAATAACAATATTCAAGATACTTATCACTTTTGTCAATTCATATCATTTATCTACAAGTATTTAAAAAAAGGTTTAGCGTATATTATATTAAAATTTGCTTCCAAAGTTTTCTAATATGTGTCCAAACCTTTGCCATTTCGAGAAATGATGGGAGCATTATTTGAAAACTTTAGAACTTACCCATATAAATTAACGTACTCACTGCCAAAATTTCTCCTTAATAGGATGTGATCAGCTTTGTCACAATAAGTTAAAAGTTTTGCAAAAACCTAAGCAAAAGTACGTCAATAGTTTACCGTTTTGAATGACTAATGTGTTAAATAAATTACACTAACTCGCAACATAGTATTCCTGTAAAAAAAATTGCCAATAGTGTAAATGTCCACTACTGAATTATTATATTAATATTTGACACCACCACTTGTTGATATTTTGATTAATTAAAAGTTTTCAAAATATCTTACTCTTCAAACCTAAGCTTACATAGTTTAATTCTCTTATCCTTCCTAATGCATCCCCGTTGGAGGATGGAATCTACGACGAAGTCTATGTTACGATGGATTTTGTAGGCTGTAATGAATGAATGAATGGATTGATATCGCAGATGCTGAGATAATTTGGACAATTTGGTCTACTCATTAACTACATAAGATTGACATATTTTCATTGATGTAATTACGCTAATATTTGCATTTCGTTGGTATATACGTCAAAACCTATATATCTCAGGTGTTGCTCCAGAATCATAATAACCCTTTTTAGATTTTATATGATTCTAATTTGCCATTATCTTACTTTCTTCGCTGAAATTCTGACCGTAAATCTTGTCTCCCTAATTTTCTTAAGATAATATGTAGCCCAAAACATCATTGAATTCGGTATTAGTCCTAAAGTGGCACACACGAACATTATCTTTTTAATTATTCCCAGAGTTGACAACCTTTTGAACAATAAGTTTTAGGTAATTAGAAAATAGGATAAATAAACCAATATTCTTCTTCATAGAGTAAAACATAACAAAAATGTTTTTTTTTTTTTTTATATAGAAGAGGGGGCAAACGAGCATGCGGCTCACCTGATGTTAAGTGACTACCGCCGCCCATGATCAACCGCAACACCAGGAGAATTGCGGGTGCGTTGCCGGCCCTTTAGAAAGGAGTAAGCTCTTTTCTTGAAGGTCCCCAGGTCGTATCGGTCCGGAAAAATCGCCGGTGATAAACTATTCCACAGAGAGGTTGTACGTGGAAGAAAACTCCTTGTGAAACGTACAGTGGTGGACCGCCAAGCATGCAGATGGTGTGGATGGTATCGGGACGTTTGCCGTGTCGTGCGTTCACGAAATTTGGCGGCTGGGATTAGTCCGAACAATTCCTCAGAGCACTCACCGTGATAGATGCGATAAAATACGCAAAGAGATGCAACATCTCTTCGCAACGCCAGTGAATCGAGCCGATCGGAAAGCAATCGGTCGTCGACGATTCGAGCCGCTCTGCGCTGGATGCGGTCAAGTGGAAGGAGCTGGTACTGGGGAGCCCCAGCCCAGAGATAGGAACAGTATTCCATGTGCGGTCGAACCTGCGCCTTGTAAAGTTGCAGGCGGTGTGCCGGCGTGAAATACTGTCCCGCTCTGCTGAGCACGCCAAGCTTTTTAGAGGCCAATTTGGCTTTCCCTTCCAAGTGACCACGAAACTGCACGTCACTCGATATGTCGACGCCGAGGATTCCGATACTGGCTGAGGCAACAAGGGGAGTGCCTTGAAACTGAGGGGATACGACAAAGGGGTTCTTTTTAGCGGTTAACGCGCAAACTTGTGTCTTCTGGGGGTTAAACTGGACTAGATTTAGTCGTCCCCAATCCGAGACTCTGTTCAGCAAAGACTCGACTTCAGACACAAGTTTGTCCCGGCACTCGGAGACTTTTTCCCGAGAAATATTGGCTCGGCCGGTGTAAAGAGCATCACCAGTGCTGTCATCTGCATAGCAATGAACGCTACGGGTATGCAACATATCATTGATATGCAGAAGAAACAGCGTTGGCGATAGCACGCAGCCCTGTGGAACACCAGCATTAATAGGCTTGCAATCGGAGCTTGCACCGTCTACAACGACCTTGATGCTACGATCTGCAAGAAAGCTGGTGATCCAATCGCACAATTTCTCGGGAAACCCATAGGAAGGGAGCTTCGAAAGAAGCGCTTTGTGCCAAACCCGATCGAAGGCCTTCGCAATGTCCAAACTAACGGCCAATGCCTCCCCCTTGAACTCTACTGCCTCCGCCCATCTGTGAGTGAGGTAGACCAGAGGATCACCAGCTGACCGACCACGGCGAAAACCGTATTGGCGGTCACTAATCAGCTGGTGATCCTCAAGGTACCTCATGAGCTGGCAGTTTACAATGGACTCCATTGTTTTGGAGAACAAGGAGGTGATGGCGATTGGCCGGTAGTTGGACGGGTCTGAGCGGTCGCCTTTTTTAGGGATCGGGTGGACGAAAGCCGTCTTCCATGATTTTGGGACTACGCCTAGGGAGTAGGAGTACCGGAAAAGACGCGTTAAAACCGGTGCCAACTCTGGAGCACACGTCTTCAGCACAATTGGGGGGATTCCGTCAGGCCCACTCGACTTGTGGATGTCCAGGGAGAGGAGTGCTTTGCGAACCGAGCGCTGTGTGAACTGAACTTCGGGCATGGAGCACTCACACCACGGGATGGTCGGCGGCGTACTCCCCCGTCATCGAGAGTCGAGTTAGACGCAAAGAAAGAGCCTAGAAGATCGGCTTTCTCCTTTGCAGTATGGGCCAGTGAGTCGTCCTCCCTGTGCAGAGATGGAAGAGATGGCTGACAGAAATTCCCCTGGACAGCCTTGGCGAGAGACCAGAATGCACGGGTTCCAGAAGGAAGGCGAACTAGTTTCTCGCCAATACTGCCTATGTGCTCTGACTTTGCCTTGGCAATGACTCTTTTGAAGGACCTAGAGGCGGAATTATACTTCTTTTTTAGAGCGCTGGTGTTTACATCCCGGGACGCTGATGCATCAACCCAGGCTTGGTAGCACTCCTGCTTATAGCATGATGCTATTTTACAGGAGCGACCAAACCATGGCTGAGATTTGCCTCCAATGGGCACCACAGAGGAAGGAATAAAAAGTTCCATACCCTGAAGTACCACATCAGTAACAGAATCCGCAACAACGTTGGGATCATCCGGCGAGAAGCAAACCCGCCCCCAAGGGTAGGATGCAAAGAAAGACCGCATCCCATCCCAATCGGCTGACCTATAGTGCCAAACACGGCGGCAGCCTGCAGAATGCAACCGCGATTTCAGCGTGAGTGGCACAACACTCCGGACCAGACAATGGTCCGAGGAGCCTAAAGGGGCGTCGACGGAAATCTGATATCCGTCCGGGTGAGAGGTCAGCAGAAGGTCCAACAGGGAAGGTGCATGATCCTCCACATCTGGAATCCGCGTAGGCGAAGTAACCAGTTGTGTCAGACCATATGCCAAGGCAAAATCATGAACAGATCTCCCCGCATGATCGGTTAAACGTGAACCGAGCCATTCGGCGTGATGGGCGTTAAAGTCGCCGAGGATCACGATCTCTGCGGAGGGGATCTGCTGTAGCAACGAATCCGCAGCCATTTAGACGTGGTCGAAGAAACGGTCTGTTTCGGCATTACCGCTGTGGGACCTATACAGGCACCCGTAGACGCGCGGATGGTCGTCGCTGTCTACGCGTAGCCAAAGGATGGACAGGTCCGAACCTTCAAGTCTGCCGAGGCGTCGAGAACAGATGTCCTCTCTGACGTAAACGCAAACTCCAGCCCGAAGCACAAAGGAGTGTTCCCCGGTTCCGAGTTTGTACCCCGGGTAGGAGAGATACGAGACATCAGCCGGAGAGGACACCTGCGTCTCGATCTGAAAGAGCAGAGCCGGCCTCGCCGTCTCGAGATGGTAGTGGACGGCGTTTAGGTTAGAGTGAAGTCCCCTGATATTGCAGAAATTCACGGACAGCGTGGCAGGGGTCGCCTTGGTCTTGTTGCTCCGTTTGCCCCGAGCAGTTGTAGTCTTGAGCGGAATTTTGCCCCCCCCAGAATACGCGGGGCAGCCTGAGCACCCACGCTCAGAAGTGGAGAAACATGGTCGTGGATGCTCAGCGAGGGATTCTCCAGGGGTGCTGGTACCCTCCTGGGGTAGTCTATCTTTATTTAATTCCGCTACCATGTTGATGGGGGGGAGGGGGGATTTGGGCCTTTTGTAACTTAACTTGGATTTGTAACTTCTTCACACAATTTAATATGAATGAAATATAATAAAATATTTTTGGAATTTATTGTATTAAACTCACTAAATTGATTTCAAAGTTGAGAGAAATATAAAAGCTATCCTCCGAAAACGATGTCTTTAAACTGTGTATTGAAACACAATAGCGATTTGATTGTTCCGATTCAATTGTATCAATCGATGTTGATTGCGACACAAAGAAAAGGTCTTGAGGTAAAAAAAACACATTGTTAAAATATAACCTGACATTTTTTGAATTTATTTCTTTGAAATATCTATCTAAAACAAAAAATATTTAACTTCGTTAACTTTTTATATAACAGTACTTTCAATTGGTTGTATGTATAGGATGATGGTAGTGTTTTCCTAATATTTTCAACCTCAAAAGTACTTTTAATTAATACTAGTTTGTTTGTTTACAGTTTTTGGTAATTTTGTTTTGTTTAAAAATTGTCTCTTTTATTTCAGTTATTCTGAAACATCTATTATTATTATTATTATTTTTGATTCATCTCTTTCAGACTGCTGGCGGGATAGAGATCTGTTTAGGTACTAACTTATATATTTAATTTAACTATTTAGTTTTATATTTATATATCATATATATTATATATTTTATTTCATTTTACTATGTTGTTAGATAATTATGATGTAGGTAATGATTCTGACGATTTCCTGTCTTTGTCGTCAAATGATGATGCATCATCAGCTTCCACAGTACAACATCTTCAATTCCGATAAATGTAGCACTTAATTCATATTTCTCAGATTCCCTGAAAAACTTTAATGTAATTCATATAAACGCTCAAAGCATTCCAGCTCATTATCCCGACATGCTCGCGTCCTTTGAATCCCATAACATTCACGCCATTCTAGTCTCTGAATCTTGGTTAAAACCATGCTTGCCATCCACTTCTTCACTTCTTATTCATTACCAGGATTCCATCTTATTCGCAATCACCGTATTGGAAGGGGGGGGGTGAAGGTGTGGCAATCTATCTCCGTTCTTATTTACCTTCTTGGCGTTTGTTACAGTCCTTCTCTTCATATTGACTATTTCTCTTCTTTCGAATATTTATTAGAAAATTTAATCCCATTATATACTCACACTATAATCATGGGTGACTTTAACACATGCCTACTCAAGGGTGACCATCGGTGTGAAAAGCTAAAATCATTAACCGAGGCATGTAATCTACATATATTACCACTATCTGCTACGTATAAAATGCCTGACTGTACTCCATCACTACTTTACTTAATTATTGTATCCTCTCCAGATTTTGTCCTGAAGCATGGCCATCATGACGCTGATCTCTTCTTTTATCATGATCTCTTGTTTCTTACATACAAAGTCCGTCCTCCTAAAGCAAAATCGAGAATCCTTCTGCAACGTAATTTTAGTGGAATGGACAAAGAAGGTCTTCTGGAAGATGCTAGTCGCATGGACTGGTCAGCTGTTGAAAATGCTTCAACAGTCGACTTGAAAGTCGAGTTATTTAACTCCTTTCTTATCCAACTTTATGACATCCATGCCCCAGTAAAACCAATAAAAATGAAACATTTACCTGCACCTTGGTTAACTGAGAGTCTAAAAAAACTTATTATAAAAAAAGGATTTGCTAAAAGTAAGTTAAAAGCTGATAAATCTGAGGAAAACTTACGTTATTATAATAAAGTACGGAATCGCTGCAATACATTGTGTAGGGATGCACAAAGACGCCATATTCATAAATCCGTCGAAAACGGCGACGCAGCCAAAGTTTGGAAGTTTCTTCAGTCTCTTGGAGTTGGTAAAACATCCAATAATTCTCCTCATCATAATGTTGATGTTGAATTCCTTAACAAATATTTCACCTGCTCTAGCACATTAGACAGCTCAGATAAAGACCGGACTCTGAGTATTCTTTCTTCAATACCGACTCCTGATTTTCCACCATTTAATTTCTCTCCTTTCACTGATGGTGATGTTAAAAAGAACATTTTGTCCATCTCGTCCAATGCCGTGGGTGATGACAATGTTAGTCGTAACGTGATCTTACCTATCCCAGAATTTGTTACTCCTATCCTCACCCATATCTTGAATAAATCCATCTCCTCTTCAAAATTTCCTGATGTTTGGAAAAGTGCACTTGTAACGCCTCTCCCAAAAAAAAGCCCATGCTTTGCATTTTTCCGACTTTGGTCCTATCTCAATTCTCCCGTTTTTATCCAAACTCCTGGAGAAACTAGTTTTCTTTCAGTTAAATCTCTACCTAAATAGAAATTTTATCCTGGATCCTCTCCAATCTGGTTTACGATCGGGTCATAGTACGACAACAGCGTTGGTTAAAGTTACCGATGACATTCGACGAGGTATGGATAACAAACAGCTCACTGTGTTGGTATTGCTTGATTTTAGCAATGCGTTTAACACTGTTGATTTTGACATCTTATTGAGTGTGTTACGTTCTATTAACATATCTCCTCCGGTGATTGGCTGGTTTCATAGTTATCTTTACGGCTGACGGCAGCGTATTCGCATCGAAGATGAGTTCTCATCTTGGTGCGAATTACGGGCTGGCGTGCCTCAAAGTGGTGTGCTGTCTCCTTTACTTTTTGCTATATTCATTAATTCTATCTCTCAAAATATTACTTCTCTCTATCACATGTATGCAGACGATCTCCAAATCGAAATCTACACTCAGTCAACTCTGTTAAATCTGCCTTCTGCTGTTGCCACCATCAACAATGACTTAGCGGCGATAAACCAGTGGAGTCAGCGTTATGGTCTAAAAATGTATCCGTTCAAGTCCCAGGCTATAGTTATTGGTAGTGGAGGGATGGTCTCCAGAGTTGCCTGGAACAACCTACCCTCGGTGACATTAAATGACGTTGTCATACCCTACAGTAAATCTGTAAAAAATCTGGGGATATATCTAGATTCTAACTTGTCGTGATCGCAGCAGTTAAAACAAGTGAGTAAAAAGGTGTTTGCTACTATGGGTTTACTTCGTCGTTTACGTTCTTTTCTCCCCATTCCCACTAAGATTATGTTAGCACAATCCTTACTTCTCTCTATTCTCGATTATACGGACGCAAGTTATCTCGATTTAACTGAAGACCAAATGAACAAACTTGAGCGAATTCAAAATATTGCAATTAAGTTCATATTTGGTTTGCGCAAATATGATCATGTATCCGAATATCGTTTACAGCTCAAGTGGTTACCCATTCGCTTTCGCCGGAATCTGCAAACTGTATCTCTTTTGTACTGTGTGTTGTTCAATCCTGTGACTCCAAGCTACTTGAAGGAAATATTTAAGTTTCTTGGTCATGATCGACCTGATAGAGTTCTTCGGTCAGCCGGCGAACTAATTCTAGAACCACGTTCATTTCGAACAAAATTTATGAAATATTCTTTTACGAACCAAGCCATAAGGTTATGGAATGAACTCCCACTCCAAATTCGACGTGCGCAAACTTTGGAAAGTTTAAAAAGTGACGTCAACAACCATTACCTAACACTTTGTGGTTATTGATAACCAATTCTAGCAACAGATAATTATTATCTAGGTATATATATATGTATGTGTATATATTTGTATATATATATACCTATTTATTAATATGTATGTTTAATTTAATATTATTTTTTATGTATTGTTGTGGTATTTTAACAAAATTTAGTTTAGTTTATTTAGATATTAGAATGTAAGTGTAACATAAAACGCACGCCCAAAGATTGTCAAGATTGGAAGAGATCGCTCTTTAGCGATAAGACCGCCTTATTGTACATATGTATATATTAAGTTTTCTCTGTAATGTATTTATTCGATGTATATGTGTGGTGTACAATAAAATCCGTATATACTACTACTACTACTACACTACTACTAGTTTTAACGGATTTTATCGCGTATATTATCTTCTTTAAATAACTGACATAACGAGCATTTTACAGCCCCATGGTCACTGGGGGGACTGAGATGTTCAACGTCTGGATATCCCAGTTAACCGCGATTACCACAGATTAAAATTATTAATTTTTGTTCCGATCTACACAGTATGAATTTATAGTATCTTGAAGTCTTGCAGTTGTGTGCTTGAGTTGGGACTTAATTTTATTAATTATAGGATCCCAAGCAGATGGTAGTACACAGCCATCTTTTCTATTAAAATGATGTTTTTTGATTTCAATAGCCTCGCGAATCATCCTTCGAAGAAATCGGTGTTCTTTAGCGAGGATTTGTGTTCTGTCAAATCTGATGTTCTTCTTCTACTTCCCGGAGAGTCGCTTCTTCACATCAGCTATAAGTTCTATAACGCTCGATTAATTAAAACCCGCGTTAAATGTGTAGTGTTCGCGTAAATATAAAAAATAAATATATGACGGCGCCTGCGCCGTTGCACGTGCAGCAGCGCCTCTGTAGCTAGTCAGAATTTTTGTGAACAACACGTGCAGCGCACACCCGTGCAGTGGCGGTCGTGTAGCTACTTGTTTCGCTTGCATAAAACGGACGGAGAAGCCGTCATGAGAGCAGTTTTGGCTCTGGCGTGGCTCGGTGCACTTGTTGTACTAGCTTGAGCTACTAGCTCATCCTCAACTCTTAGGATAATTAGTTCTTGGAAAAAAATAATTATTATTCTCAGCTTTTAAATTAGTTTCAGTACAATTAATAGTTGATTATCTGTGATCCGTGTATTTTGTACTTGTAATTAATTTTATTTAAAAGAAATGTCCTGCTGAATTTCTTGCTGGTTCTTCTGAGGACAGAGATTTCCTTCGAACTAGTGGTCATAGTACTATATTGAATAAAAATAATTCTATTCTATTCCGAAAGCCTTTAATGTAGTAACCCTACGTAACACATTATTAGTAACCACCTTCTTACATCAGAAGTGAAATTAAAGCTTTCCATAATAACACTACATTTAATAATATAATCAGGCGTTACTTTGGGTAAAACCATTATAATAATGGTATTTATAGTTACTTTGCAACCATCTGCTCAAAAAAAATGATGTGTCTTACCTAGTCTGAAGAGCACTTCCAGCCCTCCCTCAATTGCGTGCACTAATCCCGTCACCACTAATCCCAGCACCACCTAGAATAGTGGTGTTGGGAGTAGTGGTATTGGAAGTAGTGGTGCAACCTAATTTCAAGTAGGAAAGATCGCTAGGTACTATCTGCTTGGGATCCAATAATTAATAAAATTAAATTCCAACCCAAGCATACAACTGCAAAACTTCAAGATACCATAAGTTCATACTGCATAGATCGGAACAAAAATTAATAGCCGTGGTTAACTATGATATTGCAACGTCAGACAACTCAGCCCCCCCCCCCCGCCTTATATTTAAATCAGTAAATAGACGTGATAAAATCTGTAAAAACTAGTTTTATTTAAATCTGATGTGTCAGATTTAGTATTCTTAACTTACCATTCAAAAGAAGCGCAATTTCAGAATTCTTTTTTAGCTGCTAATGCTAATTTCATTCTAAGTGACCTATCTTCGCTAGATAATTTACAATCGAAATAAAAAATAACTAAATACATCATCATGATGGAGTTATTCGATAATCTTCTCCAATAATTTATACATGAACTTCATTGGGTTCTACGATAACTCTATTACAGATCATACTATGTCTGATGATATTAGGAAAGCATCCAATAACTATTTTTTATATAAGTAGTTTGTAAATTCATATTAAAGGCACAAATTGCTGCTTTTCTTATCACTTTACGCCTATCAAGAGTAAATCTTAGTATATTATATTATCTTAAAATGTACATAATACATAACATTCAAGACATTATTTACTTAGTAATATACAATATAACACCCAAAACCATAGAATTTTAAAGCATAAGCCTTCTAAAATTATTATCGTTGTAAAAGTACTAATATGACGAAAAACAATCAAATGAGTGTTATGCGTGTATTTGCGGTGTAAAAATATTCTCTGTAGTAATAACAAGCTAAGCGGTGCGTGTTGGCAGATTTAAATAATACAATTTGGTATTTTAAAATAATAATGTTAAGTCGGTACATATACACTTAAAATTGCAATAAACATTCTCCTTGAAAGAACGTTGCTTAAATTGGATTACGGATCAATATAATATGAAACAATACAGTGAGAGAGGTGTCACGACTATTCCTATTTCCAGCGCCATATTTGAGCGAAAACAAAAATACAAAACAAAACACTTTGCTACAGAGATTCTTGAATGATTACTTTTATTTATTTCATTAATAATATTTATATTCTGTTTCAATTATACAGTAATAACAAGTTATAAGAGTGTAAGTTATTGTTTTTAATTATTTCATATCATACTAATTTTCATCTTTCTTTACTTCATAGTTTTATCTGTAAACAGAAGTTTCAATTTTATAAAAAACTTTTATTCAAGGATCAATTAATAACGGTTGCTAAATTATTGTCATCTTTTAAACTTATATACATAATGTTATAATAATCAATTAATAACTATGTTAAGCGATTTAGTGGTTAGCAAGTAGCAGACGGATAAAGCAGAGTAATGGTTAATAATTGTTGTGTTTGCAATAATACACGTTCGTTAGCGAGACAACAACTGATTTATTCCTCTCATAACTACCTACCTATACAATAATACAAATACCCACAACATCTCCCCTTATTAATAAAGATACAATATCATCCATCACCCTTATATAAAAAAATAACTGAAACAAACGAAATATCTTATAACTCTAACTTAAAATTTATTATATTTTTACCTAAAATTTAATTAATTAAATTTTTATGTTGAGTTGTCGGGCCTTACTACGTGTGAGAGGGTGTGGCCATGGTGTGGATGCCTCATTATTATTATCATTGAGTACATTTTGAGCAATTTTATTTTCACTTAAACTAGAGTTCTCGTTAGGCTTATTTGTCTTATAGGGCTTTGTTGTGATTTTTTGCATTGCACAAAATTGCCACCCCCTCCATTTCCAGTGATGAAAATATCTTTTTTTATATTTTTAAAATCTTGACTTGAGTAAGACTTAATTAAATGACGCCTTTTGCGTCTGATTGGTCTTCCTAGCTTATTATTTATTACATATGAACGAGGAGTATCACCTTCACCTATTACAGTAGCGCGAGTTCTTTTCTTACCATCTATACATATTACTTTGTCACCAATGTTAAGTTTAGGCAACGGTTTACAATTTTTATCATAGTACATTTTTGACTGCTGCTGTTTTTGCAGCATTGTTTTAAACGTAGATGGGTCTACAACTTGTGGTTTTAGTAAATCCGCACAAACTGGTAATTTACAACGTAATCTGCGACCCATTAATAACTGCGCGGGAGAGTCCAAACCATGTCTCGGAGTATTTCTGTAATTCAATAAAGCGAGTTCAAACACTATTCCCCTTAATAGCTTTAATTAACAAAGACTTAATGGTTTGCACCGCGCGTTCTCTTTTTCCGTTAGCCTGTGGATAGTTTGGTGAGGATGTAAAATACGGCCGACGTATCTTGGCGAGTCTGAATATAGGCTCTGCGAAGTTTAGCGCATGAACACTCGTGAAGAAAACTGTTATTGTCATTTTTTTATATATACCAATGTACAAATAAAATTTCCCTAATACAGTGACCAAAAATATCAAAACACTTTGGAGACATTATAAATTAAAGATTCAATTTTGATACCTCACCTTTCGATAGGGGCAGATTTTATCACAAACACATACAATATTATTTACATTTAATACTTTTTATTTATTTACACTTATTATTATTTAATCACTGTCGCTGAGGGGGGAAATTCCTAACATAAAGTCGTCGGCCCCTTGTGTACCATGTGAGGTACTTGGCATAGGTTCATCTTCGTAATCGTCGCTCTCACTTTCAGACTCACTTTCTGAATCTGAAGCTGTATTAATGATGAATAATTGATCTGTCATTTCGTCAATAATATGGTCGCTCTTCCTATAGTCATTGTTCGACCTCTTGCACTTTTCTGCATAAAGCACTCCATTCATTCTGACCCATTAAATTTACTTTTTCTTGTATGAGCTCCATTGTCCGGGTTACGTTCCAGTCGACGTTTTTAGCGGCTACGTGCCCTTTAATGGCAGCCCACACCATCTCGATGGGGTTTAAATCGGGATGATATGGGGGTAAACGAAGGACATCGTGGTTGTTTTGTTTAAACATTTCATCTATTACGTATTTTTTATTCACGTCTTTGTTTTTTTTTATTAGATCGTAAAGTTGTGGTTTACGCATGTCCTTTTCATATGGTATACCCTTTTCTAATAACCACGATTCCATTTTTGCCTTCTTGTCATTAGATGTAGGGGCAGGATCCATTAATTTGTTGTGGTACGGAGCATTATCGATAACCACCACCGAGTTAGGGCTCAAATTTGGAATCAGTTGGGTCCGTAACCATTTCTCATAATTTTTGAAATTCATATCATCATGATAGTCTCCGGTTTTGCTGCCAGATTTGAACATTAGTAGCGCGTTCGGAACAAACCCTGCTTCTGACCCAGCGTGTACCATCACTATCCGCTGACCTTTTGATATCGGGCGCTTTAGTCCTTGAGCGGAACCATCTGACCACGCCTTACCTTTTGTATGTGATGAGTGGGCATACGACTCGTCAGTGAATACAATTGGTCGCCCTTCGTCCCTGTATTTTTTCATTGCCTTCAAGTACAAGATCCTTTTCAGGCGAATGTCGGTCTTCTCTATAAGAACCATTCTATTGGTTTCGGTCTTTCGCCACTTGAAACCCAAGTTTTTGATAATTGTCTTTAAGCTCGTTTTACCACCTTGAAAATTTATATCCCGTTTGAGTTTCGCTAGTAATTTGTTTATCGTCGGCATTTCTTTTTCAGTTTTGTGGAAGTTGTGTATGCATCTTTTTACTACTCCCTGGTCAAAATTATCCATATCAGTAATAGGTTTTGATCTAGACCTTTTTTTACCAGGCGTGCGGAATACTGAAAGTAAGCCCGAAATATTGCCTTCAGTTGCGATCCGCTGTACTGTGCGTTGGGACACACCAGTTGCGTTAGCAACTCTTAAATAAACTTTATCGACATCTTTTACGCCTTCTTCTTTTTCTTTTTTCATATATTGCGTTAAATCGTAAATAATTTTTCTCGCCTGGCGATTTAACACACTGTTATGTTTTGGTGGCATGTTTGGCGAATAATATAAGTGCTAACTGACACTTGCAAATAAAACAAATAAAACAAACAAAACAAACTTAACACTATTAATAAAAACAAACAACAATAACAACGAAAACTTTTGTAACCGACTGTGCTCAAGACAGAGATAGCGACACGAACACGACACCAATGCTAACGTGTGACTGAGAAATATTACCGTGTACCGAGCATTGCCGAATAAGCACGAAGCTTTACGAAGTAACCAGAAAGGGATGTCCAACACGCGTGCCTGAGGGTGTTGTTTAATCGATTTTTATTCAAATCGATTAAAATTAAGACATAAAAATATATTTATTTGCAATTTATAAGGAGGTTCTAAATTTTCTCAAATAGTCGTTACTCAAGAAGACGTTAATAGATAATTGATATTTAAGTACATTATGTCTTTCAGCTGAGAAAATAATATGTTTTTAGTTTTTTTTTTATTTAAGTCGAAATCTTGTTTATTATCAACAAAATTCACTATATTTGTAAATCTATTTCGTTTAATATCTTATATAAACAAAAATCAATAACTTCTAAATAAAACTAATCGATTGCGATATTTTATGACTAAAGGGTCGATTGTGTTTACTTATGGTCAATCTCTAGCCTAGACCACCGCCCCCCGTACGTCGCCTCATGCCACCATTTTGTTCCTTAAAAAAGCTATTGCGCAACCTTCTGCGCGAAGGTCGGACTCGCCAAGATACGTCGGCCGTATAATAATGTGAGTGAAGCCCCAATCTCTACTAAACTGCTTGAACTCGCGACTAGTATATTGAGTGCCATTATCACTTATAACTATTTCAGGTATACCGTGTCGTGAAAATATTTCCTTCATACCGCGTATAACCACTTGTGATAATATTTTCTAATTTTTTTACCTCAACATAATTAGAGTAATAATCAACTAAAATAAGATAATATTTCTTTCTATATTCAAATATATCAGACCCCACCTTAAACCAGGGCAAATTAGGAATTTCCACTGGAATCATGGGTTCTTTGGCTGGTGCGTTTGAACTCTCCCTGCACACCGAACAACGTTTCACATACGTTTCTATGTCACGTGACATGCCTGGCCAAAATATAACTTGTCTTGCGCGTCGCTTGCACCGATCTTTACCTCTGTGCCCTTCGTGCACAATTTTCAACATCTCTGTTGTCAGGGAACGAGGAACTAAAACAACATTATCTCTAACAGTTGGGCTGCAAAGTTCGTATCGTTTTGTAGAAAAACACATTTTTTTGGCAAAATTCGATTTTATTATTCAACATAGTTGCCATCGAGGGCGATACACCGATTATAGCGATCTTCCAACTTTTCAATACCATTTTTGTAGTACGATTTGTGTTTAGCCTCAAAATAGGCCTCTGTTTCGGCGATTACTTCCTCATCGGCTTTAAATTTCTTTCCAGCGAGCATTCTCTTGAGATCTGAGAACAGGAAAAAGTCACTGGGGGCCAAATCTGGAGAATACGGTGGATGTGGAAGTAATTCGAAGCCCAATTCACGCAATTTTGCCATCGTTTTCATCGATTTGTGACACGGCGTATTGTCTTGATGAAACAACACTTTCTTCTTCTTCAAATGGGGCCGTTTTTTCGCGATTTCGTCCTTCAAACGCTCCAATAACGCTATATAATAGTCGCTGTTGATGGTTTTTCCCTTTCCAAGATAGTCGATGAAAATTATTCCATGTGCATCCCAAAATACGGACGCCATAACCTTACCGGCCGACTGTTGAGTTTTTCCACGCTTTGGATTCGGTTCATCGCGTGCAGTCCATTCAGATGACTGCCGACTGGACTCCGGAGTGTAGTGGTGGATCCATGTTTCATCGATTGTCACATATCGACGCAAAAATTCACTTCTATTGCAGTTGAACAGCTCCAAACATTGCTCTGAAGCATCGACACGTTCTTGTTTTTGGTCGATTGTGAGCTCGCGCGGCACCCACTTTGCACATAGCTTTCGCATACCCAAATATTCATGAACGATATGTCCAACACATTCCTTTGATATCTTTAGAGTGCCAGCTATACAAATCAACCTCAATTTACGATCTTCCAAAATCATTTTGTGGATTTTTTTATGTTTTTATCCATTTTTTTCAAAATAACAAAAGTTGCTTCACTCAAAATGCTGTATCTCACAAACTAATAATCAGACAGCTGTCAAATTTATACACGTTTCTTTTGAAGGTTGGTACTACCTAAAAATGATATGGATTTTATTCTAGTAGCGCCATCTCATAGAGACGATACGAACTTTTCAGCCCAATAAATATGACGTCGTCTACCACGTATAACTCATTTTTTAAAGACCAATATTTTTTAAGGTTTTGTATTACGTTATACTTATCATTAGGCCATCCTAATTTAATATAATTTAGTAAGGTACGTAAATCAAAATCTTTTTTCGTTTCATTTTTTATCAGTGTTAACTTGCTATTTGAAATTGGAATACTGTTTACAATTAATTTTACTTGATACAGAATTTTTTTATCTAATTTATTATGTAATACTATGTCGGGAAGCGGCGCGCGAGACAGTGCATCTGAAATATACACATATTTTCCTGGTTTATACTTCGGTAAGCGGGCTGGGACGGACATTCCTGGCATTGTAAAGATACTTTTCAAAGGTTTATGATCAGTTTCTACGATAACATTATTTTTTGCAAAAATATATTGGTGAAATCATTCACAGGCGAACACAATTGCTAAAAATTCCTTTTCCACTTGTGCATACCGGCGTTGCGTATCTGTGAGAGTTTGCAAGGCGTATTCGACTGGCCGACCACCCTGCAGTAGTACCGCACCGAGTGCACGGCGAGACGCGTCTACCGATAACAAGACAGGCTGAGATACGTTGTACAACGCCAACACTGGCGCTGTGCAAACACATTCTTTTAATTTTTCGGATGCTGTCTGCTCACTAATTTCCCATCGCCAACTACTATCTTTTTTTAATAAATTCGTTAGGGGAAGAGCGCGATCAGAATAAAACGGAATAATTTTCGATAAATAACTGACGGCTCCCAAAAATCTTTGTAAACTTTTTCTGTCTGAGGGTTGAGGCATCTCAGAAATGGCTTTTACTTTATTAGGGTCGGGCCTCATACCATTTCTATCAAAAATATGTCCCAAGTAAGTAACCTCTTTAAATGCTATTTTGCATTTCTTTTTATTAAATTTTAAATTAATTTCTCTAGCTCTTTGTTAATTTTTTTGTTCTTTGTTTAACAACGCGACTAGTCTTCTGTCGTGTTCATGCTTTTTCCGTCCCCAGACAATTATACCATCTATAAAACTATCTGTGCCCTCTAAATATTCTAAAAGCTGCCTCGTTTTAGCGTGAAATACTTCGGATGAGCAATTAATACCGAACGGTAAACGAAGAAATTGATATCGACCGAACGGTGTGGCAAATGTACACAAGTCTGCACTCTGCTCATCCAGTTGTATAGCCCAAAAACCTGAGTTGGCATCCAAGACGGAAAAGAAGCGTGCTCCGTGTAGCCGCGCTGCGAGCTCCGACACGGTGGGCAATTGGAAATGCGCGCGCCGCACTGCACGGTTAAGTTCTCGTGGGTCTAAGCACACGCGAATCCCGTTGTCCTTTTTTGCGACTAGAACCAGTGGATGCACCCACTGAGTTGGATGAGAAACTTTTCTTATTATACCTTGGTTTTCCATATTTTTAAGCTCATCTGCTAGACGTTCACGTAAACTTAACGGAATCTTCCTAAGATTACAAATCACCGGGGGTACGGATTCGTCTAAAACAATATGATACTTTCCTGGAAGACACCCAATACCACTAAATAAGTCTTCATAGTCTGATATATTAATTTCATGAACTCGTTTGACTAACCCTAACTTCTCACACGACTGTCGTCCCAGCACGCTTTGACAATGTAAATCGGCAATCGCAAACTTTAAATTATAACAAACATTTTTTATAAAATCATTGTAAATAGCAAACGCCTCTTACTGGTATTATGTTACCACTATACGATTCTAATTTAATACAATCATTTTTTATTATATTGGAATCAAATCAGTTGCAAAAATCTTTCAAAAGGTAAAACATTTATATCCGCCCCGTGTCCAATTTAAAGTTGTCCAGCCACCTGAAGAACTTTCTTGACCATTTATGGTTGATATAAAAAACGATTCACAATCGATAGAACGCGTAACATCTTGATTTTGCTAAATGTCATATACACGGTTTACACCGGCCTTATTACTATTTAAATTCTGCTTACATACCCGAGCGAAGTGACCTTGTTTACCACAAATGAAACACGTGGCGTAAACGGCCGGACATCGAGGCATTGCACAGCGCTCGAGTCCACAGCGCGGGCAGCGCAGCGCGGAGCCCCGTGAGGCACGGCCGGTGCCTGCGCGCTGCGCGTCGCGTTGTCCTCTCCTTTGTTTGACACTATCTACCTGCACTACACTAGCACACATACCACTAGTACTTAGCTGACGGTTACTCTCTTGCGAAATTTCTTCGGCCTGGCACAACTTCACAGCTTTGTCCAGGTCTAGGTCCTCACATCTGAGCAAACGGTCCCAGATTATTGTGCTATTTACACCACACACAATTCGATCCTTTATCAGCTCTTCTTCTAAAGTAGCAAATGACAATGCCCATCTGTGCCCCAGAAATGCCCAGATAAATTATATTACAAGATTGCTCTAATAAATAAAAACTAGAATTATGTTGTTAATTTTAAATCATATGAAGCACTGGATAAAAAACAAAAAAAAATAAGACGTTCAATTGACATTGCGGTACGTATCATCGTCTCAATCATTAATGTATGCTTTACTTATTACGGTCTGGAATCACGTCCTTTGGCCCATGTATATGGGTAAAAAAGTAATCGATTCCAATATCGATTATTATTTTATATTTGAATCACAACGAGTTGAATAAAGATCTAAATGATATGTCCAGACACTCAAAAGTAAAAAAGTACTTTAAGGTAGTGTATAAGTATATCTAGGCTTCAAATAAACAAATATAATTCAAGCAAAAACCTCATGAAGCAATGGCTCAAAAGACTTCGCTCCAAGTCAAAAACATTCCAAAAAACTAAAATGACTGTCAGTCATTCTTTCACTCTGCCTGCGCAGGGGGGTGAAACATAGATGGAATGACGTCTCTTAAATGAGCGGGTCGTCTCGCTATACCTGATAAAATCTGAAAATACTCTGCTGCTTGATAAAAAATCTACTTTGGTTTCGTTTTATGGATACTGATAGTGTCGTTTTATTCGGTCACTCCGGCTTTTCTCTAATAAGGACTTTGGACTTTTCATTTGTGATACAAAATGTTGCGTTGTCTGAACTGCGGGTTACGCGTTCAACGAATACAGAGGCATGTGGTTACAACTCTGCCTCAAGAGTTACTAATAATCTTATCTATTTGGCTGAGAATTAGAAAAAACTAATAGCAATGCTGTCTGTAAACGATAAAATGTATAAAAAAGTAGTAGGAAGTTATCATGTTTAATGTCCAATATCTTTTGAACCGGTGCTTTATATGACATTAAATCTAGATATCATATAAATACAGTTAAAACGTTATTATATGACATAGAGCTGCAATTTGGGCATTGCATGGCATTGCTGACTTTCAGCTCCATACTAATATGGGCATGGTGTTTTACAATTTTTACTCAATAACCGCAATGACGTAACATACTGCTGTATGTTGAAATAATACTCGTTTTTACGGAATTTATCGCGTATATTTAACTTTTTAATACCCGACGTTTCGAGAGCTTTACAGCACCCATGGTCACGGGAAGGACTGAGATGTTTAACGTCCAGATGTCATAGTTAACCGCGGTTACCATAGATTAAAATTTAACTTTTGTTCCGATCTACACAGTATGAACTTATGGTATCATGAAGCCTTGCAGTTGTATGCTTGGGTTGGGATTTAATTTTATTTATTATAGGATCCCAAGCAGATGGTAGCACCCAGCCATCTTCTCTATTGAAATTAGAGTGTTTTTTGATTTCAATAGCCTCGCGAATCATCCTTGGAAGGAATCGGTGTTCTTTAGCGAGGATTTGTGGTCTATCAAATCTGATGTAGTGACGGGGGCGATCCTGTACATGTTCACAGACTGCAGACTTCCCGGAGCGTCGATTTTTCACATCAGCTATATGTTCTTTGACGCGGGTTTTAATTGATCTTTTAGTTTGTCCTATGTAGGAGAGACCACATTCACAATCAAGCTTGTACACTCCTGCATCTTGCAGAGGGACGTTACACTTGACTGATGGTAAAAACTGACCAATCTTCTTCGGCGGCTTGAAGTATGTTTTGATGGAAGCGCGCTTCAAGATGTAGCCAATCTTGTCAGTGACTCCTCTAACATATGGCAGTACAGCAGGTACACGCTCGACTGTGGCCGGCTTCACTCGTTCTCTGTGACGTAGGCGCGGGACCCGAAGCTTGTTGTCATGCAAAACTTGCTTGACGTGTTGGAGCTCGGCAGCCAGGTGTTTACTGTCACAGATCCCTCGTGCTCTCTGAAACAAAGATTTACCCACGGTAGCTAACTGTGAAGGATGGTGGTGAGAATCACTGTTTAAATATCTATCTGTATGGGTCTTTTTTCTATACACAGTATGGCTCAAGGTGTTATCAGGATTCCGAATTACTAACACATCTAGAAAAGCTAAGGAACTGTTTGCCTCTAACTCCATTGTGAACTGAATTTTAGAATTTATAGAGTTAAAAATGCAGTTACTTTATCTAAAGGTGGAATTGTGAAAGTGTCGTCTACGTACCGCTTGTAGAATCTTGGATTTATGGGAGAAGTAAGCAGGGCTTTTTCCTCAAAGTCTTCCATGAATATGTCGGCGACAATGGGAGATACAGGTGAGCCCATCGCCACACCATCTACTTGCTTGTAGAACTCCTCCTTCCACAATAAGTAGCCAGATGTAAGGCAGTGTCTGAGTAATATTGCATATTCTACGGGCATGTTGTTTTCCTCCAGCCTCCTAGTTACAATTGAGATGCAGTCTTCAACAGGTAAGCATGTAAACAATGACTGCACATCAAAACTGACCATAGTTTCATTGTCTGCCAGACGCAGGTCTTTAATCTCGCTGACAAAATGGTAGGAATCCTTTATGTGTGCTCTTATGTATGTCGAATCCTTCTGAACCAATTAAATTGAGAAGTAAACTTGCTTTTACTGCCGATGTCTCCGAGCACACCCGAAGCTTTCACAAATAATATGAATTGTTGTCTCCACCTCTTCCAAGCATCAGCCCTGCTGACGGGTCCGCCTTCTAGCTGTAATTCGTTAGGTGGACGCGCGTGCTCCATTGATAATTGCAAGCCACACGTTATAGACTTATTTCACAGTTTACTACTTTTAATAAATATTATGCCATGTATATATGTTGCAATTATTCTATTGAAGTCCTCGATTTTAAGCGTTTACTATTCTTATGATCCCACTTCTGACACCATGTTGTGTTTGCAATAATACACGTTCGTTAGCGATACAACAACTGATTTATTCCTCTCATAACTACCTACGTATACAATAATAAAAATACCCACAACAAGATAATCACAATAAGATAATCCTAATAAAAACCTGAAAAACAAGAAGTATTTTTAACATACAACAATTCTCAGAACTAAACTCTTGACTGAAAATAAACAAAAATCACTCGTACGATTCTTGTTTATTTTCAGTCAAGAGTTTAGTCATCATTTATATTTATAGATTTTATTTACAATAGAAAAATTTTTTGAAGCCGGTCATTCTAAGGCGAACAGTGTATGACAGGAGAGCAATGTCATTTAAGGGAAGCGTCCTCCTATTTTAGCTAAGTAGATTTGATTAAATAAATACTTAGGCCTAAGTCATTTAAAATAAAAAATTGGAACTATCAATTTCATCTTGAGGATTATTATAAACGGATTATAATCAGGTCTCTTTTGAAGTATTTTTAAAACAATAGAGTGATACGCTATATTATAATATATTCTCCCTGATAAGGTAAGTAGGCATTGTAGCTCATGAAAATCTTTAGCAAATATACACATTGAATGTGCCTCTGATACACGTGCCTAAAAATCTTCTTAGTGGAATATCACGAGGTACACGAATTTTGTATCATGTTGTAATTTTAAATGTAAAATAATTTTGTAAACTATTCCACGAAATTGTTTATCGTTATTTCCCCATGAAATACGGAATATGATTTAATTATTCGATGCGACAATGCATTCGGGCAGCTTAATGGACCATAAACAACAACACTACGAATACAAATCGAAAATTAGACTCGTTGATTTCTTTTATATTTTAACTGTTTATAACAAACAAATATGCTTGAATAAAATAATAAAGAGTAGGTATCTTTAATTATATCATTTATAATTAACCCAACCCATGTCATTTTTTATAATCCGCTATACAATACGGAGCAGCTATTTGAATTTTTTTATATATTTTATTTTCTGAAGTCGGTATTTGTCGTGATTTTGTTTTGGCAGATATTTTATTTTATTAGATTATTAGTATTTTATTCTTATACTATAAAACAAGAATGTCATATTAATAATTACATTAAAACCATTACACCTATTTCCCAGCCTTAGGAATGAAATTTGTTTTCAAATTAATGTGGCTCTAGCTCTAAAGTATAATCTTTATAATTATAAAAAAACAGTAAATATAGATAAAAACATATAAAAAAATAAACGCGTTCGATGGAACTTCCTTAAACTTACTTAAAATGGTAAGTGGAGTATGATAAAAATCTCTACACAATATAATATGTAAGATTCATAAATATTCTTAAAAGAGCTTTTCTTATTATTGTGATAACTTAGATAACAATCAAAAGTTTTTAATCTACGGATGATAACGTGTGAAATGATTGAGATTTTTTAAGAATATGGAATGAACATACGACAAATGTACACACAGACCACCTGATGATAAGTGAATGCTGTGACCAACAAACATGTATATTTACCTTCAATTAAAAATCAAAATTGTATATGCGCTGTCATCCTTGAGATCTGAAATGGAATACATCGGTTCTAGTAAAAAGGGTCTCCGGTGTACCAGACTCACTATAATAATTAAGCATACGAAACACAGCAGCATTAAACTGCTACTTTACGCTGGTACTCAGTGAGAGCGTGGTTCTACTCCGGTCGAGCCGACTCATTCGTGCATTGCTTTAAATAATATAGCTGGAGCGTGGCTCTACCACGTCGGATATAGATAATAAATTCAATCGTTTCTAATAAAACTAGCAACTAATATTAATGTAACCATTGCGATATAATTCAAGCACTGGAACTTGCCTTTCATTATTGTCTTTTATAGTCTACTTTAAGCCGACCGTTAAACATCTCTTAGGACCTGGTTATTAGAACGGACGTCAGGGTAAGCCACCGTCTCTTTGTTTTAGAGCGCTGTTACTTCATCTAAAGGGGGCTAGCGTTTGTTGTATACTTGTATATACTTTGTTGTACACCACAAAATACGACAAATGTTTCATCGAGACGGATGTTCATAGCTACGCTAGGATCTGGTAGATGGTGCAAAGTCATGTTTTTTTAACAAATTCTGGTATATTTAATTCACCAAAACGACACACATTCTATATAATATAATTCAATGTAATTTTTATTTTGTGCTAAAATAGAAACTCATAAATCTGCACCTGATAGATGGCGCTGTAGTCACTAATTAAATTTATATTTATCAAAAATCCGGAGTGAATTCAAAATGAAACTTATCGTGCCACCTACCGGGCAAGGGAAAATGCCTTAATGTCCTTGTGGGCAAACACCGTCTGCCGGGACGGTCAGTAATAAATTTATCTTTAGAACATATTTTCCAATTTATTTGAAAACTAAACTGCTACTTCTTATTTAATTTCGGTAGCAGTTAAAATACCATGCTGATCAAATTCCTAAAATTAGGTATAAGCGTGCAAGAAAATACCTTAAATTAAATTTCTGGAATGTTTTGGAGAAACATTTTTGAAATAGTATGAATAATATTTTCAAATTTGTATTTCAGAATTCCAGCGTTTCAGTATTTTAAAGGAATTTAATAGTAAAAAGGTGTAAAAAGTTTAGAGACCTGATATCTAAATTTGAACAAACATGGAGCAATAATAAACTTATTAATTTATAAAATCCGTGCTTATCAACAGATCAGCTCCATTTTAGGGACCATATTATTGCATTATCGTTACATTTACATAAGCATGCTAAGTTTCAGCTCAATTGGTTATCAGCAAGTGCTTTATAATTTTTTTACAAATTTTGAACCGAAAAACGTGTATAACCATACTACATAAAGCTTACCGGAACAAGAGAGTGTGTTAAATAATTTGAGTATCTAGTAATATGAATATCACAATCTAAATGTTACCTAAAAATTAATAATTTCATTTTCTATTTTGCTAACCAATGGGATGAATTTTTTTTCTAAATTTATATGAAGTTTCCCCTGAAGATACGAATACGGACAAAAAAACAACATACAGTCAAAATATGAACCTCCTCCTTTTTTGAAGTCAGCTTAAAATTACCTTTATCGCCTATATTATTTTTAAAATAGTCTAACAGACACTTTATTACATACTAGCTTTTTGCTTCAATTTAAGAATATCAGTTATACTAATCCGTGACAAAATTAGCCAAATTGGATCACTTGTAGAGTCACCTTGGTGTTTGTACATTTATGTCTGTTTATCACAGGGTTATTTTTTTAAATTTTTAGAGTGGACGTAGTTTATTGAAATTTGGCATAGATACAGTGTGCTACTGGAACACATAAGTCAGTTAATCAGAACTACATATAATTTAAGTCTAGCAAAACCTATCACTTCCTTAAATTAGGCATGACCCGAAATATCGCTACCATTTGTAAATTTTCACACTGTTTATTGAATAAATATTTTTATCTGGCATTTACTTTTTGTACAATTATTATTACTTTGAATTTAAATTTTCATTGAACTCAAAACGTTAATGATATAGCTAGTGTTTACAGGCAGATGCAAATTATAACCTGATGATTCATTCTCTTTTATCGAAGTTATACAATAACCTCTCTAAAAGATGACTCTAACTTAAAGAATGTATCGGTGATTGTTTGGACTAAATACATATTACTACTATACAAAAATAACTTATTCTTTATCTAACCCAATCGACCATTATATTTTAAAATCTCCCTGCATATTTGAATCGTTCACCGTACATCTCGTCAATGAGTAATGCGACCAAGGTGGGCTCATACAATCAGTTGCATTGTACATTCGTCTGTTATTCTTACTGCCGTGTAAAATATAATGAAAATATACACTATTATTATATAAAATAGAGCTATTAAATAAAACGATTAAGTGAATCGATTCGTAGCACATCTCCAACAGCGTAATTTGTTGGCAGAAATCCAGAGGTAATATGTTGTATTTCATGGTAATGAATTCATGAATTTTTCTCACCGCAGTGCTTACTATTAAAATAAAAGGCTTTAATGACGGGGTACTCAAGTACCGGACCATTATTTTTTATGGAAAAAATTTTCAACCATCGTTATTGTTATTGTCATATATACCTAAATATATATAAGAGCACCGCCATTCTGAGAATTCGCGAAATGATTGACTTAGTAATAGACCTAAAACAATTGTGGAATGAATCCTGGAATTTATAAAATAATATATTAAAAGTTACAGCCATTAAAATGTGGTTCCTCAGTTCACACAGTCTATCAGCAAAATATCAGAAAGTATCTTAAAATGTAGTGAATGCAGTGATAGGTATTCAGTAAAGATTTTCTAAAGCTTATTTTACAAAGTAACAATATATAAAGTGTTAAAGATAAAATAAACGTATATCTAAACTGTGGTCCCTCAGTTCATACATTATTTTACAAATTTGTGAAAATCTCTGAATTACATTATTTAAATTGTACTTTTCTGCAGTTAAGGTTTTAGTAGAATTCTTAAAGGATTTTGAAAAAATGGGACCAAATGTTGGCGCAATATAAAGATAGCGACTGTTAAATCTGGTCTCTCATTCTACATGTCTCCAGACATATTACATTGTTTGTGAGGAATATAAGGTGTAGTAAAAGCTTTTAGTGAAAGATTTCTACTGAATAACAGAAAACTTGGAATGAATATTGATAGCCTGTTAACTAAAATGATCACATTATATTAATTTTATGAAAAAAAAAACCATTAAGATATCCACACAATGAGAAAAATAGGATTTAAAACAATATTACTAGCATATACCTACTTTGTACAATTCGATAGACATTATTATAATATTATTACTATATTCATATAATATTAAACGTAATAGAGCCACGCTTCAACTATATTATGGTTGTTACGGTTGTAGCGTGAATGGTCGGCTTGACCGGGGAAGAACCACGGTCTCACAGAATACCAGCGTAAAATAGCAGAATAATGCTGATGTGTTTCATATGGTAAGTGTAGAGAACCGGAGACCCATTTTTTGGAATCAAGGCATTCCATCTTAGTCCTCAAAGGTAACAACGCATCTGCATTTTGATTCTTAATCCAGGTTAAATGTAGATGTCCATGGGCCACTGAATCCACTTACCATCAGTCGGACTGTGTGCTCGTCTGTCACCCTTATCCTATAAAAAAGACACAATTTCGAATATGGCTTGTAAAAACATACAATTATAGATCACGATTTGGTATAGAATAATAAAATATTTATTTGATTATAAGAATTACCTGCGTTACCCCTCAGTGCATACAACATAAATATGAGGCAAGTCTATCTTTAACTTAAAAAAAATATAAAACTATCTTTGTTCCAATTTATTTTCAATGGGAATCTGCTCAATTTAATACATCGCTAAGTAAATACAACGAGGCCATGTAAACACTATGTGTACATAAACACATGGTGTTCACAGTCTCGTTGGGCTAGTGGTCGTAAGCGGGAATACAGAACATGTAGTTCCGGGTGAGATTCTCAGAACGTGACAAAATTAGTTATTCCGTTCTTCAGTCAGGAGAGCCCCAAACCTTAAACCTTCGACCACGTCCAAATGGCTAAAGATTCGTTGCTACAGCCGATCCCCTCCGCAGAGATCGTGATCCTCGGCCATTTTAATGCCCACTATGCCAAATGGCTTAGTGCACGTTCAACCGATCACGCGGCAAGACCTGTTTATAATTTTGCCTTGGCATATAACACAACTGGTTACTGTTAGACCTTCTGCTGACCTCTCATCTTGACGGACATCAGAATTCCGTAGACGCTCCTTTAGGCTCCTCGGACCACCACACTCCAGACAAGATAATCTTATCTGGAGTGAGGTACTCACGCTGAAATCGCGGTTGTATTCTGCAGACTGCCGCCATGTTTTGCACTATAGGTCAGCCGATTGGAATAGGATGCGGTCTTTCTTTGCATCCTACCCTTGGGGGCGGGTTTCATATCACCGGACGATCCCAACGTTGTTGCTGTTCTGTCGCTTATGTGGTAATTCAGGGTATGGAACTTTTTATTCCTTCCTCTGTGGTGCCCATCGGAGACATAACTCAGCCATAGTTTGGTCGCTCCTACAAAATAGCATCATGCCATAAGCAGGGGTGATACCAAGACTGGGCTGATGCATCAACGTCCCGGGATATAAGCACCAGCGCTCTAAAAAGAAGTATAATTCCGCCTCCGGGTCGTTCAAAAGAGTGATTGCCAAGGCAAAGTCAGAGCACACAGGCAGAATTGGCGAGAAACTAGTTCGCCTTCCTTCTGGAACCCGTGCATCTTGGTCTCTTGCCAAGGTGTCCAGGGAAATTTCTGTTAGTAATCTCTTTCATCTCTGCACAGTGAGGACAACTCACTGGTCATGCCACAAAGAAGAAAGCCGATTTGCTAGGCTCTTTATTTGCGTCCAACTCAACTCTCAATGACGGGGCAGTACGCCGCCCACCATCCCATGGTGTGAGTGCTCCATTCTGAAGGTGCGGCTTGCACAGCGCTCGGTTCGCAAAAGTATCCTCTCCCTGAACATCCACAAGTGGAGTGGGCCTGATGGTATCCCCCCAATTATGCTGAGGACGTATGCTTCAGAGTTGGCATTGGTCTTAGCGCTATTTTTCCGGTACTCCTACTCTCATTCAACTACAGGCCCATTGCCATCACCTCTTTGTTCTCCAGAACAATGGAATCCATTGTAAACTGCCAACTCATGAGGTACCTTGGGAATCACCAGCTGATTAGTGATCGCCAATACGAATTTCGTCTTGGTCGATCAGCTGGTGATCTTTTGGTATACCTGACTCATAGATGGGCGGCGGCAGTAGAGTTCAAGCGATCTTCGATCGGGTTTGGCACAAATCGTTTCTTTTGAAGCTTTTTTCCGGCTTCCCGAGCAAATTTGCAATTCGATAACCAGCTTTCTTGCAGATCAGAGGGAGTCAAGGTCGTTGTAAACTGTGCAAGCTCCGATTACAAGCCTATTAATGCTGGTGTTCTACAAGGCTGTGGGCTATCACCAACGCTGTTTCTTCTGCATATCAATGATATGTTACAAACCTGCGGCACTCATTTCTGTGCAGATGATAGTACTAGTGATACTCTGTACACTGGCTATGTCAATATTTTTCGGAAGAACGTCTCTGAGTACCGGGACAAACTTATGTCTGAAGTAGAATCCTTGCTGAACAACTTCTCGGATTGGAGGTGACTAAATTTAGTCCAGTACAACCCTCAGAAAACACAAGTTAGGGCGTTAACCGCTAAGAACAACCCCTTCGTCGTATTTCCTTAGTTTCAAGGCGGAGTGCCTTGTTGCCTCAGCCAGTATCGGAATCCTCGGCGTCGACATATCGAATGACGTGTAGTTTTGTAGTCACTTGGAAGGCAAGGCCAAATTGGCTTCCAAAAAGCTTGTCGTGCTCAGCAAAGCTGTACATTATTTCATGCCGGCACACCACCTGCAACTTTACAAGGCGCAGGTTCGGCCACACATGGAATACTGTTAGCATCTCTGGACTGGGGCTCCCCAGTGCCAGCTCCTTCCACGGCATCCAGCGCAGAGCGGCCGAAATCGTTCAATATTTTCTAACGGTGTTTAAAATATATTTTTATATAATAAGGATGATAAACGAGTACACAGCCCACTTGATGAGAAGTGGATGCTGTAGTCCATAGACATCTACATTTATCCTCAACTAAGAATCAAAATGCAGATGCGTTGTCACACCTGAGGACTGAGATGGAATGCCCCATCTCCATTAAAAATGGTCTCCGTTCTCTACACTCACCATACGAAACACAGCAGCATTAAGCTGCTATTTCACGCTAGTATTCTGTGAGAGCGTGATCCTACCCCGCTCGAGCCGACCCTTTTGCGCTACAACCATAATATAGCTGCAGCTTGGAACTACCACTTAAATATATTTTAATTTTATATTCGTTTCAGATCTCAAGTGTAAGTGGTTTTAATTTTATTTTAGTTTTTTTAAATAATTAAAGAAATGTATAACACCATCATTAAGCTTCGGAAAACTTAAAATTTATTTGTTATGACAAATTTAAATAACAAACTATTTTGTAATAATCTTATATTTACTAATTTTTTTACAAAAATAATTGTGTAGTTACCCTAACGAGGGTATTTCCGAAGAATTAATATAACTTCGTAACTCCTTGATATGACAGAAATATGTTATTATCTAAGTTAATAGGCTATCAAATTATATTCAAAGTTTTCTATTATTTAGTAGAAACATTTCACTAAAATGTAATAACACTACACGTTATATTCCATATAGCACACGTTAATGTCTGGGTACGTGTAGGATGACGGACGAGTTTTAACAGTAGTTTTAAGTCGCGACAATATTTAGCTTTATTTCTTCAAAAGTCTTTAAGACTTAACTTAACTGGAAAAAAGTACGATTTAAATAATCTAATTAAGAAATTTTCGTTCGTTTAGACCCTTGTTTCTTTTATCTTTAACACTATATATTGTTACTTCGTAAAATAAGCTTTCGAAAATCTGTATTAAATACCTGTCATCGCATTAACTTTAGTTTTAAGAAAGTTTGTGATATCTTACTGATATACTGTAGACTGTGTGAACTGAGGGACTACACTTTAATAGCTGTAGCTTTTATACTCACAAATTTTAGGATTAGTTCTACAATTGTTTTAGATCTACTACTAAATTTTGAGCAATTCATTTCGCGAATTCCTGGAAAGGTCCCACGGTGGTCACATACATATCTATATTACAGTGCATGTCAAGTTAAATGTCTGACAACTCTGCCGCAAAGCACGGCCCTAAGCTACTTTCCATCTACCTTCTACTTCATGCATAACTAATCAGGTTGTCACGCCGGGGCGAAAGTCGGTCTTCAAGTTAAATAGCCAGCCCGCCAGCTTTGGGTTTTGTTGTTTAGTCTAGTACTGCTGTGGATATCTTTGTTACAAATTCTATTACGTAAAATAATACTGGAGATAAAAATCATAGTATATATATATATATATATATATATATATATATATATATATATATATATATATATATATATATATATATATATATATATATACAACTTTATGATACTATACATGAAATATTTGTCATCGTTATTACAGCATATCCACAGTCTACAGGTAAATAATATGCTTCCCGAACAGATCGTCTCATAGGAGGGATATTTACCATAGTTGTTACACTTGACAGGCGGGTCAGTATATGAATAATATAAGTTTGGATAAATAATTTATTGCAAGACCTCCTGCTTAGTACTCAAGTATGCAGTGTCTATTAATATTTGCAAGAAAGTTATTAAATAGGTAAACAAATAGCAATTCAAGCAATTCACCGGAATCACAACTTTTTCTCTCAGTATTACAGTATAGTAATGTTTACCACATTAAAGGGATTTTGTAATAGTTGGCACGCTAGGCAGGTGGGTCGACAGCTACATCTGCTCTTTCATTATTTATCAAGTTGTTTTTAGGTGCTGCTGTGCATCTTCAGTGTGAATTTCCCTCTGAAGCCTTTTACAACGTTCGGTTTCACATGTTTTCAACATTTTTTATTTCACCAATATACATAAAGGTATATAATTTAAATGAATAAGGGTGACAAACGAGCACAAAGTCCACCTGATGGTATGAGGATGATATGGACCATAGATATCAACATCTATCCGCCTAATCCGAGAATAATAAAATCCGAGAATCAACATCTCGACTCCACAGAGTCAGTAATTCATTCTTGGAGCTCGCTTTTACAACAAAATCTCAGAAAATATACAAAATTTGACATACACAAAGTTCTAGAACTTTATTAAATGAAATTTGTATAATATGGGTTATATAGTATATATAGTATATATAGTATTAAGGAATTTATGTATGATAATAACCCCTGGGAAGGATGATTGCTACCAAGCTATTTCAAATTTGTTCTATGTTGTTAATTGTAACATACATGATTGTGGGCTATTATTTGAAAAAAAATGGTCCCGCTTGGTTTCTTGCTGGTCCTTCCCAGGACAGAGGTTTTTTTTTGTGTAAATGAGTGACTTATTGTTTATAATCTATATCGAATCCTCGATCAAATAAATCAAAATGCAGATGCGCTGTCACCTCTGCGAAATAATACTGAATAATATACGAGTAATATCGCTTAAATTCGTAGGTATGTCAAAACCATCGTGAGGAAACCGGCATACCCAAAAATATATTTATGTCTAAATCCGATAAATTTCACTGAGGCTGTTGTGCATACCTTATAAAATTACTGCTTCTTATCTTTTTCAGAAATGCAACAAAGTATAAAGTATAATAAATATTAGACAATTTATAGTTTTCCTTTGACAATAAATCTAATACGATGTAATGTCTGCCTCGTTGGTCTAGTGGTTGTAGTAGTGTGACTGCTGATCATGAGGTCCTGGGTTTGAATCCCGGGTCGGGCCAAAAATCAATTATTGAGTTTTTCTGTCAAGAAATTCTCAGTAGCTGCCCGGAGTCAGGAAGTTGGTGGTGTCTCAACCCCGTGCCTCGGAAAGCACGTAAAGCCGTTGGTACTGCGCCTGATCTCTCTCCCGGTCGTGTCGGTTTACCGTCCCATCGGATTACGAGAGTGACGGAATAGAGAGTGCATCTGTGCTTGCGCAAACACTTGGGCACTATAATCCTGTCCTGCGCCGATGGCCCGTTCGTTTAAGCAGGCCGCCGTGGCCGAAATTCGGCCTGGAGGACATTATTATGATGTAATGGTATATTTGATTCACTCGTATGCGGCCAGACAAAAATATTCTGACTGTACTGCGATCTCCTGAGTTTGCAGAACAGATATAAATCTATTTTCTCTAGACATTATCATTAACATATCTAAACATCAACGATATTTAATTTAATTAAAGTAACCTTTATATTCCATAAACTTTATTTTAAACATAATCACGTTAATGGAATAAAAGTTGGTGGTCAAAACTTTTCTATACTATTCCGTTCCTTGTCAAATTAATTTTCATTGTTAGGAAACAATAAATTCGTTTTCCATTTGGAAAATTGATTCGGTGCTTTATTAGCCTACTTGAAAAAAAATGAAGGTTCTTAATTCGACTCCATGTTACTTTACTATTTTTTTGTATGTTACGTGATAACAACGTTTTTGAACCAATTGCAATTTTTAAAGAGATCCGATTCTTTTTAAATAGCTTATATGCTTTAGGGGTGGTTTCATATAATTCGATAAAAAATACACTGATAATGGTGTCAATTTTAACGTAACTATTTAGACAACTCAAAACGAACAAAGACTTTTAGCTTTTAAATTAAAAAGTAAATACCTTTTCAGTTCTGTGAAACCACCTTTACTTTTTAACTAAAGTCTTATTTTTCTCGGTAATCATAAACATGTACTAACAATTATTTACGAAATTGATCACAATGAGTTAGTGCTAAGTTCCTTCCGTGCATTTTTTATAATAAATATATCATCGACATATAGAAATTTTCCTTGCCCAGTAGTGTAATACGATTTTTACTTATCACCGTCTTAAATAATACTGAAATGGCAAGTTTTGAACTCTGTACTAGCTTTAAACGGTCGTCACTAACTCAGCATCAATAAACGGGTTGTTACAATAACAAAGCCTTTGTCATATTACATTTTTAAGACTAGTATTCAATCAATTATATTTTTCTGCCGTTTATTCGTCTTCATCAAAAAGCATCCGTTATAAATTATTCAAAGGAATAATACAAAGTTAATTTTTAATAACGAAATAAATTTTTAATAAGTTATAAAAGCATTAGGAAAATAAATCTTACTTTTCATTTTCAAATAAGAAAAAGATGAAAGTTCTTAAGTATCCAAAACTTACCACTCAATCCGGCTTTTAAACTGTGTCCAAAATGTCTCGAGAAATGAAGACTGCGAAAATTATTTAAATCATGTTATTTAAATACTTAAACTGGATAGGCATTATTCATATTTTAAATGAATGATAAAATATATTGTTTATTATCTCTTTTCATTCATAAGTATAGCAATTTTTTTTTTGCATCCTACCCTTGGGGGCGGGTTTGCTTCTCGCCGGATGATCCCAACGTTGTTGCGGATTCTGTTACTGATGTGGTACTTCAGGGTATGGAACTTTTTATTCCTTCCTCTGTGGTGCCCATTGGAGGCAAATCTCAGCCATGGTTTGGTCGCTCCTGTAAAATAGCATCATGCTATAAGCAGGAGTGCTACCAAGCCTGGGTTGATGCATCAGCGTCCCGGGATATAGACACCAGCGCTCTAAAAAAGAAGTATAATTCCGCCTCTAGGTCCTTCAAAAGAGTCATTGCCAAGGCAAAGTCAGAGCACATAGGCAGAATTGGCGAGAGACTAGTTCGCCTTCCTTCTGGAACCCGTGCATTCTGGTCTCTCACCAAGGCTGTCCAGGGGAATTTCTGTCAGCCATCTCTTCCATCTCTGCACAGGGAGGACGACTCACTGGCCCATACTGCAAAGGAGAAAGCCGATCTTCTAGGCTCTTTCTTTGCGTCTAACTCGACTCTCGATGACGGGGGAGTACGCCGCCGACCATCCCGTGGTGTGAGTGCTCCATGCCGGAAGTGCAGTTCACACAGCGCTCGGTTCGCAAAGCACTCCTCTCCCTGGACATCCACAAGTCGAGTGGGCCTGACGGAATCCCCCCAATTGTGCTGAAGACGTGTGCTCCAGAGTTGGCACCGGTTTTAACGCGTCTTTTCCGGTACTCCTACTCCCTAGGCGTAGTCCCAAAATCATGGAAGACGGCTTTCGTCCACCCAATCCCTAAAAAAGGCAACCGCTCAGACCCGTCCAACTACCAGCCAATCGCCATCCCCTCCTTGTTCTCCAAAACAATGGAGTCCATTGTAAACTGCCAGCTCATGAGGTACCTTGAGGATCACCAGCTGATTAGTGACCGCCAATACGGTTTTCGCCGTGGTCGGTCAGCTGGTGATCTTCTGGTCTACCTCACTCACAGATGGGCGGAGGCAGTAGAGTTCAAGGGGGAGGCATTGGCCGTTAGTTTGGACATTGCGAAGGCCTTCGATCGGGTTTGGCACAAAGCGCTTCTTTCGAAGCTCCCTTCCTATGGGCTTCCCGAGAAATTGTGCGATTGGATCACCAGCTTTCTTGCAGATCGGAGCATCAAGGTCGTTGTAGACGGTGCAAGCTCCGATTGCAAGCCTATTAATGCTGGTGTTCCACAGGGCTGCGTGCTATCGCCAACGCTGTTTCTTCTGCATATCAATGATATGTTGCATACCCGTAACATTCATTGCTATGCAGATGACAGCACTGGTGATGCTCTTTACACCGGCCGAGCCAATATTTCTCGGGAAAACGTCTCCGAGTGCCGAGACAAACTTGTGTCTGAAGTCGAGTCTTTGCTGAACAGAGTCTCGGATTGGGGACGACTAAATCTAGTCCAGTTTAACCCCCAGAAGACACAAGTTTGCGCGTTAACCGCTAAAAAGAACCCCTTTGTCGTATCCCCTCAGTTTCAAGGCACTCCCCTTGTTGCCTCAGCCAGTATCGGAATCCTCGGCGTCGACATATCGAGTGACGTGCAGTTTCGTGGTCACTTGGAAGGGAAGGCCAAATTGGCCTCTAAAAAGCTTGGCGTGCTCAGCAGAGCGGGACAGTATTTCATGCCGGCACACCGCCTGCAACTTTACAAGGCGCAGGTTAGGCCGCACATGGAATACTGTTCCCATCTCTGGGCTGGGGCTCCCCAGTACCAGCTCCTTCCACTTGACCGCATCCAGCGCAGAGCGGCTCGAATCGTCGACGACCGAGTGCTTTCCGATCGGCTCGATTCACTGGCGCTGCGAAGAGATGTTGCATCTCTTTGCGTATTTTATCGCATCTATCACGGGGAGTGCTCTGAGGAATTGTTCGGATTAATCCCAGCCACCAAATTTCGTGAACGCACTACACGGCAAACGTCCCGATACCATCCACATCATCTGGATGCTTGGCGGTCCACCACTGTACGTTTCGCAAGGAGTTTTCTTCCACGTACAACCTCTCTGTGGAATAGTTTACCACCGGCGATTTTTCCGGACCGATACGTACTGGGGACCTTCAAGAAAAGAGCTTACTCCTTTCTAAAGGGCCGGCAACGCACCCGCAATTCTCCTGGTGTTGCGGTTGATCATGGGCGGCGGTAGTCACTTAACATCAGGTGAGCCGCATGCTCGTTTGCCCCCTCTTCTATAAAAAAAAAAATTATTGCAGATTTCTAAAAATATTTAAACGTTTTCATAATTTTTCGTCATTAAGTATATAAAGGTATATAAAGTATCCTATTGCGGTGCATATTGTTTTAATTATCGTCATCGGTTGTTGGTACTTCTAGTTATAAGGCCGACTCATTACTATTTCAACTTAATGAATTGTTGGACAATGATGGTTACTCTGGTCCTACAGTGGATAAACACTCAAACTCCATGTTGCCTCTAATGAAGTTGTTTTTCTTATTATATTTATACCTATAACATTGAAATATATAGAAGGAATTTCAAGTACGAATTGAGAAACTGCATAAAATAGACTTTTATTTCTTTCTTATTTTTTATTACGTTACTCACACATTATCTTCTGTATCGTGAAGGCAGTTTACAAACATAAATTGCACAAAGACAAACATCCAAACCCGGAACAATTATTTGATAGCCACAAAGTGAGGTTAACTTCCCCCTTTTTTCTATTTTTGAGTATTTTGTGTATTTAAAGTTGGTATTTTTTGAATCACTAATAAATACCAAATATATGAAAAATATAGTGTCATATTTGTTAACGTTAGTTGAGGTCCAGTTTGAGAGTGCCTTTCATGTTGAAAAAGTGATCCTAAACTATTAAGTCTTTCCAAAACTGGCAAAGTTGCCAGGTTTCACAGTATTTGCATATATGTAGATCTTCCAAAACTCCATACAGATAGATTTAACCACACGACTACAAATGTTAGTAATTGGTTTGTTTACTACATGTAACCCACAATATATTATATGTAAAGGAATAACTAAGTTAATAACAGGATCTTTATACATGGTAGAGCCATACTGCAGTTTAGTAGTATAGTTGTATCACGAATGGGTCGGCTCGACCGGGGAAGGACCACGCTCTCACAAAATACCAGCGTGAATAAGTAGCTTAACGCTGCTGCTGTGTTTCGTATGGTGAGTGTAGAGAACCGGAGACCCTTTTTACTGGAAACGAGGTATTCCATCTTAGTCCTCACTAGTGACAACGCATCTGCATTTTGATTCGTAATCGAGGATAGATGTAGATGTCTATGGGCTGCAGCAACTACTTACCATCAGGTGGACTGCGTGCTCGTTTGTCACCCTATCCTATAGAACAAGGATTTATTGTAAAATGGTACAATCTAGTGTTCTATGCATACATACATCGCGCATCATTCTCATCCCCTGTGTAACTGTGTACTGTGAAAAATGCCATTATATCGCAACTGGAATGATTCTTTCTTCTGTTCCACGCGTATTCACTATGAAAACTTAAAAGTTCATTATAAACTCAAACAAGTAGTAAATTTATTAAGGTATAGGGCAATTTTATTTTTGCAAAACACAAAATGGTTAACAATCCACACAGAACTGTGTAAATTAATGTTAGTATTAAAAAAATATGTATTAAATACAAGCTTATATACAAATATTATATATATAAGCCTGTATTATAAATATATGTATATATTCGTGTTTTCGTTGCATATATATGTATATATATATACAACGAAAACACGAATTAAATTAGGACGTAAGTTGCATTGGTATATATGAGGTAAGAAGTAAATCTTGACCAAACTGTTGAATCTAAAGAAAATGTATCGGCCAAAAAAATGGACTTCATATCAATTTATGTATTTTTTACTTAAATATTTATGTAATTTGTAAGAGTCGTTGTAGCTCAGAGGTAAAACGCTCGTTGTAAATGTTACGCGCCATAATAATAATGTCCTCCAGACCGAATTTCGGCCACGGCGGCCTGCCTCAACGGAGGCTAGCCAACGGCGCAGGACAGGATTATAGTGCCCAAGTGTATGTGCAAGCACAGGTGCACTCTCTATTCCCTAACTCTAATAATCCGATGGGACGGTAAACTAACACGACCGGAGAAAGATCAAGCGCAGGAACAACGGCTTTACGTGCTTTCCGAGGCACGCGGGTAAGACACCACCAACTTCCTGATTCCGGGCAGCTACTGAGAATTTCTTGACAGAACAACTCAATAATTATTTTTTTGGCCCGACCGAACCCAGGACCTCATGATCAGCAGTCGCACTACTACAACCTCTAGACCAACGAGGCAGTCATTTAGGCAGGCAGTTACGCGCCATAATTAATGCCTGGTACATGGCGGGTTATTATTAGCGCCACCTATTATAACGTAGCAGAAATAAGAGCGTCAGGATCTTTTTTAAAAATTCACTAGCATTATCTAGTATGGAGAAGCAGAACTAGGAGAAAATTCGATGCTAGATCTTTCGACATTCTACTCGAACATTCTGGATATTTCAGTGGAAAAGGTCCTATACAAGACTGGTATTGACCGCGACACGAATCAGTATTGAATTTGCGAAACAAGCGAAGACTTTGAAGCGATATGCCTGCGAACTAAAGTGTTAAATGTTTAATTATGAGTTTGTTTTAAGTTTTAATTGGTGTTGGATAGTTAAATTTGTCAATTTTAGTAATTCAATCGGCAGTTTTTATTTTCACGAACCCTAAGCTCGTAACAATATTGATATTAAATATTTACATATATGCAAATTATATAAAACTCTTGCATATTATTTTACTTGGAAATAGGAAACGAGATTTTTTGGTACGAATCGCTGTCTACGTGTTTTATAGTAAATTGAAATAAGGTTCTATGTGCACCTTATTATGCGTGGTATACACGCAAAATACAGAGTGTTCACAATTTTACGCAGCTTGTTATGTCCATTCCTTTAATTTCAATAACGCGTAGGTTGCGATTTTCTTTATAGTAACCTTTACAAACTTAAGTACTTAGTTGTTAACATTTATGGATAATAATTCATAAACTGCATTATGTGAGTTTACAAAATATCTTACTTTAGATAAAACCACATTTTGTTTGTACTACTATTGTATGTACCCAACGAATACGAGTATTTAAATAAATAAAATTGATTACCTAGGTATGACAGGTATAGATATAACAGGTAGGTATGATTTTATTTCGTGAGTACGAAGTGTTTATATTGATTATGAGAATGGATGCTTCTTACGGTTCGTTTAAACAGGCTATATTTTCAGGTAGTGGCTACAATACTGTGGCTAGCAACATTGCTAGCAATACCGATCATACCATGCAATATTTTTAGTATAGCCCGACAATTATAACCACATATTTTTGATATGTCAAAACATCTTCATGTGTAGCCAGCGTGTGGCCGAACGATCGCTTCAGAATCGAAAATACTACAATGCCATCTATATTGTTGTTTCGTTTCACTGTATATTTGCATTACTTCTCCTTTTCTATTGGACGTGGAGTACTCTGCGCATCTATTTCTGCGCGATGAGATATTTGTATTTGCTTAGTATAGCATTCCTCATGTTTATATATTGCCTTTGAATGTTTGGTCCAATTGTATTTATAAGAGATTCGCAGTCCTTCATAGATATTCTTGAAAATTTTTAAATAAATGTTTTTCGAGAATAAATTTCTTGCCTACAGAATCCAAAGTGTCACGCCTACTTAAGTAGGGGTCGAATCCACCTTTGCGTTCTTTTTTTTTTCGTGTTTCTGTCGTCAGTTTTCATCGTGTGCGTCACTTTTTCGGCCACTGTTGTCCGATTCTGTGGCCCATTTAGAAGTCTAAATCATTATAGAATATATGTATATAATATATAGAAGTCTCAACCTAGCAACTGATTGCTCATCTATAAAGTGTAATAAAGTATTTTTGTGATGGCTGGGCAATTTTTTTGCCAATAGTTACAGCCACACACTTACAAAAAAAAATAGCCCGTTTAAAGCCGGTCTTCACAGACGGCACATCATGATTCATACAATTCTTTAACAACATTAAATTAAAGTTATGCTTTTCACATAATTCAGCGGTATGCCACGGCATCTCATGGAACGCTGTTACGTGCAGCAGCATGCCGCGGCATCACGCGAGACGTTACAGTCTATTCGTGTTGAAATAAAAGAATATCAGTGCTAAGATCTTTTTTCCTCGAAAAAAGTCCATTGACACACAGTTCCTTGCCGTGTCGTCTATAAGCGCAGGCCCCTAGACGAGATTTTACGCAATCAATCCCCAAAAATTTCACATACCTACATAACATACTGATAGCCCTAGTGCACCTGATCCCTAAAAAAGGTAACCGCTCCGATCCGTCCAACTCTAGGCCTATCGCCATCACCTTCTTGTTCTCTAAAATAATAGGTACCCAGGCATTCTATATTAGTCCTCAGCAAAGATAAATCATCTGCGTTTTGATTCTTAATCGAGGAGAGATGTGGTACTCTAAAGACCATAACATCCACTTAGCTTGACTGAGCTTGAATTTGCTAATGGATTCTTGTGATGAGTGATTTTTAAATGAAATTTTCGTAGTCGCCTTTCACCAAATGTGGTGATAGAATCTTTTATACTGCTACTATACAGCAGACGATAATATACATTAATAATTTCATGTATAGTAAGTAAGACGTAACGTTGGTCGACAAGTTGCTCGAATTGCTTATGCCGTCTACAAGTACGCGCATAGCACGGTGATGAATTCTTGAAATATCATCATCACTTAATCCGCATATCGCAACGTACCGTTAGCAAACCACGTGCCGCTGATTTCCTGGTTCACGTCGTTTTCTACCGAATGTATCACGCGTTTTCCGTCGCGCACCCTTCGTGTATGTAATGAAACGTTATAAGAACCTACAGAACTGGTACCTATGAAGATCGTGTGATAACGCGAACAAGACCCTTCTACACGCCTATTAATTAGACCGGCATCACCACAACGCAGCTCTTGAAGTGAGGAGCGGTTTGCCGCTTCGCATCGGAAGTGCGTCTTCGGATGAGCTTGCATTGTCTCAAACACGTAATTACCCGTTGGTCTTTCAAACTTATCTACTTAAATTAATTAGCCTCGACCGAGAGCCTTAGCTATCGTAGGAGAATACCTTATAGCCCCACCACGTGGTCGCTTCGTGGGTTACCCCCGCGTATCAGGTTTTTCTGATCACTTTTCGCCGAACCTATTACCATTTTCGGTTTTAAATCGAGCTGCATATTTTCACAAAATTTGTAGTTACAAATCCCACATTGTAATTTCTTTTGTGGTCTATTAGAAACGAATCTACCAATCATGATTAGTGGGGCGATAAACCAGATCCAAAGGTGGCGCGTTAATAATTTGAGATGTTTTAGGCGATAGGGGTTCTTAGGTTCGATTTCCCGGGTCGGGCCTTGACCTTGTTATGCAATATGTTACTATGTGGACTGTATGTGCGGTTTCTTGAAACCCCAAAAACAACATGGTCAACGTAGCACGCGACAGCTTTGGATGATGCACTCGCTTATCCGAAAACAACTACTTCACCAGTGTCTTGATGGAGTTCTACTTAAGCCGGAAGGAGAGAAAAATGTGACAGGGAAAACAAAAACGGCTCAAGTCTAAATAAAAAAGGAAAGACGCACTTACCGGGGTGGGGTTCCTCTGGTGGATCGTGAACGATGCTCCTGGTCTTGTGGTACGTGGGGAGATGGCGGAGCGCGACGACAACTCGCACTACACGAGGCGGTTACTTCTAGCGGTTCTTCTGTGGCGTGACTGCCACATAGAGGAGATAGAGGTGCGATCACAACTAGCGAAGTCGGTGAACCTCGATGCAAGAAGGTCCGAGCGACGGCAGTGTGCGACCATATATTGGCAGGCCACTTCTACCACTTCCATCTCGGCGGGGCGCGCTTTTTATTGGCCGAAAAAGTGGCACCACATTCTAGACCCCCTACCTCCTTCAGTGCGTGAGGAAAGAGTGCG
Organism: Parnassius smintheus behrii; assembly: GCA_036936625.1. NCBI lineage: Eukaryota > Metazoa > Arthropoda > Insecta > Lepidoptera > Papilionidae > Parnassius > Parnassius smintheus. The sequence goes on from JAUPFT010000014.1 coordinate 21,089,485, forward strand.
TGGATATAGGACGGAAAGACGCTAGTAAGCTATGACCGACCGAACAAAATGTGAGAGTACCCGATTCCTTTTTTTCGTGCAACCAATAATATTCATAAAATGTAATAAAAACAAAGACAGTATATATTACCCCTTTTTTTACAAATTATAATAAGGTGTGTGAAAAGTTTCATTCGAAAGCATATTTTTTATTTGTCGTTTGACAAAGCGACGCTGAGCCAAACGAGCTTACCTCGTAGGATAATAAGGCACTTCGTAATTTACATTTCGTATACAAAACTGGAAAATATAAGATATATATAATTCTCATTGTTTGTTTGTTCTATTAATTTTATTAAGTTCATGAATTTTTGATTTAAGTATATATATAAAATGTGATTATAATTGAATGAAAATAATTTTCAGCTGTCATCTTAAAAACTTATGATAATGATAAATTTTATTGCGTCAAATTTAATATTTTTAACTTTTGGCTTTTCGGTTGTTTTACTGATGCCACAATAATTAATAAATTTCAACTTTTAATTATTAATTTTTGATCAAATTTACCAGAACGTGCTCATAGTGTCTTAAAGTCTTGCAGTAGTTTGCTTAGGTTTTGATTTAATTTTGTTAATTATGGTATCAAACAAATGGTTACACCCAGATATATTCTTTATTGAAATAAGGATGTTTTGTGAATTCAAAAGCCTAACGTATCCTGCACACTTCTTTATGACTCTGTAAATTAATCGCGTAAATTTAAATGCTTATATATTACAAACTAAAAAAGGATTATCATTAGAGCCTCTAACAAATTCACTGCCTTTCGCAAAGAATAACCTAATAACCTTCTGCAAGAAATTCCGTGGGTGGCTGCTTTACATTTCGCTTACCAAAACGAGTCACTAGACAACCTTACTTTCCAATTGTTTACTTTTAAATTTATGACCTACTCGTGTAAAGGCTGTATATATGTGTTACCCAATGCTCTAGGCGTTAAGTCGTAACATTATGCGTAGGATATTATGAATGTGCGACAGAATGTTGAGAATTTTTAAAATAAATTTTCTTCATCTATTTGCCTATTTAACGTATTATGAACCTTCACTGCAAATTTGGCTACCTTTGCTTTACAATAATAGAGCTTAAACGATAACTGAAAGAGTAATAAGAAAAACATTATTTAATTTGTCTGCTATAGCTCTGTACAAACGGACTGAAAAGTAGTCTTAAACTACCAATTGTTAGGGAAATTGGATTCGCGACAGACAGTTGCATCGTAGTCGGTGCCGTCGAGTTTATCTTACCACGAACATACTTGTACGATACTAGTGCAGAGACCACTTGACCGCTACTAAGCATATAATATGGATTTTCAGTTAAAATGTTACTTGCAAATAAAATCTTAGAATTCATAACAACTACGTAATCTAGTCTTCTTTAAATATTACACTAGCGTTCGACAGTAAGGATTAGATAGTTTTAGTAAAATTGCTGGAAAGAAATAAATAAATGCAAATATAAATGCAAATCAGTAGCGTAGTCCAGAGTCAGGAGTTTGGCGGTTTTACTCCCGCGCCTCCTAAAGCACATAAAGTCATTGGTCCTAATCGTCTGATTGCTTAATATCTCTCAGGTTATACCGGCTTGCCACCCCATTTGTCTATGAGAGTAAGATAATATAAAGTGTACGCTAGTACAGGCACTTAGAAAGAAAGAAAGAAGAAAGAAATCCATTTTATTCAAGTTTAAGCATGCAGCATAACAAGCAAAAAGTAGATATAAGCCAAAAGATAAATACAACTAAATTAAAAGTAACTTAACGTTATTATAAATTTAAGAAAATATTTTAAAAATACCCTGTGCTGCAGCTTGAAACTGTGAAACGGACCGGACTCAGTGATAGCACTGGTTTTCAGTCCAGCCCTTACCCAGAGGCAGCTCGGGCGGCTGAGTGCACGCTCGCTCTAGATGCCCGAAAATTCATAATAAACTGTAAACATTTACATATTTATACCCATACCTATATATAATTGGACTGAAAGCGGAATTTTTTTTAAACTACTGGTAAATCCATCCACCGTTAATTTAGTAATAAAATTACTACATTAAATAATTATCATAAGTTATTTTACCTGGATTCTACGTCTTAACCAACATCTTTTTGTTCATTGAGTAGAAGTAATTTATATTTGTTTTTAAAACCATTAACTGTTAATTTAAGTACACACTCGTGCATTACAATCCTGTTTTGCGCATATCGTTTGTCGCCGTGACCAAAATTCGGTCTGGAGAATATTAACACATTATTCACAAACAAAATAATGTACATATTTACACAAAAAAATTTCGTTCTTAAATTACATTTTTGCAAGCGAATGACGTGAATTTAACCTAACTCATTTTCTAGATGAGGTAGAAATGTCGCGATATTTCATTTACATTTTATAGGCTTATATGAAAGCTCACAGTGAATTATACATATCATTCAGTTTTATTTATGTTTGGATGCTAACAACGGATATTTTGAGTTATAATACAAACGTACAATTTTCAATCTGAGCTGAACTGCACATAATGTCTATAAATCTCTATTACTAGGCACATTATTTCATGCTAAGGCAGTTTTTATTACAAAAAAATCAGAATATTCTTTCAATGGTAGAAATGCTTACTGTTTTTAAACGATTCTAAGATTGAGAGAGAGAGCGAGAAGAGATTCTTAATTAGGTACTTTCTTACGTATTTTTAAATATTTTGTTGTAAATTTAAATATTTACTTACTTTAAAACATAATATTAACATTTTAAGGGAGCTATGTACGTATAATATACATAGGTTAATGTATTTATTCCAAAAAATCGAATATATTACATATTATTAAGCTATAATGTATAAGGAAATAATAATTATTATATATTGATATATTATATAGCTTGATATGATATATCTATATTTATTGATTTGAATTCCTTCACCATCCATTTTTAATAATAATATAAAAAACTACGTACAAAACCTTAAACCGAAAATTTGAATGCCAAAACTCTTGATTTTTTAATTAAAAAAAAATTATATTATAAATAAAAAGAATGAAAGGACTGCTAAACTATTTCATCAATTTGCTGACATATTTCATAAATTAGTCGATTTCTTGAAAAAAAAATCTGCAATTAAAAGAAATATATATCCTAAATCACTTCTGATAGTGCTCTCTATCTGTTTCTCACGTTTTATTACAATCACTCCAGCCATTCCTAAGATTAGCCCAGATAGAAAAACATTTTGAACAGTTTCAGAGTTATTTTAATATTACGGACAGACATAAATTTTATTTATATGTAAGTATAGAAACACTATAGATTTATAGATAGAGCCGTTGTAGCTGAGATGGTTAGCGCTCGCTATAAATTTCACAGTACGCAAGCAAACCGGGTTCAAACCCCGCCGGTACTAATGAAATTGTTCATTAAAATTTTAGGTGCTGATTTACCACGTGCTCGGCGGTGAAGGGAAACATCTTGAGGAAATCTGCATGTCTGAGAAATAAAAAAAAATTTCAAAGATATTATGTGAAGTTTGCCAACACGCATTTGGGCAGCGCGGTGGACTATCCCTTGCCCTAAAACCCTATCAGAAATGAGCGGGAGGCCTGTGCCTAGGAGTAAGACGTATATAGGCTGTAGCTTTAACTGTAACTTTGTTATAGATAGACTTAGTAATAGGAAGAGATATAATATGTTGAAGGATTACATAAATAATTTATATAAATATATATAATTTATTAAAAACTTTAACTTGTAGTACATATAAAAAAATCTTACATGAGATACATTACAAAAATACTAGTGAGGGTGACGTTCTGTTCTCCTTGCTAGACTAAGAAATAGCCTGTATTAAGGAGATTCAGCCCCTTACCCCCTTACAAAAGTGATCGGAAAGCAAAAATTGCTCTTAACTTTTTAGTACTACAGATTTTGTGTGTGTGTGTGTGTTTGTGTGTGTGTGTTTGTGTGTGTGTGTGTGTGTGTGTGTGTGTGTGTGTTTGTGTGTGTGTGTGTTTGTGTGTGTGTGTGTGTGTTTGTGTGTGTGTGTGTGTGTGTGTGTGTGTGTGTGTGTGTGTGTGTTTGTGTGTGTGTGTTTGTGTGTGTGTTTGTGTGTGTGTGTGTTTGTGTGTGTGTGTGTGTGTGTGTGTGTGTGTGTGTGTGCGTGCGTGTGTGCGTGCGTGCGTGCGGGCGTGCGTGCGTGCGTGCGAGCGTGCGTGCGTGCGTGCGTGCGTGTGTGCGTGCGTGCGTGCGTGCGCGCGTGCGTGCGTGCGTGCGTGCGTGCGTGCGTGCGTGCGTGCGTGCGTGCGTGCGTGCGTGCGTGCGTGGGTGCGTGCGTGCCTGCGTGCGTGCGTGCGTGCGTGCGTGCGTGCATGCGTGCGTGCGTGCGTGCGTGCGTGCGTGCGTGCGTGCATGCGTGCGTGCGTGCGTGCGTGCGTGCGTGCTTACGAGCGTGCGTGCGTGCGTGCGTGCGTCATCATCACGGTGGACTCGATGCAAGAAGGTCCGAGCGACGGCAGTGCGCGAGCATATATTGGCAGGCCACTTCTACCACTTCCATCTTGGCGGGGCGCGCTTTTTATTGGCCGAAAAAGTGGCACCACATTATAGACCTACCTACTTAAGTGCGTGAGGAAAGAATGCGTGGATATAGGACGGAAAGACGCTGGTAAGCTATGACCGACCGAACAAAATGTGAGAGTACCCGATTCCTTTTGTTCGTGCAACCAATAATATTCATAAAATGTAATAAAAACAAAGACGGTATATTACCCCTTTTTTACAAATTATAATAAGGTATGTGAAAACTTTCATTCGAAAGCATATTTTTTATTTGTCGTTTGACAAAGCGACGCTGAGCCAAATGAGCTTACCTCGTAGGATAATAAGGCACTGCGTAATTTACATTTCGTATACAAAACTGGAAAATATAAGATATATATAATTCTTATTGTCTGTCTGTTCTATTAATTTTATTAAGTTCTTGAATAATTGATTTAAGTATATATAAAATGTGATTATAATTGAATGAAAATAATTTTCAGCTGTCATCTTAAAGACTTATGATAATGAAAAATTTTATTGCGTCAAATTTAATATTTTTAACTTTTGGCTTTTCGGGTGTTTTACTGATGCCACAATAATTAATAAATTTCAACTTTTAATTATTAATTTTTGATCAAATTTACCAGAACGTGCTCATAGTGTCTTAAAGTCTTGCAGTAGTTTGCTTAGGTTTTGGTTTAATTTTGTTAATTATGGTATCAAACAAATGGTTACACCCAGATATATTCTTTATTGAAATAAGGACGTTTTGTGAATTCAAAAGCCTAACGTATCCTGCACACTTCTTTATGACTCTGTAAATTAATCGCGTAAATTTAAATGCTTATATATTACAAACTAAAAAAGGATTATCATTAGAGCCTCTAATAAATTCACTGCCTTTCGCAAAGAATAACCTAATAACCTTCTGCAAGAAATTCCGCTCAATAATTCACCGCATAGTGGGTGGCTGCTTTACATTTCGCTTACCAAAACGAGTCACTAGACAACCTTACTTTCCAATTAGTTACTTTTAAATTTATGACCTACTCGTGTAAAGGCTGTATATATGTGTTACCCAATGCTCTAGGCGTTAAGTCGCAACATTATGCGTAGGATATTATGAATGTGCGACAGAATGTCGAGAATTTTTAAAATAAATTTTTTTCATCTATTTGCCTATTTAACGTATTCTGAACCTTCACTGCAAATTTGGCTACCTTTGCTTTACAATAATAGAGCTTAAACGATAACTGAAAGAGTAAGAAGAAAAACATTATTTAATTTGTCTGCTATAGCTCTGTACAAACGGACTGAAAAGTAGTCTTAAACTACCAATTGTTAGGGAAATTGGATTCGCGACAGACAGTTGCATCGTAGTCGGTGCCGTCGAGTTTATCTTACCACGAACATACTTGTATGATACTAGCGCAGAGACCACTTGGCCGCTACTAAGCATATAATATGGATTTTCAGTTAAAATGTTACTTGCTAATAAAATCTTAGAATTCATAAAAACTACGTAATCTAGTCTTCTTTAAATATTACACTAGCGTTCGACAGTAAGGATTAGATAGTTTTAGTAAAATTGCTGGAAAGAAATAAATAAATGCAAATATAAATGCAAATCAGTAGCGTAGTCCAGAGTCAGGAGTTTGGCGGTTTTACTACCGTGCCTCCTAAAGCACATAAAGTCATTGGTCCTGATCGTCTGATTGCTTAATATCTCTCAGGTTATACCGGCTTGCCATCCCATTGGTCTATGAGAGTAAGATAATATAAAGTGTACGCTAGTACAGGCACTTAAGTACACACTCGTGCATTACAACCCTGTTTTGCGCAGGTCGTTTGTCGCCGTGACCAAAATTCGGTCTGGAGAATATTAACACATTATTCACAAACAAAATAATGTACATATTTACACAAAAAAATTTCGTTCTTAAATTACATTTTTGCAAGCGAATGACGTGAATTTAACCTAACCCATTTTCTAGATGAGGTAGAAATATCGCGATATTTCATTTACATTTTATAGGCTTATATGAAAGCTCACAGTGAATTATACATATCATTCTGTTTTATTTATGTTTGGATGCTAACAACGGATATTTTGAGTTACAATACAAACGTACAATTTTCAATCTGAGCTAAACTGCACACAATGTCTATAAATCTGTATTACTAGGCACATTATTTCATGCTAAGGCAGTTTTTATTACAAAAAATCAGAATATTATTTCAATGGTAGGAATGCTTACTGTTTTTAAACGATTCTAAGATTGAGAGAGAGAGAGAGAGAGAAGAGATTCTTAATTATGATTCTAAATTCTTACGTATTTTTAAATATTTTGTTGTAAATTTAAATATTTACTTACGTTAAAACATAATATTAACATTTTAATGGAGCTATGTACGTATAATATACATAGGTTAATGTATTTATTTCAAAAAATCGAATATATTACATATTATTAAGGTATAATGTAAAAGTATAAGGCAATAATAATTATTATATATTCATATATTATATCGCTTGATATAATATATCTATATTTTATTGATTTGAATTCCTTCACCATCCATTTTTTTTAATAATAATATAAAAAACTGCGTACAAAACCTTAAACCGAAAATTTCAATGGTAAAACACTTGATTTTTTAATTAAAAAAATGATAATTATATTATAAATAAAAAGAATGAAAGGACTGCTAAACTATTTCATCAATTTGCTGATACATTTCATAAATTAGTCGATTTCTTGAAAAAAAATCTGCAATTAAAAAACATATACCCTAAGTCACTTCTGATATTGCTCTCTATCTGTTTCTCACGTTTTATTATAATCACTCCAGGCATTCCTAAGATTAGTACCAATAGATAGAATTTTTTTTTCCAAAAATTTTTTATTATACTATAGAAAAACATTTTGAATAGTTGATTATTCATGTCTTTTTGGCATGCAAATTACCCTCTTAGCTCATTAAAAGGCAGTTATTTTAATATTACCGACAGACATAAATTTTATTTATATGTAAGTATAGAAACACTATAAATTTAAAGATAGAGCCGTTGTAGCTGAGATGGTTAGCGCTCGCTGTAAATTTCACAGTACGCGAGCAAACCGGATTCAAACCCCGCCGGTACTAATGATTGTTCATTAAAATCTTAGGTGCTGATTTACCACGTACTCGGCGGTGAAGGAAAACATCTTGAGGAAACCTGCATGTCTGAGAAATAAGAAAAAAATTTCGAAGATATGTGAAGTTTGCCAACACGCATTGGATCAGCGCGGCGGACTATCCATTGCCCTAAAATCCTATCAGAAATGAGCGGGAGGCCTGTGCCTATGAGTAGGACGTATATAGGCTGTAGCTTTAACTGTAACTTTGTTATAGATAGACTTTTTATTTGATTATTTTGCATAATGTGTGTGTTTTACAGTTGTTATAAAGAAAAAATATAGTACAACACATTAACCATTTCTCGTGTACAAAATGATATAAATTTAAAAACATTAGGTATTATATACTTACTTACTTACTTACTTATCGTCACGCACAATCCCTAACGGGGTAGCCAGAGAGAACAGATCGCCAAGTGTCACGATCCTTACATACCTCTTTCGCTTCTTTCAGGTTCATTAACTTCTTCATACATGCACGTCTAGGTATCCGAGTACTCTTGACCCTCCCCTCTTCGAGCAATTTGCTCACATGGTCTTCGAAAGTTAGTCTCGGTCTACCTCGACACCTTTTAATATTTACTTTCGCTCTATATATTTTCTTCACCATTCGGTCTTCACTCATTCGTTCAACGTGCCCAAACCATTGGAGTACGCCCCTATCAATTTTTGTGATAAGGTCATCTTTCAATCCTGCCATATTGCGAATCTCTTCGTTTCGCTTTCGGTCGGCTATGGTAACGCCACACATTTTACGAAGAGATCGCATCTCCACTGCATTCAACTTGCTTTTATGCTTCTTCTGGCATACCCAGGTTTCGCTGCCATATAACAAAGTCGGTACCAACACTGCGTTATGTATTGCAAGGCGTGCACTTTTCACCACGCCTTGCCTTTTTACTAATGCATTCAGGGCACCATTGACTTTATTTCCGGCAGCGACACGCCTATCCACATCTAAATCACATCTTCCATCCCGGCTGAAAGCACTCCCCAAGTATACAATTTCATTTACCTGTTCTAGACATTCCTGATTTACCCATATTTCACATTTCGTTCTCTCTTCGTCCTTTTCAAATACCAAAATACTAATACCAATTATTAGGTATTATATAACTACAATATAGATTAAAATTACAAAAAAACCATTGATAATAATTAACAAACAAAAAAACATATAAATAAACTAGAAAGCAACATAATAAAATAAAAATATTTACTATTAATTGCACTATCACATTATTAATATTTATATTTTCATGTCACTATAATATATATTTATAAAAAATAGTCCAAAATTTAAAGATATTGTTTTTCCAACAACTCACTAACCGAATAAAAAGATTTATTAAATAGCCACTTTTTCAACTAGTTCCCGAAACTCTTCCTTGGTTGTAGTTTTATGTTATCGGGTATAGTGTTAAATACTTTTATACACATTGCATAGCAATTCTTATGATAATTAAACGTTTTTGGTATTTTATCAATGACTAATTTATCTGGATGCCTCAAAGGTTTGGATTTGATAATATCTCCAGCAGTTATAAACAGCTCGGGGTAATTTTTAACAAATTTTGCTGTTTCAAGAATGTATATGCACGGAAGTGTTAGCACTTTCAAATCTCTAAATATTGATTTACACGACTCATGAGGGGCCATATTACATATTGCACGTAGACATTTTTTTTGCACACTAAAAACTTTATTGATGTCTACAGCAATAAACGTATCCGTAATACGCCATGAGAGCTGTTAATTGCGATGCCGTTTTTGTAAGGTTCCGTAATACGTAAACAAAGCGGTTAAGTTTATTACATACTTTTTCTTTGTGAGTTTTCCAGTTACAGAATGCATCTATATGTATACCGAGAAAGGAAATTTCTTTTACTTGTTCTATATTTTCGCCATTGTATACAATATTTAGCTTTGTTTCATTATTTTTTTTATTATAAAATTGTATTAATGGGAGATCTATTAGTAAGGCTGATGAAGTATTCATTGAATGATGCAGCGATTTTAGTAGGATCTGTAATTAATTTATTATCAACTTCTACTCCATTTATAACTAAGTCTTTATTACTTTTATCAGACCCCTGTTTAATAACTTTCCACGCAGCTTTACACTTATTTTTTGAATTTTTCATAAACTTATAGTTGTTAATTTTTTCGGAAAGGCGAAAAAAAATTTTAAGGAGCTTTGCGTATTTTATGAATTTAATTTTGTTTTCATTAGTATTGTGTTTGTAATATTGTAACTGTAATTTTCTTTTCGTTTTACAACTAACCTTTAAACCTTTAGTCAACCACCTGGGTTTAGATGGTTTATTCAAAATTTTTATGCGCATCTGAGGAAAGCATAATTCATACATTAGCAGGAAACGGTCATGAAATTTATTAAATGCGATATTTATATCATTTTCAATATAAATATGTGACCAATTTAAACTACACAAACATTCACGGAATTTTGTAATATTATCTTCACAGTAATCCCTTTTGAAGATAATTGTTGTACAGGTACATTTAGCATTTGCGCTGTATTATGGTCCGACAATGCTAATTCCAATAGTTCCCACTGAGCATTGTAAATGTTACTAATTATATGATCTATACGTGCATTACGTCTTGTGGGTTTGTTAATGTGAGTTATTAAGCTATAATTCTATATACTATGTTTGAGAGTATCGATATTAAAGTCCCCAGCTATAATTATATTTTTTTATTTTGTTCGGTTATCTGATGCAAGAACGTGTCTAACTTATGTAAAAATAATTGAATATTAGAGCTGGGTGTTCTATATAAACATATGACGACGATTTTGTGGTTAATTATTTCAATCCCGCAACATTCGAAAGTTTCATCAGTGGCATATTTTTTTGGGTATTTCTAGATTTTTATATTGCAAGTTCAGTCTTACTAATATACATACACCTCCTCTATTCTGTTTTTTTGCCTGCAGTACGTTGATGCTACATTAAAGTTATTAATACTTACGTTTGATTCACACCCCTTTGGAATGAAAGTTTCTAGTATTATACTAACATTACTTGTATAGTTTCCTACCTTTACTCTTTGAGTCCGGTCTGAAAGGTAGCTACGGAAAAAATCAATTTGAGAACCCCTGATACCTATATTTTCTAGTTTAATTAAGAGAGTATTGATGGGAACCGTATCAAAAGCCTTAGCTAAGTCCAAGAATATTGTAAGGACTTTTTTTGTTGTCGTTAAGCTTACTTACAACGAAGGTCGTTAATTCGTGAATAGCGTCAGAAGTGGATTTATTTTTACGAAATCTAAACTGTTGGGAAGAGATTATATTACAGTGCTTCAGATATTTTGCTAGTCACCTGTTGATTAAACGTTCCAAAACCTTGGATAAAGCACTAAGCACCGCAATGGGGCGATAATTATTAATTAGATTCCCATCACCACTCTTGAAAATTGGATGGATGATAGCCCTCTTGAAAGAAGTAGGAAAGACAGAAGATTCTAGACAGAGATTATAAATATGAGCTAGAATAGGTGTGAGAATAGGGGAGTATCGTTTTAAAAAACTCGGTGGAATTTCATCCCATCCGGTAGCTGCATTTGTTTAAGCGTAATTAATAAGTAATTTAATTTCATCAGTGTCCGTGGATTCTAAAACAAAAGATAACAGATTAGATTTTACTAGGGTGGTTCCTTTTGGTGGAACTGCGCAATTGCTGGGGTTTTTTTTTGTGCTAGCTCCTTCCCGATTTTGATAAAGAACTTATTAACGTTATTACACGACTGAATTGGTGAGAGAGAGGACAATAATCGCTGTGCAGTCGATTGTCGAGATTTTTCGTTACAAGCGATATTTTTTATAGTGTCTCATAAATCTTTACTGTTTTTACCTGCTTTTTTTATTTGCTCTGAATCGTACTGCCTTTTTACCTTTTTTACTATTTTTGGACAGAAATTCCTGTACCTGGTGTTATTCATGGTTTGAGTTGTATCCTCTTTTTTTGCTGATAATTTGACAGTGTACGTATTATCGAGTATAGCTTGAGACATTAGCTGTATAAAATATCCGTTGCTATGTTAGGGTCTTTGAGAGTTAGAATAGGTTTAAGATCTATTTTCTCCATTGTTTTGTCTAATGTTATATAGTTTATTTTCGAGATTGTCTTAGGAAGTTTGAGATATCTGTTTTTGTTTTGATACATATGATTGAAGAGTAGTGATCAGTGATAGTTGTATCAAGTACAAAAGTTAAAACTGGGAATTTAGTTCGAAGAAAAGTATGGTCAATGCAGTTGTTACCTCTTGTTGGGAAGGTATGAGCAGGTAACAACCCATGAAAAGCAAGACAATTTAGATACTCATGTGAGTGGTTATTGAAGGTTTTAATATCAATATTAATGTCTCCGGTTAGTACAACAGTTTTGTATTTTGAGAGTGACGGGAGTATATCGTTTAAGGGAGATAGAAATGGACTAATATTTTCATTAGAAAAAGATCGATATATGCAAATTACTACTATATCACGATTGATTTTAATTATTAGTCCGAAGGCTGATCCGTTAAAGTCTGGCTCTTCCACGATCGAGAATAAAGACGTTTTTATGTATACAAGAACGCCATCGCTTTGATTAAGGTGCCTAGATGTTTTATGAATTGAATAATTGGGTAAACTGGGAATATAGTGATTAGTGGAACAGGATAACCAACATTCAGTCAATGTTAAAATATCACAGACAAACGCAATACTCTGTAAAGTTATCTGTAAATTTAAGAAGTTACAGTTAATAGACCAAATATTTTGGTTAAAATTTTTTATATATTGCCTTGGGTTTTGCAATATATGATTGTATTTTTCGATAGTACAGAAAAGCGATTCGGAAACAGAAAGCTCGTCAACGTTTTCAATTAAATTATTAATGCCATTAGCCATTTTGTGGTTTAAATTAAGGGTAGAAAGGTTCGTAGGAAAGGCTGTTATAAGGATGGAGTTATTATCTGTTGTGCATATAGTTGAACCGAAATATCGACGTAGTATTTCGACATACGACAGCACTAGAGGCTGGGAAATGCTAAAATTATGTTTTTGTAGGTATACAGCAATATTAATAATTTTAATAATGATGTTAAAAATATTAGTGTTAATGTTCATTGTAATATTATAGTTCACGTTTTGTATGAATTTTATGGCAATGTTATGTGTGTAAATATGTGGTAAGTTTAATTTGTGTGAGTGTAAATATTTAATATATATGTTAGTAATTAAGATAAGTAAGTGAGTGTAATTAGTTAACTTATTGGGACTTAAACAGTAAGCAAACATAAAAATATATGGGAAAAACATTTATAACATATAGCGTAAACAAAATCGAAAACATTTTCGTAGTCATGCTCCTTTGCATGTAGACAACTGGTTTAAATGCTGCTCATTTCTTACTATAATGTAGGGAGATTTGTCGTCTTTCTCAGCAGGATTCTTCCATTTGATGTCCAGCAATATGCGTACTGGTTTGATTTTGCAAATTTTCGCGTAATATAAAACAATAACCTAGAGCTAGGAGTGAGCTACTCAGTGATATATATATATATATATATATATATATATATATATATATATATATATATATACATATATATATATATATATATATATATATATATATATATATATATATATATTTATATATATATATATAGGAGTAAGTGGGCCATTTAGACCCACATGAGACGAATCCAGCTTATTGTTTGAGTTACGTTTGTTATAATTCTTAACCAGAGACAAGAAATTACTTTTTATAAGAGTATTGGAGAACTCAACTGTCAATATTTTCGAATATTGCCGTGACACATCTCGAATATCAGAGACTTGCAAACCATTTCTATGAGCTTTGATAATTTCATTAGCATATCCTATAGATCTTTCTTCGACTCTTGGATCCTCTTGGGTAAATTGCGAATATATATATATATATATATATATATATATATATATATATATATATATATATATATATATATATATATATATCTGTAATCAAATCTCTTAAAACCAAATTTTATTCATTTCTTATTGTGCGAATACTAGACGTTGAGTAGGTCTTAATTTACTTTCAAGTAAATCGTTCCGTGCAGAAGTTCCCAAACTTTATTCTGAATGTGGTCTCTCTTACAAAGAGCAAACTAAAAGCCTAATATAAACTCGCGTAAAAGAATATACAGCGGACGTAGAACAGCGACAATAGGAGAAATCTGCGGACGGAATATGTTCAAGATCGCATTCACTTTTATATAAGATTTGAAATACCACAAAATCATAAATCGTTTTAAATTATATAATTGTTTAAAAGCAGTTCCCTTGTAAAAAAGAAAAATAAATCCCTATCTCCGTAAAAAAATTACTGTTGGACATGGGCTTTACAGCTAAGTTATGGGAGATTTGGAGTAATAGCGACCCATTCTTATGGCATCGTCGCATCATTCAACATCACTACGCAACTGAAAATTTATTATTATATTAATTTATCGCGGTAGTCTAAAATTTTAACCATATAAGTTAGTAACTGCAGTTTGCTAACTGTGGTAATAGACTAAAGGGCATCAAAATTCACGAATCTTAAAAGTCTGTGGCAGGATACCCTAAGTAATAAATGCTATGTGTTTATTCACAGTATTACTTTAGAGACAGTTTATATCCATTCATTGCATAGTAGTGCAGGGACAAAAATACTTTCCCGAATTGAGTAGTACCGAGTGCTGTTGTAGATTTAAGTACATGTACTACCATGCATAATGAAATGTATTCGAATCACATTAAATTGTAATTTTAAATAATAACTCATGTTTATTTGTAATTACGATCGCTGTTTCTATCCTTTTTTTAGGTGAAAATAATGCAAATACAATCAATAAATAAATTTAACATGCATATATATAATGTAGCTTATTATTTTGTTCCTGTTATAGTTCAGAACTTTGCCGCCGTTGATTTGCATAAACAATGAACTGAATTTTAAATCAAACAACCTGCAAAAGTCTGTCAAAACAAATCAGGCATTACAAAGCAGTATACCCAACGGAACAAGTGAATTCTATTTTAGGTTTAGGTGACAGTAGCCTAAAAGTAACGAGTATTGATGTGAACTTTTGCCTAAGCGTTTTACTACCTACCTAAACTTTTATAATATATTCTGCTTCATGGTACTATATTATAGTATTTTAACAATTGTGTTTAATAATAAAATGATAAGAGCTGGGGTAGCTTAAGTGTTATGAGGTTTACGCTGGTATTCTGTAAGAGCGTGGTTCTTCCCCAGTCGAGCCGACCCATTCGTGTTAAAACTATACCACAAATATAACTGCAGCATGGATCTACCACGTTTAAAATGTTATCGTACGTATCTTCATAAAATGTTAACGTACCAATCTTTTAAATGCAGTCTTACTGAACATTTTTCTTCGAGCCGACCCATTCATGCGACGTCATTCATGTTATATCTAAACATATATATAAAATGAATGTCGGCTCAACCGGGGAAGGACCACGGCTCTCACAGAATACTAGCCTATAAATAGCAGCTTAATGCTGCTTTGTAACGTATGATGAATATAGAGAACTGGAGACCCGTTTTACTGGATTCAAGTCATTCCATCTTCGTCCTACAGGGTGACAGGGCATCTGCATTTTGATTCTTAATCGAGGTTCAATGTAGATGTCTATGAGCCACAGCATCACGTACATGAATGACGTCGCATAAATGGGTCGGATTATATGAAATTGGAAATTTGAATATGAACACAGCCTTCCAAAATACTAAATAGAAAAGGTGAAATTGAGATGGGATAAAAGCGATTAGTAAGATTGAATACTTTAGTAAGAGATCTTACGATAGCTTTTTTTCACTGACTTGGATACTGACCCGAATCAAGGAAAAAGAACCATGTAGTGGCGGTGTAAGTTTATTCTCTACCGTGTCTAAGTAATAGTTAGAGTCGTAAGAGGCGACCGAGGGAAATTGAAACAGGTGATGGACAGCAACATCTTCCTGATTAAAACTCAAAATCATCAACACCCGCACGCCAAGCGTGTCAACTATGGTAAAATCCTAACTTATGAGGCAATCTATGGAGCAGCAGTGGACTTTTATAGGCTGCGTGTGATGGACGGATGGTGAATGCGGGGAGAAAGTATTCTAGTATATTAGCAATCATGACTCTATTTATATCATTACAACTGACGGCCTTGGATTTAATTGCCAGAAGAGTCATTCTAATTTTATCCTGATCTCTAAGGTTAAAAAGAAAGACTACTCGAAGTATGTGAGAAAACGGTATTGCAGCAATGAAAGCGATTGTTTGAGATCGGATTGAATCCAATACAGGAGCAGAAGCAAAATTAAGATTTATAACGTCGTGAGAAAGAGATGAACCACAATCAGGAGAAGGTTTTAACCACACCTGAAGAACTAAGAAATTTCAACGCGCTGGCAAAGAATTACTTATTTATAATTTTTTGAAGAATTACTTAATATAATTATATGGATAAATCAGAGTTTTGCAGGATGATCCATCTAATTGCATATTTCTTACCATCTTAAATGACAACCAGTTTTCCTTAAACCTCCCCCTCTTGAACCGGACAAAAGCTTGATTTCGCCTGATCATTAGTTATAGTGCTTCTTCAGTCATCCAGTGAGTTTAACCTTTCAATCCCCATAAAATCCCATGCAGTCGCATGCGTCCATCAAATCCCGAGCGGTCACATGCGACCGCACCCACACACAGCACTTTAAACCACTAAAACATATATTTGGAGACTACTATTCAAAGAAGAAGTTTAGCATCATAAAATCTATACAAAATTTTCTATCTTGTGGTCTAAACAAAAACTAGGTTTTTCTTCTTTACAAAAAGATTATATTGTATTTTGATAACAATCATCAATCATAACAATGATAGAGCCACGCGGCACTGTTGCACGTATGGGCCGGCTCAAACCGGGGTGGTACCACGACCTCACAGAATACCGGCGAGAAGTGGAAGCTCTGTTTCCGTGTTTCGTCTGGTGAGTGCAGGTGGCTGGAGACCAAAATCCCCCCCCCCCCATCAACATGGTAGCGGAATTAAATGATGATAGACTACCCCAGGAGGGTACCAGCTCCCTTGGAGAATCCCTCGCTGAGCATCCACGACCAAGTTAAACCACTCCTGAGCGTGGTTGTTGAGGTTGCCACGCGTATTCTGGGGGGGGGGGAGGGGCAAAATTCCGCTCAAGACTACAACTGCTCGGGACAAACGGAGCAACACGATCAAGGCGTCCCGTGCCACACTATCTATGAATTTCTGCAATATCAGGGGACTTCACTCTAACCTAAATGCCGTCCACTACCACCTCGAGATAGCGAGGCCGGCTCTGCTCTTTCTGACCGAGACGCAAGTGTCCTCTCCGGCTGATGTCTCGTATCTCTCCAACCCAACGGTACAAACTGGAACACTTCTTTGTGACTCGGGCTGGAGTTTGCGTTTACGTCAGAGAGGACATCTGTTCCCGACGCCTCGGCAGTCTTGAAGGTTCAGACCTGTCCATCCTTTGGATACGTGTAGACAGCGACGACCATCCGCGCGTCTTCGAGTGCCTCTATAGGTCCCACAGCGGTAATGCCGAAACAGACCGACGCTTCGACCACGTCCAAATGGCTACAGATTCGTTGCTACAGCAGATCCCCTCCGCAGAGATCGTGAACCTCAGTGACTTTAACGCCCATCACGCCGAATGGCTTGGTTCACGTTTACCCGATCATGCGGGGAGATTTGTTCATGATTTTGCCTTGGCATATGGTCTAACACAACTGGTTACTTCGCCTACGCGGATTCCAGATGTGGAGGATCATGCACCTTCCCTGTTGGACCTTCTGCTGACCTCTCACTCGGACGGATATCAGATTTCCGTCGACGCCCCTTTAGGGTCCTCGGACTATTCAGACTGGTCTGGACTGGACTGGTCAGCCGATTGGAATAGGATGCAGCCTTTCTTTGCATCCTACCCTTGAGGGCGGGTTTTCTTCTCGCCGGACGATCCCAACGTTGTTGCGGATTCTGTCGCTGATATGGTACTTCAGGGTATGGAACTTTTTATTCCTTCCTCTGTGGTGCCCATTGGAGGCAAATCTCAGCCACGGTTTGGTCGCTCCTGTAAAATAGCATCATGCTATAAGCAGGAGTGCTGCCAAGCCTAGGCTGACGCATCAGCGTTCCGGGATGTAAACACCAGCGCTCTAAAAATGAAGTATAATTTCGCCTCTACGTCCTTCAAAAGAGTCATTGCCAAGGCAAAGTCAGCACATAGGCAGAATTGGCGAGAAATTATTTCGCCCTCCTTCTGGTACTTGTGCATTCTGGTCTCTCGCTAAGGCTGTCCAGGGGAATTTCTATTAGCCATCTCTTCCATCTCTGCACAGGGAGGACGACTCACTGGCCCATACCGCAAAGGAGAAAGTCGATCTTCTAGGCTTTTTCTTTGCGTCCAACTCAACTATCGATGACGGGGGGAGTACGCCGCCGACCATCCCGCGGTGTAAGTGCTCCATGCCGGAAGTGCAGTTCACACAGCGCTCGGTTCGCAAAGCACTCCTCTCTCAGGACATCCAAAAGTCGAGTGGGCCTAACGGAATCCCCCCAATTGTGCTGAGGACGTGTGCTCCAGAGTTGGCACCGGTTTTAACGCGTCTTTTCCGTTACTCCTACTCCCTAGGCGTAGTCCCAAAATCATGGAAGACGGCTTTCGTCCACCCGATCCCCAAAAAAGGCGACCGCTCAGACCCGTCCAACTACCAGCCTATCGCCATCACCTCCTTGTTCTCCAAAACAATGGAGTCCATTGTAAGCTGCCAGCCCATGAGGTACCTTGAGGATCACCAGCTGATTAGTGACCGCCAATACGGTTTTCGCCACGGTCGGTCAGCTGGTGATCTTCTGGTCTACCTAACTCACAGATGGGTGGAGGCAGTAGAGTACAAGAGGGAGGCATTGGCCGTTAGTTTGGACATTGCGAAGGCCTTCTATCGGGTTTGGCACAAAGTGCTTCTTTCGAAGCCCCTTCCCTATGGGCTTCCCGAGAAATTGTGCGATTGGATCACCAGTTTTCTTGCAGATTGGAGCATCAAGGTCGTTGTAGACGATGCAAGCTCCGATTGCAAGCCTATTAATGCTAGTGTGCCCCAAGGCTGCGTGCTATCGCTAACGCTGTTTCTTCTGCGTATCAATGATATGTTGCACACCCGTAACATTCATTGATATGCAGACGACAGCACTGGTGATGCTCTTTACACTGGCCGAACCAATATTTCTCGGGTAAACGTCTCCGAGTGCCATTACAAACTTGTGTCTGAAGTCGAGTCTTTGCTGAACAGAGTTTCGGATTGGGGGCGACTAAATCTAGTCCAGTTTAACCCCCAGAAGACACAAGTTTGCGCGTTAATTGCTAAGAATAACCCAGACACAAGGTTGTTCCGGCACTCGGAGACGTTTTCCCGAGAAATATTGGCTAAAGTGAAATTAATATTCATTAGCATTAAAATTATAAATTCAATCAATATTTATTAAAAACTTTATGTACCCACATATTTATGAATAATATTAAAAATAATGAAATTTCTAGGACTGCAAGTGAAAGGTGAAGCACAATGTTTAAAAAGTCATAAGCATAATATAATCAAATTTCATTATGTAGTAAGGAAGTGTGTGTTTGAGGAATTAGGAGAACTACTACTACTGACCCAGCTTGCAACATACTATAAAACTTCATTTACCATACTATAAAAGTTCATTCTGTGCTCAATTTCGATTTTATAATATCTGAGTATATGCATGTGACTCTAACAAACTTATAGTCCAAAAGAAATACCTGCGAGCTCCCTACGATATGGCTTTCTGTGTCATTCATATTTTTTATATTTTTTTTAAATCACAGCCGAATAATAGGTACATCAAAAATATTAAAAAAGGGGCCATGGTTTATAAATTGTATCATTAGATGATAGGATAATAATATATGTTTACAAGATTTATAGAGAAAAAATGCTTTCGGGTAATGCCGTGGTTCAAAACCGAGGCGGAAGAATTTCCCTACATAGGCAGGAAGCTCTCGTCACGAATTTTTATTTGATTCTAATTCATTAAATAATTTAATTCAGTTTTAGTTGTCATTTTTCAGTTGCCTAGTCAAGCCAACCTCAAATAGATGGGGTAAGGCCGGAAAAAGAGGAAGAGAGAACTTAAGTTGTTATAACATTTTAGCACTGTATATCTTATTTTACTGGGTGGACTAAAAACAGCCGGAATAAATAAAAAAATAAATGAAAACAAAACGTGCTGAAAATATTCGCTAACAATATAGAAGAGATACGTGCTTTCAGTATCAAAGTAGCGATTGTTGGGCAAATCGAGTTTACTTTGAACAAGTGCACAGTGCAGTGCCAGCTAACGGGGCTTTTTACTACTATGTAGATGTTTCAACAAGAGCCTGGACGAGCTTCGACTGCTGCTTAGCATTTGTAATACATTAAGGATTTATACGTCTGTTTATTTACGAAGTCTTGTACTATCTACTACTAATACGTATTGTTTTTGAAATATTTTTATTAGATATAATATTTTTGAACTCAATTTCGAACATACCCTTGATACAATTACTAACTCATTGACTCTAGCATAGTTTTGGAGTTATTGTTGCGTCGTTTTGATCAACTTTACGATGCTGCTTGATTGAAGCGAATACAGATAAAATGGAACTTTCATATTTAAAAAAGGGTTGCAAGTTTTTACTTTTTTTTTCAATATAATGACAGTAAAGATAATATTGCATGAATTAATTATTGTTAATATTTTGAAGAAATTTCACTTTTTTGTCATTAATAACATCGCAACGAAAAAAATGTTGAATATGCTGTGAGTTGTGCGTCTAAACGGTAAGATATGTCTGATTATGAGTATTTTTTAATTTGTATTATATAGTAAAACATTTATAATGGTATAAATTAAAACATGTAATAAGAAGCTTTTGTGTGAATTATTTTCGACATATTTTCATGCTCTTTATCCATTATAATTAGAATCAGCAAAAATATTAACAAAAAATATTTACATTCAATGCCTCTTTTTAGCAAAAATAAACCTAAAGTATAACGGTAATATGGTCTTTCTGCTCTTTATTTTATTAAAAATACAAAACACTAATAAGATAATCAGTGCAGCTCTGGACTTACTACGAGTACATTACTTTCAAATTCTAGCACAGATTGAAATGAAAACAAAATTTCGCTTCTTAGTTCAGTTTTTAATTTTAATTTTTAAAGTTTAAAGCACAATAGTTCGATAAACTTGAATACATTATTAAAGAAATCACATTCGTTATTCGATAAAACTCTGCTGCTAAACATTGACCTCCCGTATAGATTGCTGAACGTAGGCAGGCGGGTAAGCAACTCCTGTTTTTTTGATTATTTGGAGTTGATATTATTTTATCTGATTTTACTTTCCCTCCGTTGCCTCTTGCGACACTCTGTAACACGCCTTAAAATTATGGACAATCATAGAAAGAAACCACAGAAATATAAATATAAATAGAAGTCGTAAAAGCGCGTGACCTTGTCGCCACACATGTGACTCGTAGGCCACAAGCGCGCGAGGAGCGTTTGTTTCGGTCACCAGTACTGTTTCGGACGCAGAGACGTAAAAATGGTGTTTTGAAGAATATCCAACTGCGGAAATTCCTCCAAAACTTGTGAATTTTCAAATAAAGGGATAACATTTCGTAAATAAGTACATAGTGTTTTAAATAATGATGTGTTTAATGAAATATACTTAAATAAAAAAAGACTTTTGCCGCGTAGTGCGTTCACGAAATTTAGCGGCTGGGATTAATCCGAACAATTCCTCAGAGCACTCCCCATGGTATATGCGAAAGAAAATGCAAAGAGATGCAACATCTCTTCGCAGCGCCAGTGAATCGAGTCGATCGGAAAGCACTCGGTCGTCGACGACGTATTTATTCTTAACGTATTGTTATATCCAGACTAAAAGCGTCTATTACTGAGACAACTTCAGTTAATTAGTTATATCTTGGTGTGAAACTCCTGGAAGATCAACGACGCTCAATAGAATGTTATCAAAACGCGCGTTGCGATGCACTATGTCTAAGTGAGAGCGAGCGCGCAATGTCATTCTCTGTTTTTGCACACTTTAATTATTGTACCGAGTGGCTACGCCTCCTGCGATTTTGCGTTTTTATAAAATATTCCTTAACGCAATAGTTTATAGATTAATCTTTGTTGCATGAATGCTAGAGGTATTTGTAGGCGTAATTGTGTATTTATTGTTTGTCTATGTGTGAGAGCTACAACCTGGCGACACGCGTCCCGATTTAAAAAGACAGTAGAAGGCATTTCTATTGTTTTATGATTTAGATTTATGTGAAAGAAACTAATTAACAAAAATAATCTTACAGTTCTACTCCCCGCGCTATAGTGATTATATATTATATATTATGATATATATTATATTTTAATTTTAAACATGATCTTATCAAACAATTGAATTAGTCCTTTATTCGCGACGCTAAGCATTATGAAATGTTTAAAATCTGAATTTTATATATCATAGTTTAAAAGAGTATTGCACTGACTCCCTCTCCCCATATTCTTTATTAAAGCCACTCACCCCTTCTTACAGGGTAAATGTTCACCCTTATAAATATTTTTTAGATTCTTGGTCCGCCCCTTCCAATCAATACTCTAAAACTGTGCTCAAAATATATTCGTTACGATATAAAGAAAAAACGCAAGTACCGTACCAGTTTTTAGGGTGCGATATTCCCCAATCTGTATGTTTTTACAGCAGAACACAAACACAAGAATTTGTGTATTATAAATATCAATTTTATATCAATTTTTTTATATTTTTAAGAAACATCACTTAAGTTTTTCAAAAATAGTACTCATATGTGTGCCTTATAATTATATTGTACTTACACAAATTGCACATGGAAAAACATCCAAACTAGGAACAATTTACGAGTATTAGTATGCCATACAAGTTCGGGATTAAAACCGGCAGCTCTGCAGTGCCACAGCCAATCGATCAACCACTGAGCTTTGCAGCTGACTTAGGAATCAAGTATTACATTTTTAAACTGTTCAAATTAATTTAAGTGACAGTATGAAAGTGACACTAATTTATCAATATTTTTTAAACTATAGCAAAAGTTTTTTGATACTTATTATTTGCTAATTCCAAAAAGATAAGCTGTTTTTATTTATATTTTTAGAAAATGCATACATAAACACTTACGGCTGTCACTCAGAAGGGTAAGCAGATCCTGATACCTCTCCCGATTCTTTCTTATCCATCAGTCGGTGGTTAAGGGTACTCTTAATTGGGCCCATGTTCAATATATCGCAAACATGGGCGAAAAACTGTCTATCTAGAAAATTGTTGAAGACCCTGAGTACTTAAATCTCCAGCATCTTCTGTCAAAATCATTTCAAGCTATTACGAAACGAACGAATAACAATTTCTTCTTCCAATATTTGTATATATAAGTCCGTACAATGCACATGTCAGTTAGCCATATCCTCTCGATGTGCTTTCAGAGTACTTGAAGTGTACAGAATTAATAAGACTGGCTTTATTAATCGATAAACTATTATGATATATTATAAGCATTGTACTGCATTACTACAAAAAAAGAATTGACTGAAAAATGAATTTACATGAAATTTTATACTTGCTTGATAGCCGTGATAGCTCAGTAGCTACGATTTCGCTCTGAATTTCATAGTATACGCAAGCAACGGGTCCCCGCCGACACTAATGAAATTGTTAATTGTAATTTTAAGTGCTGATTTTTCACGTACTCGGCGGTTAAAGAAGACATCGCGATGCAAACTGTAGGACTGAGAAATTAAAATAAATATTTGAAAGACATGGGAAGTCCTCCAGCACGAACTGGGGAAGCGCGGTGGACATACCTTTGCATAAAAACTTTTCTGCAATGAGAGATCTGTACAGTCTAGCACTGGAATTGCTATTGGTTAAAACTTTAGCTTACTTTTTACTTAAATATTACCTTAGACATATTACCCATAATAAATTTTTAATATAATTTCCTACGGTTGAACACGGTGGTTTCATTACGTATCCTAAGCTTTTATAATAACACCCTGAAGCATGTCCTGAGGATATAGCTAACCGCAATGTGCATTGCTCGGGCTTAAACAAAGAGACTAACTGAAAAATAAGTCGTAATTTGTACGTTTCATATTTATAAGCACTATAAAAATAACATACTTTAGAATAACGTTTTTTCTTTTAAATAATCTCAATAAGAAATTTATGCAGAAGGTTGTCAACACTGAGGATTAAGACGGAATGCCTCGTTGCCATGAAAAGGGTTTGTGAATAAATATTATTTAAATTTATCTTTTCTGCTTTTAATTGTCTTTGTTTATCTTTATTCATTACATGGGTAAGACCAAATTATAAACATCATTTTTGATAGTTCATCGGCTGTATACCCATCGTGATGATATCTCAGATCTGTATCAGATGGATTTGTTTTTGAGTATGTCGTGAGTTTAAGTTCTGAAGCTAAGTATCTATTTCATATCCTGTGGAGATCGGACCTAGGTTGCTTGTGAATTGTGATATTTACAGCGAGAGCTGAGCCCTTAAGCTACCAGGGCAAAACGTATGAAATTATTTCCAAATTAGGTATTAATTATGTATTTATGCAAACAGTGGCGATTGTGACGGGTGAACATGCGAAACGAAAAATTTTGATAATTTATACAGAAACACACACACACACACACACACATGTTGTTTGATGTTTTTCAATTTTAATAGTCTTACAAATGTATCCTTCGCAGTACTAACATCTACAACGAATGATACCTTTACCTTTACAAGCATTTGTGGTATTTCAAATCTTATATAAAAGTGAATGCGATCTTGAACATATTCCGTCCACAGATTTCTCCTATTGTCGCTGTTCTACGTCCGCTGTATATTCTTTTACGCGAGTTTATATTAGGCTTTTAGTTTGCTCTTTGTAAGAGAGACCACATTCAGAATAAAGTTTGGGAACTTCTGCACGGAACGATTTACTTGAAAGTAAATTAAGACCTACTCAACGTCTAGTATTCGCCCAATAAGAAATGAATAAAATTTGGTTTTAAGAGATTTGATTACAGATATATATATATATATATATATATATATATATATATATATATATATATATATATATATATATATATATATATATATATATATATATATAATAAAAATATTATAAGCTTATAAAATTTTATCAAGAATGATATATGAAATTGCGAGAAGATATCATATTATTTATTTAAAAAATGAGCATTTTTAAAACATCCTATTGTATTTATAAAAATAAAGAGAAATTGTAACCCTTTACATTCCTCTGTTTGAAATACGGTTTACAATAGTTAAAATAAATGAAGAAAGATCCCAACGGACTGCTCAAGTGCAGTTAGGATGAAATTCGTACGAGCCACAAGTGTATTTTGTTTTTCGTAGTCTTCTTCACCAGATAGTTTAATGTAATTTACAATTTCAGTGACGCCGTTTTTCGCTAAAACACTATTCAAGCTACAGCATCTACAGAGTGTGTCATTATAATAAGTCCGGCACTAAATGATGGGTGTTAAAAGTTATCACAGTGATCGAAATTATAGCAATGCTAACAAATTTTTAAGACATCAGCATAATATTTTTAAACATAATTGAGACATCTGTTATATTAGTTTTAGTTTATATATATCATATGTAACTATCGTATTTATTATTATTATTATTTATTAATTTATTTTATTTTTACTTATTGTTTTATTTTATATAATTTACGTAACATTGTGTATATTATTTATTTTTTTAGTAGTACTAATGTATGCACTAAGTTTGCAATTTCAATACAATTTCCTATATGGGTCTACTGGAAGATATTTCAGCTAATTTACAATAAGTAGAACCTTTGTACGAAATTACTATAAGACTGCTTCTGTATCTTAATGTGTGGACATAAAATAAATTAAAAAAAAAATTAGACAGAAAAAATTGTTTAGTCGGCTTCGCATACGTGTTGGAAGTGGTGGTGCCGTGAGTAGTGGTGTTGGGAGTAGTGGTGCTGGGACTATAGTCCGTTCGCGTTAAGAAAATAGTGAGTTATCAGTGCAACTACAGGGTAAAGGTGTATTCACAGTTGAGTAAAAATTCTTTTTTTTTTCAAACATTTAATTAAGTTTAATGGAAACAATTTTTTTTTAAATTAATTAAATCACTAATCAGTATTAGCTAGATTCTCCAGTTACATTAATTATTAAAGAATTTTGTTCTGCAAGTTCCATGATGTCATCCAAATTCCACGTAGTATTT
Source organism: Parnassius smintheus behrii (assembly GCA_036936625.1). Taxonomy (NCBI): domain Eukaryota; kingdom Metazoa; phylum Arthropoda; class Insecta; order Lepidoptera; family Papilionidae; genus Parnassius; species Parnassius smintheus. The sequence goes on from JAUPFT010000014.1 coordinate 21,115,679, forward strand.
TCTTCGCGTATCACGTGGTCGCAGCAATTCTTCCAACGATTAGCGTCTATTAATGCTATTGCGTCATCTAATAATTTTTTATGTCACCCATTTTGAACGTGGACTTATTGGCACCAACATAATTTTTTATTTGGCCCTAAACCAATTCAATTGGATTAAGTTTGCAATGGTAAGGCGGTAGGCGACGAATTGTAATGCCATTACTTTTGACAGTCTCATCTATTAAATATTTATTATATTGTGGGGCGATTTCGGCAACTTTCATTAATAATTCTTTTTTTAAATAAGTCATGTCCATGGATTTGCCTTTGCTTTGCAGCCTATCTATTATTTGCTGCTTGTTCCAGCTGGTTGTTGGTATTTTTTAGACTCTTACCGAATGATAAGGAGCGTTATCCATGACAACCACACTTCCTGGTTCTAGCTTAGGCATTATAACCAAGGCATTAGAACCAATTAAGGAATCTTTCACCATCCATCTCTTTATGATAGTCTTTTGTAGACTTAGATTCAAATACTAGTAGACCATCTTCCACGAATCCTTTGTCGCTGCCAATGTGCAATACAATTAACCTTCTACCTGTTCCTATTGGAGCCTTTGGACTGGCTGATAAGCTATCTAGAAAGGCTTGTCCTTTATTTTTTACCGTTGTATCCAACCATGCTTTTGTCTTTACGTGTCCGGCGTTTACCCACGTTTTATCAAGATAGTAAATATTTTTATTAGCGGCTCTGTACTCTTTTATTTGCCTCAAATATTTACGCCTCCATAAAACAATATCTTCTCTTTCGACTAACAATGTTCTGCTATCCTGTTTATTGAAATCGAAACCAAGCTCGTGCATTATTTTATGAAGTGTGGTACGTTTGAAAACAGGAATATCTTCGTCAGCTCCACAAAGTGTCATAATTTTGTCCAATGTCGGGTAGTCGTTATTTAAATATATTGAGTGAACTTTTTTCCTTATTGTACATTTGTTCTAAATCGTCTAATTTATCAACCATCGATAGTCGAGCTCTTTTTTCACGGGTGATTTTAATGTGTTAGTATCCTTTTTTTCTTTTATAATTTTATAAACAGTATTTTCGGAAACACCACATGCACTTGCTGTTTTTATTACTGTGCTCTCCACAGTCGCATTTAAATCAAACAGTTTAAAGTACTTACAAACATTGTAAATTACGCGTCTCTCTCTGCTACGGATTATTGATCCACTTTTATTCTTTCGAATAGGTGAGGTAATCATTTTCAAAATTTAATGTTGAACGAGTAACATGCAAAGTACACAACCGTTTTGTTCGAAGGCCTGACTTCAACTGTTCACTGTGAACTCGACTTTCCAATTTCATGCATTTTAATTGGCTGGGGAGCATGGCCAGGCTAGCGGACAACGATGACTCACTATTTTCTTAACACGAACGGACGATAGGGGTGACGGAGCTAGTGCATGCAACTGAGGGAGGGCGGGAGGTGCTCTTCAATCCAGGTAAGACACATCATTGTAATTGGTTACCGGAAGGTTGCAAAGTAATAAATTATTTATTATCCTATCCCATTCTATCCCATCATATCTTACCCTATCCTATCTTATCCTATCCTATGTTATCCTATCCTATCTTATCCTATCCTATCTTATTGTATTATTTTCTTTTCTTTTCCATTATATTCTACTCTATTATATGATCTGCTCTTATTTATCTTATACTCTGGTCTGCCTTGCCATTCCCTGTCCCTGTCCTGTCCTGTTTTGTGTCCCTGTACCTGTATCTACCCTGGTTTACCACATCCTTACTCGTCCTGACCTGTTTAGAACTGCCCAGATCTGCCATGCGGAGTAAAGCCATTGGTAAAATACTCCCTATCATTATTTTTTTCATTTCCTGTGTTTTTTCCAACTCCATTGCAATGTGTACAAGTAAAATTTTTATTATTTATTTCCATGTTTTAAAATACTTGCCTTTAAAATTCGACAGCTAAGATCTTAACGGTCAGCCGCCGTAGAGTCTGCTTCGCCTGAGGATGCCTCGTGTAGAGGCGAAACACGTGTCGTATTATCGTCGATGGTGTGTCTTTTCCGGAAAATTGGTGTTGGGAGTAGTGGTGCCGGAATTAGTGGTGCTGGGATTAGTGGTGACGGGATTGGTGCACGCAATTGAGGGAGGGCGGGAGGTGCTGTTCAATCCAGGTAATACACATCATTGTATTTAGTTAGCGGAAGGTTGCAAATTAATTAATATTTATCTTTATTATGATTGATTTCCGCAAAGTAACGCCTGATTCTATCAATTATTTTGAAATTTGAATTCTATTTTAACGTTGCGAGTGATCTCAATTTCAAACAACGTTCTTCAAATGCTATCTCTGAGGACTAAAAGTTCCTTGTTAATATAATATGATTTTCATTTCATTAAGAAGTCACTGATGAACACGAATAGATCTCCAGAAACCCACTCCGAGGACTTAAGCGTTGACGTTAGCGTAGCGTAGACGCAAGCAAATAAGTTGTACATTCTCATGTCCCACAATTCTGACAATTTATAAACAATTATTAATGTTTAGAAACAATTATCAAGGTTCAGAAACAATTCGGAGGCTTCTTTACTGCTATGCAGGCTGTTCTAAAATGTGACTAAATAATTTATTATTTATTGAGGGTCCGTCATGCAACATCAGCGTATAGGAAACATTTTACTTATTTTTGCCCCTACGATTTAAGGGGTAAAAAACATTCAATCTTGCTCAAAGATTGATCGATTGGTGTGATTTTTTTGTAAAAAAAGAACTTTACAGCCAATTCTATTAAAAACCTTATCGAGGATTCGTAATGTAATTTCTAATTTGGGTAGTTGAAAACCTATTCGATTATTTAAACACAACAGCCAACAATTGTTCACTAATTTACTCTATGTATCAGTGTCCTTCTCAATATTTATTCTTATGGACGTGTGATGAATTATGTTCTCTTTTATTACATCAATGGTAATATTTTTATGGTTATTTTCAGTTTTTGGCATAACGATAAACGGTAGATAAATTTCTATTATTACTGTTATATATACTATTATGTCAATTATTATAGTAACTATTATATCTGTAAAAACAGTTTTTCTGTATTTCCATGATCATACGTGAACTTTTATAATAAAGCCATACCTACGAGTGTAAGTAGGTTTCGGCCACACTCCTGCTAGTATTATTTGAGATTTCTATTTCTTTATTGTCATTCGATTCTTCTGAATTTTTTTTTGATCTGCTAGGCATTTTAGACGATTCCGAAAGGGGTGGAAGTCTGGTGAAGTTATTCCTTTCCTTTTATTACAATGTAGTAATCATCAACTACCAAGTTTACCCGCAAACTTTATTCAAAAACTTGAATCCATCGATAATAATTTATTAAAATTTTTGTCTCATAATATGCTTTTTATTTAAAAAAAAAACAAGCAATAACATCTGTCACTTTATAACCGCATTTCAATTAACAAGGCAACGAGAATGATTTAATTAAGAGTCTCAATGAACAGAATAATTGGTCGTGTAATTGTATTGACGTTACAATATCTCTATTATAAATGTTTGTGTATATTTTCGAAACAGAATTTTGACAAAAGATCCTGTCTTTTAGATTTTAGCGGTTGAATTATTACAGTAAAAATAATAGTATGGTTACGGTTTTTTTTAATATTGCACCTTTGCTAAATTTGGTGTCATATTATTAAAATTATTTAAATTAGTGTTAAAAATATTTGTATGCCTAAATAATTTCCTATTAAGCTTTCAATCGATGGCTCTTATTGGTTCGTAAAACTTTCGTCGTGCAAATTGCACGGCATTAAAAAGAAAACATTCAACCTACGATTTGAATGTTTTGTAAGTAAATAAGTTTTACAATTTTTATGTTCGAAAGTTATAAAAAGCGAAAAACGAAAACGGAATAATGCATTTACTAATGAAAATTGTGATATCTATTTTAGCTTTGTTATTTGTTGGTTAGCACTAACAAGTTACGTAAATCTGTTTCGCTCTTACGTTGAGATATCCTCACCGAGCGTCGAGACGATGTGGCTAACCGCAATGAGCTATACATCTCCATTTGCACGTGTGTGTAAACTGTTTCCGAGCAAGCCTTTACTGGTGTATAATGTTTTTTTTTTTAAATAACAAACTCCTATTTCCTCATTTTAAAACATACGGCATATAGACAAAATATTTAAGTTTAGGAATTTGCTTAAAATATATTCATAACCTGTCCAGATGAGTTTTACTTTTGCGTATTAAGGATCTACAATCAGGTTGTGGAAAAGTGTTTCTTCCGTTTAGGAACGGAATCAGCACATCGTTGAGTTGCTTAGTCCCAGGATGGATATGTGGTTTTAGGCAACAGTATCCAGTCAGGGCTCTTACCAGAATACAGTGTATTCTTACTGAATTCCTGGGCTTCGGAAGCGAATTTGCGATCATTAACCCAGATTAATGTCTTAAACCTGGTATCAGACCAGATCTTAAGTGATTTGTTGTGATAGAGAGTTTCAAGGGTCAATCGGCATAGGCTATTTCGGATTCAATAAAATGGCTTAGGTCCACATTGTGTACTCTTTGAGCCTTCTTGTGCGAGTTTGCCGGCAAGTTCATTGCCTATAATACCCATGACCCGGAACCTACCTCATAACAACCCCGCTGTTACACCTAAGGGCGTTTAAAGTCACAGCTCTCAACTTCGAGATCGTTTGATAAGCAATAACTCCGATAGCAAAGCAGTGCTGCTTGACTATCGGAGTTTATATAGATAATATGGTTGACCTAGTATTTTTGCAGGTTAATTTCCATACATCGAAGTATGGCAAACATGTCTGCCTGGAAGATAGAGATGAATTTCACCAAATTCTTACTAAGCTCGATTTGGGGCGCTCTTCATAAATTCCAAAGTCTTCGTCGAGGCCAATTTTTGACCTATCAGCATATCATATAAGGCTACTGACCTCACAAATTACCTTTTCGTTCTACTATGTACTTCTTAATAAAAGTGTGTAGTGGACGCATGATATCTGAGATCATGCATAAAATCAGTGTTTCTTCCATGGAACCGAGTAGGGTTATCAGTCTGTAGGAGAGCTGGCTCAGACCACCGTAGGCGTGAATCCTATACAAACAAGCACTATCAAGCTCTTTGTCTAAATAAAAATAAAGAGGTTTTAGGCATAGAAGTGCATTAAGAGCCGCCCAGGCAATAATTGCATTTCTCTAGTTGCCATCAAACAGGCAATATTTTGTAGGCTATTTAATCTGTCCGTAGTTATTTTTGGCTGGCCTTATTACACCAAATAATGGTGGCGTAGGTTATAATTGGCCTTACTTTGCTGCTATCCAGCCATAGGATCATAGTCACAAGCTCCAGTTGTTTCCAACCATACGACTGCACGTACCTAAAGCAAATTTTGTCTTATGGCATACTTTGCTATGGTGAAAGTTCCACGTTAGTTTTTAGTCGGTTGTGACGCCTAAATACTCTTCAGTGGAGGATGGTACTTCTTTACCATTAAGCTTCGGTGTAACTAAATTTGTCCAACTGTCTCTTTTTGGTAAAGGGTATTATAGCAGTTTTGTCAGCAATAACAGATAAACTGTTATTCCTACACCAGTCATTTATGGTTTTATACGTGTTAGAGCCACGCTGCAGCTATATTGTGGTTGCAGTACGAACGGGTCGGTTTGATCGGGGAAGGACCACGCTCTCACAGAGTTCTAGCGTAAAATAGCAACTTAATACTGCTGTGTTTCGAATGGTGAGTGTAGAGGTTCGGAGACTCTTTTTTACTTGGAAATGAGGCAATCCATCTTAGTCCTAATGTGTTACAACGCATCTGCGTGTTGATTTTTAATCGACGATAAATGTAGATGTCTATGGGCCACAGCATCAACTTACCATCATGTGGACTGTGTGCTTGTTGTGTTGCCCAGTGTGTCAATGCGAAGCTCTGCCACCTGGTACAATAACTGGTCACCTGGCAAGAGTCCAAAGGAGGGATGACAATACACCTCCTTTTGGAAAACCTCTCGTAGTTGCAAACCCAATCGAGGTTTAAAGCAGCGCTATTTTTGCCTTTCTGTTTGAGAGCATTGACTAAACCCACTAGGTGGTCGTGGGGTCAACATTTTTAGATGTTAATCGCTCAACTAGTAGAAGGGTAGGGCTACTGCCGAAAGCACCCCCAATACCTAAAAAGGCACACAAAGCTACTTTGCTATTTTTTGACCCTGTCAACAACACTGATCAGAAGGTTTTCGTAGATTTTCCTCTCCGGTAAGCATATTGGTGGTAACGTATGGACCTCACAGCTAGAGCTACATCCCTAATATATCTATCTAAAAGCTATTTTACTGTCTAGAGACTTTCACAATTGGTCATCGTTCTGGAATATATATATCCCCATGCAAAATTTGCACCAAAGGTTTTGTCCAGATAAAGAAGAAGGGTATTAATACCCATCTGTAGTTGAGTGGGAATTATTCCATCTTCACCGCTTGTTTTATATGTTTGAAAGGATCAATAGCCCACTGCACCGGGCTTGGCCTTATTATCTTTGCAGGCCACCATGTCATCAGTACACCAGTCCTCATACAAGGTCTTCGTAGGGCTCTGAAAAAGTTTAAAGCGGAAGTCTTCTGTGACCATGGAAGATGGGTTACCACAATGTTTCTGTTTCACTGGGGGTGAAGTACCATCAGACATTTAAGAAGCTCGATCTAACTAGGTTTAGCTTTCGATAGCATTTTATGCAGTCTTGCATTGTGAGGTAAAGACTCAACTTCCTCGCATGGCTCCCTACACGCACCTCTTAGCTTTTTAATCTCTTTATTATACTCGATTAAGGCCACATTTTTTTTATTCACTCTTTAGTTTTCCTAGCCCTGTTGAAGAGTGTTCTGGTCTTTTCCCTCAGTTCCTTCAGCTTAGTGTTCCACCAACAAACTTTCGTGTTCTTCGTTTTGACGGTACAACTGCCATCGAAGGCTTTACAGATTTCTAAGATTACAGTCTCCGTCGCTAACACTAAACTTTCAATCGTTTTGATTCCAAAATTCAAATTAGAAAGTCCAAATTTCTCCTTATCATGTCTCTATAGAGATTCCAGGAGGCCCTTTTGAATCCCCACTACAAGCACAGCGTTGTGTTTTCGAGCGTATACTGCCACTCGCTTAACTCTGAGGTGAAACGGAGTTATTTCTGAGAAAATAGGCTGAGCAAATGATTACTCTGGCCGGTCCATCCCTTGATATTTATGAAATCTTTTTTTTTATAGAAGAGGGGGCAAACGAGCATGTGGCTCACCTGATGTAAAGTGACAACCGCCGCCCATGATCAACCGCAACACCAGGGGAATTGCAGGTGCGTTGCCAGCCCTTTAGAAAGGAGTAAGCTCTTTTCTTGAAGGTCCTCAGGTCGTATCGGTCCGGAAAAATCGCCGGTGGTAAATTATTCCACAGAGAGGTTGTACGCGGAAGAAAACTCCTTTTGAAACGTACAGTGGTGGACCGCCAAGCATCCAGATGGTGTGGATGGTATCGGGACGTTTGCCGCGTAGTGCGTTCACGAAATTTGGCGGCTGGGATTAATCCGAACAATTCCTCAGAGCACTCTCCATGGTATATGTGAAAGAAAATACAAAAGGATGCAACATCTCTTCGCAGTGCCAGTGAATCGAGCCGATCGGAAAGCACTCGGTCGTTGACGATTCGAGCCGCTCTGCGCTGGATGCGTTCAAGTGAAAGGAGCTGGTACTGGGGAGCCCCAGCCCAGAGATGGGAACAGTATTCCATGTGCGGCCGAACCCGCGCCTTGTAAGGTTGCAGGCGGTGTGCCGGCATGAAATACCGTCCCGCTCTGCTGAGGACACCAAGCTTTTTAGAGGCCAATTTGGCCTTCCCTTACAAGTGACCACGAAACTGCACGTCACTCGATATGTCGATGCCGAGGATTCCGATACTGGCTGAGGCAACAAGGGGAGTGCCTTGAAACTGAGGGGATACGACAAAGGGGTTCTTTTTAGCGGTTAACGCGCAAACTTGTGTCTTCTGGGGGTTAAACTGGACTAGATTTAGTCGCCCCCAATCCGAGACTCTGTCCAGCTGAGACTCGACTTCAGACACAAGTTTGTCCCGGCACTCAGAGACGTTTTCCCGAGAAATATTGGCTCGGCCGGTGTAAAGAGCATCACCAGTAATGTCATCTGCATAGCAAATCTGTTGTAGAACATGTTAATAATGCTCTACAACAGCTAAACACTCAATGCTTTTATTGTAATTTGTACAAGCTCTGGTCTGAAGCAGCCGACAATCCCAGGAATTGACTGTTGGCCACCAAAGGATCTTGTATGGGAGCGAGGTCAATGTTATCTATCCTCTGCAAAGCTAACCTCCACCACGGCAGTAGCATCTGCTGCATGGATTTCGATTATTCATTTATGATCGTAGAGGGCGGGGGTAGTTTTCGCATGCTGATTACGAAAACTTCCTTTACTGGCGGTCTCGACCTCCACTACACCATTCCCTCTGCCACTCCTACCCCCCTTTCCCTACCCTTGGCCGACAATAGCGGAGGCCGTCAACCCAAAGCGAGGTCAGCGCCTTGAGTCTCCTATACTCTCACAGACGACGGACCAGGCTCTCTTCGTAATGTGGAGGGCTGGAAGGATTGGAGCTAGGACGATTACCGCTCCGTTACTCCGTCAGAGCCAACCCTGATCTTAATAATTTTAAAAACAAGGACAACTCTGCTACCTGTCACCAGTATAGCTTCCGCCGATTGGTCGTCTCATAGATAAAAGATTATTAAGAAACCATTTTCCTCCTACCTGCAGTGAAATATTTTCCAGAGCTTTGTAAGAAGCCCATCATTTTGTGCCCTCAATAGTACAGCCTCCTATTATGGAGAGTTAGCTGCGCTGGGGGGCAAATATGCAATACTCAGCTGAGGCTTAGGCATTTTGCCCTCAATGATCATTGAGAGCTCTGAATACAGCCAGGGTTTAAGTTTTCCCAGTTCGGTACCAGAACCCAATCTGCCTTGAAAGCCGAAAATTTCGATCACGCTTCTGGCTGCGCCCTACAGACTGTCTCAGCTATAGCCAGTGTTAGTACACGGTGGATCAGCTGTAACTGCTCCACGCTCATACGATTTGAATTGTGAAATCCTACATTGCCATCTTCATAGCTATCTCGGATTGGTCTTTGAGAGACTCTTCCTCAAACCGAATGCGTTTTTTTAGAGTTGAGGAAAGTAATTTAGGCCCAACGGTTCTGGCAGAGAGAGAGAGGGTTTCGTCATCTTCTATGTCAGTTGCCATCAACTTTCTGTAGCACATCCGTTCTGCCACACTAAGCTTGTAAGGCCTAGCAACTTTTTCCTGTCCCTTTTCTGGTTTGTTTCCGATGGCAAGCATCCATTGGTACGCTTAATACATTGTATTAGGTTAAGATAGGAAAAAAGTGGTGGGATAAGAAGAAAAAAGAATCGTCTGAGTGTTTATGTTCTATCTTTTTTTATAGAATAAAAATGACAAACGAGCCACCATCAAGTGGACTTTATGCCCACCTGATTGTAAGCGGATGCTGTGGCCCATAGACATCTACATTTATCCTTGATTAAGAATCAAAACACAGGCGAGTTATCACCCCTGAGGACTAAAATGGAATGCCTGATTTCCAGTAAAAAATGGTATCCGGATGTCTACTCTCACCATACAAAACACAGCAGTATTAAGCTGCTATTTTATGCTGGTATTCTGTGAGAGCGTGGTCCTTCTCACGTCGAGCCAATCTATTCGCGCTATAACCATAATATAGCTGCAACGTGGCTCTACAACGTGTAAAATATACCCTATAGGACCAGAATAAATAACAGGCGGTAACCACGTGAAGGAAGAACTCCTTAGACTATCTGATCATCATAACCTGCGTTTACCCCCAGAGCCATTCGCCAAACTGCTCGCCGGATGGGAGAGCAGAATAGGTGTTGTAATTGTAAGAATTAGGAGTAGATTAACCCCCACCCCTCTTTTAGTTATACTCGTTACTCTCTTTTCGTTTATCCTTCAAGTGCTTAAAGCACCGTGATTTATTTCTTTAAGTTTTTTATTTTATTTTGATTTTTCGCCGCAACAAGTTTCTTTCGCTCAAAGTTACTACGTAATTCAAAATATTGTTCAACGACATTGTTATTTGATTTCTAGTCCTTTGAGGAATCACGTCAACTTGATCATATTCTAACAATATGCACTGTATCGGAGTTTATGTAACAAGCCCTATAATAAATTGATTACAACATTGTTATCTACGCAGACAACCTAGCAATATGTGCATTTAAATTACTATCCTACGTAACGTGTGCTTCGAGTTTACTCGGAACAAAGTGAAATTAATCTATTTAAAAAAAACTTAGATTGAAACAAGAATAAAAGAAACGAATATATACAATATAAAAGTATAATTCTTGCAATCAAAGATTTAAATATATATACTAGCTAAAATGTCTTTGCTTGCAATTCATGAGTGCGGTAGACTTGTGGATATGGTTTGACATGCACAGTGTGACAGTGTGTATGTATATGTCAAATCACATCCAAAGGTTAACCGCACTCTTGAAATGCAAGAACTGTAATACAATTTAAATTTGGAGGGATTGCGTAATAAACACACTAGTCTGAGTACTTGCTATACAATATCAGTAACATTTTGTCAATATTTTAACACTCATTTATTAACTTGGTCTGTGCTAGTGTGTGTTGACTGCCTTGTTGATACAGTGATCGTAAGTGTGACTGCTGATCATGAGGTTCGAGTTTTGAATCCAGGGACAGCCGTTGGTCTGGCATCTGATCTTTCGGATGTTTTTTTTATAGAAGAGGCGGCAAACGAGCATACGGTTCACGTGATGTTAAGTGACTACCGCCGTCCATTAACAACCTCAACACCAGGGGAATTACAGGTGCGTTGCCGGCCCTTTAGAATGGAGTAAGCTCTTTTCTTGAAGGTCCCGAAAAATCACCGGTGGCAATAGATTGCCGTCCTATAGCACTAATTATGGGAGTGAAGGAATGTCTATTCTTTGTACCTAATGCAATAGTGTGTACGCACACACATGTGCACTATAATCCATCCTCGCGCAGATTGTCAAGTCTTCTTTCAACCTGGCCACCATGACCGAAATTAAATCTGGAGAACATTATCTAGTAGTTAGTTAAAAGAAAAGAATAGAAGATTAAAATTGACAAAAATATTTAATACGCAAACGTAAAAAATAATTTTATAAAAAAATCCTAACCCGTATAATATTTGCAAAGATATTTTGTTTTCTTTGCACAATTTGTAAACATAATGTAAATTAGACGGTTGCACGTTCTAGCGAGGACGACAGGAAATTAGGCTTAGTGTCACTTGTGTTGGTTAAATAAAAATATATTTCTTGGAGAAAGCTTTTTTAGCCATATTAGCGGTGCACTTTTTATCAAAATCATTTGTTATTTAAATGTTTGTATTTAGATTTCCATATTGTAAATATTCTTATAACTAAGTGTAAAAGTAAGATAGTTTTAATTATGACCTTACTATTACAATCACATTTCTTATTTTACGCAATGTATAGGGCATAGATTTTCTTTTTTTTTCTGAGACTGTTTTGGATCTGGTACAAGTCCACCGCGCTACCTTAATGCATGTTAGTGGACTTAATGTGGCATATTTAAAAAGTCAAACACAGTTTTACATAATCTGCTACAATCTACACTAGCTGATGTGCCGATGTGGTTGTGGTGGTGGAGAGAAGTTATATTTCATTATTCAATTTAATTCTTAGGGACATATTTATTTTCCATACAATAAGAAATGTGCACATAAATGAAACTTTTTTTCCTGTATGGCCCTAATAAAAAAGGTGTTATTATTTTTACAATCACGGTCATTAAATATATGTATAGTAGTGTTAAGAAGATATTTCCTTTCAATTCTACAACACAATTATTGCAATTCAACCCAACAAAGTAAAATGCTGACTCAATAAAATGATGGATAGTAAACAGCAAAAGCACGAACGAAAATAAACGGAGCAACTTTGGTTTGATGAGAAACTGTGAGAAATAAGCAAGGGAACGAAGGCTAGCAGCTTTTGTCTGTTCGTCAAAAATAACTCTTTAAAGGAGAACGCCTAAAGGTACTGAAGTGTTTCCTTTTACGTGAACGTTGTGTTTACTATTTTCATTTGAATGTTTGCTTACAGTTCATTTGCAAGTAATACGGTTATTAGAACAATTTAAACATTTGATATAGATAAGTATATGATCAAATTTCCTGGTTTTGTTAAAAGTTCTATATTAAACATAATCCCTTAAAATTTGTAAGAGCTGGCACTGTAGAATCAATTCACCGTTATCGCAACGCATTACAAGATGTCTTGAAGACTTTGAAGCTGTTTTTATAATCCAGTCTCTACGAGGCTATTTATGAGCGAAGGCCTATGTTCTACCATGAAGTTTTAGCAGGCTGTAATGTTAACGGTAATGGTATATAGGAGATAGCATGCCGCCATCAGACGGAACATATAGACCTTTCAGAAATTTCCCATAGTCGCCTTTTACGACAAACTCTAGGCTAATAGGGTAATAGATGCTCTTAAATCACCAACATACGGAAAAATTACACTTACGTCTTTATCTGCATATAGGTAGCGGAAGCATACAAAAAGTTTTTATATTGTTTTTTCTAATTATTTTTCTTCACCAGCTAATAAAAGTCTATCCCGTTTTAGGGATGATTTGCCTTAATTGCACCGCTTGGCAAGCGAATTGATAATCTCAGTCCACCAGATGTCTCGCACCTGTCGTTGGTCTAAGCATATTACGTCTGATGCAAACTGCCATTAAAAAAAAGCCCTAAGATTTTTCTGGTATTTACTATAATCGCCTATTACGACACCTATGGGTGAGGGTGATGGAGTGGCGTTGCGTTACACGGCTTAACGTATTATAAATTGTGTCATTATTAATAATATATTTTTAGATACTTAACTTAATTTATACAATTAAAATAATAGAGCGAGTTTACACGAACGTTTAAAAAAACACCATGAAATTCGTTAACAGGTTGTTTGCCCAAAGCGTAAGTTAATGGTAGTTTTGATGCTGTGGAAGGCCTCGTTACAAAGAAAAATGGCGTATGGTTCTCTTCAATGACCGCTACGAAACACAATTATTTTAATTATTTTACTAGTATTCTGAGAATGTGTGTTCCTTCCTCGGTGGACCTCTTCATGCTGCATTCATAATACATTATCACGTTTTTTTTCAATAGCATTGGATGACAAACGAGCATACACTCCACCTGATGGTAAGTGGTTGCTGTGGCCCATAGACATCTACATCTATCCTCGATTACAAATCAAAATGCAGATGCGTTGTCACCCGTGAGGACTAAGATGGAATACCTCTTTTCCAGTAAAAAGGTATCCGGTGCTCTACACTCACCATACGAAACACAGCAGCTTTAAGCTACTATTAGACACTGGTATTCTTTGAGGGCGTGGTCCTTCCCCGGTCGAGCTGACCCATTCGTGCTACAACTATACTACTAATATAACTGCAGCACGGTTCTACCACATATAAAAACGTAAATTGTTGCTGAAGTTCATCAACTTAACAAAGAACTTTATGTTTGTCACCACCTACGACACCCACGGGTTTTATAATACAATGGGGGAGCAGATTTGCTAATGCCGCACCTCAGCCACGTATGTTTTGTTTATGTATCATAACTAAATTAACACATATATGTGACAATAGTAAGTGTATTAGTAATTAAGTTCTTGAATCAAATAGTAAAAATCAAAGTAAAAAAACAACGTCACAAACCTAAAAGATTTATTGCTCTTTTTTCATTTTAAAAGAAAGACATATTTTGTAAGCTACTCACGATGCCGCGTCGTTTGTGGAGGTAACAATGTTGAGTGGGAAAAGAGTTAAAGGATCCCCTTGCTCGCTACAGAGGGCTTCAAGTATGTTCGCTCTACGTTTTTCTTTCGGATCATTAATTTTATTGCAATTTCTAAGAGTTTATTTTATTGAGCAAGGGCGTTTATTTTATTTTTTGATGCCCGAAAAATAAATGCTTTTTAATGTTTTTTTTTACAATTTGGATAAACAGTTGTACTAATTTCACAATATTTTTTAATTTTTAGGAAATTATTTTTAAATGTTTCTTTTTATATATTTTATTTATTTATTATTTGCCAGACATGTAATTTTAGCGAACCACACGCCAACACCCACTGGAGCAGCTCGGTGGACTGATTATTCCATAACCCTCAGTAAAAAGACGAGGTTTATGATCAGTGTGGGACGCATAATATAGCCTATTTTTTTACTTTACTTAACTTATTTAAAAATGTCCTACAAAAACTAAAAAAAATATTATTTTCTTTACAGAAATGTGACTAAAAGCATCAAAATTCTATTTTTATTTAAAAATTGATATTATTGTGAAATTAAATTACACGCATGTAGTTAAATTTGATTAAAAAGTTTGAATAGTGATATTACAATAAGTATTTTTTTATAAATAATGGTGATAAATAAACGAGCAGAAAGAGCAAACACTAATTGGTTACCGTAACCTAAACAACTATCTTTGATTAAGAATCGACATGTAAATGCGTGTCCACCCCTGAGGAGTAAGATAGAATGCCTCAATTCCACTAAAAAGGTTCTCTATACTCATCATACTTTTTTATAGGAAAGGGGGCAAACGAGCATTCGTTTCTCCTGATGGTAAGTATCTACCACCCATGAACAACTGTAATACCAAAGGAATTGCAGATGTGTTACCGGCCTTTTAAAAAGTACTGCGGATCAGCTAATGGTCAAGCCAAGAGGGGCATCGACGGAGACCTGATATCCGTCCGGATGAGACGTTAGCATAAGAACCAACAGCGAAGGTACATGAGCCTCCACATCTGGGATCCACGTAGGCGAGTAACCCAGTTATGTCAGACCATATGCCGAAGCAAAATCATAAACAGATGTACCCGCATGATTGGTTAAACGAGAACGAAGCCATTCAGCGTGTTAGGCGCATCACGATCTCTGCGGATGGGACCTGTTGTAGCACGGTGTGATTCGCCGTTACTGCTATGGGCCCCACAGAGTTACCCGTGTTCATGATTGTCGCTGTCTACGCGCAGCCATAGTATGGACAGGTCCGTACTTTGAAGACTGCCGAAGCGTCGAAAACAGATATGCAACTCCAGCCCGGGGCACAAAGGAGTGTTCTAATTTGTACCCTAGGTAGGAGAGATACGAAGTATCAGCCGAAGAGGACACCTGTGTCTCGGTTAGAAAGAGCAAGGCTGGCTTCGCCGTTTCCAGATGGTAGTGGACGGCGTTAAGGTTTGAATGAAGTCGCCTGATGTTGCAGAAATTTGCGGATAGCGTGGCAGGGAGCTCCTTTGACTTATTGTTCCGTTTGCTCCGAGCAGGTTTAGTCTCGAGCTGAATTTTGCCTCCTCATTTTCGAATTAGCTATAAAACCAGCGTCATAATATAATCAGAATCAGAAATCAACAACGTGTACTTATGATTAAAGATATTACTTGCAAATGAATATTAAAGGAGCTAAAATATCATTCTCCATGATAAACAAGATTTTAATTTTCTCATTTAGCGCTAGTTGCCGGAAAGTAAACATAGATGAAAATGGTCGAAAATAAATCGCAGTCAGGTATACAGATGTACAAACAATTGAAGCTTATGGAAATGAGGGTCCGCAGTATTTTACCGGATTAAATATACTAGCAATGAGTGCGGTCCCGGCTGCCCAGCTACGTAAGTTATTTATCGCGAAGCCTTAAATTTAATTAAAACATCTTAGTTTGAGCCGACTTGAACTGTATTTACCTACACGTGTCTCGTTAAAAACGAATTAAATTATGCCATCGTCATACCCACAGCGGGCTTAGGCTTTGGTTTTAAGAAGTACGTTAGTATGAATGGTTTTATTCAGGTACGCTGGCTATATAAAATTTCAATCAAAATAAACATAAAGGAGTTTGCTAGACATAAACCAACTATGGTAGCGACTTCTTATTTATACGTATACGTGGTAGAGCCATGCTGCAGTTATATTAGTAGTATAGTTGTAGCACAAATGGGTCGGCTCGACCGGGGAAGGACCACGCTCTCACAGAATACCAGCGTGAAATAGTAGCTTAATGCTGCTGTATTTCGTATGGTGAGTGTAGAGAACCGGAGACCCTTTTTACTGGAAGCGAGGCATTCCATCTTGGTCCTCACGGGTGACAATGCATCTGCATTTTGATTCGTAGTCGAGGATAGATGTAGATGTCTATGGGCTACAGCAACCACTTACCATCAGGTGGACTGTGTGCTCGTTTGTCACCCTATCCCATAAAAAAAATATTTCAAAAATTTTTGCAACTGCAGAGACATGTTTCAATCTTGTGATAGTAATGATATCTTGAACTTAGAACAGGGGTTTTAATTTGTATTTTACCAAGAAACTACAACAACAGCAGTAAAATATGATTACTGGTGGGTTGTACCGCTTATTTTTTGTCCCATATAGTGCAAGCTGACACTCCATATAGAATAAACATATTACATATATAAGGATCACTGAGGCAATTATTAGCAGCGGTGTATTTATTTTTTATAGAATAAGGGTGACAAACGAACACACAGTCCACCTGATGGTAAGTGGATACTGTAGCCCGTAGACATCTACATTTATCCTTGATTAAGTCACCCGTTAGGTCTAAGATGGAATGCCTCGTTTCCAGTGTAAAAGGCTCTCCGGATCTCTACACTCACCATACAAAACACAGTAGTATTAAGCTGCTATTTTACGCTGGTATTCTGTGAGAGCGTGGTCCTTCCCCGTTCGAACCGACCCATTCGTGCTACAACTATAATATAGCTGCAGCATGGCTCTACCACGTATAAAATATTAGTATAAGTATTGGTCAATAATAAATAAAATGCGACTGTTATCGATATATGTATATACGGATATATACAAACAAATAATAAGATACACTTGTACTTGTACATACATATAATGTTCTCCAGACAATTGTTCATTGCAGAAAAGCCATGTGAAAGAGTGTGTGCGCAAGCACAGGTGCACTCTTTATTCCCTTAGACCGAGAGCTGCTACGTAGTATTTCTTAATAGAAAACAACATGACTGATTTTCACCTGACCCGGTATTTGAACGCTCTTACGACCACTATACCGAGATACCTAAGACAGTTGAAGTCGAGTTAAATACAAATTATAACGTATATAACAAACTAATATCTACTATCCAGTATAACTGTAAAATTTAAATAATTAAATAGTTCTGTTTAATATGTTTCTCATTATTTTTTGCAAGTACTGCTTTAATGGAATCTATTAAAATGTGGTAGTGAAATTAATTTGTTTTAATCCTCAAGCAAATTAAATCTGTTGTGTATTTCACAGGTCGTAGAATATCATAAGCCCTCGCATAAAACGTTTACATGGCCCCTACGTTTTGTTTCAAATTAAGGGACCAACCGAATCCCATTAACAGAAATAACGATATCATATCACCAAAACAAAATCATTAATTATGAAAGTAGAAGAAGAAATAGACTGAAAAAACCTTCGCAATTTGAATAAAAATACTGTCATTTGTTTTAATTTTTTTTGTAAAACATTACCTGTGCGCTAGAAATTCCTCCAGTTTCGTGAAAAACTTTACATTCAAAATTTTGCATGGCTTAAAATCCAGACAAGTATGTTTGCAATAATCCTTTCTAAGCCTTTCAAATATACTTGTTCCCGCAATTGTAATTCCACAATTCGAATACACAGCCCACTGCGTAACTGCCAAACGCTTAACCTCTGCGCTGGCGATCCGAATTCATCACATAAACCTACAAAATGCTAAGTGGTAGGATTTTATAGAATATAAGTAGCGCTATTAAATTTCCCGTGAAACACTACAGTAAGCTTAAAAGGTTTGTGATAGGAGTGATTCACTTCGGTAGTCTAAGGGCGGATTCGAGCCCACGACCTTTTTCCTAGTCGTTACTTTAACCATAAGGTTACAAAAATGTCAATTATGTGGCTTATGACATATTTTGTGGTAGCTATAAAAAATGCCATTTGTAAATATTTAGTTCAATGACGAAAGAATGAAGATTTAGTAACTATTTGATGTTCTGAATTCTTTTAACTTATTTTTACGACTTCTCATTTAGTGAAACGTATATTTGTTAATTAATGAATATCGTTTAGCAAAAAAGGTAGTTTTGCAATTTACAATTTACACATGTTGTGCGGGACCATTGTCTAACTTGTTGTTGTTACAGACTAATATAGTTGACTAAACTTTAAACACTCCAAGCCACTTTTATTGAAAATAAAATCAACATGAGGAAGCAAATATATTTTTAGTCATATTTTTGTAGTTTTTTTTAATAAAGCTTTTTCAATACTGAAATTCTTAAATGCAAAGTGATTTCATCAGTATTGAGAGAGGCCGGATCATAGCGCCATTTGAACGTGCAGCTCAAGCGTAGAGCCCGCTTCGCATGCAGATTTGAATAAAACTCAGTTTCTAAAGACTCCCCTGAGGATTAAAACAACTTTCGATGAGCAATTTCGCAAATTAATTAACTTATTTTACGCCTGATATAACAGCTTTGTACTTTATAACTCCTTTGAAGAGAAAATTAAAGATTTCATCTCATTTATTCCATCTCTGAAGCGAAGTAAACAGTATAATAGAGTATTTTATTTAATATTGATGAGTGACGTAATTATAAATGGACTTAATTATTTTGAAAAATAGATTAATTATTAACTGTTGCCATTGATGGTAAATCGCGTGTGTTTTCAGCCCAGCAATTCGGCAAGAAAACATGAAATTTGAGTAATAATTATTATCATTTTAGTTTAAGATGCCATCAGTGTATATCTGAGTCTGTATTTATGTTATGCTAACTTTGATTTTATAAAATAAATTGACAGGGCTAGATTTATTATTAGTAAATGCCTTCTTCTTATATTAGGTATATGTATGCCAATGTGCCGCAATGATTATGCCTTACTCCGCATACGTCGCCGTAGTTAAAATCAACTAAGAGTATTAATATATTTGTTAAATTACTTTAAAAATAATACTTTAATATTGTTTTGCAGCAAGCGACGTTGACCTAATGGTTTATATTGTGGACAGCAAACTCAGAAAGTGCGTGGATTCGAATTCTCCATTCTAGCCGAATGGTGTAAATCACTTCTAGATCAATAAGTGAACTGGCAGTAGATCACGGGGCTAACAACGTGATCAGCGTTTCTAGTATTGTTTTTAAAAATAGTATAAAATAATACTATATATTTGTTAGTCTATAAACATAGTTTTTTAAATAATTATTTCAATATTGTTTTACAATTTTCATTGTGATATGACATTGAAAAAGATTATGAGGCAGATGCCGATGTTATTGTCAGGATAAAATTCTCACGCTTTGCTCTGAGATAAATAACCACGTATTGTTCAAGAAGTAATCTAGCGTACTGCCTATAAACAATTAAACAAGCAAGCTTAACAGCGACGCCGTATGTAAGCACGTAATGTGTGTATTTGGTAATTGTGCAGTAACATACCCCGAAGCCGAACGTGACTGTAATACGCTCAAAACAAAAGTGCCTATTTTGTTCTATTATAATTTATGATGAATCTCAGTCAAGTAAAGCCAGCTGATATTGCCTATTCGTTTCAAGAGCTTCTAAGGGGCGAAGTAAATCTCACCGTCCATTTCAACATCCAATCTTGATGTTATTTTGAATTATTGTATAGGGTATCGAATCGCGGCACGTAAATGTTGTTTTAAATCACACTTTATGTTTTGTTCCTAAAACTGTTCACGTAATTGTACGTGTAAAGCTAAGGTGTTTAATATAAAGAAATGAAAACTTCTTTTCAGAAAAGTACAGAGCTGTACCGACCTGGCAACCAGCCAAAGCTAAATTAGATAATGGAGTTTGCGTGCAAAAATATAGGAAACGGAGAACAAAGACAAATGGGGTCGACTCTGACTCCGAAACGATGAAATAAAATAACACGGCCAAGACTGAGTTAGGCCTACTGATATTTTTTTACGTCGGCACGTAATTTTAACAGCGATTACATAGAAATCTCAGTACATATCTTAAATATTTGTCCGATTTTTGTATCTTTTTTATTATATTACATTAAAGTTCTTATTACATATTATTATTTTCTCTACTTCGTTATTCGAATTAATAACTACTTTCATTACTAGTTTTATATATTTCTCACTCACGAGTAATTCATAATTGCACTTAAGATTAGCCCGTGTTTTAATATAGTTTTTAAAACTTAAATGTCTCTTCACAACTTATAACATAGACAAGAAACGGTTTAAATCATACTATAATTTTTACATATTCTGTCTTTTTTAAACGAGAAGACGCTTCCTTAATTATTGTGAAACGAATCACACACGACATAGTTATAAAACTACTTTTATGCAAGTTATACCAGCTTCTGCCCCGCCCGCGTCGCTAGGCCTATAATATATACGTATCGATGTAAACCCTCATTCTGAACTCCACCTATATAAAGTAAGTATCCAATGTCTTTTTTAATTTTCAAGTGTCTTTAAAATGTACATTCACTTTTAATTTCATTACCACTCTACCAGCCGTATAAACGTTGAAAAATTTTCACATTAATCATAGTGTAAGCATTTAAATATAATGATATATTTTTAATTTAAAAAGAAACATATATCACTTACACACAGACAGGAAATATATAATAATTTAGTATCGTCCATCTATTTTAAAAGAAAATAAAAAATATTTTGCATGTTGTTCCAAAGCAAAATTATTATTAGGTGATTTCTGACAAATAATTTTATTTATTTATATAAGATAATTACGCTACGCTAATTTATTTATACATTTATGTACGTTTATTCTATTATGTATTTACTAAGTGGTCGGACCTCTCATGCCTAGGCGCCCATCCTCATATCTATTTATACCGCCATGTCTGAAAGGTTTAAAAAGCCATAGTGCCACACAGCCTGTTATAATATTTAATTAATATCTGTGAGTCATTTCATCTCAGTTATTAGAAGTTGTATCTGAAACAGTCTTTGTTAGATTGTAGGTCACCACATCGCCCGCACTCAGCACATCGGTTTCGTCAGGTCGCCATTCGCGCTAGGAATCCCCCCGGTGCTAGATGACCCAAGATTTTGTACGTGGTAAAGCCATGCTGCAGCTATATTAGTGGTATAGTTGTAGCACGAATGGCTCGGCCCGACCGGGGAAAGACCACGCTCTCACAGAATACCAACATAAAATAATAGCTTAAGGCAGCTGCATTTCGTATAGTAAGTGTAGAGAACCGGAGACCCTTTTTACTATAAACGAGGCATTCTGTCTTAGTCCTCAGGGGTGACAAGTAACAACGCATCAGTATTGTAATATGTAATTGAGGATAGATTTAGATGCCTATGAGCTAGCAACCACTTACCATCAGTTGGAAGGTGTGCTCGTTTGTCAGCTTTATACTATTAAAAGAATTTAAACATAAACAATATACGTTTTTAACAATCCACGGTTCAGTAATTGAAATCCCTAAGGATCCTTACAACCACTTAACATCAAGTGGACTGTTATTTAATGTATCACTTAAGTTTTATAAAATTAATCTTTTTACCAGGAGTAAGATTCATCTCACATACATCTTAATCGTCAACAGGGTATTATATCATAATATAATAAGGTCAGGTTCGTGAATATCAAAACAGGAATATCATATAAATTAATGCACAACGTTGCTTATCACTTAATTACGGTACTTACACGAAACGTATGAATGATCGATGGGTGTTTCAGATAGATGAAAGAATTTATAACATGCATGGATAAAGCCGGCCGGGCTAAATAATAAGGTCGTGATGCTGGCAACAATGATTTATTATATAGCTTTCCTCGACCGCCCGAATGAACCACATGAAAAATGATCTCGGTTATTGCTAACAGCAACTCTGCAGTTGACGCTTTGTTTAAGCACAAATGACTCACACTATGAAGTTGTTATTTCAGCCGACTTGTGTTTTTACTAGATTACGAACGAACGCGGCCTCGGTAGATGTCGTCGCAATATGACAAATTGTTGGTTTCGATCGCGAAACCGTAGGCGTCCCTATCTAACGTGTTTCTTTATTTATGACATACCTCATTCCGACAATACGTTGTATTTACTACTCCCATTTTTATAAAATATTATGCTTATTTTGGATTTGCCTGACGTTTTTTTTATAACGTTATATGTTGTAAATGAAGGGTAGGAGTTAAGAAAGCTTCGCTCGCGCTTTATTCACATTCACGTAACAATAATTTGTCGTAAGAGTTTCGTACTTTTAATCCCTTCTGTATCGTAAAAGTCAAACTTGGACGAACACCCGAATAATTTAAAAATTACCAAATCTAGAATATCCAAACCGATGATGAAAAGAATCAACTTAGCTGCGAAAGGTCTGCTGTTTAAATTGTCAGTTCATCTACCAATCGTTAGAGTTAAGGCAATTTTTTCCAAATTGGAAGAAATTTTTGTTATTAAGGAATCTTTTGAAGACTTCTTTAGCCTCTTTGACTCCGCAACAATTTTCTGTAAAGTTCTTGTAAATTGCCCATGTTTACTAAACAAGGCAAATGACCATTATGCACGGCGTTGACACTCTAACAATGGTGCTGGTCGCTACGTACTATGGAATTAGTTAAGTTTGGGCTGGCAAAAAAAGTCTGAGGAACGCTTAAAGTACATAACATAAACTTTTTTTAAAATTTTGAATAATCCAATTGATTCTAAATAAATAATACAATGAAGGTATATTATTTTCAGAATTCAATTCCATCACTAAAGCATCTCGTCTTCCTGATCATTCCTCGTGCAATCTCAATAATTTTGTACCTACTCTTTTACATAAAAATTACTTTTGTAACAGTTTTTTCCACCGCTGCTTTAATATGACTTATAATGACTTTTATGATATAAATCTATTTAAAACTCTTTGAGCTCGATAAAAACATAACAATTTAAAAACAATTGTTAAATCACAATAAATTGTGAACTATCATATCGTCTCCCTAGTAGATATTAGTAACTACTTATAATACCTATCTCTCAAGTTGGACCAAACTGCACCATGAGTCCATCGCGGACAAACAAGGTGACAGGTATATATATATATATATATATATATATATATATATATATATATATATATATATATATATATATATATATATATATATATATATATATATATATATATATTGTCCACTGCTGGACATGCACCTCTCCAATGGTAGAGAGGATTCATCATAATCGCCACGCTTGGCTGGCGGATTTGCGTTCGGGACTACGGACGTCTTGCACCCTTGATGGTGCTTCCCGTCGCCGGTCCGAAAATTTCCGGTATGGGTGCGAGAACGTTATACCGCTTCTGGTCTCACGACATACACGAGACGAGAGCGGGTTTAATAACTTTTCTTATGTAGCCATGATACGACAAATAAGGTACGCACGCTTTGCAATGCTTACGTATAGCATAGATAGTAATAGTCTTAGATTTAGGAGTCTAATAATCTATATCCATACTAATAAAGCGTTTTTGTTTGTTTGTGTAAACACGCTATTCTCTGGAACTACCAGTCCAAATAGAAAAATTCTGTTTGTGTATTATAGTCAGATTCATGGGAAATAGTATAGACTATCTAGAAAAGGAGGAATATGAAAAAAAGGGACATTTTACGAAGAACTTTTTCTTCCAGAAGCGGCCCCACAGAAAAGGACATGGTCTAGCCCCGACAGTTTGACTAAAAATGAGATTGACTTTATTATGACGACCAGACGGCAACTGTTCAGTGATGTCTCCATGATCTCAAGGGTGAACCGAAACTGAACCGAGTGGTTCACTGAACCTCCCTCCTGCCCTGTTTTCTTTAAAACTAAAAAAAAACTGCGCCTCGGGACTTGCCAATTTTTAACTAAAATGATTGAACTACATGAGTGAGTTCATGTCATATATATCACGCGAATAAGACGCGAGATATACGCTGGTGAAACCGCGGGGCACAGCTAGTGTAAGATCGGTACGAAATGCTTGAGCACACTTTGTCTTTTGTTAGGTAATGTTAAGTTTATGTATTTTTTGTTAATGACTGTTTGTGCCGAAATATAGAGAGAAAAACAGTACATGGTGGATCACTACAGTATCTCTTTCTGAACTGATTGACAGTGAGCAGCAACAGCAAGTAAGCAGTAAAAAGTAGTAGAGAATTTTGAGATACTTAGTGGTATTTGATGCGATGGTTTTAAGGGTGTTTAACGCTTTGTTGTTTGTGTTGTTGCTTCAAGTGCCGATTTTTTGCTTCGATTATTTATCTTTATATTGAAATTCTTCTTTCCATTCTATATCTGATGTGACTGTGGCGATGTGTGCTATTTTGATTTTAATTCAGATATTATCAATAAATATGATTGTTTTTTTTAAATAATTGCAGACTAGACTAATCTTTTACACATTTTCAATTGTCAATAACATGACCATAATATGTTCTTTTATTCTACCCTTTGTTCTATCTAACTCTTGACTAATTTATGGTCCAAGAATCAAGTATAGTCTTTAGTATGACATAAAAAGATCAAAAGATAATACAAATATCCAATTAAAATTAATTTTGTGAATAAGAGTTACTAATTTAATAATTTATCAAAAAACAAAACTTTATTATATAATATGAATAGACAGAATTTCATACGGGTTTTAAGCGTCTATAAGTAATTAGTTATTTTCTAAATATCTGTAAGATTGTTACTAGAAAATCTAGTAACGATCGTTAAAGTTTTTGGGACCCATTCAACTTAGAGCACTTAAATGGAGTTAGGGGAGTTTGTGTTTTTTACAAAGCTCGTAACGGTCTAATTGTCACTTCAATCCAAACGAAGAGCGCGAAATGCTTGTGATAAGGGTTTCTTTTCTCCACGATGCCGGAAATTAATTGTCACCGAACGGAAAATAGGGTGAAAGTCCAATTAATTATTACTCACTTCATTTATTTAATCCGAAAGCCTGAGGCTTCACCCTGATATTAATGTCCAACGTCGGGCTAATCTCGAAGCTTTTTTTAATGCGCTACTTTATTATAATCTTTAATGCAATAATTTTTACATCTCAAATGTATAATATAAGGAGTATATAAATATTAAAATAATATCTTAGACAACAATTTACTTCAGAAACTGAGTATTTTTACGATATCAAATAACTTTGGACTTGAAACAAAATTATTGTTTGCCGCAATTATGTAGCCTTTTTGGAAACAAAAAATATCTTAACATCATCAACTTTTGTGTCCAAACAAAAGTTTTCTTTAAAATTGGCAAAAGTTTGAATGAAGTGACTTACCTCGAGGCATTTTATGCCGACAGCTGCGGTGATCCCATCGCCTGTTTGATGTCGCGATATAAAAATGTATATTCATTCAAAGATACTATCACACGAGCTAGACACGAAACACATTAAACGATTTTTGTTACATTTACACAAAAATACATCCACTTGTTTTATAAAAAGGCAAAAAACTCTTAGTTCATTATGTGTATTTACTATATATGCTTGTAAATATTAACTTAAAGAAGGGAAATGATTATTTTTATAAAAGTATCGTTTCTAAAGTTAGTTAAAAGTATAGTTGTTTCTGCATCGCCAAACCACACAATTTACTATTTTTTTGCGATCCTGTCCATCCAAAGGTTGTCTGGAAGAAATCGCTTTTAGCGATAAGACCGCCCATTGTGACACTATTTTTTTTTCTTCTTCTTTCGTTTATGTATTGATTTGGTGTACAATAAAGAATTATCTATCTATCTATCTAAAAATATATGGTCAGTTTTATCGCTCTTTTTAGCTACTTTTAGCGGAACAATCGCAATGTACACTATATATACAGTTACTCATTAAATAACTTAGAAGTCGCGCACACACACGTCGACAGCAAATATAAAATATATACTTATAAAAAATAAACTACAATTTAAGTATATTTATGAGAGATGCCTATGTTCAGTAGTGGACTTTAATCGGTTGTAACAGTAACGAGTAAATAGATTTAATATTCAAATAACCAGTTACGTTGCTTCCTATGATGTACACTGGTCAGTTTCGTCGATCTTCTCAGCTTCTTTTAGCGGAACAATCACAATGTTCAGAATCACTATAAGCGCAATTACTCATTGAATAACTTAGAAATTGTTCTCACACACGTCAACAGCAAGAAACTGAAACAGCAGCGTCTTTCTAATAGCAACAAAAAAGAAACTGTGGTTGCTAATCAGCCCTACAAGCGTGACAACTATGGCAAATGAAGTAATCTATGGGGGAGCATAAGTTCAACAGTAGACTTTTAGCAGGCTGTGATGAGAATACAAGCATTTTCATTTCACTCTAAGGCTGAGCCCACATTTGATCATGATATATTTAGATAAACATAACCACTTACAAAGATAAATTAGTAACGTAGGAAATTTATAGATAATTAAGAGCGGCGTCGTGGAGTGGCGCTGTGTAAATATTCTTTATTTCATATCGACCCATGAGTGTCGTAAGAGATGACAGAGGAAAACTCAAACGGGTATTGGGCAGCAGCATCATATGAAAAACATATAAAAACTGCGGTTGTCGACCCGCCAATTAAATGTGCAATTATAGAAAAATCCCACCTGAGGCAATTTGTGGAGATAGGACTATTTTCAGCAGTGAATTTTAATAAGAATAATGGATGGATGTTGTTAAAAGTAAAAATAGAGTTGTAGTAAAGTTGCAGCCTACATATGTCCTATTGCTGGGCATCGGCCGATTTTTAAAGGGATTATAGGGCAAATAGTCCGTTGCACTACCTCAGTTTGTTGGCGGACTACAGACATATTCGAAATATTTTTATTAACGACGATATACGATGCTTTTATTCACCGCCAAACACGTGATTTCCTTTTTGTGCGATCAAACCTGGGTTGCTTGCGTACTGTGATATTCACGACGAGCGTCTACCCCCCGAGCTACAACGGCTCATAATGGATGTATATGATACATGTTTGTCCGAGGAACGAAAAAGAATTCTCTAGTGGGCCATTTGTTCAGCCCAAGGAGCTTCTACCTCCAACGGGAAACTTCGATGGCGTGCTTTCAATTTCCTTGGCAGTTGTTAGGACCGCACGTGTCATTGTCGCGACATGAAAGCACCATCAAAAATACTACAAATTGTATGAATTACTTTTAATTCATACAATTTGTAGTATTTTTTTATTAATGTTCTTACCAATTCTTGTAACATACATACTTCATAACGAACCGTTCACCATTATCATAAGGAACTTGAATACACGAGCGAGAAGAAAGAGTTTAAGAGAAAACAACGTCGTGTAATGGCCAAACATCATTAATAATGTGTTTATCAAGTATAACACTATTGAAAATTCAAACATCTGGTAAGAAACAAACTAAATATCATTCGAGTTGTTTTAATTGACATCATGGGAGCTGTTCGGAACCGTCTTCAAATGCGATTAAAGAGTAAAATTTGTTACAAACAAATTCTACTGCTTCTTTAATTCTGTAATCAGTAAGCGAGATGAGAGTTAGCATCAGTGACTATTTAAATTACGCACCTGAGAGTCATACAATTTACATAATGAATTAGCGTACTGCTGATAAATTATGCAAATTATGTTTTGTTAATTCTATACAATATAGATAAACTATTGACGAGAATATGATACTAGTCTTGAGTGCAAGTTGATTGTAATAATAATGCTGAACTATAAAGAAGCATGGTAAACTATTTATTTTTACTACGTTTATTGACTACATTATAGTGTTGTAAAAATAATAAGAAAGTAATTTTTCTAAATGCTATCCGAAAGTATTTGTGTCATTTGGTGGCGTAAATCTATCGTTGATTTAATATTATGGAAAATGCAAAAAAGTTCACATGCACTCATGGCGGCATAACCATTTCGTGTCCGCCAGACAGAGAAGACTTGAACCGGCGACGGGGAACAAAATCAAAGACGTCTGGTATCGTCTGCGCAGGTCCAAACTACGTCACAACATTAAAAAGTATACTTCCTAATTGCTCTACGACATTCCTATTATCTCTATGTATAAAAACCAACTGCTGGCCGTTAGTTCCCCTAAAACTTGCGCGCCCGATGCTGATGAAACGTTTTGTGTAGGTTTCAGTGGGTCCCTGGATGGACGCGTTAGGTAGCGCTATTGTCGAGGTACAAAAATAACCTGTGCTAAACCAGGACAGATCGCTAGTAACTAATAAATAAAATAAACAGCTATCGGATACATGAAAATAACCTTTTGAGGATAAGAAAAAAATAACCCTTTTTGTTGCACTGTCGTGGTTGTTATTTTATGCTTCATTCATTCATGATAATAGAATCTTCACCGGTCATTATACGAAGATATACTTCCGAGGAAAATAAATAAGAAATAACATAACCCTTCTTTTTGCACTGCCGTAGATGGTATGTGTGTAAAAATAAAAAATTAAATTTAATTTTTTTGTACTTATTATATTTTCCATATTTCTGACATATGAAACTTCATGAAAGTCCATCCAGTTCGTTTTGCGTAAATCCTGAATGCACTGACATACATACAGACAAAAAATTTATAAATCTATGTAAATTTTTTTAGTATCATTTTTAAGCTCCAAAATTTTTTTTTTATAAAAACGATACAGCTCCCGGAAATATATAGTTTTTACAAAAAAAAAAAAAAACAGAAAAAGAAATTATTGGCACAAATTTGTTTAGGTATTATACATTGTAAAGATCACTTTACATTTAAATTATATTTTAGTTTTAATAGAAAGCGTAATTTAATATTTTTATTGTTATTACAAGTAAATGAGAAGAGGGCTGTGCCCAGCAGTGGTTCGTATATAGGCTGCAACTTTAAATGTTCTAACAAATAAATTACGCATATTAACGTTACCGCACATTTAAAATATGACTTTCACAAAGGCTAAGAGGAAATTTACTGATACAATTCTTTTGACGGCGCATATTACATCTATTAACAATATTTTTAGAATAAAATATACTATGTTATTATAATAAAATATTATACAATATAGACAAATTTAAGAAAATTCCTTCGAGTTTTTTAATATATAAAGCATACTACTCTATCAACGAATACTTTGAAGATAAAATGAATGGTTTTTAGTACCTGCAATAATTAATGGACGATTTATTTATTATATGTTTATATTTATGTAATTGATAATTAAGATAATAATTAATGTTATTTCTAAACATACTAATTATAATTGAAATTGTTATTTTATTAAAAATTAATTTTCATATTGCCAGGTGATAGTGACAAACAAATATTTGTATGCCTTTGTAGGCAAAACATAGTGCCTATCATACCTTTTCCGTTCCGTTTGTAACTTTTTACCTATGTTTTACAAATAAATTATCTGATTAGATTTGATTTGATTATATATAGGTGACCGCTAAAATTTAAAAATCTGTTGCACAATATATCAACCAGTGGGAGGTTATTCCGTTTATTCACCCCAAAATATCCACCCTAGGTATTTTTCGATCATTCATTTCCGAGTAGGTAGGTAAGTCTACCTACTCGGAAATGAATGTTCCTCTATTCACGCCAGACGAGGTGGTTAATCGGAATTAGTATATATCATTTTTCTTCCGATTTTCTCCCTCGGTTGTGTACAGTCATTTACAGAAACATGATAAAAACTGGCCCAAGATAGTAGACATAACCTATAAAAATTCATTATATATACTTCTTGTTTAAAAAGTCAACTCTGAAATAAATGGAGTGCCTTAAAGTTATACTTGTACTCGTTGAAATATTGACAAAATATTTTTTAAATGAAGATCCAATAGTTTTTGATAATGCTAGCAAAAAATGCTCAGTTCTTCGCTACAACATCTGTCATGGCAAATCCTAATATATATAAATTACGTGTCACGTTGTCGATTTTAATCAAATTTGCACACCGTGTGCAGTTTGGTCTAACTTGAGAGATACGATAGTTTTTTTGCCCACGAGTGGCCTACAATTTTTTTGTGAATTTAATGATTTTTAATAGGACATGACAAAGGGTCGTCGAAAAGGGCAGAACAACGTCTGCCTGGCAAACTAGTATACATTAAAAGATACGAATCTATCCAGGATATCAAATAACGTCTACTGAATAATGATATCAGTTTTGTTGTATACTCGTATTTGGACATTTTGCAGAATTTATAAAATACTTAATAATATTATTTATAACGAGGACATTGAATTCGATTTAAATGCTGTATACGGCTGTACAGGTAACAGTAACGGAAATGCGTGATATGTAATTTCGATTAAGTTTGTTGTTATCAAAAATTAATAAATAATAAAAGTGTATGTGTTGAACCGTACTTGGGGTAAAAAATCGTAAGAACAAATACAAGTGAATTTTGATTATCAACCCCAGACGGGGTGCAATAAGCGGGATAACCCCCCCCCCCCCAAGGTATCGTAAGAGGTGACAATGGGAAATGAAATAAGACATGAATAACGGTACCTTTCTGATAAGTGATAACAACTCAAAATAACAAAAACTTTTAAGCAAAAGGGCAACGTAAATGCAATTCCTCTTCATGGGCGGCGTTAGTCACTTAACATCGGGTGAACCGTATGCTCGTTTGCCCCCTCTTCTATAAAAATTTCGAGAAGGCTTGTTTCAGAAGTGGACTTTTGATAAGCTGTAATTAATTAGTTTTATGAACAATAAAAAGTTATAGAGGGTGGTAGCTCAAGGGCTAAGCACTCTCTGTAAAACGTGAGCAAGGGGCTTGATCCCAGCTGGCACCAATGAAATTGTCCAATGCCATTATAATTGCTGATTCGCCACGAGTTCGGCGATAACGAAAAATATCGTGCGGAAACCTGCGTGTCTGAGAAAACTCTTTCTGACCTTAAAACCCTCTGAGAAATGAGAGGGCCTGTTCCCAGCAGTGTGACCTATAATATACATATACAGACTTTACTCCAAATTTTAGTTCCATAAACTAATTTTTATAAAAGTTGTAGACTACATATAATATTTTTAACTTGCATTATATTATTTTAATTATTAACCAAAATTATTTGTATACGCTGAAAATTACAAATTTACCGTAAGCTTAATTTAACTCGTGCTACATCTACATGACTCATATAATCACTTTGTGCATAGGTTAAACAACGCTATTTTAATAACAAGTTGTAAGAGTTTTAATTTCACTGCAGAGATTGTTTTAAATGAAGGCAATGAGACCATTGCCGCGACCGCGCTCGCTGCATTTGCCCCAGTTTATTGGAGTAAAGGAAACATTTATTACATGTTAAGAGCCTCTTTATGTCTATACCGTTGCCAAGGATCTAATAGTGTATAAACGTACATGAACCAAGTGCATACACTAAAGGGATGCTTATTTTAACGTAACGTTTACAATACAAAATAACGTACATCTAAAATGTTCTAATTATTTTTTTATGAAACTAAACAGTCTACCTATTGATAATGTTACGAGCTTAGGGTTCGTGACAATAAAAACTGCCGATTGAATTACCATAATTGACATTTTAACTACCGAACACCAATTAAAACTTAAAACACACTAATAACTAATCGCATTGATCATTTAGTTTAATTTATTTCGCTCCGAAGCTTCGCTTGTATCGCCAATTCAATACTGCCCCAGTCGAGGCCCTTAACGACTTTATAGAGGCCTTTTCCAGCCATAATAATGCGGAAAATACCGGCCCCCAATCGACCAGGTGCAGGTGTGGAGCTCTCTAGAAATCTCAGTTCTTCCATTGATACTATATGGCGCCAGTGGGAGAGTTCTAGAAAGATCTTGACGCTCCTATTTCTGCTGCTTGATACCAGATGGCGCTAATAATCAGCCGCCACATACCAGGCACTAATTATAGCGCGCAACAATAATGACTACTGTAACCTACTGATAGTTGTAGCCAACTTCGAACAACGAGGATAGGTGCGTTGTCACATTTGAGAACTATGATGGAATGCCTCACGGCCTAAACCCTTCAGACCAGATCATTGCAGTGGAAGCAACGCTATATGGTGGCAGAAATAGATAAGCAGATTCTATCCAGACGGACTCCTAGGCAGAAATAGAAATCTAATACCAGGTAATAACTATAAGTAAGCTACTTTAGCGAATTTCATTATTTTTTGCCTACCCTTTGGTATATCTGCTTATAGCATAAAATTTTTAACGGATATTACTTGTTAAATGTGTACAGTAAAATAAAACTTGGGACTTTTTCCATGTTTTACAACACTATAGAAAATACGTTCTTTTATAGCAAAGTATTTGTATTTAATTCAATTTTAAGGGTAAGGGCCATTCGTAATATAACACCTTAAAAACTGATGTGATTCAATATAAGTAACTTTAATACGAATTATATAAGATACGATGTTAACCTATGTGAAGATTGGAAAGGATATAGTATTACTATGAAAATAAATCATAATTGCCATATTTATCAGCTCAACTATTATCCTTAAACATTTTTCTACTAGCCAACCATGTGTACTTTACACATAATTGAAAACGTTGGTGTAATTTGCGTTGATATATTTTTGTTGTTTTTTTAAACATATTTCTATAATATCTGAGTTAACGTAATTTATTACAAAATTTGACTTGCGATACCCTTCACCTCATGATGTTTTGTTTTGTATTAAACGATGGTTAAATATAAGTCATACTTACATCAAAATGATCTTCACGGAACAATAGTCTGGTTTATGTTTTAGGGTATCCTCTTACCAGTTTTAACCAATTATTTCGTATTTGTTTAAATACTTGGCATTTAAATCCATAACTTTCACGGCGTTCTTGTGCTCGTATTTTTGCATTCAGGCACCACATAACAATAATTTAGATAATAACTCATTATTAAACGTTAAAATGTATCTTATTCCTTTGCAAAATCGTCCAAATTGAGGATAGTGACGTACGAGTTGAACAGCATCGCGGCTAGCGTTTTCACGTGAAAATTAAAACGATAGATTAAAAGTAATTTTTATGATATAATTCGGTTATAAAAAATTTATATAAAAATATAAAATATTAAAAATTATAGTGGTTCATTATCACTCTACGATTCACTTAAAACAATTTTTGAAAATGATTCTAATACCCTATTTAGGGCAAGTGCCAGTAAGTGCAAGCCTCTCAGCTACCATGGCTGTATGTACATAATGAAATCAGCAATTTTCTCGTCATCTTGGTTTTGCTATAGTGTGTAATATATTACACCGTATATTATAGGAGGTGTCATTAAAAGACGTGTTGCTTCTTCTACGACTTTAATTGGACTATCTCTTATTACCTTTTTTATATAAAAGATAGGGGCATACGAGCATGGGGCTCAACTGCAGCTGCTGGATGGTAAATGTCGACCGCCGCCCATGAACAATTGCAATACCAGAGTATTTGCAGGCGCATTGCGCTTTTAAAAGGGAGTACGCTCGTTTCTTAAAAGTCCCTAAGTCGTATCAGCGCGGAAAAATCACCGGTGGGAAACGATTCCACAAAGTATTCATGCGAAGAGGAAAACTCCTAGTAGTAGTGTACCGTCAAACATCAAGATGTGGATGATAACGTTAGTTTTATTGCGATGTGCGTTGTTGAAATTTGGTGGATGGATTTTATCCGAACAATTTCTCAGAGCACTCCCCGTGATAAATGCGATAGAAAATGCAAAGGGATGTAACATCTCTTCACAGCGCCAGTGAATCGATCCGTTTGGAGCGCATTATTATCTAACTACCTAATTAACTTTGATATAAGTCATGTTGGCTGCTCTATACAGATATCACAAGGGAATAATATTGTTTCAATTTTGACGAACTGCAATAAATTAATAATAAAATAATAGTCGGGAGGTGGTTTTATCCCTATTTATAATCTAACATACACAGATAAATAAAATAGAAGTATTTGTATTTAATATTCGAATAATTGCTTTTTATTAAGCTAAGGGGGTTATTAGCATACTATTAAGATATGAATACCCATTTTTTAAATTTTTTGTCTTTCTGTCGGTCTTTGATGATTATCTTTTTTAATAGGATAGGGTGACAAACGAGCACACAGTCTACCTGATGGTAAGTGGTTGCTGTGGTCCATAGACATCTAAATCCATCCTCGATTATCAATCAAAATGCAGAGCCGTTATCACCCGTGAGCTCTTAGATGAAATACTTCGTCTCCAGTAAAAATGGTCTCCGGTTCTCAATAATCATCATACGAAAAACAGCAGCGTTTAGCTGTTATTTTACGCTGGTATTCTTTGAGAGCGTGGTCTTTCCCCGGTCAAGCCGATCCATTCGTGCTACATCTACATTACTAATGTAACTGCAACATAGTTAATACTACCTATAAAAGACCTTAAATATAAATACACGAATGTAAATATAAATAACGCCTCGTTAACAGGTCGTTAAGTCCTGTCGGGTTTACTTGTAATAAGTAAAGCAATTAATTAAGCAATCTGTAAATCTCATGTGCATAATATATTTTTATGTGCATGTCAACAGAGACATTTCACTAACGTTTTCATTGAACAAGGTACAAGCCAAAATGGAGGTTTTAAAAGTAGCTTGTACGTAGTTTTATAAATCTGCGAACAATATGCGTATTATTAATGTATTTTGAGCTTATTTTCAAACCACGTTATTATGTGGTACTCGTAGAACCACGTTTACAGCTGCATTATGTTTATAGCACGACTTAGTCGGCTCGACCAGGGTAGGACCATGCTCTCACAGAATACCAGCGTGAAATACCATCTCAATGCTGCTGTGTTTCGTATGGTGTGTGTGTGAGTGTGCCGGAGAACCTTTTTACTGGAGACGAAGCATTCTATCATTGTCCTCAGGGGTGACAAAGGATTTTGTTTAGATTCTTAATTGAGGACAAATGTAGATGTGTATGGGCCACAGCATCTACTTAACATCATGGACTGTGTGCTCGTTTGTCACGCTATACTATAAAACCACATCAGAATTTGTGAAAAGCAATTACAAAATGGTCTTTATATATTACATTTTTATTTTCTTCATACATTTATATTGTTAAAGCAAAATAAAATGGCAATATTCGTCTAATCAATTTGCATGTATTGGTTGTTTTACCTCGGAGAGACTTAGCGGCACTGCCTGGGGCTTAGTGGTGTATATAAATAAGGCTCTGCCGGCGAAATATCCGGCAACGGACTAATTACTACGACACTTAATCCACTAAAATAAAACAAAGAATAAATTAAACGTATTTTCCAACTTTAAACCAAATTATCTACTTAAATAAAAATTGATATTAACGTGGTATTTTCTTAGATTATAGAGAGATATTTGGAAAATCGTTAATATCATCACCCTGTGGTATTGCGGACATACGCGCCGGGCAGTGGCTGTTTTCTACATAATATAAATAGGGCGCTGCTTGCACCCACCCTAATTAATCACTAGTACCACCTGTGCCATCACTGGCTTCACCTTAGGAGCGATAATAAACTAAGGAAAGTTCATATGAAAACTTAAAGATTTTTCTAATTGTTAATGAGGGCGATGTTATAAAAATAATCTTTGTACTATATTTCGCTTTGTAGTTATCCGTATTTTAGCACAAGCAAAAACAAAATTAAGAAAATTAAAGTCAGCGAGGCTAATGAGATAGTTGCCTCGTGTTTACTCATTATTTATAATTTACTAGCAACCAAAAAGAAGTAAGAAAACAATGTTTTTGAATAGTTATATCTCCTTTTCGATCAGTTTATCCTATTAAAGTCCAGTGCTAGGCCTCAGAAGACGACTGGGTCTCATCCGATGTAAGAAAGATTAATTTGTATTGATCCCCACACTTGGCAGAGCTTGACCATCCTAGTACTAAATACCTTGCACCTTTGCCTGCTCTCCATCGCCGGACTCCGGAAGCCATAAGACCTCTTTGACATTCCCCGTAGTCTTTCATTCCAACTAACTGTTTCAAGATGAAATGAGACAATGGTTTATATTATTTAGTATAATAGTTATATGCTAAAGTATTGTTTTTTTTATAGGATAGGGTGATATACGAGCACACAGACCACCTGATGGTAAGTAGTTGCTGTCGCCCATAGACACCTACATCTATCTTCGATTACGAATCATAATGCAGATGCGTTGTTACCCGTGAGGACTAAGATGGAATCGTTCCAGTAAAAAGGCTATCCAGTTCTCTACACTCACCATACGAAACACAGCAGCATCAAGCTATTTGCGCGGTATTCTGTGAGAGCGTGGTCCATTCGTGCTGCAACTATACTACTAATATAACTGCAGCATGGCTCTACCACATATATAATGTTTGTAAATATGTTATTAATTCGTAAAGGTGGTAATATACAATCTTTATATAGCCCGAAAAACCGACAACTAATGTGAAAAAAGATTCTTCAGAAGCAGTCTTGTACTGGTAAGTTAAGTGCAGGGCGGCCTTTCACTAAATGGAGTGACTATCTGATAAGATAAGCAGGAATTCGATGGATGCAGGTGACTCAGAACCTTAGTTTGTGGTATTCCTTGGGAGAGGCTATGTTCAGCAGTAGACTTCTCAAGTCTTCTCAAGCGCTTGAATGATGAAACAGTTACTATGAAAAATGATATTCATAAAAAATATTTATAAATAAATGGCAACGTAATACATGCGAAATTTTGTTTTATCTTGAATCTACACTAAAATCTTTTCGATTCCGACAGTAATACCTTACACGACGTATCTATAAATAAATAGTTTGGGCGCATCGCCATTCTCTCGAGGCCAATTAATCACGGGTACCACCTGTGACTGCACTTTAATGCCGTGAGACCGACAATATATACGAAAACAGGAACATTTAAACTTAGACAACGTTTAGGTACTGTTGGAATACGTTTGATCGTTCTGAATGGTAAGTCTTTGATTGCGTCTTGTTTACGTAAAAACATTTCAAGCAAATTCTTTAATAAAAATCTTCAATTGTTAACCGAAAGGGATAAAAACAATATTGCCTGTTACCCAAAAATGAGAAATATTCTTTAGCAGTTTTTGGAATAAACATGATCTACCAAAACATTATTTAATCTCTCTCATTTATTTAGTTACGTTGCTTCAAAGAATTTTATAAAACCCAATGTTTACACCAAAGTTTTTATTTTTACGTTAAATTTTTTCTAGATTAGAAAGCAAAATTTAGATAAATAATTACCAAAAATGCGTTTCCTACATTATCTTTTCATAAATGATGGGGAATTAATAATAACATATCCGAATCAACAAAAAGTTCGGTTTTTATTTTTATCTCAGTTATGAAGAAAAGCTTAGGTAAAAGTACCTGTGCTTTGTGTCCATCTGCATTTCTGCGCTCGAAGCGCAGACGCTCGTAAATAATCCTATGGACCTGAAAAACGTTTCAGTGAATCCAATAAAATACGTATCCGCAGAGACTACGCCGCAGTGAGCTCGTTACCACGCCTAGACGATTTATTGAGATTTGAAGGCTGAAATATTGTAGGTATTCCATTTTTAAAATCTTCTATGAAATTCTAGTTCTTCCAATACATTTGTAGCAATTTTAACCAATAATCAAAAACTTTACGGATAAATACATAATACGGCTTCAGCTATGAATATCGAATAACAAACTTACGAATATGTATTAATTACACAGAGCTCCGGCGTTTATAGTACCGCAGGGGAATTTCAATGGTCTTTAGTTACCTCATAAAGGCATTGAGAACTTACAATTTAGAGCTATGTAAACATATTTCAATATTTGTTGTACTAATGCTATATATATTTTATCCGTGGTGAAGACACGCTTGAATGGTGTTGTGAGCACTGCCAGGTAATTTGATATGCAGCGTAATATTACTGTGTGTGGCGAGAAACGTAGACCATATTTGCTAGCAACAAGGCATTCCTATTGTTTGTAGAATATTGGTGACAAACGTACACACAGTTCATTTGATGGTAAGTCGATGATGTGGTCAAATATCTACATCAATTCTCGATTAAGAATCACAGTGTACGGTGTAATCCGATCGATACGATCGATACGATCTGGTTTTCTACATTCACGTGCTATGTGTAAGTGAGGTCTTTCCCCGGTCGAGCCAATCCATTCGTGTTACTACCATAATATGTTTATCTGTAGTATGTCTATACCACGTATAAAAGTCTTTCTAAAATTATTTTGATTCTTAATCAAGGTGTCTAGTTGTTGAATAAATATCCTAATTATTGTAAATTAAATTAATATCAACTCGTTGTAAACAGATAGTTCTATAGTTTCCAACCACATTTAACACTGTACGCAGTACAATTATATTAGTTCAAAAACTCTCATCAGATGGCGCTATCACTTTGAGAATCGTGCAATCATTTGGGTTGTCCTTATCCATAAGGTATAAATGTTATCGAAATACATCGTCAATTTTCGTCAAATGATCGTTGGTGTTTTATTCATGGCCTTCGGAGTCGGATGCAGAGTAAAGTGAACCAGTGACCAGTGAGCAGTGGCGCCACCTAGCGGTTTGTGATATTTTTACGGAGTTGAGCAGCAAACGGAACTGAGGAGAGCAAGTTGTATGGGCGTAAAACTGTAAGTACATTTATATCAGTACTAGAAATAGAAGTTTGAAATTGAACCTTAGAGCAAAGAGATATATAACTTATAAATATAACATATAAATAACGTATAAATTTGAAGATTTAGTAGTAGTGCATGGACTTGTAAAATTTTATCTTGACTTGTGTCTGAGACGGGGAATCCGTGCCCGATTTTGCCTAAGGGCTTACAACCAAAACACTTAGAAAAATTACGCTGGACATAGAAAAAATAACTTGCTCCCTTCCTTACAACGAGACTTGTAAAAAAATCTTTCGAATTTCAAAGAAATAAAAGTAACAATGGAAAGCAAAATAAGAGCTCAGTCAGATATGTACAAGCGAATGGAAAAAGCCAGAACCAATTTTGAGAAATCTCCAAAAGATAGGCTAACTTCAAACTACATAGAAACTAGAATAGACATTTTGAATGGACAGTGGCAAACTTTTTACAAATTACATGAACAAGTTGTTAATGAAGTTAGTGATGCTGATTATGAAGAATTAGATTACTTTGTCGAGGATTTTTACACCAAAACAGAAGAATTATACGCAGATTACAAAACAGAATTAAAAGCAAGCTTGGAAAAATGTACTTACATACCGACCAAAACTCAGGATGCGTTGCGCAGTAATGAAGAGCAAATTAGTGTGCAGCTTCCAAAGATTTCCATTCCTAGTTTCTCCGGAAAGTACTCAGAATGGACCACGTTTCGTGACCACTTCTTATCACTCATTCACAATAATAATTCATTAAAAAAGGTGCAAAAACTTCATTGCCTAAAAAGCTATGTAACCGGTGAAGCGGAACAACTATTGCGCAATCTACCAATAACAAGTGACAATTATTCAGTGTGTTGGGATCTTTTGGAGAAAAGATTTAACAATAAGAAATATGTAACTAACTGTATCTTAAAAAGGTTTTTTAGCCAAAAAAATATTGCTCATGAAAATTCAAGTGCTCTTAAAGAAATGTTTGATACTACTAATGAGTGTTTAAATGCGTTGAAAAATACTGGTGTAAAAACTGAAAATTGGGATATTATTGTGATTTATCTTTTGTCCTCAAAATTAGATTAGCAGTGGGAAGCAAAAATTTGTGACCTTACAAACGACTTGCCTACATTAAAGCAATTTTTAGAGTTTTTGGAACACAGATACAGGTCACTCGAATTTTTAAATCCTAAAATCAAAAAATGTACTCAATCCCATCACGTAGTCACTAAAAATAATGACAAGGTATCTGTTCCATGTTCCTACTGTTCTGATAATGATCATAAGCTCGGAAATTGTAAGAAGTTCGCAAATGAAACTCTATTAGCACGCCGTAGCTTTGTCCAAACCTCCAACTTGTGTTTTAACTGCTTAGGCGCCAAACATTCGGTCATAACGTGTCGTTTGCCCACCAGATTCAGAATTTGCAA
The DNA here is from genome assembly GCA_036936625.1 of Parnassius smintheus behrii. Taxonomy (NCBI): domain Eukaryota; kingdom Metazoa; phylum Arthropoda; class Insecta; order Lepidoptera; family Papilionidae; genus Parnassius; species Parnassius smintheus. The sequence continues at coordinate 21,155,968 of JAUPFT010000014.1, forward strand.
AAAGAAACACCATTCGCTATTGCATTCAAACACCACCAACGTTCAGTCGAACAATGTAAAAGTAACCACTCAATCGAATGTTGTCGCGGCAACAGCGACAGTATCAGACGAAAATAATCAGACCAACATTACCACTTGTTTCTCTAACAACAAGAGTCAAGTCCTTTTAGCAACCGCTTTAGTAAAACCTGAAACAAATAACGGATCTTTTATGACACTCAGGTCTTTACTGGATCAAGAATCACAGGCTTCGTTTATAACGGAGTCTGCAGTTCAATTACTTGGGCTGAAGAAGGAAATAAGCAGAAGTGTCATATCTGGAGTAGGGAGTGACTGCAACACAACGGTCAACTCTAAACATGTAGTACACATTAATCTACAATCGACTCATGATACAACCTTTAACATTAAAGTGAAGGCGCACGTTCTTACCAAACTTACCACATTTCTTCCTGAACGACAGGTTAACGTACAGCTATATTATATGCCAAAAATGAGGTTGGCAGATCCAAATTTCAACATTCCAAACAAAATAGACTTGCTGTTGGGTGCAGAGGTCTATTGCCAGATATTATTAGAAGGGATGCTTAAGGGTCCAATAGGAACCCCTATAGCGCAAAACACTAGACTCGGCTGGATTTTGTCGGGCCAAGTATCTGATGGTCGTAAAATGGAATCAAGCTGTAGTAACTCCATAGCCGCTTTACACACTTCAAGTTATTGAAGAAGAATTTGATCTTAAACAATTTTGGGAAATCGAATCTGACCGATGTCTTCTCAACAAACCTCACCACACACCTGAGGAACAAAGATGTGAAGAATTTTATAATGAAACAACTACAAGAGATCCTTCAGGACGATATATCGTCAAACTACCATTCAAGGAGGAAAACCCGAGCTGCAAATCAGGGAATTCGCGGGTAATTACAGTGAGCAGATTCCTTATGCAAGAAAAGCGTGTATGTAAGCGTGCGTGTAGTACGGTCACCGCCGCTCAAAGATCTCTATTCCAACGTTATTGATGAGTACCTGGAACTCGGCTACATGGAGAAGGTACCAAACAATGAAGTCAGCAAATCTGACAGTGTGTACTTACCTCATCATGCCGTAGTGAAGCTCAACAAAACAACATCAAAACTGAGAGTCGTCTTCGACGCTTCATGTCGTGACAGCAACGGTGTGTCGCTCAATAGTGAATTGATGGTAGGTCCAACTCTTCAATCGGATCTGCGTCACTTGGTGATAAGGTGGAGACTGCACCCTGTATGTTTGGTCGCTGACATTGTTAAAATGTATCGCCAAATATTGATGGCTAGTGAAGACGTAGATTACCAACGATTGGTTTGGCGAGCTACGCCAGAACAACCGTTTGAACATTTTCAATTGTTGCGAGTCACATTTGGCACTGCTGCAGCCCCATATCTCGCAGTTAAAACACTGCACCAGCTCGTGTACGATGAAGGAAAACTGTTTCCTTTAGCATCTGAAAGAATCTTAAATGATTTTTATATGGACGACTTACTTACCGGTTGCGAAACAGTCCTGGAAGGAAAACAAATCTATAAAGAGATCAACGAATTACTAAGCAAAGGGGGGTTTGAACTTCAGAAATGGTCAAGCAACAATGAAACCTTGTTAAAGGAAATAAGCAAGGAAACAGAAACAACAGAAAGCAATTTGGAACTCAAAATAGATGTAATCGTTAAAATACTCGGACTTACCTTTAATCGACGTACCGACGACTTCAAATACTCCGTGCAGCTACCGCCACTCGTGAAACCTGTAACAAAAAGAAGGGTTATATCAGATATCGCAAGGCTGTTCGATCCTATGGGATGGATTGCTCCAGCCATCATAAAAGCAAAAATATTCATTCAACAGCTGTGGTTAGCAGGGATCGGTTGGGATGAAGAGCTCCCACCAAAACTATTCAATAATTGGATTATTTACCGAGGTGAACTTACAGCACTTACTCAATTTCGCCTGCCACGCTGGATTGGTATGAACAAGACATGTATGAAACTGGAGTTACACGGATTCAGCGACGCCTCTACTGATGCGTATGCTGCTGTGGTGTACGCCCGCGTGGTAGATGAATCTGGAACTATTAGGGTTACACTCATTACGTTTAAAAGCAAGGTAGCCCCAATAAAACAAGTGTCTACCCCGAGGCTAGAGTTGTGCGGTGCCGTTCTATTGGCGAGATTATTAAGGGAAGTCTCTGAAGTTTTGAAAGTACCGAAGACAAATCTACATGCATGGACGGACTCCACAATAGTTTTAGCTTGGTTGAGCAGTCATCCAAGCCGCTGGAAGACGTTCATTGCAAATCGAGTTTCAGAAATTTTGAACATTTTGGACAGAGATCAGTGGTCACATGTGTCGTCTACCGATAACCCGGCAGATTGCGCTTCCCGTGGAGTCGACCCGTCGGAATGTGAAGCAATTGCCCTGTGGAAAACTGGACCTGCGTGGTTAAAGGACACGAATATAGAATATAACAGGAAGGAGGTGAATGACACGGATTTGGAAGAGAAAGAAAAAAAAGTTTGTCATGTGACCAGGGAAGATGAACTTGAATTGTGGACCAAGTTTTCGTCTTTAAAGAAATTGACCAGAGTTTTAGCTTACTGTTTGAGATACATATCAAAGACGAAAAAATCTACTGAAACAAAAACATTTCCGAGTTGGTTAACTACCAAAGAGCTATCAAAAGCAATTCAAATCAGCATAAGGGCGTGTCAAGCGGCGTATTTTGCACAGGAAATCAAAGATATTAAGCTTAGAGGTGCAGTTAATAAGAAAAGCAAACTTACTACTTTGACACCTTTCCTCGACGGTGAAGGTATTTTGAGAGTTGGTGGTCGTCTTGAGAGAGCTGATGTAAGTGATGACAAAAAACACCCGATTATTCTGCCGTCGAAATCTCATTTCACGAATCTTGTTATTGCAGATGCCCATCAAAGAACCCTGCACGGAGGTCCTCAATTGATGATCAATTACCTACGATCCAAATATTGGGTCCTCGATGTGAAAAATCGTACCAAATTATTTATACGCAAATGTGTCACATGTTTACGATATGCAGCGCAATGTAGACATCAACTCATGGGACAATTACCTGTAGCTCGGGTTACTCCAATTCGCCCATTTTATCAAAGCGGTGTGTATTATGCTGGACCCATCCAGATAAGGACTTCTAAGGGAAGAGGTCATCGAGCGTACAAGGGCTACATATGCCTATTCGTATGTATGGCTACAAGAGCCGTACATTTGGAAGCCGCAACCGATCTTACGTCACAGGGATTCCTCGCAGCCTTCAAAAGAATTGTTTCTAGACGTGGCCATTGCGCCGACCTCTACAGCGATAACGGAACGAATTTTGTGGGCGCTGCGCGTGAGCTGAGGACTCTAGTAGCTCGGGAAAATTCAACCATGACGAGGGAAATCGCTGAGAGTTTAGCTACTGTTGGAACCACCTGGCATTTTATCACACCGAGAGCTCCTCACTTCGATGGACTTTGGGAGAGCGGCATAAAGTCCACAAAACATCACCTGAAGCGTGTCATAGGCACAGAGACCCTAACTTACGAGGAGATATCTACCCTGCTGTATCAAATTGAGGCATGCCTTAATTCCAGGCCCTTGTAACAGGTTAGCACCAATTCACAGGATCCAACACCCCTCACACCGGTACATTTTATCATCGGTGAACCCTTGGTGTTAGTTCCAGATGCCAATTATGAAACTTCGTCAATATCTTCTCTGAAACGCTGGCAACTAACACAGAAAATGTTACAGAACTTCTGGCGAAGATGGTCTAGCGAATACTTGACTCAGTTTTTACAACGTCACCAGTGGGCAAACCAAACACCAGAGCCCAAAATTGGGGACGTAGTTTTAGTTAAGGAGGATGATCTTCCTCTAGCAAAATAGCTTATGGGTATTATCACAGAAAAACACAAGGGTTTGGACAATATTACGCGGGTTGTGAGTCTCAAATGCAAGGATGTCATAATTAAAAGGCCTATTGTAAAATTGTGTGCCTACTTTTTTATTCTATTTGGTGTCAGTCAACGCCTGACACGTTTATTGTTATTTATGTTTAAGAGTTGTGTTTTTTGTCAATTTGAGCATGTTCTAAACGTAAATCTTTAGTTTAAATATCTTTGAATTCTTCATTTAATAAGATTTTTAGGATTTTAAGGATTACTTATTTTTTTTTTGCTGTCTATGCGCCATGATTCAACCATTTGAATCTTTTATTTCTTGTTTTATGTTATCTATTTACAGTCCACTTTCTTTGATCGTTGATTCACGGTGGGCGGGAATAATGACCATTCTGGCCATGGTGGGCGGAATGTCTAGTTGTTAAATAAATATCCTAATTATTGTAGATTAAATTAATATCAACTCGTTGTAAACAGATAGTTTTATAGTTTCCAACCATATTTAACACTGTACGCAGTACAATTATATTAGTTCTAAAACTCTCATCAGATGGCGCTATCACTTTGAGAATCGTGCAATCATTTGGGTTGTCCTTATCCATAAGATATAAATGTTATCGAAATACATCGTCAATTTTCGTCAAATGATCGTTAGTGTTTTATTCACAAGGATAGATGTAAATGTCTATGAATAACAGAATCCACTTATCAGCTGAACTACGTGCTTGTTTCTCACTATTACTATTATAAAATAAAACTATAAAAATCTAAATGAGCCGTTGCCAAAACCTAACTATTAATACGAATTTGTAATTTTACTTCATACTTTTCAAAATATGTCATCGTTATTTAGCGATTGAAATACATTTGATCGTTACGTTAACGATACAGTCGAAACTTTCAGCGATGCCATGAAAGTAAATTGTACTTTTTCTTGTTCGAATGACAGTGGGGGCGAGTTGGTCTAATTTGACAGTTTAACGGCCGTCGAACTACAGTTTAGTCGAAAATAGAGCAAAAGCGCCACGTAACTGTATTCCCATGGAGCTCTTTAAGTGAAAGCTATTTTAACCTTATTTACAATTCGAATTGGAATTTTGTTGTAAATTGCAATATATTTATAAAGACTGAAAAGTAAAACATTTTACTTAATCTTTATTATAAATGTGAAATTCATTCATAGCCCGAGGCACTCCCGTTTCATGTGATTTGGGACACACAATGTAGTAAAGATAAGGTGTCCCCTTCCAAGCCACTGAGTCTATTGTCAATCTCTCACGCAGCTTGGCATGTCGAAAAGGATCGGCCAACGGCACAGTCGTTTAAAGCCTTTGGGATTTTGCAAGTTTGTAATTATGTAGATAAGTAACTTTTACTATACTCTGTTGCGGTTATCATTACACACGTATATGTGTAGCATGCTCATGGCAGTTTTAAGCATATCTCATATCAAATAAGACCGCTAAAATTCTCCTTTTATATGAGACATTTTAATATTGCTAAGAATATTTATGAATTCGGTGTATTTCTTTAATAAATCCATATTTTTTTTCCATAGCATAATGTTTTATGGTATTTCGCTCTGGGGAAACGCGACTGACACTGAAATTATATTTGTTTTACAGAAAAGTGTCATTAGAGCAATCTATGATTAAAAACCACAGTCACTCAGACGAAAATTTAAGGAAATTGATATCTTAACTTTAGCTTCTCAATACATTTATAAAAATGTAAATGTACATACAATAAACCAAAAGTGGTTTACAAAAATAAGTGATTAATTCTGTAAATACAGACCAAGCCAATTATACCAATACAACCAATAGTAGTACCAGTTATTCAACTCTACCGAGTCAGTAATTCATTCTTGAGATGTTTACGATTTTACAACAAAATCCAAAACAATATACAAAATTTGACCTGCACAAAGTACAAAAACTTTACTAAACTAAATTTGTATAAAAAGCGTTATTATAATATTAAGGAATTTATGAATGATAATTACCCCTGTGTAAGGTGATCGCTATCAAGCTATTTCCAATTTGTTTTGTGTTGTTAATTGTGTCATACAGGATTATAAGCTGTTATTTTCTTTTAAAGTCCCGCTTGGTATCTTGCTGGTTCTTCCCAGCACAGAGTTTTTTTTTTTCAGAACCAGTGGTATATGAAAAAAGTGACTTTCAAAAATTATTATTTATAATCTACTAGCTTACCAGGCAGACATTGTTCTGCCCTTTTCGACGACCCTTTGTCATGTCCTATTAAAATCTTTAAATTCGCAAAAAAAAGTATTGTGGACCATTCATTGGAAAAAAAACTATCCTATCTCACAATTTGGACCAAACTGCACACGGTATGCAAATTTGATTAAAATCGGTTAATTTGTTTAGCAGTCCATCGCGGAGAAACAACGTGACACGTAATTTATATATATTATGAAATTGAATAAAAAAGGTTCTGTTTCTGTTTCAGTCTCTATAGTTATTACATGATTAAAATTTGTAAAAAATTTTATCTCACCAACTCACTTATTGCTAAGTGGTTACTGAATTTGCTGCTATCTTAAAAATTAAGCTAAAAATGAGACGTCCCATACTTGAAATCTCTGAGGATTGATACGAGTACAGAATGTTCACAGCCTGTCCACAATACTCGTATGTCATGATCACGATGAGTCAGATCATTACATTTCAGTTGAGACATTTTTATTTCATGACTGAAATAAATAAACCAACCAAAATGAATTGTCAGTCAGCGAAAAATTGCGACTACCTAATTATCTAATCTCTCATGTAGTAATCACCCGATGTACTCCTAGAAAAAAGCGACACTTAACAGTCTTGCAAACATAATTATCAGACTTGAAATACAAAATATATATAAATATTATAAGCTATCTCTTAGAATCAAATTTTGAACCCTTAAATGAAAGATTTATGCAAGTTCATACTTTCATGGACGATAAAATGATAAGCGAAAATTTAGACAGTTTAGTTCTCCTTTAGTGAAAATGGCTTCCTTTAGATAGAGAAAACGTATAATGGAATGCAATAACTCTTGACCGGGTGTGCGAAGAAATAACAGTGTGTCATATTTCACAACCCTCCAACATTTTTATAAAAGCGGACCATCTGCTTTTGACCCCTCATTCGTTTTGTTTCACGAATTATTTCTGTATAACTAATAAAACGTTGATGTAAATCTAACGTAGGTGATATTAAGCTTATTCCAAGCTAAAATGAAACAAAGTGTGTATTTGAGCTTAAATATCTTCTATTATAGCGGTTTTGGAAGCTTGGTAAATCTGAACTTTAGAAGTACTTTAATAAAATAGTAATTTGACAATAAAATAATTATAATAACCGGAAACGCAGCTTTATTTGTTTTATTTATTATATTATTATTTAAGAGATATCAAGTTAAAATTGTTTTTAATTGGTTAAATTCAACAGTTTACAAATTAAATTGATGCCAGCAATAATGTTAGAGATATTAAACCTTAACATATTTTAATAATGGGCACATCCAGTGGGTGTCGTTAGAGGTGGTGGAGGGAAATATATGTATATATATAATTTTTTATAGAATAAGGGTGACAAACGAACACACATTCCTCTTGATGGTAAGTGATTGCTGTAGCTCATAGACATCTACATCTATCGTCCTCTGCGAGGACTAAGATGAAATGCCTACTTTTTAGTAAGAAGGGGTTCCGGTTCTCTACACTCACCATACGAAACGCAGTAACGTTAACTTGCTATTTTACGCTGATATTCTGTAAAAGCGTGGTACTCGACTGAGCCGAGCCATTCGTGCTACAACTGTACTAATATAGGTGCAATATGGCTTTATCACGTACCATCATTAGAGACGATAATTGAATTGATATTAATTCTAACTTTGAATTCTGATGGCGTATACAATATGTATTTGTGTGTTTTATTTCAATATATGTTATATACTACTAAATTTCTTTAAGCTTTTCCATAAATTTAAACATTATGCCATATTTTAGAAATTTACATTCAAATATTTTTCGCCCTTACCTGAATTTTATCCGATTCTGCAAGCGAATTCTCTCAATGTGGCCAGCGGCTCCAAAGCTATAATATATTTCAAGCTCTAGAAATTTATGAGTTAAAATATATCAGATAAGATAAAAGTCCTTATAAAATGTACTTAATATTTGCTGATTTTTTCATGAGGAAAAACTTATTAATTTCGTAAAAGTTTCATGTAACACATTTATTTTTCTAACGTATATAGGGAAATAAATTGTACTCGTAAAATCACCTAAAAGTTAAAACATTTGCTATTTTTATTTATACTCGAATGATGTCTGACTATTGGAAGCATCTTTCCCTTATAGTGGCGGCGTAATAGAATTCACAATCTCATATCGACCTCTGTGTGTCATAGGATACGGCAGAGGGAAACTGAAGTAGGAGGAAAGGCAGCAGTATCTTCCTGATCAGCTAAAAGTAGAAAGCGGCGGTGACTAAACAACTCGCCAAGCATACCAGCCATAGTTAGTACGCTTGGCAATGTCAATTATTGCATGGCCATATTATTGATTTCAATGATTTATTTGTTCAATTTATGTGGATGTAATGTAATTTTTTGTTTTATATTGATTTTTTATACATAAAAAGGGGATTGTCATATTATTATTAGTATCCAGGTAGAATGAGAAAGCAACAAAGTGGTCTGTTCGCAATTTAGCCGTTGTCTTATTTGCACGCGTACCTTGTAATATGATACTCACTATGGGATAATCTAAGATCAGTAGAAGAGATTCGAAAGGCTTTAATTACTGCTTTAATTTGTAGAAAATGTTTTACCAATATTTTGTTTTAAAATGTTATGTTGGCTTGCAAATTTACAGTGCTTTGTAAAACGAAATTGAAGGGTGACTGTACGCTATGTTCAAAAAAACTTTGGGGAGGGAACGTGTAAGGAATAAGCGTTACCGGAACTAGGGTGACTGCGGTCATTCCGCTAAACGAAGATCAGAATCGCAAGCTTTTAGCATAGAGATTGCGATCGAATGAAAGCCTTCTAAAGTATTCCATCCCGAAATCGAGGGGCTCCGATATTGCGGCTCACCGAAACAGGCTTTTCTCGACATTTTCGACTCTTAGCTATGTTTTGATTTTATTAAGATAGCCCTAAATTAAGATTCGGTACAGAAGGTTATACCTAATTTCTTTATATGGAAGTATATCGACCGTATTATCTTAATAAATATATATAAATTACGTGTCGCGTCGTTTGTCAGCGATAGACTCCTAAACTAGTTAATCGATTTTAATTAAATTTGCACACCATAAGCAATTTTTATCCTGAATTTAAGGATTTTTAATGGGTCATGACAAAGGTCGTCGAAAAGGGCAGAACAACGTCTGCCTGGCAAGCTATTATATAATTATAAATCAATTAAGATAAGAAATATCATCGAATGGGATACAAGTCAAAGTATAAATACTATAAAACATTATGAAATAAATACTATTTATTTAATTACTTTTATATATAGTATTTCATTATCAAGGTTAATTTACCATGAGCTTAAAATGTTATATAGAAACTACAATAACAAGATTTTACAAACTGATTTCAACCACGGCGACCTTAATTCCGAAATCACGCGGATTCGGTGCTCTACAACTAATGACGAATTTAGAATATCGTTGAAAAATAGAAACCTCATATATCGAAAAATACCCGTATACAATAGGACGCTTACGAAATAGGATAGAAATTAGTTTCCGATGCGGTGGCAAAATGCATAGACTATCTAATAAATGCAGATGCATAACTACACTATCAAACTTGTTATTTGACACAAATAATAAGTAAATGTATTGAATTATGATTTATATTGCTGTTGTATTTGTATAAGTTTTTAACCGAATAAATAATCCAATTTTCTGACCGCAGTGATATGTGGTTCACAAAAGTTCACACGATAACCTGCATGAACAAATCGTATCCTTTGAACTCAAAGTGTGCAAAACATATGCAAAAGCAACAATTATGACATGTTATGTGCATATAAATATGAAAATCTAAAGAAAATACTGATCACGGGTAATATAAAGAAAAAAGGTTCAAAACGAGCCCTGTACGCTTAAAGTACAGTCAAGTTGCCAATATCGCAGCGTTGCGATATACTTATTTTTTATTGATTGTTCGTAATTGTTCTAACATAAACTTGTTTGTTCGTCTTTTAATTATTTGTAATAAATTTAACAAATTTTGTCCTAAGGATGGTCCCACCCCCTTATTGAACATTTTAAATTGTATCCCTTAAATAAATTATTTACCAAATATCGTTTGTTCGATCACTATTGATGATTGTTCGATCATAAATACAACTACTTTTTTAATTATAAATTGCCGGCTTATGAGGTACCTTGAGGATCACCAGCTAATTAGTGTGTCCCTAATCGCCTACACATCATATTATTAAACATTGCACCAGCACACGTGGATACGCAGTTCTTAACTCCGACTTGCTCAACAAAAATTAATATTTAGGGCTAGCTGAGAGGTATAGCCTAATGCTAAAGCCTATATACTGAACCTGGCTATCATACAATAATTTATCAAATCCGACTGGTATTTCCAGATATTAGCGTATTTAAACAAACAAAAAACTGTTCTGCTTTATTATATTAAAATAGTATATACATTCTATCTCATTCTCTTGCATGCTAAATCATAAAAATGCATATGTTTGTCTCTTTTGAGCGCCGCTTTTTCGTTTCATAGCGTTTCAAATTACAAAGATAGAATTTTGACTTCAAAAAAATACGGTTGTATGGCAAATATGGCAAAATCTTTATATCGTAATTTGCTCAATGTCTAACACTTTACAAATGGAAAATTAAGAGGGCGATATATATAGGTCTATGTTCAGCAGTGGACTTATAGGCTGTAAGAAATGAATAGAACCTGGTAGTTTCGACGACTGATTACAAATAAGTTCGCCAAAGTATTTTCACTTATGTACTTAAAAAATCATAATGAAAAACATAAATTAACATAGTGTAAACAATATCCCCTAATATAATGGAGCTTATCAATTGTTTTGTATTGAGAAAAAAGTTCATTGTAATTTGATCGATGGTCTTTTGTCCATTAGAATCTTTGAAAGTTTTCTTTTGATTTTATTATATCCTTTAACAATATTGGCTCAAAAAAGCTCGCCTCTGCTTTCCGACAAAAATAAAACCCATTAATCATTAGTATTTCGAATTTTTCCCTTATTTATCTGTGAAATATGATTATGTATTGAAAGCAATACAAAGATAAAAATTAAAATATTTTGCGGACACGAACTTCAGATCAAACCAGTAAGTGGGCACTTTATACACAGTCGACTGGCTCGCTCTTCAAAGTCGACTCTGAAGTGTATATTTCTCATTCTTTTTCATAGCGTTTTTCTAAGGGCTATTAAAAACAGACAAGAAAAGCTTATTAAGGACAGCACAGTGCTCACAGAACGTAAAGTCAGTGATGTTGTAGAAGGTGCCAATATATTTTCTGACGCCTGAACGGTCAGGTAATTGTGCCTGAAACTTATCTTAGAGGGCGGACGTGAGTAGAATACTAAACAGTTCATCGGTCTTGTGCAAATTATAAATGTTATCCTCAGTGTTTGCCCCCGTAACACTTTTATTATATTATTAAATATCGTTCTAGACCATTTAAATAAGAATAATGGTCTAAAATATTTCCTTGTAAGATGAAGCATATTACTTTCATTTCTCTGTTAAACCACTTAACTGATTATAGTTTTCAATCCATACACAGTATATCGATACATATACAATCTAATATAGGGTCATCCATTAATCACATGACGTTTTAAACAAATTAACTCCTCTCCTCACCTCCCCCCCTGGTGATACGTTGTGAGGTTTTAGGCTAACCACACCGCTGGCACGTCTTTCCCACATGCTGCTGACGATCCTTCTTCAGGCTAGGGTAATACAGGTCGTAAGGCAATTTTTCAAAGCCCTATTATTCAACTTAATTAATGTATTATCACTCCTAAATTAAGCAATATGACTCTTCTTATTTTGTGACGATATTTAGAAAATTATTTATTATGCGGCAGTAACGGACTGGTTACAGAAACAGAAACAGAAAATTTTTTATTCAAAGTAGGTTATACCAATACTTATTGAAGTCACTTTTTCATTTACCACTGGTTCGCACAAAAACCTTTGTCCTGGGAAGAACCAGCAAGAAACCCAGCGGGACTATTTTTTTTTTCTAATAATACCTTACAAGCTAGTATATTGTAAAAATTGGAGTTTCAGTCTGTAATATAGAAATAAATAGCTTTTATTAAGCTCAGAAGGTTATTTCAACGTTATTAAGATGTGAATAATCATTTTTAAAACATTTATTTTTTTGTCTGTCTGTCTGTCAGTATGTCCGGGATAATTTTCGGTTTGGCCAAACTGATTGTGTTAAAATTTCAAGAACATGCAGGAATATTTGTAACATAAAAAAATATAAATGGCAAACAACATTAATGCAGATTAAGCTGCTATTTTACGCTAGTATTCTGTGAAAGCGTGGTACTTCCTCGGTCGAGCGGAGCCATTTGTGTTACTACCATAATAGCTACAGCTTGGTTCGATTTTTTTTACTTCATTACCATTTCGGCTCTATCATATATAAAAAATGTTGATGCCTAATGGGTTTATTTTTACGTCATTACAATTTTATCTCTACTACGTATAAAAATGGTAATGCTAAATCGTTTATGTTCACTTCATTACCATTTTGGTACTATAGCGTATAATAAATAGTGATGCTTAATGTTGATGCAAATGTAAAGGGATAACATTTTTTTTGTTAAGTTCTACATGGATGAAATCGTACTATTATACGTATATATTATATTGTCTAATTATTACGATTTCTGTGCAAACACCTTACCTACTTTTACCGCAAAAGAACAGTGCAGTCTGAAGGCTACAGAGAGCCAATATAATTACTACGCAGTGCTGCAAGAAAATCCATCTTAAACCTACGAAGTCACAAAGCATAATATTTAACCTTTATTTGAAATTGTTTGCAGGCTAATTTATGTGGCTGTCATCATTTCACTTATATTAAAAAAATGGTACGTTATTTATTCCGCCTATCAAAGGAAAATTGGTTTTCATGATAATGCTCGACGCAAAAACATAATAAAATGAATATGGGTAACACAACATAATAAAATGAATTATATAATAAGTTTTAATAAAAAAAAGCTTTTATTCCAATTTTAATTCGGTTCAATTACTCCGTGATACTTCTTGTAGCTAAACGGTCCACGGAAAATTATACCAAATAGCGCGCGGTAATTTTTTTTACTTTTGTAACAAATCGTCTTGATTCAGTTGAGTAGGTAAAAGGTTGACTGAATCTCACTAACGTAGACTTTGTAAAAGTTATTTAATTTAGAGTGTGCTCATTAATGAAATGACCGAGTCTTATTGAAAGAGTAATGAAGATAAGATTTTAAAATTAAAGCAGTATCTCTTCAGGAAGGAACTCCGCGAAGTATATATTTCTATTCTAATACAATACCATGATTCCATTATGCATAAACAAATGTTTATAAATATGGGTAGCTATTTTTGTATTAATTTTGTTAAACAGTAACCAGTTTTATACTGTAGGGCGAGTAGTTCGTTCTGATAGATTTATTCGCTGAATTTCGTTCGGTTCGACTATTTTGGTTTCATGCAGTATTAATCAATGCTTCGAGTATATCCATTTTTTGTGAACTGCATTTGTAAACTGCATTTTTCCCGAACATCCCGAGCATTTGTGATTCAATTGATTGTGCGATGCGTTGCGGTGAAAAATATCTTTATTCTGTTTATAATGAAATGATGAATTTGTAGAATTCATCGCCGTATTTCATCCGGCGAGTATCGTAAGAGTGTTAAATGTCAGGAAAACTTCATTGTCTTCAATAGGTTAAGATGTAAATATCCTAAACATATTAAAAATTTAATATCCAGCTTGGCGACAGTGACCAAAACCAAAGGTGAGATAATAACTGAAACTAAAGAAACGGGTATGGTAATAACTGGCAATTCTATCGCTAATACACGTGTTAGGCGTTACAATAACGGCAATTTCAAATAGTAGGTTAATACTGCTGTGTTTTATATAGTGAATGTAGATATACGGAGACCCTTTTTTACGGGAAACGAGGTGTTTCATCTTAGTCCTCCTGGGTAACACAACTGCATTTTAATTCTTAATTGAGGATAAATGTGGATGTCCATAGGCTACTGCATCCACTTAACATCAGGTGAATTGTGTGCTCGTTTTTCACATTTATTCTATAAAAGAATCTTTACAATGTGAGAGGTTTTAGCAGAAGACTGTTGTAGCTGATGTGTTAAGGTGAAAGTACTACCGCGTATTAAATTTAAATAGACTTTTTATTTATTTTATAAAATTGACGTGACAAGCCAACTGATGGTAAGTGTATATCATCATCATCATCATCATCATTACAGCCCTTCACAAGTCCACTGCTGAACATAGGCCTCCCCCAAGTAACGCCACAAAGCACGATCCTGAGCCACCTGCATCCATCGACTTCCTGCATGTCTTACCAGGTCGTCACTCCATCTAATGGGGGATTGCCCTACACTACGCCTACCGGTACGAGGCTGCCACTCGAGAACTTTTCTTCCCCATCGGTTATCGGTTCTTCGAGCTATATGACCGGCCCATTGCCACTTCAGCTTACTAATCCGTTGGGCTATGTCGGTCACTCTGGTTTTACTGCGGATATCCTCATTTCTGAGTCTATCACGAAGTGAAACTCCGAGCATAGCCCTCTCCATAGCTCGCTGAGCGACCTTGAGCGTCCTTATATGGCCAGCAGTGAAGAACCACGTCTCAGATCCGTAAGTCATCACTGGCAACACGCACTGGTTATACACTTCAGTTTTCAGAGATTGAGGTACACCTGACGAGAAGATGTGTCGATTGGCCGTGTAGTGGCGGTTGAGGATATCCACTACCCCATATTCTTCCGGTGGGTGTCGTAAGAGGCGACAGAGGGAGACAGGCAGGAGATGGGCAGCAGCATCTTTCTAATAACAACTGTGATATAATAAAAAACCCGCTCGCCAAGCGTGGCAACTATGGCAAATATCCCCCCATGAATAACGACGCAAAAGTGTATATACTGTCCTATAAACATGAGAAACTTAAAAATATTAAGAATAAAACGCGATAAAATCCGTAAAATTAGTTTTAGTCATATTATAGAATTCGTGTAAATATAAGAAATCATTAAGAAACTTATTTAAAAAAAACTGCCAGTCGTAGGTCACGTCAGAAGTAAAAACTTCTTAGCTTCACATACTTATATTTTAATATGTATCTGAGCGTAACGGTCACGAGAGTCAGTGCTTTTTCACCATCCCAAAAGTGCCCAACGTACCTAAAGATGTTTCACTTCAACAAAGAAAGCTACACATGCGTCAGTGCACGCACTGCTTTTTGGTGGAAGAAATAGGTAAGAGGGTTTTGATTATAATACGTACCCTGACGGCTCCAAAAGGCAAGCGTGTCAACGCAAAAATGAACCTTCTTACCCTGGCTCCTAATTTCTGGGGTATACGTTGGGTGTACTCTCCATATTTAGATATTTCTACGAACATTGAATTTGGACAGTACATTGAGTTTAGGGCTAATGCACCAGCAATAAAATAATTTTCCTTTCAAGTGTGCAGCGTAACTTCGCACTGGAACAGCTTATGATCAAAGAAAGTAGTTTCTGATTAATAAAATGCAAGTCTGTTCGTGTATAAGGCACTGCTATTACATATTGGCGAGTTTGTTGTCAAAATTACACGCCATTTGTTTTCAATACAAACGAATTGTTTCGTCGTTAGTAATTAGTACGGAAAATGAGTGGAATAAGTTGATGGCGTCTGTTTTTCAATCAGGGTTTCTTCAAGGCAAAAGCAAATAAACTTTTGGTAAATGCAACAGTGCGTCTCCATCACCATTTACCAGTTAAAAAAAACATAGTCAGGAAAGGAAGCTTACAACATAGTAAATTATTTGATATTTACTTATACAATCAAAATATACATCAATATTATATATATATATATATATATATATATATATATATATATATATATATATATATATATATATATATATATATATATATATATATATATATATATGTATATGTATATGTATATATATAAATATATATGAAGAGGTTTATTGGTTTCTAAATCGCTTATCTAGTCTCTTTGTTGTAATCTTGAATATTGAACATAACACCTACTAATCTTATACTGTCTACTGGCCTTTCGTATAATGAGAGTTGTACTTCATTTCATACAAAACTATTATTATAGCTGTCTGATCGTATTCCTAGCGTATCCAATATCCGTTTGTAGTACCTAACTATAACAACTGAAAAAATTGAAAGTTAAATTGTTTTTTAATAAATTTCATGTTTCACTTCGACTATCAAATATTATTAAATAACAAATTTACATAATATTAAAAACAATTAAAGGTACGATTTTTCGACTATTAAATTTGTTTTATATGTAAAAAATAGAGAAAAATAAAAGCGGCTTTAGTAAATATTAATTTACGTTTTACAATTAAATATATATTTTCAAATGAATGTATTCGAGCTCATCGTAGATTTTATTGCACAAATCTAGAATTAGACTTAAATACCTTTCAGGAAATGTTATACGAAGGAATAATGCTACATCAAAAGTAGTAAACTGGTTTATCGTTAATAATTTGCCTTCAAACAGTAATAAAAGGAAATGTATTAAATTAACCACACCTAATGTTAAAAAGTTGAATACCAATATCCTATTAAATGGAGAGGAGCTGAGAATTGTAGAATCCACTGTTTTTTTTCGGAATTAAAGTTGACGCTAGGCTTCAATGGCCCATCTCATATATCTAACTAGCCAGCAAACTTAGTTCTTCAGCAAATGCTATAAAAAGATTAGATGCCTTACACGCGTTGAAACAACTATATTCGTTTATTTTAGTTATTTCCGTAGCATAATGTCATATGGAATCTTGCTATGGTGTAATGCGACTGACATTTAAACTATCTTGGTTTTGCAAAAGAAATAATAATAAGAGCAAATTAAAACTTAGGTCTGAAGGAATTAGTTGGAGGAAAATTTAAAGAAATAAATATATTTTTACGTAGTAGAACCACGGTGCAATTTAAAAAAGATATGGGCATAAAATTCTATTTCAAGTGTTGCTTAATTGTAATATTTTTTGCTGCTATTTTTTGCCAACATTGATAAAAAATTATTTACGAGTACTTTATTAGTCGCTTCATTTGCGCATTTGTCTAATGACAGTAGTTCGAGTGGCGGTCCAAGGGTTTTTGAACTAAAGGTATTATTTTTTATGAATTTCCATAAACGTTTTACCGGCCTTTTGTAAAACACTCTTATCATATTGTATTTCCAGTTTTTTTTATAGTTTATTGCAAAAAAATTCTATATCTTTTATAAGTTGCAGAAAGTATTAAATTACCCGGAGAATGTTTTGAATGTAAATATAGTTTGTCTATATTTCTTATACAGCGGACGAGACCAGGTGTTATCCAAGGTTTAATATTATAATATTTACGTGATAGTTTCATTGTTGATGTATTATTCTTTATGCGTATTGTAAAGATTTTATAAAATAATTCAAGGACGTACTTGCATCGTTAGAGCAATAAGCAAAGTCAAAATTAATGCTACGAATTTCATTTTCAAGCTTCATCATTTATAGACTTTTGTGAAACTGCGTATGCAGTTTTTTCTAGGTAAGGTTAATTGTAATGTTAGTAAAATAGTTTGATGATCAGTAAGCGAGGTAGTAGTACCTAAAGTTAAAGAAGGTTTATTTGATTTGATCACAAAGTGGTTTAAACACGAGCCTCTTTGATGTGTAAGGTGGTAATGTGTTGGTAATAGTCCATGAAAAGAGCAGACATTAAGTTAGATATGGGCGTGGTTATCTGTTTACCAGGGGTAGTGTATTTACACTACCCCATGTATACAATATTCATGTCACCCGTAATTGGGATGATATTTTTATATTCACTAAGTTTGTTTAAGGTAATATCAAGGGACTCTAGAAATCTATCAATATTTTGAGGAGAAGGTCTCTAAACTGCAAAAACAATCGTCTCGGAATGAATTCGAATGATTAAGCCCGGAATGTAGGCTCTGTGATGGTTTCTTTTAAATTATTATAACAAAGATTACTAAAACGTCATTTTGGTTTATGTTTTTTCTCAGTTTTGTGTAAATAATAGCCATCTAGGAGCGGTAGGTGGGGTGGGAGATTTGGCAGCCAATATTCTGTAAGGAAAATAACATCACATTTTATATCCAGCCATATAAAATAATATATTGAAAATTAATTTTATTAAAAAAAATCCCGCTTAGTTTCTTGCTGGTTCTTTTCACAATGTAGTTTTTTTCCAAACCAGTCGTATAAGTAATAAATGACTCTCGATAATAATTACATTTAATTTACAGATATTTAATAAAAAATATAACACAAAAAATGTTTCTACATATGTCCGTTGTAGACCTCGAAATCATTCAACCGATTTTGATGAAATTTTGTTGTGTGTTTAAATGGGTCCAAAGATGGTTTATATTTACATTTGAACCCAGTAGATGTTGCTGTTGCCGAGATGAAATCACACGTACGAAACCCGGCCCGATCGGTAGTATTGGATAAAAATTATTCTATTCTATCCTATTATAGCACTATATCCTTTCATATAATATTTCCTGTGCAGTTAATGTCTCGATTGTAATAAAAATTCGCCATTTACAGTCCAAATGATAGATGAAAAGTAGCTACCGCAGCCGAGGAATTCCCGAAACTAAGTTCAAGTAAAGAAGGCTTCACGGATTCTTGGTCCCCTCTGAGGACAAACATGGAAATTCTTCACAACCTGTATGACAATACATGCATATGAATTGAAAACAACAAGTGTTATATAATTAAAGCGAAATTACAGGTTCAGCAACACAAGCATATTAATAAAATAACAATACAAGAAACTTGAAGCCAAGGGATGCAGCGGGAACAAAACCGATATACGTTTATACCCTGACAGCTGAGCTCTTAGGTGATTGTGGTGGAAACTTTTATCGGATGTCGAACGTGCGCGAAATAGCGATTCCCGCGAGCTCACCTGTGTACAACGCCAAACGATTCTATCTAGATAAGACATTGATTTAAATTGTAAGGAATAATTGAAATTTACATAAATAGATTTTAGATTAGGCGATGCAGATTCTAGTTTTTAATTAAGTGACTCTGATTCCGTTACACAAATGTATTAATTAAAGATCACATCAACTTGACCGTATCGCCGATTTCAGCTGGAACTTACGTGAAGACTACTCTCGCTACTCCATTTTAATAGAATTTATTCAGATGCAAATGTCTATTTTCTTAACTTAACTTCATGTCCTACTACTTTTTCTTATTTTCCTTATTTTAGGATTTACCGCAACCATTACTTTTGGCAAGCAATCCTAGACGCTTTTCCCTGTAGCTGTTCTGTATATTTAACATCTAGTGTAACGAAACGGTGGTTATACGAATACAATAATCTTTCGGAAATAAGTTTGATTTATCTTTCATAATGCGTACGGTCAAGTGGTATAATAATTTTCCAGCGTCTATCTTTACATCCGATTAAACTCTAGGCGTCTTCCAAGACAATAATGAATAGACTTTGGCAGTGCAATTTACCCATAATGAGTAAAAGAAATCCTTTTTTTAAATAAAAAAGTACTTCTTTGTGATTTGTCAAATTCCAATGAGATTTTTCCCGAAGGTCTAAAATATTCCTTTGGGATAAAAGTAGACTATGGCATTTTTCAGTCTTGCGACTATTGACTTGTTTCTTTAATTAATTTTTGTCCTTCGTTACGACATTTTATCACAAATTATTCGTTCAGCAAATTACAAATTAAATTACAGCATATTTTAAGTCTTCTATGTTTTTGATCATTATTTCGTTCTAAAGCCACATATTTACAAGGTTTGTAAGGGAAAATTAAACTTTTTTTAAATATAGGAACCTGTGCGAAAATTATGCAACTTTGTTGTTCTGGCTCAACGTAAAAGAAGGACATACAAATAACCAATACGGTATTAGTTGGAATTGGTAGTACTAGAAGTTGTGGTTTAATTTTTGGTATATATATTTCAAAAAAATTTTGATATATAATATGATAATTAAAAAGCTGAAGGTACTCCGGATTAACTTTTACATCGGGACGTCAGTCACCTCAGTCCCCCGAAGCACCCGAAACGTCGGTTATTGAAAACGTGCCTGAATAAGGCAAGCCAAGACAGGATTGTGGGTGATATCGGAAAACTGAAACCTTGGCTGGAGGCAGAGCTCTCGACAATACCCAATTACATATTTTATTATTTATAGCATTACATATTTGCCCCGCAGTGAAGCTGACTCTCCAGAGGAGGCGACTGTGCTGTTGAAGGCACAAAACGAAGGGCTCCATACCGAGCTCTGGAGAATTCTGCACCGTAGGTACGAGGAGGATAGGTGGTTCCTGGTAACCTTTTCGTCGTCCTTGGCTTTAAAATGATAACTTTTAGAATCAGGGGAGGGTCTAACGCGGCAATGGAGCCTGAACCGCCCCAACTCCGATCTCCCCAGCCCTCCATCTCTCGGGGTGAGACTGGAATGCCATCAGTAGGAGTGAAGAAGACCCAAGGTACTGATCTCACCTCGGTCAGAAGGCCTCCGCTGGTGTCGTCCAGAAGTGTAGGGAGGGGAGGTAGGAGTGGTACAGCGAACCGTAAGGTAGGGGTCAAGAGCGCCAGTAAAGGACGTCTTCGTCCTCAACAGGCGTAAAAGACCCCTGTCCTCCCACGCCCATAAATGGCTAACCCCAAGGGTAAGACGAGGGTCCTCGAGGCAAATCTTCACCATGCAGCAGTTTCTTCTGCCGTAGTGGAGGTTTGCTTTGCAGAGGACAATATTGACCTCTTCCTCATACAAGAGCCTTGGGTGGCCAACGGTCAAGTTCTGGGTTTTTCGGCTGCTGGTAAGATTCTTGTCAATACTAAAGGCAGTAGACCCAGTGCGTGTATAATTTACAATAAAAATATAGAACATTTAGCTGTTCCAGATTACTACAATGAGGACCTAGTTACAGCCTTCATAAATCTCAAGGAATGCACAGAGGCAAGAATAATCATTTGCTCAGCCTATCTTTCCGGAGAGAACTCAGATCCTAGCAACGAGTTAGAGCGAGTGGGTCCATATCTACACAAGGAGGCGAGGGATAGTTTGTATAGGATTAATGCCCAGGGCGGTCTGAGCTCGCAACAGATTGAGTTCCACGCTCGACTCAATTAAGGAAATACCGGACTTATGCATGATCTCAGATATCATGCGTCCACTACACACTTCTGATAAAATTTGGGTAGATTCACCTCTATCTTCCCGGTAGAAATTTTCGCCATACTTCAGTGTGCGGAAATCAATCTGCAAAAATACTACGTCAATCATATAATTTATATAAACTCTGATAGACATGCAGCACTGCTAGCGCTGAGGTCAAACTTAGTGAAGTCGAAGTTAGTTGGAGACTGCGTGAACCGTTTAAATGCCCTGAGATGTAACAACAGGGTCGTTTTAAGATGGGATCTGAATCACGCGGGTATTGTGGGCAACGAATCGCCGACAAACTTACACGGGAGGGCTCAAAGTGCACACGATTTGGACCTGAGCCATTTTGTGGAATCTCAAGAAGCCTAGCCCGATTGACCCTTGAAACTTTATATCACAATAAATCACTTGAGATCTGGTCTGATACACCAGGTTTTAAACATTCCAAAAGACTTTACGGGCTTTAGATCGTAAATTCGCTTCAGAAGTCTTGCGATTAAGTAAAAATGGATTGCGCATTCTGGCAAGAGTACTAACTGGATACTGTTGTCTTAAAAAGCACATGTCCATCCTAGATGTGTCCGTTCTGTTCCATAACAGAAGAAACGCCTCTGCACGTCCTAACTGATTGCGGACCCTTAATGTGCAAACGTAACACTCATCTGGGATACTATGTACTCCGCCCAGAAGAAGTGAATTTGCTCACAACTAAGCAACTCCTTTGAAGACATCCTTCTATTCATTAAAGACATAGAGCTTGGTAGTAAACCATAGCCTTAGCAGCGATCACAATAGATATTTTAGGTCGCATTGATACTAGTCTCTTTCCCTTAACCTGCATAGCAGCTCGCACATAATAAAAAAATCCATTTTTTTGAATTTGCGTTTTAAGAAAATACATACCCATAATGTGCTTACAGAAAATCTATTTGGTCGAACACGTAATTCACCCATATATATAAAATATAACAAAGATCAAATTTAGTTACTATATATCTGTGTAAGCTTTTAGCCAACCTTACAATAACATACCGGTTTTGGTGCTATCAATAACACGTCATTTTAGCCTCAAGTAGGCGCTTATGATTCTTTTATAGAAATCTATGGAACAAAATTCAGTTAAAAATGTTATGCACGATAATATTTTCTTTTTATAACGCATTTCAGTTTCGACAGCATTTTAGATCTGAATTATACTTTAGTCTCTGACTAACAAAGAAAGATAGATGGAACGCTGTGTGAAATATACACAGCGTTCCATCTATCTTTGATGCTTAAATCATGATGAAATTCTTGACATGCACTCACACACAGATCTTTCTCCTTTTTTTTGTTTACCAGCTGGTAAAATCCAATTCTGAGAGCACTCATGTGCACCTTTAACCATGTCGTTAACTGCAAATTATTTTAGATGCATAATTGTGCATAAGTGCATAATAACTTGAGCATGGTATTGGCTAGGTTACGGTGCACATAAAATGTACCAGCACTTCGTCTAACTTTCTTTTGTTGGTTTGAACCTTAAGGGTTAAAAATATTTGTGCCATTACATTATCTAATTTTGAATCAGCATACTTTTTTTGCATCACAACCCATCACAAGTTGGTTGACAAAAGTTTTCGTGGTAGAGTCACGCTGCAGAGTATTATGGCTACAGCATGGATAGGTCAACTCGACCGGGGAAGGATAACTCTTGCACAACAACGTGATATAGCAGCATAATGCTGCTGTGTTTCGTATAGTGAACGTTGAGAACCGGAGACATTTCCGTACTGGTTACGTGACTTTACTTGTAGTCATTTGTCATCGGGTGGATGAAAAAAAAAATTGTTAATAAATTCCCTCCGCAGTCATTAAATCGCCACAGTTAATGATTTTCTTCAATTTTAATTTCAACATGCATATTTTTAAATACGTACTTATATTCCTTGCTCAGTAGGCGAGCTGGTGAACCAAAAACACCCTCGTGTTGTTGTTGTTCAGTTTTTATCATCACCAGTTTGTTAAATATTTTGTCTGACATATTCAGACATAATAACCAATCGATAGAGCATAGTGAAAACATTTCCGTCCACAAAAACAAATATTCGTATATAGGATAGCTCGTAATAAATTTCTGAACCACACACATTACGTAGGTATTACTTTCATTCGTTTCCATCATATACGAATAAATGCAAGACAATTTGTCTGAGCAGGATGCATGTTACACCGTCACTACACCCTTTAAATATGTTGGCTATAATAGAACGTTGCATTTATTTGTTACTATAATATAGCTAAAAACTTTAATTACTTTTAATATCGTCTTTGATAATGGTTTAAAAACAACACATTGAGGATCAAGGAATGGTGTTATTATTTCAAAAATAACTCGAAAAAATTTAAAATCGAAACACATCTTACTTTAGACACTATAAGTAATAAAACAAAAATAATAATTATATATTGATGATGATTTTGTAAACTAAAGCTTTGTGTACATAGCTACACCCTCGTAGGTCCAAAGTTCGAATC
Organism: Parnassius smintheus behrii; assembly: GCA_036936625.1. Lineage (NCBI taxonomy): Eukaryota > Metazoa > Arthropoda > Insecta > Lepidoptera > Papilionidae > Parnassius > Parnassius smintheus. Next base: position 21,179,929 of record JAUPFT010000014.1, read on the forward strand.
CGAGCCAGCAAACACAAATTGGTGGTTTTAGAGTCCGGGTGTGTTGTAATTGTTTCCGTATCATTACAATATTACTTCAGCAGGCAAAGACAAAAAATGTACTTTTGTTACACTATGTCTTGCGAAGTTAGTTAATAACTTCCTAAAATATTAGATATGTCGCCGTAATAAATGACCAGGTGAATATCAATTATACTCTTTGTTAATGACGTAGTACATATGAGAGTCATTGATCTTTACTTGTATATAAAAAGAGTTGTCTGACTATTAATCATTGAAATTGCTTTAAAATAATACGTTTTATATCTATTACAACTTTGTGAAAGGGAAGCTATACATCATTGTTAATATTCAATTACACAAATTAATAAATTACTGTAAAGCAATAGGTTGGTTATCATCGTGGGAAATGTTTCTGACGGAGATATTTTTACCGATATATTTCATTTACGCTACGGTGGAATATATTGTCCAGATGCAGCGAGGTAAGGGGAGTCTCAAGTGAGACGTAGGTACACTGGGTATTCTCGAACGAAGCGAGCTCATGATATCTGTAATGGCCACTCGAGCTATCTGCTCAACCGTTATTCTCAACAAATCTTCCATATTGCGGCCAACTGAAGCTCAATCAATACAGTCCGATGCACATGTAGTTTTCTTTTCTATTAGGATTTATATGACACGATGATTTCTTCGAAGTGTCCGATTGCAGTGAACATAGATTTTGCACGTAGACAATTTTGGAATGTTGACAATTTTATGATGTACTTATATAATAAAAGTGTGTATGGTATGTAGAAATCATTTTATTCTCATAGTTTTTGAAGTCAATATTTACTTTTCCAATCGTTTAATTTTTTTACCCATTTGAGTGGGAACTAAGAAAACAACTAACTAATAAAAAACTAACTGAGGAATATTGCAAGTTCAAGGTAGCAACTAGAATGTATTATTAGTTTTATTAAGAACTTGATACCCAATTTTGATTGTATTTTTTTTCTCTAAAATTTGTGAAGAACCATCCTTGAGCCTGAAAAAAGAATAGTAAAAATCGATTCAGTCGTTTCCAAAATATTGGTAAAAAAGTGGTGTAGGTGCGACCCAAAAGGTCCACACGACTAACTTCACAGTGGAAAGAATAAAAAAATATCGTATGTTTTAATATTTTATACAATATTTCATTCGGCACAAAGAACGACTTGACCGATTTTGCTGATAATTTAATGAGGTCTAATTTACATTATTATGCGTTAAATGAAACTGGTCCGTGTCAATATCACGTGTTAATTTTTACGTGGTAGAGTCATGCTGCAGCTATATTAATTGTATACTTTTAGCACGAATAGGTCGGCTCAACCGGGGAAGGGACACGCTCTCACAGAATAACAGCGTCAAATAGCAGCTTAATGCTGCTGTGTTTTGTATAGTGAGTGTAGAGAACCGGAAACCCTTTACTGGAAAAGAGGCACTCCATCTTAGTCCTCAAGACTGACAACGCACCTGCATTTTGATTCGCAAACGAATATACACTATGTTGATGTCTATTGGCCTCAGCAACCACTTTCCATCAGGTAGACTGTGACAGTGGAAAAAGATGACATGAGAGCAATGTCATCTTTTTCCTATAAAAAAAATTGCTCTTGGTTCTCGAGATACACGAGGTGAAAATTGAATCCAAATATATACATAGATACATACATACGTACATGTGTACACACGGACATCCTCTTAAAAACCATACTATTCGACTCTAAAGATCTTGAAACGTGGAGATACGTTAAAATCTCCAATTGGCAAAATCGGACCCATTACAATAATTTCCCACTGGAAAGTTATAAATAATATATATATATATATATATATATATATATATATATATATATATATATATATATATACTTACGAGTCAAGTGTGGAACCTTCTCGTTGTTTGATCTTAGTTAAAATAAGACTAATATTGATTTTTATACGTGGGTTTTATGTGTGAATTTCGTGGGTGCGTGTATGTAAGAGTGTGCCCTTTACACGTTAGGAAAATCTTTTCATTTTGAATTATTAACTATCAAAACAGGTTATCACGAAATTATTGCAATGTATTAATATTAGATATCAGTGTTCCTCGTGACGTAAATCTACGGGAAACGAAACGAAAACCCTCGGGACGTTTATTCTAATATTATTGTATTAATAGTTGTATGAGACAATGTGAAATAAAATATGGACGATTATTTGTCTTATTTAAGCTTGGGCCATAATTAACACTGCTTCAACAATGGGTTAGGAATCCTCACCGCGGTTAGTAATAGCCTACATATATTTTTAATATTATTTACGTGGATTGTACTTATATTTATAATATAATAATTTTGTAACACTATATTTCTGTGATACTAAACGTCCCCCAGGTCCAAAATTCGGTCACGGCTCGTCTTAACGGTGGCTAGTGGTACATAAGAGTGGGCGCAAGCATAGGAGCATTCACTGTTCTCTCAATATCATAGTCCGATGGGAGGGTAATCTGAAACGACTGGAAATAGATTGGGCGTAGGACCAAAGGTTTTTATTGATTACTAAGGCACGGGGTTAAACGACGCTCCAAATTTGTGACTGGTGAGCCGAAGCCGGGGCCCGAAGTTGGCCGCAACTTGGAATAACTTGTCAGAAAAACCAAAGTATCAAACCCGCAACCCCATGATTATAAATTGCGTTTAGTACCATTACATAAAACAGCCAGGCAAGATATAAATAAAGATACACAATATATAACCATCACCTGGTCTGCAATCTGTCAATTTGTTACTTCGTACAGAAACAAAGATATATTGTTTGTTTTTTCTTAGTATTTATTAATTTGATAATGAACGATATATAAGTATTAGATAATTCGGAGTCCATTATGATTATAGCGTGAATTCAGATCAATTCTAATTTGGGGAAAAGGTTTTCTCTACTTTCTCGGAGTGTTAAAAAAGTTTATTACATTGATTGCCTTTCAATTACTCACATACACAATTTTTTACGTTGTAAACAATTTTACAGGTATTGATGGTTAGTTGTTGTTGATCTTTCTAGATCATTTATAAATGTATATTTTCATTTGTTTTCCGTCATCTTTACAGCCCTTCACAAGTCCACTACTGAACATAGGCCTCCCCCAAGGAATGCCGCAAAGCACGGACTTCCTGTCTTACCAGGTCATCACTCCATCCATTAGCGGGTCGCCCTACACTTTGCCTACCAGTACGCGGCTGCCACTTGGGAATCTTGCTTCCTCATCGGTTGTCGGTTCTTCAAGCTATATAGTCGGCCCATTGCCACTTCAGCTTACTAATCTGTTGGGCTACGTCAGTCACTCTGATTCTACTGCTGATATCCTAATTTCTAAGTATATCACAAAGAGAAATCCCACTCTCCAAAGCTCGCTAAGCAACCTTGAGCGTCCTCATACGGCAAGCAGTGAAGGACCATATCTCATTTCCATAAGTCATCACTGACAACACTGATATAGCTGACGAGAAGATGTGTCGTAATTTCCCGAACGCTGATCAGCCGAGTGGGATCCGGCGATCGACCTTTCGACGGTCGATCGATCGAAAGGTCATCCAGCATCGTACGTATTGCTTCAAGCCAGTTTAAAATGTAGTGATTTAAGACTGTTAAAATGCAATTCCGTTTAAAATAACATAAAACTATGATTTTTAATATCATTATTACCAAATAAACGTTATAGTTGAGCATACAGACCAAACAATTGTACCATATAATACAATTAGGAATTTATCGTAAAAATTTATTACATTACAGTTTGTATTCTTAAACAAAAGTTAAAAAAGGTGAAATGTTAAGAGAACTTCTAAGTACCTAATAATCAATTCACGATCGCGCTGAAGCTATAAAGAGAAGTTATTAATATCCGTGCGCACATTTGTTAGCAGCACAGGCTGGCCTGCTTTGTTTCCACCTTGAGAAACTTTGTTGCTTTGTTAAGAACGTTGTTCATTTTGTCGGAAATCGTTACTACACTTTATGGATTGGTATTCATTGTACTTTTACGCTACTCTTAAGGAAAATTAAAGTTGAGTAAGTAGATTTCTCGCTGCTGGACAGACATCCCCCCATTGTTATTAGAGCCGCATCTACCACGCTGACCCCAATCGTGTTGGTAGCTGGTTTTACTTTTTAAAAGCCAATACTTGACTACAATTCCACCTAGTGATAAGTGTTGGTGAAGGAAAAGGTGGTAAGTCGCACTGTCTTAGCATAATTAAAGCCTATTCACAAGCCTTAATAAGGCCCAAAGTGTAATGGAACGGAATGAGAGACGCCGGCAGGTTATTCCACTCCTTTGCTATACGCATTACGAAAGACTTAGCAAACCACTAGGTTCGAATGCGTGGAATATCGACAAAAAACAGTTTTCTTCACTGAAAAGCACGTTTCAACATATAAAGTAGAATTTAACAAATTGGTAATTGGTATTGGTTGTAACTAAACTTTGCTTGCGTTTTGTTGTATCTTAAGGCGATCGCTTATGTCCTATGCTACCAAGGCTCCTCTAAAAGCATGATTCAACTATAATTCAAAAGTGGTAGTTTCTTTCGAGAATTTTACAATAGGTACGTAGTTTTCGTTTGATATTTTTTATAGGATAGTGTGACAAACGAACACACAGTCTACCTGATGGTAAGTGGTTGCTGTGGCCCATAGACATCTACATCTATCCCCGATTACAAATCAAAATGCAGATGCGTTGTCACCCGTGATGACTAAGATGGAATGCCTCGTTTTCAGTAGAAATGGTCTCAGGTTCTTTGCACTCACAATACGAAACACAGCAGCATTAAGCTACTATTTCACGTTGGTATTCTGTGAGAGCATGTTCCTTCCCCGGTCGAGCCGACCCATTCGTACTACAACTATACTATTAATTTAACTGCAGCATGGCTCTACCAGGTATAATAAATGAGTAATTAGAAATGAGAAGATCAAAGGTAATATTCCCTAAATAAAATTAAGGGATAAAGATAACAGTGTAGTATGAGACTACGATGGCTGCAAAGGGGAGGCGGCGAGGTAAATAATTGCCGCAATCACTGCCGAGCCAACTAAGCAATGATCTGGGAGACGCAAAACAAACTCTAATATTACAGTGTATTTATAACCATATATTATATTCTAACCTCACTTCTATATAGGAAAAAAATGCATTTATTGAATAAAGTTTTGACTTAAAATATTTTAAGGTCTTTTTCATCAGTACAGAATATGATTATAGAATTATGGCAGCAATGTTTTCTTTAACTTGTATTCTTCTACTAACATCATAGCTTTGTTTTAAACTACGTGATATGATAGCAGATATGATCTTGTAGTGAGGTAAGTATACATGAGTTAAGGCAGACTGCTTTTATGGGCTATATTACCGACACAACGACTTAGAATGTGCGAAGTAAACACTTAGCTGCAGGTTCACTGGTCGTATTGCAGTGGAAGTTCCGAGGGGCGGTCAGCCGCAGAACACAACTCTGATAAACTTTTAAGTTGATATTTTAATGTTATTGGGTTCCAATTTATACATCTATATCTAAATTTGCAGTGCATATCCAAAAATAATATTCATCTTAAAATATATAGTAAAAATAAATAAATGAAAATGTAAAAAAATACCGCATTGTGTAATAATAATTATCGCATTATATTATCTGGTATCTATAAAATAATATTATTTAGTAAAATTTTACTTTCAATATTTTATGCAAAATTAATAACATTTTGTGACCAAAAAATTAACATAATAATAATAATTGATGGCATTATACAAAAAGAAAAAAAAACTCTTAAATTTTAAAGGCACATTTAAAACCATAATGCCAATTCCAATATGATTTCAAATTGCTCCAAAATAAATAGCGGATGCTTGCAACGGTCCGTGAGTCAAGAACGCCGGAAAGTAAATGGTATTAGTAACGTCTAATCACTACCTAGGGAGCTCTTTGTCTAGCGCTCCTTACCCGGGCTCTAACGTCTCGGGGCCGTTCCCGTACACTTGCTCTCCCGTTCGTAAAACCTTCTTGAATGCAAATAAGCATTCGAAACGCCTTTACAACACTAAGAAGTTCTTTATTGAGCCTGTTGGAGTAGATAAACCGACGGTTCAACAAACATTCACGTTTTACGCACCTCCAAACTCCAAAGCACCTTTGTGTTTTATGAAAACGTTGGAAATAAATTTTGTAGTGTGAGTGCTATATAAACTAAAACTCAGGGAAAGAAAGGAAGTGATGCTACGTAAGTTGCAAATAAAAAGAGTTTTATCAGCGAAACGAGACAAAATCACGAGAAAATGCAAATTCAGGAAGAAAGCCGAACCTTAGCGGAGCTGTAAATGTAATTAGATTTTCAAGTTTACAAAGACAAGAGCGCTCAGGTTGGTAGATTTACTGCTCGCTGACCCACCTCCCAGTGGAGAACGATAAATGAGATGCCGCGAGGTAGCAATACTAATTATCTTATAGGTAGACGCATAATACTGTTTCCTTTCCCTTAAATCTTATTACTGTCTGAGTCCCGGCAAATGAATCTCTACTATGCAAATGGCTAAGTTTCTTAGTATTTTAAGTATTTAACATTTTGATAGTAAGTGATTTCTTATATTTACACGAACACTACACAATTAAATAACTATATTTTTTTAAATAAAATTGTTTATTTTACATCTTCATACACAATATAAAAAGGAAACTATAATATTGAAAAACTAAAACTAAAAAGTTTTAGTTTTCGTTTTATAATATAGAAAAACTTAAACTAAAACTAAAGAGTTTTAGTTTTAGTTTTCTATATTATAGTTTCTTTTTTTATATTTTGTATGATTAGTATTAATTGTTAATTATAATTTTAATTATTATTTTAGTTAGGGTTTCTATAAAGATGTAAAATAAACAATTTCAATTTAAAATAAGTAGTTTTATGGATATTATCACATTTAATTTTACTTATTTTTAATTCCCGACGTTTAAGATGCTTTATAGCCCTCATGGTAATGACGGAATGAGGTACGTTTAAGTACCTCATACCCCCCTCCCGTTAAGTAATAAAATCCGTAAAACTAGTTTTATTTAATTATATTTTTGTTAACTAAAAACTGAATTAAGTTAAAAACATATAAATGAATTTTTAGTACGTATTGAATTTATTTTATGGTTTGTGTTATGCGTAGTGACGGAAAAAGAGAATCCATCACCATGCACTGTTATAATTCCATGTGTCGTAAGAGGCCACAATAGTAAAGCCAGAAAAATCTTAAGGGGAAATATAATGTCAAATGGCTTAACAAGATCCTTCGTTATGCCGAAAATATTGCAGCATTAATTTTGAAATAAATATATGGTAAAGTTGAGGATTAATGTTAGTGATTATGTTAGACGAAAACACGATTTCATAAAATTTTCTCGATAGAAAAAAAATCCAAAGTTACCTCCAAAACAAACAATAAACCGCTGTTATTCATAAAATAATTTAAATAAGATCATGAAACTTTGCATACTAACTGAACTAACTATAAAGCAGTGCTTATGTTATTTACTTTTTTTAAAATACCGTTATTTTTAACTGTAAAAAGAAATTACCTAAACTATTGGCCTTTTGAAGCGTGATTCTCGCAGCACGGTCACTACGCCTCGGCCTTTGGACGGGGAGGTTGTGTCGCTTACGATCAGAATATACATTACGCAACAGTACGACGTAAAATTAAAATGGGAAATAACCGTGATAAAAATAAGAAGCGGCTGGCTTGGCGTTAAGAAACAGGCATTAATATGATAAACCTAATGAAATAAGTGTCTAACGACCTTTCTACTTACAGTATTAGTGATTACAAACATATCGGTACATAGCATACGACGCGCAGGGAAGTGGGGGCGAAATTAGAATTTGAGCTGACTTACTCTTCCCTCTTAAGGACATCGATAGATAATGGTACGAGAAGCAGTGTTAAAGGCAAGGCGACACGTTTGGTACTGCAGTCGCTGATTCACTTACCAATCGTTATCGATTACAAGTTATCCCTAATAAGAGTAGACTGCTATAATCTGATAAAGAAAATGCAGATAAAGCTATTTAACACTTTTATAACTGGAATCATTCAAAATAAACTAATAATGTAAGAATGTTTTAAATCATTTCATTGTATGCGATATTCCATTCTAAATCGTAGTTAAATACTCACGGTCAGTGAGTAAGTTAACACAGCTTGCGGATAGAAGGCATTAAGCTTGAATAATTGCGGCAATTTCTTGATGGCGACTGACAAACGTAAGGTCTTACACTTACACGAACACAGATTTTAAGATAATCCTTCAAAGTTTTACATTTTACCTCAGGTTATTTATGGCGAGTTACCTAAATACCAGAAAATTTATACGCAATTGACGCTTTGTGTAATAAATTAAGACCAATTATAGCTTTAAATAATGTAAATAAAGGTAATATGCAAGAATTCATGACTTTTTTATGTACAGGTGGGTCAAGAAAAAAAAACAAAATTAGAAAGACCTTTACAAGTCCACTACTGAATATAGGCTCCCCAAAGGAATACCACAAAAACCTAACCGTGACCTAACCTGAACTGAGCTACCCGCATCCACCAACTTCCTGCATGTCTTACCAGGTCGTCACTCCATCTGGTGGGCGGCCACCTTACACTTCGCCTACCAGTACGAGGCTGCCACTCGAGTACCTTTCTTCTTCGCTTGTCGGTTCTTAGAGCTTTATGTACAGGTGGGTCAAGAAAAAAAAAACAAAATTAGAAAGACCTTTACAAGTCCACTACTGAATATAGGCTCCCCAAAGGAATATGGCCGGCCCATTGCCACTTCAGCTTAATAATTAATCAGCTATATCAGTTACTCTAGTTCTACTGTGGATACCCTAACTTCTAAAACTATCACGCAAAGAAACCCCGAGCATATTCCTCTACATAACCCTCTGAGCAACCTTGAGCTTCCTCATACGGTCAGCAGTAAAGTACAATATCAGATCAATTCAAAAGCTTACCTTAACTGTAATATTTAAATGTTTTCCGTACTCAGTTTTAGGACAATTTTGGTGCTATCATAGTTAATTTCTTTTTATTATGGTTTCGAGTGTTGTGTGTTTTTGAGAAATGCTTCTTATTACGGTCGAGGTCCATGGTAGCTTTGGACTAGTAACTACTAACTTTAAAGTCTTTGAATACATTAACTATTTTTTTATAGAAAAATGACATGAAAATTCTTTAGTAATTATTCCATAATGATTTCTTATATTTACGCGAACACTACACATGATTAAAACTACTTTTACGGATTTTATCGCGTTTATTTTTGCTTTTAATTACTTTTATTTTTAATTCCCGACGTTTCGGGCGCTTTCCAGCACCCATGGTCACGGGGGACTAAGATGACTGACGTCCCGATGTTATTGTTAAACCCGGAGTACCTTCAGCTTTTTATTGTTTATGGTCCGATCTATGCAAAATGAACTGACTATGTCCTGAGGTCTTGCAGTGGTATGCTTGGGTTTAGTTTTAATTTTATTGATTATAGGATCCCAAGCAGGTGGTAGTACCCAGCCTCCTTCTCTATTGAAATTAGGATGTTTTTTAATTTCAATAGCCTCACGTATCATCCTTGGTAGGAATCGGTGTTTTTTCGCGAGGATTTGTGGCCTATCCAATCTGATGTAATGGTTGGGGCCGTCTAGGATATGATCACAAACTCGGGAATCGTCGGGAATTAAAAATAAAAGTAATTAAAAGCAAAAGTAAACGCGATAAAATCCGTAAAAGTAGTTTTAATCATAATTATTCCATGTTAAATGCACTTGAATATATTTCCGGAGAATGTTTTAATATAATGTAGTTTAGTCTATACGTTTAGACATACGTGTGATATCTACTACTAAATTTGTTTAATTATCATTACATTTTATCAGTGTTACCAGTACGACAAAACCTACTGCCGAATGCAATAATTAGATGAAGAATATTCTTTTCAAGCTCAGTGATCCATGAATATATACAGTTAAAGTTCTACTATTTATTGGGTTATAACAATTTCGAAAGAGATAAAACAATTAAGAATACGTTTTATCTTTTGACTTACAACTTGATAAATTTACTTTAGGGTGAGATGAATTTACATGCTGATCAGTAGTTTTAACTTAAATTAATTGTGTAGTGTTGGGAGTAGTCTAACATTAAGTACAAATATTTCTCTAAGCATTTAAACAGACAGGCACATTTTTGGGGCCCATATGCATTTCTACAAATATACGTCATGCATTATACGAGTAGTATAGGAATGTGTTTAACGACGCGCTGTTAGAAAATAGTCCAGCAGTAGAATCAAGAAAGCTAGATAATTACCAGACAAACGGATTAACAAATCGAGATACGCAATGCTCTTACAGAATAACTAGTAGATAGTAGTATTAGTAAACACTCACTGCAATCTGAAGAGGAGACCTCACCACCTTTTGCGACTAAATATTTTCGATCTTATTACAAAGCGTGGCTTACTGATTGGATTTAAATTTAAGTTTTTGTCTCGAAAGAAGCCCCTTAGCTGCGGTGTCTTATAATAAGTTTTTTTCTAGTATATGTAGGCCATTTAAATCAAAATAATTTTTGTTTGGCTAAGAATTCAAAATTGAAATTAATTTTATTTTAAAGACGTGATATTCTTTTTTCAAAACTAGTCATGTTTTATCGATTAGCGTTATATTTTCGTCGCATTTGAAACTTTTTCGTCATCATGAATACGTTAAAAATTTGAGTAATTAAAGAATATACTACCCTCGTGGCAGCAACGCGGCAGAAACGGCACGCAACATCACAATGTTTACGGAGTGAATACTACAAACAAACGCATCACCTGGTTTTCCGGCATCCATTCTGGAAATTTCGACCTGAAAAATGAACCCCGTGGTCGTCTGTAAACTTTGTTCGACAATAACAAATCAAGGCAATTGCGAAAGGTGATAATACCCAATTTACGGCTAAAATAGCAGCAGCTTTCGACGTTAGCATCAAAACAATATTGGTCAATTTGCGTCAAATTGGCAAGGTAAAAAAGCTTGACAAATGGATGCACCACAAACTCAATGATTACCAGCGCGAAGTACGCATTGAGACGTGCCTTGCACAGCTAAAAACGCACACAAACGAAGGAATTTTGAACCGCGTTGTTACCTGTGACGGAAAATGAATTCTGTTTGACAATCGCAAATGCTCAGCAAGTTGTTTGGATCTTGGTTCAGCACCTAAACAATGCCCTAAACGAAAACTTGCCCTTTGAAAAGTGATGGTCACTGTTTGGTGGTCTAACGTCGGTGTCATTGATCATAGCTTCTTACCAAATGGCATGAGCATTACTGCAGTGTACTATGAAGAACTGAAACTCGCACGTCTCCAATTAGCTTTGGTCAGTCGCTCGTCCCCACTGCTTCTGCACGACAACTCGTTATTAATAACCGTGCATTCATTTATATTATAATAACCCTTTTATACAGTTTTTATTAAATTAAATATTCAAACTTGATAGTAGAGAGACCTTGTATATTTTCTGAGACTGTTGTAATAGCATATAAATTGCCGTAAGAACAAATTACTGACACTGTGGAGTCGAGAAACTTGTATCACCAGCTTCTGTTTGTTCCTAGTATTTAGAGAGTGGATATCGCTTTTTTACTAAAACTACCTTTGTTTTTGTGAACATGCTATAAATTTTTGTAAATATACTGACGACAAAGTTAATATAAGGGTTTAAGTTATAAATAGCTCTTATGGCCCTCTTCTGCAAAACAAAAATAGTTTGTAAATCAGCCGCATTTTCCCATAGCAAAATCCCATAAGATATTATGCCATGGAAATAATGGAGTTAAACTAATCTAGCTATTTTGACACTGCTGAGGCCTCTAATTTTTTTACAGCATAAGCTGCAGAGCGCTGTCTTAGTCTACTTGCTAGTTTGGATATATGGGGACCCCACTGAAGCTTTTCGTCGAAAGTAATGCTAAGAAAAACAGGGGATTCAATATGGCTCAGTTCTTCCCCATTTAAAAACACGTGGCTATTCAGGTTTTTAGCATTGATTGTTATAAATTTGACATACTATTTCATTTTTCATTTCATTCATTTAATTTATCACATTTCCGCATTTAGTTGTTGCCGTTTAAATTTGAAACATAAAACCTATGCAGTAGTTTTGGTATAGCGTTATTCACTTCGTCACATTTAAATGATTCTTTTCTTTAAAAAAAAAAAGAATATTAACAATGCTATAAACATTCCTAATATTCCCCCCCCCCCCTTAACCACTCGTGGTAAGCCTAAATCGCTTGTCTTACGAGTGGTTCACGCCAGTAGTCGAATAGCGGATTCGAACCCACGACCTTTTTTAAGTTCGCGGTCCGCGCCCTGCCATTAGGCTACTGTCGTTTAAGTTACTACGTTTAAGTACGTTTAAGTACTGACGTTTAAGCTTAAGAATCAAGGGAGTGTGATCAGCAAATAATACTTAATCATGATTATCCCTACAAGGGAAGGTAAGTCATTGAGAGATGAGCCTTGAGGGACATCCATTAGTACAAGTGACCCGGAAGAACTTTTACAATTGATAATATATGTAAGCTTTCCCCATAGGTTGTCCCATAGAGAGGATCTTTGCCATAGTTGCCAAGTTTGGCAGGCGGATTCTAGGCTTATTACGTTGATGCTGGTATGTTGTTGATGATAATGATACTAAATGTTGATGTTTTTGAACTCTTAAACATCAAACTATACACAGAAAGTAGTAAAACAAAGCTATAATTGTTTCAACTCTTGTTGATTATTTAATGTATTTTTCTTAATGGTTTTAAAACCATCGCTAAGCTTAGATCGTTTCAAGGCAAGCATGTATTTCATAATATTTTAACCCATAATCTTGCACTAATGTCGAGTATTTAGTAAATACGTATAAGTATTTAGGAGACTTATCTATACATATAATAAATCTGTAGAAAAGTCGTGTCTGTAATCCGTAATTCTAATATTTCCTGGAAAAAACAAGTCCAAGGGACTATTTAAAAGGCACTGAAGCCAAATTAGAGGTTTTTACAAATTTTGTCGGTCCGTCTGTCTGTCTGTCTGTCTGTCTGCGTACTAAAGATTCACGCAAAAACTACTGAACAGATTTCCATGACATTTTACGTATAGGTGGTTAGGGACCGGAGCTACTTATAGGCTACTTTTATCCGATTAAGGAACGTCAAAAAAGGAGGGTTAAGTATTTTCCTTCCTTTAGATGTTAATTTCTATTTTATACGATTGAAATGTTTTATTAAAATAAATAAAATATTTTTAAATAAAGCCCAAAATTAGTTTTAACCGTTGTGTAATAAAATGAACTACGCCAACAATCTAGTTAATTTCTATTTTATACGATTGAAATGTTTTATTAAAATAAATAAAATATTTTTAAATAAAGCCCAAAATTAGTTTTAACCGTTGTGTAATAAATTGAACTACGTCGACAATCTACTATATTATGGTTGTATTCACTTTTTCAAGACCGTGCCATCTAACGTAAAATTCACAAAGTAGTGATATTGCCTCATTTGCCATTGTAAATGTATTTTATTAAATTTATAATTGATTTGAAAATTCATACGTAAATTTTTGTTATTTCATTTTAGTAGATGTAAATAAATTTTAAAGCAACTATTTACTACTTAAATAGATACCATAATGACATCTATTGAAAATCATGAAATTAAGGAAGTTTCTAAGTAAAATATTACTGATTTATAAAAAGTTTAGTTTTTTATCTATAAATAAACTGAAAATTGCAATTAGTATGTGCAAAGCTCTTATTAACCTTATACTTTAAATAAAAAGAGTTTTATATACATATTGGTCAGATCTAAGAATTTATATCATAAATTAATCGATTATTGAAAGTGAAAATGGCGGTATTTCATAAAATTTAACAGTATTTGTTGACTATATCATGACACAGCTTGACCACATCAATGAATAGAGATTGTTTGGACTAAACACGACATTGCAATTTCTAGATGTTATTGTTAAAGCGTAAAATAATTTCATTACATATCGCTAGCGGTGCTAATTGCGTATATTTGATAAAAGCAGAATTTATACCAATTTTATGTATTATAAATAAATTTTAGCGTTTTTGTTGTGCGACAGAGCCACTCTAGTCTCACCTCAACTTATTGAGTCTTGAGTACTATAGGGTAAAGTTTCGGTTGTCATAGTTTTCATATTATAATAGCGCCATCTACTTACTGATAAATAAACTAGTAGTAAGTACATGACTGGTCAAATTAAACACAATATGTACTTATTGTTGCAGCATCAAAAATTGTCAGATCGGTATAGACCTGTAACCAATGTCTGCATATTTTATCATAATTGTCAATTTGAGCAAAATTACTAACAAAACTGAGCACACAAAACTTTGATTAAGAGAGAAGGTCTTTAGTTGTATATGTTGTGTTTATCGGCATAGCAATATTTCACCAATTTCTTTTTGTATCAAGTCCGATATAAATAATAAAAATTAAATTCACTATGAGATTTATATCCATAATTGGTGGAATAGTCGTGATATCGTTGCTGCAGCCTTTTTTAATTTTAATGAGATTTATAACGTAGTTTGTCATATTATATTATAGATAGCTTTCATATTTTAAGATAAAACTATTAATATTTTTGTGACAGTCCGTAAATGAACAGGTTCTTATGAAAAAGTACTATAAATATCGAAGAAAGCAAATTTTAAAAACGGGTTTATTTTTATTTTAACTATGAGTAGAACTGAACTGATAGAATCTTGAAAGTCATCTGTATAAGCCTGTGATCAAACCCATCTAAACGTAAATTTCATATTTGGCACGTTAGCAATTAAAATTACACCGGCGCCGACTCCACTCATATTTTAACTGCAATTTAAAGTTTCTATTTACCAAGTTCTCGGTCGTGAAGAAAAACATTGCAGAAAACCTGCATATCTGAGATGTTAAAAAATATTTTTAGGTACAGGTATGTGAAGTCGGACATCCCGCGTTGGATTCAACTTAATTAACTCCTTTTTGACCTAAAACTCGCTGTGGCCTCTGCCCAGTAGTAGTAGTAGGATGTATTTAGGGTCCTACTTTTTTTACTTTTAATAGGGCTTTCCACTGCTGATCATAGGCTTCCCTCTTTGTATTACAAATGGACCGGTTATTTTCAGTAGTATTCACGCTTAGCAAGCTGGTTGGCAACTGCAGCCCTTTATTACCTTGAGCTGTTATCAAGAAGATGCTACTTATCTCCAGTTTCAGTTTCCCTTTATAGCCTTGTTAAAATACCCACGGGATGAAATGGGGTAGTAGTTTCTTTTTTGCCACCTCTACGTGGCTAATACATTATTTCTACTCCCGTTCTTCAATTGGATTTATAATAGTTAATAAAGTTAGTAAAGTTGGATATTTTCCATAATAGGCACGCTTGCCATGCGGGTTGCCAACTGCATATTTTTAATATTTTGAGCTATGATCAGGAAGATGCTGCTGCCCATCTTATGTAGTTTTCTACTTATGTTCATGAATTTAGTTCTTCTCACACGTTCTCAGCGAATAGAACTATATTTATGAAATCTTAAAATCTACTCAAACGTAAAATATACTGGCATATGATGCTAATCAATATTCAATGGGACCAATATTAATAAATACGATGAAATTTAACCTTATTTTATCAATATAATATCAACTTTAATAATGAATATTATGTAAATAACTTATTTCCAATTCCAGGACAATTTTCCGTAAATAAAGACACATTGGAAGCCCGATATAAAAAAGTACATACGTAAAGTACGATGCTTGACGTATGATATTTTTGCGATTCTGATTAACTAACTTATGTGTTTCTGTAGCCTATAATATTGCCAATATAGATACAAATACCAACGTGTCTCAGACAAGTGATCCAGTTTTGCTAATTTAAGTACGAAATAGTATTATCGATGTTTCTAAGTTCAAGCCCACGCGAGTGAAGCCGCGGGTTAAAAGCTAGTACATAATATTTATGTTATTCTTACTAAATTTATTAACACCGCAAGCAACAGTAAAAGTTTTCTAAACCGTTAAGACTGTTTTCATTAAGTTTGATCAAATGTATAGCTAATTAACGGTTCGCCATTTTTGTTCTTCAAAAACGAAATAGTTTCCTAGCTAGCTAACTACCTAGGTAGTCTAAAAATAAACAAGTACCTGATGAGTACGGCTCGCAATAGATATTTGGGCTTAACGTAGATACATATAACATTGTCGATCGAGATAATAAAATTGAATGGGATGAGGGAACTGGAGCGTGCAATTTACCCGTATGTTTCAAGAATATCTTCACTAACTTAGTTTTTATAAACAGTTAAATATAATCACATAGGACTTTTGGTGGTTAGAAAATGTTAACTGAAAAGTTAAAAATCAGAATTGTTATAAACATTAGAATATTTATTATTATACAATAGGTAACATATAGCATAAAAATAAAAATAAACTTCATTTAATTCTACTTCAAAAATTCATTTTAAATCTGGTTTGTTTGAAATAACAATGGCTGTCCACACAGACTCCACGCCCGAACGTGATTAATACGCGTGGTCAATTTTATTTCATTGTTCCAATATTACACCTCCGTTCCGAATAACAAAACCAAAATTTCTAATTATTTTACGTTATCTTTAATGAAGTAATGAAAAATTAATAATAAATTTAAAACAACTTATTTAATAAAACTGTAGTAGTAGTAATTTTAACGTAAGTTTTTAACAACAGCTAAGTTTTAATTTGTCTGTTTCTCTCGAAGTAGTGAATGCCACAAGTCCCACCATTAAAGTACCTACTTAGTTTGAGGTGTCTATCAATAAAGAATAAATGTACAATAAAAAAGTATTGAGTACAACTAAACAACCGTAACTTTAAACTTAACCTGTTATGCATTAAATATCTCTATATTTTAGTTATCAGTGATTGGACCCTTCTTCATAGTCATATTTTTATTCTATTGATAGTTAACTACTACAGTTTACCATCTCTGAACCAGATTAAGGAGACTACCACTGGTTCTGCTAGTCAGCAGATGTTATAAAATAGAATGAGTAAAATGAACGAATTTTATTCAATATAGATTATTGTATAATACCTATTGAGTCAGTTTTTTATTTACCACTGGTTCGCAAAAAACCTCTTTCCTGGAAATAATCAGTACATGAAAGTAACGAAAATAAAGTAATCTAGCTGTCTCAACATTGGTTAGACTTCTAATCTTTTTTACCCCGTTAGCTCATGGCCATACTCTTATTCGATATGATAAATCCACCTACCGCTGGCTCAGGTAGGTATCAAATTTGATACCAAATACTGTCCTATGAAAATATATTTTTTTATTTTAAACAAAACCAAAGAAAATATGCAATGAACAATATAGTAAAAGACAAAGATATGCTCTTTTATTTTAAACCATAACGTGGCAATGAAATTCTCATAAAAAAAATGGACTTTTGGCGAGAACTCTAAAACGAGGCGGTCGATTTAATAATTTTTACTGTTTTTCGTTAAAAATATCCTGTGTGAATATTACCAAAACTTATTTTAGTCAGTGTAAATAATTGTACATTGTGTGAATTATCAAAATGAATGAACCGGAGGACCCAGGTGGAACTCCGAAACGATCCAAAATTGTTCGTAAAAGAGGTACGAAGGAATGTGGACTGAAGTAGGCGGCGGTGAGGATGACTTTATTCCGTTTTTTAAGCCAGGTTATCTGAGACTTTATCCTGAACATTGTACAAATACGGACTTCAAAGATTTTGTTGAAAGCCGGGACCAACAGGTTAAAATTGGAAATAAAAGCCCAGTTTACTTAAATCATATTTTTACTTCGGAGGTGAAAGGTGTGGTAGCGTTACATAGAGTCAATGCCAATAAAATTGCGGTGCTTTAAACAATACAACACTGCAAATAATTTCATCACAAATACAGACTTTTTAACAAAGCACAACTTGAAGGCACATATTCCTGCAGCGCAGATAGAAAAAACTGGAATCATCAGATATGTGCCTACCAGCATTTCGAACAAGGATTTATATACGAAACTGTCTTCGATCTATGAAATTATTTCAGTGAGAAGATTCACGAAAAAAGTCGGTCAAAGTACTGAAGGTCTCGAGACTGTCAGTATAACTTTCTTGTCAAATATTCTGCCCGATAACGTCCAATATGACCTATTTTCGTTCAGGGTGTTTGAATATGTCCCGCCGTTACAGCAATGCTTCCGGTGCTTCAGGTTCAACCACCCTGCGAAAATTTGTAATGGTAAACAACGTTGCTCGATATGTGCTGGGGAGCATAATTTCAGAGACTGCGATAAAAAAGAGAACCTGTGTTGTGTCAATTGCAGTGGCCCTCACCTGGCTATTTCCAAATCTTGCCCAATAAAAATGAAAAAAAATACTTGAAAAAAAGGGTAAAATTACTTATGCCTCTGTTGCAAATACAATTACGTCATCTGATTTTCCGTCTTTACCGGCACAGTCGAGCAGCATTGTTAAGAGCCTACCATCAATGAGCCAAAATGTACATAAATTAAATAAAAATGTAAAAATTGTAAATAATGTAAATAAAACAGTGCCTGAACCCAACTTGAACCAAACTCAACTTAAAGCTCAAATTGCAAACAATAAGAATATTCTTATGACAATGGTTCAAAATTTAGTTGAATTGGGTAATAAAACAGATAATGAACCTGTGACTACTCTGTTCATTAAAGACTTACTTTTAAAAAATCTGTCACATTAATGGACAGTACAGTACATAACATACAGCATTTATGTATAGCTCAGTACAATATTCAAAGTATACATAGGAAAAAAACCCTTACTCTCTAAATTTTTAGCTGAACAAAATGTTGATATAATTATGTCTACTCAATGAAACTTGCCTTAAAGATACTCAGCATATTAAAATTTCGGAATATAATTCCCACTATCATAATGCTCAAAATGAGCATGGTGGAGTAGCAATTTTGATCAAACCGTATTTTAAATATAATATTATTCAAACCAGATTTTACCAAGATATTCAGACTATAGCATTATCGTTATTTAAAAGTGATAAACACTTAACGATTCTATGTGTATACTGCACTCTCTCGAATGGTAACTTCAAAATAAGTAAACTGCGTAATATAATCAGAGATTTGCCTAAGCCAATATACGTGGCTGGAGATTTCAACGCTCATCATGTGGCATTTGGGTGTATGACCACGAAAAGTCGGGGTCATCAATTATACGATTTAATTGATGAATTTGATCTGTGTGTCCTTAACAATGGAAGCTTCACTACTATTAATTATCCTAACCGAAATCCTTCGGCTATTGATGTCAGCTTTTGTAGTGCTCCAATCACTCCACTATGCGAATGGTGGGTGCATGATGATTGTATGGGTAGCTATCATTTTCCTACGCTTACTCGTGTTTTATTGTCCGTTGATAGATACCAAATTAATCCTCTCATTGAAAAATTCTTATACAACAAGACAAACTGGACGAAATACAATGAGCTGTCTATAACTGCTTTTTCTAATTTTGAAGTTAATAATGAGAATCCATTACAGTCATATGACGAATTTATCGAAAGGCTTGATACACTTAAGAGGGATACTGTACCAAAGTTTGTCAAAGCAAATAATTATCGTTGCAAACCTCCAGCACCTTGGTGGAGCGACATATGTGAACAGAGTGTTATTATTGATAATTATATTAATTACAAAAGACTTAATGCTGTTAAGAAAAAGATTATTTGAGAACATAAACGCAATGGTTGGGTGAACATCTGTAATACTTTTAACAGAACTACACCTGTTAATATTATTTGAAAATACATCAAATTATTTAAACGAATAAAATGTAATAATAGAACATATAAAGATGAATTTGTTGTCCCTCTCTTAGAAAAATTATCTCAAAATGGATGTAGGGTTATTGATAATCTAGAAAGTTATTTTCAAATTAATAATAGTCTTCAGAAGTCCAGTTTCCTCATAGAACCCCTTACTTGGAGTGATTTTTGTACAAGTTTACAATCCAGACGAAACACAACCCCTGGTTTAGATGATTGTCCATACATTTTGATTAAAAACCTAAATCAGTCCGTTCAAAAAAAAAAACTATTAGCTAATCTTAATGCTCTTTGGCACTTAAAAAAAATTCCTGAATCTTGGAAAACACAGTGTGTAATCCCTCTACTTAAGCCTGACAAGCCACCTGAAGATCCTAACTCATATCGTCCCATATCGTTGTCATCTTGTGTTGGAAAGCTTAATAAAAACATGATAAAGATGCGTCTTGAGTATTATGTAGAGGCGAACAACATTATTCCACATGTTCAATATGGCTTCCGGAGAGGGTGAAGTTGTGCTGACAGCTTCATCTCTCTCTTGTCAGATCTGAAATATGCCAATAATAATAATAATAAGTCCAGAGTTTGTGTTTTTCTGGATGTTCAAGCTGCATTTGATAATGTTGACCCGGGCATTTTGGTTCAAGTTCTTTCTGACATTGGTATACCAGGCATGCTTTGTCATTGGTTATTTAATTTTTTAACAGATAGAACTTTGTATATAAGGTATAATAATATTTTCCATGGTCCCAGAAAAGTCTCCAAAGGTACAATGCCGGGGGCTACATTATCTCCATTGCTGTACAATATATATACTAGTCAAATTCTTAATTTTGTAAATATAGAAGGTGTAAATATTCTACAATTTGCGGATGATCTTGTAATATATTATACGGACCATAATGAAGATAAAGCTGTAAATAATATAAATAATGCTTTAGACCAATTGTACATATATTATAACGACAGGTTGGCTTTAAAGATTAATCCCAACAAAAGAAAGGCCATGATTTTTGGTAAAGATTTCCCCTCTAATGGCATACTCTACAATAATCATCCAAATTCAGTTGTACCTAACCATAAATTCTTGGGTGTTGTCATTGATAACAAACTTTGTTTTGATTTACATATCAATCACATTATAACTAACTCTCTTAAGGGTTTAAATATTATTAGATGTTTAGCTGGTGTGACTTGGGGTGCAGACCCCAAAGTTTTAAGTATGCTGTATAAATCTATAGTCAGAAGCCACTTCGACTACAGTTGTTTAGCCTACACAAATAGTAGTAGTGTAAAAAAACTAGACATAATTCAAAACAAAGCTCTGCGAATTATTACTGGGGCTATGTGTTCAACTCCCATACGAGCTATGGAAGTTGAAACCAAAATAATGCCACTGTGTCTCAGAAGACTTCTGCTAATAGAGAGATACTTACTAAAGCTGTTATCTGGTAATAATAATGTTCTCAAAAAAATAATACCTTTTCCGGTACAATCCTCGGCACAGCAGACTTCGGGAGGTGAGCTTTTACGAGGTTATTTCCCAGTATTGCCTCTCATTGTACTACAAATGTATGAAGATTTTAAAAATGTAATTAAACAATCAAAGTGGACATGCTACTCTTACCCATATTCCTGTATTATATTTGAGACCAATATTGTTACTAAATTTTTTTTTAATAACTGTGAATTATTAAGTTTTCTTTCCGATAATAAGTACTATACTTTGTATATAGATGGTAGCAAAAGTGAGCTCTTTGTGCGCAGTGCTATGATCCCCAATCCAAGATTGGTCAAAGTTTTCTTTTGGATCCTAAATGCAGTGTTTTTACTGCAGAGGTATATGTGGCCCTCGAGGCCCTGAAGAGGATCGCACATATAAATAGTTTTAATAATTTTTTAATTTTAACTTTAAGTATGGTCCAAAGTTTAACCAATCTCAGATTTGACTTTAAAAAAAACTATATTTTGTATAATATTAAAAAGTTGTTATTTAGTTATGCACAAAAGGGTATACAGGTCTCTTTCATGTGGATTCCATCACATAGGGGCATAACAGGAAATGAGATAGTAGATAAAATTGCACGTGATGGAACCAACATGTTGGATGTTAACTCCATAGTAAAAGTACCTTTGACCGACTGTTATGAATCTATTGACAACCGGGTCAATAGCTTATGGGTCGAATTTTGGAAACAAAACCAAGAACAAAAGGGTAAATGGTATGGAAATGTTCAAGAAAATCTGCCTGTAACACCATGGTATAACAAACTGAAAATGACCAGTCGGGACTTTATTACGACTATAAACAGACTGCGTGGTGGAGCCACGTGCCTAAGGCTGCCGAAGTCTAATTCCCCGGTCGAACCTTAAACCTATTACGCGAGATATTAACTAAAGTGGACTATATATGCGATTGCTTCTACTTACATACTTACTTACTTACTTATCGTCACGCACAATCCCTAACGGGGTAGCCAGAGAGAACAGATCGCCAAGTGTCACGATCCTTACATACCTCTTTCGCTTCTTTCAGGTTCATTAACTTCTTCATACATGCACGTCTAGGTATCCGAGTACTCTTGACCCTCCCCTCTTCGAGCAATTTGCTCACATGGTCTTCGAAAGTTAGTCTCGGTCTACCTCGACACCTTTTAATATTTACTTTCGCTCTATATATTTTCTTCACCATTCGGTCTTCACTCATTCGTTCAACGTGCCCAAACCATTGGAGTACGCCCCTATCAATTTTTGTGATAAGGTCATCTTTCAATCCTGCCATATTGCGAATCTCTTCGTTTCGCTTTCGGTCGGCTATGGTAACGCCACACATTTTACGAAGAGATCGCATCTCCACTGCATTCAACTTGCTTTTATGCTTCTTCTGGCATACCCAGGTTTCGCTGCCATATAACAAAGTCGGTACCAAAACTGCGTTATGTATTGCAAGGCGTGTACTCTTCACCACGCCTTGCCTTTTGACTAATGCATTCAGGGCACCATTGACTTTGTTTCCGGCAGCGACACGCCTATCCACATCTAAATCACATCTTCCATCCCGGCTGAAAGCACTCCCCAAGTATACAATTTCATTTACCTGTTCTAGACATTCCTGATTTACCCATATTTCACATTTCGTTCTCTCTTCGTCCTTTTCAAATACCAGAACCTTAGTTTTCTTTCAAACGGAGACCTTTAATTTCACATTCCTCTTTCATACACGTGACTAATGCCTGCAGTTCTGCTTCTGATGGTGCAATAAGCATTGCATCATCAGCATACAGCAGACAATTAACTTTTATGTCACCCAATTTCACACCCAAACAGCTATCTTTCAGCTTCTGTAAACAGCTGTCGAGATACAGTATGAACAGCCAGGAAGACATGACACAACCCTGTTTTACGCCCGCTTGGACGCTAAACATGGGTGACAGGTCATGCCCTACCCGCACACAGGCTTTACAGTCATAGTAAAGTGACTGCACAGCCCTTAACAATCGACCATCCACACCATATCCCGGCAACAGTTCCCACATTTTCTTCCTTATAACCTTATCAAATGCTTTCTCCAGATCCACAAAAGCACAGAAAATCCTCTGATTAACACTCAGAAGCTTCTCCGTGATCATGCGGAGAGAAAAAATTTGATCCGTGCATCCTCTTCCAGGTCTAAATCCGCATTGTGCCTCCCATAAGAATCTTTCCGATTGCTCTTGCATCCTGCGTGTCAAAACCTTCGAATAAACTTTACTTGCTAAACTGGTCAAGCTGATCGCCCGATAGCTCCCGCAGTCAAAATGTGAACCTTTACCTTTATATAAAGGCACAATGACCGCGGATCGCCAATCATCCGGGACATCTCCCGTTCGCCAGCACAAATTGCACAGCAGATGAAAGCTGTCCCAGACGCGAGGCCCACCGTACTTGACCATTTCAGCAGTAACTCTGTCTAGTCCCGCAGCCTTACCACATTTCAAACTTCGAATCGCACGTTCAATCTCTTTCATGCTGATGACCTCAGTGTCATCGAGGTCCGTGTCTGGCGTGCCAGTCACGGCGTCACCCCCGGATCCTTCACTAAGATCATGACACGCATACAATTCTCTATAAAATTCACTCCATCGCTGCATGACGTCCGATTTTTCTGAGAGGACGTCATTGGTTCTAGAAAGCACTTTGTTCATTCTTAAAGCTGTCGCACCTTCCAACCTCTTTCCAGAAGAGTTTGGAGTTTTCCCTAAAGTTGTGCGACAACCTCTCGTCCGCTTCTATTCTACACCTTTCACGTACTTCCTCAATCAATGTTTTCGCATGAACTTTCTGCAGCTTATATCTTTCTTTCATCTTCTCTCTCATATGCTCATCGTTACTAGAGACTAAGTAGTCTAACCATGCTTTTTTCTTCTTTTTTACAGCTTCTTTCACTTCGTCATTCCACCATGCATCTCTTCTTTTACTACTACCTCTTTTTGTCGTACCACATACTTCTTCCGGTGCACTTACTATTCCATCCCTAAGGTTCTGCCATGTTCTCTCCACACATTCTTTCCTGCCATCGATGGTGTCAAGCTTTTCGGCTACCCTCGTGTGATATTTGTCCCTAGTATCCGCTTCCTGAAGCTTCCAGCTTCGGATGCGCAGACCGACTGTGGTTCTGTTACTGCCGTCCGGTGGCGCCAACCCGCGAACAAACCCCTAAATCTAGTAATTACTAGATAATGATCCGTTTCCAGGTCAGCACCCCTGAACACTCGTGTATCCATCACCTGTTTTCGCAGTCGGTCATCCACCAGGAACAAATCAATCATACTTCTCTCATTCTTTCTTTCTCTAGTGTACATATGGATCTTCCTGTGATTAAACATAGTGTTTGTCACAAGAAGACCCTTTTCCTTGCATACAGCCAGTATAAGCTTGCCAGCATCACTAACCCTTTTATCTCCAAACTTTCCAAGCACCGACTCGTATCCTGGTCGAGCGATACCTACCCATCCATTCAAATCACCACATACAACAGTCCTTTCGTTTCCCTTAACCAAATCTAGAACTTCTCTTGCATTCTCCCAAAACTCCTCCAGCTCAGCCCTGGACGACGAAGCTACCGGCGCATAAACAGCCAAAAGGAATAACTTCGTCAGTCCCATTTTGAAGCGAACCCAGAGAAGTCTTGAGTTCACAACCTTGTATTCAGTCATAAGATCGACCAACCGGGACGACAACAGCACTCCCACTCCTTGGCAGGCGTTCTCGCTTTCCGGGACTCCGGACCATATAGCTAACGTCCCGCCAGGGAGCTCTTCAATACCACTGCCTTTCCGTTTGGTCTCCGACATACACACGACATCTAATTCTCTTTCTTTCATTATTTCGATCAACTCATTCGTCTTATCTCTCATGCCTCCTCTAACATTCCACGTGCCAACTCTGCACTCCGTCCTCCACCTTCCGCCGTATCGGGCTGTGCGTGACGGGTGGCGGTCCCCATCGCCGCTTTGCGCGCTGCATGCCACACCAACGGGGACGAGCTGGTGTGCGTCGCCTTGGGGGGACGCAATAACCCTCGTTCCCATGGGTGCGCAGCTGTGTAGAATTGCAGCCCTGAAAAGGGCTGGCAGGGGTCGCGACGAGCACGCTTCTACAATGACCCCCAACGTTCTTTTCTATGTTTACGTAAAAGCGACTACTATGGCATGCGGTACAATGCACTCGCTCTTCCCTAAACTAAAACTATTATTGTGCCAAGTCGATGAAAGGGAATCCTGCCTGATTAGGAAAACACAAAATTGGAGCGGGTTAAAACAATTATATTAGGCAGGAACTAATTAAAGGAGTATTGACTCACCGGGGTTTCTTCTATCCTGTTGAGCACTATAGCTGCAACTTCTGGAACTTCTTCTGGAACACTCCGGAGAGAGGCGGTGCGCGACTATATCTCACACGAGGTGAGGCGGGTTTCCTGGAGCTCGATTGCTTCCAGGCTAAAGCGGTTTCTACTAGCGGTGTGGTTTCAACGACGACTGCGGCGGAAAGAGCTGTTGTTCCAATGACTGGCGCGGCGGGAAGAGCTGTTGTTCCAACGACTGGCGCGGCGGGAAGAGAGCTGTGGTTCCAACGACTGGCGCGGCGGGAAGAGTGCGCGCAACGGTCACGCGTGTCTTATATATCTTCGGTTCCGATGATTACGCGACATTCTAGAATCATCTTCTTTCCCCTCCCACCCCACCACCCCGATGTGTCGATAGGAGGGTATGAATGATATCGTTTTTTCGAAAAGGAACAAGCGACTTGGCACCTACCGTCCGATATAAAATAAACAGGAATGGGTTTTCCGCGCAACCATCTCCCCCGCCCTTGAAGGATTTCCTTCAAAATTAACTAATACAACTAGAGCTAAGATCAACTAACAAAATAACTAACTAACGCTAAGATCACCTAAATTCAACCACAATTTTAATCTAGAAAGCTAATTTAAATTATGGAAGAGGCAGGGGGCACAAACGGACAACCGGACGCAAGTAAGACCCAACCGTGGTCTTAACGCGAGCTATCCTAACTACTCCGTCGGAACCTGGAAAGACCTCTTCGACAATTCCTAACGGCCAGTGGAGAGGCGGCGTATTCTCTTTGGTGAGCACAAACTACAGTTCCTACAGCTAAAGGCTCAGTTGCTGTGTTCCATTTTTGCCGAGACTGCAAAGTATGCAAGTATTCCATCCTCCATCGTTTCCAAAACGATTGCACTAACCGATCTAATAATTTGTGGCGTGTGGAAATGCTAAGTCTGTTCTCATCCATATCTACGGCTGGCAAATACTTTAAAGGCGTTAAATTCAAAAAATGTGCTGAAGTTAGAGCCAGCGGTTCCGAGGGGTCACTAGACAACGTACGACAAAGTGGGCGACTATTCATTACGCATTCAATTTGAGCGAGCACCGTACTTGGCTCTTCGAAGGACAAAATTTGATCTCCTATTACTCGGTATAAATGACTCTTTAGACTCTTGATATTAGTCTCCCAATTGCCCCTAAAATGACTCGCGGCTGGGACGTTCAGAGACCACTCAATGCGGTTCTCGGCTAGAATGTGAGCGAACTCCGAATTATAATACTTGCTAGCTAAGAGCTCCTGTAGTTCCGATAGAATACGTTTTGCACCGACGTAGTTCGTACCGTTATCCGAATACAGTCTACTTACAGGGTCACGGCGGGAAAGAAATCTTTTAAATGCACCCATAAAGCCTGCTGTGCTTAGATCACCAACGAGTTCTATATGCACCGCTCGAGTAGTTAGACATACGAAAATGCAGACGTAAGCCTTTGTGGATCTTATACCACGCCCGCGAGTGAGCGTGACCTTAAACGGACCAGCGAAATCAGACCCGGTGTGCGTGAAGGGCTTTACTGATTGTATTACTCTACAAGATCTAAGTTCCGCCATTTCCGGAAATGACGGCTTGGGGCGTGCCCAAAAGCAAGCTATACATCTGTGCACCCGATTGCGTATTAAACTACGTGCAGAAAGAATCCAATAATTCTGACGCAAAATCGACATCAACAAGTCGGGGCCAGCGTGCGAGTTCAATTTATGATGGTAGTCGACTAATAAGTTCATGATATGGTCTTTACGCGGTAAAACAATAGGGTGCCGTTGGTCGAAACTCAATTGCGAGTTGGACAAGCGTCCACCTACCCTTACAATCTCATCCTGTAAAAATGGCTTAAGGCGTTGAAAGGCGCGACTACAAGCTCGATTCGATTGTAATCTTCTAATTTCTTCAGAGAAGTGCACACGTTGAAGTTAACGTAATACTAGCGACTCGACATAGTTGTAATCGGATGCTAAGACATACGAACGTCGTGGTAACAGCTTCGCGAATCGACAAACGTAAATTACGCTACGCAATAATTTCAACCAAGAGGACAAGCGGTTCGCCAAAGCAATGATTGGAGAAACCTCGCTCGAAACATTCGCCACTAGAGCGTGTCTCTTCTCTTCCGGCGGTTGTGACACTGACGAAGGTTCGAAGTCGGTTATTGGCCATTGCGAGGGATCCAAGTAAACCCAAGCAGGTCCGTGGAACCAAAGCGGGTGGTCCATTATTTGCATCGGTGTGAGTCCACGGGATAGACAATCGGCGGGGTTTTCCGTGCCGGACACGTGATAAAAGTTCCGCGTTTCTAACTCGTCTTGTATCTTGGCCACTCGGTTCGCGACAAACAAAGTGGAGTCGGAAAAGGCAAATATCCTTTCTATGTGAACTCTATCCCTACATGCGCTGATAACTGCGGTAGTAAGCTTGGTGAATACTAATATTGCGCAAAGCTCTAAGCGCGCCAGAGAGACAACCTTACGGGGGGAGACTCTCGACTTAGAACTAATGAGGCTAATCTACCATTATTCTGGACGTGGAAATATACAACGCCCCCGTAAGCCTTCTCGCTGGCGTCTGCAAACCCAACGACCGTTATGGCGCTATTCCTATCTACGTTTATATGACGCGGTATTTTAATTTCTCTTAATAAAGGAAGTTCCTCTCTAAAGCGCTGCCACAACCGAACAATGCTGTCAGGCGGCGAGTCATCCCAGTCGCATTCCAATAACCAAAGTTGTTTAATTAAAAGCTTAGCGTATAATA
The DNA here is from genome assembly GCA_036936625.1 of Parnassius smintheus behrii. NCBI lineage: Eukaryota > Metazoa > Arthropoda > Insecta > Lepidoptera > Papilionidae > Parnassius > Parnassius smintheus. Next base: position 21,208,556 of record JAUPFT010000014.1, read on the forward strand.
CCACCGGAGCTACGAAACCCATGACGTCCCATAATCTAGCAACGCATGACAGTATTGTGCGCTTTGTGCATTTCTCTACGGGCGGATTTACCTTAAGGCTAAACACGTCGGACTCTGGTGACCAACACAGACCGAGCACCTTGTGTGTATCAGAATCGTCGAATTCCTTTATCGCCGAAAGACGGTGTGATAGTGGGATTGTATCCAAAACCGGACGCGAATTACTAGTCCACTTCACAAGATCGAATTGACCCGATTTCATGAGCCTTATAACCTCGGCGGTGGTTAGGGTTGCCTCCTCCACGCTATCGACCGAGTACACAAAATCATCCATATATAATCCGCTCTCAATTGCCCTCTTAGCTTTAGGATACGAGGGTCCTTCATCGTGAGCGAGCTGTCTCACCGTGCGTAACGCATGAAATGGGCTCGACTTTAAACCAAAACAAACGCGGTTAAATTCAAACACCATTAGAGGTTCCTTTGGGTTGAAACGATATAAAATGCGTTGGAATCTACGGTCGCATTCACGGAATGCAAAGAATGCAAAGAAACATTTGGCGAATATCGGCGGATAGTGCTATACTAAACAAACGAAAATTGACTATTATATTAAATAAACTGCCCTGTAAATTTTGCCCACTATAGAGGATATCGTTAAGCGACAGGTGAGTGCTAGTTTTAGCACTAGCATCGAGCACTACACGTAACTTAGATGTAAGTTTGTCCTCTCTAATGACTCCGTGGTGTGGTATGAAATACGACGGTGTGTCTTCGCAGTTATCTAATTTCGAAGCCACAAGTGATATGTAACCCTCTCTTATATACTCGTTAATGACGCCGTCGTAAGCTTCCTTTAACTGGGGTGAAGCGAGCATCCTACGCTTCAAGCTGTAGAAACGTTTTTCCGCCATTTGACGCGAATCGCCGAGAGATAAAACATCTCCCTTAAAGGGTAGCGCTACACTATATCTACCGTCGCGATCACGCACGGTCGTGCGGACGTAAATTTCCTCGCATATCCTGTCATCTGAGCTAGCTATGGGTGGGACGTTCACCTCCTCCATCTCCCAAAATTTGCGGACTAACGACTCGAGCGGTTCGACAGCCATACCACAATAAGAGGTTGCCGAAATACTATCTATGATGGGGGCGGAGCCAAGGATCACATAGCCCAATACGGTTTCCAGTGCGTAAGGCGCGGTATGCGAGGAGTTGCCACTGACCTTATTGTTTAACAAAAGATGAGGGAAAAGCGATGCTCCAATGAGCATGTCTATGTTTCCAGGAACGGCGTAAGTGTCGTCCGCCAGAGTCAAATTCTCAAATTCGATCATTGCCGAGGTGTCAACCGAAACGGTTGGCAACCGTTCAGTGACCCTATCTACTACTAGTGCATTTATATCTAAGTTAACATTACGATCTATCCGAGAATAAATTTTTAAATTTATATATCCCTGTGTCGCTTTACTAGTGCCTCCGATGCCTTTAATTACCGGACATGAAAGTGACCTATTTATTACTAAGCCTAAGCGCTGACAACATTGTCGCGTTAAAAAGCTATTTTGGGCTCCGCTGTCCAGCAGTGCACGGACGCTTTGTTCGTTTCCACGCGAATCCCTAACCAAAATACGTGCCGTACCCAGTAACACGGTTGAAGGAGGTTGTGCTCCCATATTTGCCAATGAGCACAGAGCGACATCACCAGGTCGACCGCTAGAATCGTTGACCTTAGTAGGGGCGAATTCCTTGTCCGCTTTACTTGACGCCGCTATGTTGCTATTTTCAAAATGTAATAGCGTTTGATGTTTCCTGGCGCACTTGCTACATACGGAACTCGAATTGCATTTTGCAACTAAATGCTTATCGCTTAAGCAGTTCAAACATAGGTTGTTTGTCTTTACTAATTTATAACGCTCGCTTGGTGAATATTTACTAAAAGTCGCACAATTATATAAATTACCGTGTTTATCTTTACATACTATACAATTATGCTGGAGTGATGTTGGCGTAGCGGTTACGTAAGTTAACGACCCTGCTATTTTAGATGGTTGAGTCTGTCTACGGTCGACGCACCTTTTAATCTCCTGTTTAACGTTCGGAGAGCGCTGCATCACCTTTATTTGATCTTGCACGAACGATGCTAAGGAATAAAAGGAAGGCATCTCCGAGCTACGATGCTCCATTTCAAACGCACGCACGGTGTCGGGGTCTAATTTCTTTAATGCAACATGGAGAAACACCACGTCCATAAGATCATTTAATTTCAAATTCTTAAGTGTAGCCACCGATGCCACAAATTTATCTAGAAACTGCTCTAAGCCGTTGATGTTCGCGGATGATATAGATTTAAGATCGAATATCTGGTTCAAATATTCGGAAGCTAACATTCTCCTATCTTCATATTTAGTTTTAAGCGTTTCGAATATTAATAAGTAATTGTTTGCTGTAGGTGTAAAACCAGAGCAGATCGACTGTGCCCTGCCACTAAGTTTACTAATTAAGTAATATAATTTTTCGGCGTCCGATAACGATGGGTTATTGTGTATATTGTTTTGAAAACTACTGAAGAAGAAGGGCCACGTCTTAATATCGCCATTGAATACCGGAATATCTATTGGCGGCAACCTAATCGAGTCACTTGGACGTACCTGTGTTTCCGGCTTTGCTTCGTTTTGAGATTGTAGGGATCTCGCAGTTCTTTTCACGCGACACAACATATCTTCGAATGCCAGCAGCGGTTGGTAGTTCACTATGTATTTCGGGTCGATTTGTAATTCCAAATGATTAATTTGGTCTAATATTCTCTCGTAATCTATCCGCAAAGAATCTATCGTTTCGATTTCATTCAAAAAGGTTTCCCGCACTGCTTCTATATTAATGTTCTTTATATAATCACTTATATTCTGCATACGCGAAAAGAGTATGTCCCTCTTGGCATAAAGCGTTTTAATTTTGATTTCACTTCCACTAACTGCCATTTTAAATTATTATAATAAAGTTATATTAATCACAATTAATCTCACAACGCACAAACAATGAAGTATGGACACTCGGTATGCCGTATTACGTAATTAAATCGAACACCTGCGCAGCGAGTCGAGGTGACGCGTCATTTGCTAAACTCAATAATTTTATCAAGATTGTGGGTAAGCGTATCAAATGGTTCCTATTACACTGTTTCAATTATTTAATAGGCTTTAAATTTAATCAAATACGAGCGCTATAAAACGAATAATTCTGTTTGCGAGTACCTAATCAAATTTTAAATTTAAACGAACACTATTTAAGTCTATTCCCTAAATTAGAGTGCATTATCTAATTAATTAATTCAACAATTCGACCAAATCCTGCCGAAGTGACCATAAAATGGTGGAGCCACGTGTCTAAGGCTGCCGAAGTCTAATTCCCCGGTCGAACCTTAAACCTATTACGCGAGATATTAACTAAAGTGGACTGTATATGCGATTGCTTCTACGCTTACGTAAAAGCGACTACTATGGCATGCGGTACAATGCACTCGCTCTTCCCTAAACTAAAACTATTATTGTGCCAAGTCGATGAAAGGGAATCCTGCCTGATTAGGAAAACACAAAATTGGAGCGGGTTAAAACAATTATATTAGGCAGGAACTAATTAAAGGAGTATTGACTCACCGGAGTTTCTTCTATCCTGTTGAGCACTATAGCTGCAACTTCTGGAACTTCTTCTGGAACACTCCGGAGAGAGGCGGTGCGCGACTATATCTCACACGATGTGAGGCGGGTTTCCTGGAGCTCGATTGCTTCCAGGCTAAAGCGGTTTCTACTAGCGGTGTGGTTTCAACGACGACTGCGGCGGAAAGAGCTGTTGTTCCAATGACTGGCGCGGCGGGAAGAGCTGTTGTTCCAATGACTGGCGCGGCGGGAAGAGAGCTGTGGTTCCAACGACTGGCGCGGTGGGAAGAGGGCGCGCAACGGTCGCGCGTGCCTTATATATCTTCGGTTCCGATGATTACGCGACATTCTAGAATCATCTTCTTTCCCCTCCCACCCCACCACCCCGATGTGTCGATAGGAGGGTATGAATGATATCGTTTTTTCGAAAAGGAACAAGCGACTTGGCACCTACCGTCCGATATAAAATGAACACGAATGGGTTTTCCGCGCAACCACTGCGTTTTGGTCACTCCACCGTCCCGGCCCACCTGGCTCGGTTGGGCATAACGGAGAGTAACTACTGCACCTACTATAATAATTCTGTTGGTGATATCGAACATTTCATATTTATATGTGAGTGCTTTTCATTTGACAGATTGATTCTTGTCAGTGAAATAAGTGGCATAGTGCAAAATCAAGTGACAGTGCAAGATCCCTCCCGCCGCCTGAGTGATATGTTAAAAAATAGATCCTATTACGTACCTCTATATAAATTTATCAAAAATACTGTGGGGAAATTATAATAAACCGAATAAACATACTCAAGACCTGGCCTAAAGGTCTAGATACCAGGCCATAAACTCCAAAAAAAAAAAAGAAATCACTCTGAACTTTCGGCGTTCCACGTGTCGCATTGCAGAAGGTGCTCCGTCTTTTTTAAAAAATTTTATATTCGTATCTGGACTAAAAACGAAAGTATTATACTTTTTTGTATATTTGTATAGTAAATACGTAGATATATAATTTGTGGCATAAAAAGTGAAAAGTAAGTGCCAAAAGTACTTCGAAATCGAGAAGGCCCATTTTGGCGGTTGGGTCAAAAATGTGTTATTTTTCCAATTCTAATTTATTTTTAGTGTAAAATGTAACTAAAAAATAGTTTTATAACATATTTAAAATAACTTGACGTTGTATTTATTTCAAATTCACACACAAATATATTTGAAATATTGTTCGAAATGTCATACAGATAAATATTATTATTTTTTTATTTTTTTAATATTTGGTATGAGTAACGAACAGAAACACATAAAACATAAAAATATACATATTTCCAAACATTTTCATATAAATTTCTCCAAAAACAAATGTGTAGGATTCAAATTAGTAGTAATTTTGGCACTAAAAGTGAAGTACATACTACTACTATGCTATAAAGGGTAATTTATGAATTTTATTACAATTTCTAGCAACTAAAAATATATTTATTTCTTTATATTATATATTTTATTCGATAGCTTATACATTCAACAAAAATTCCTGTAAGTGTTGTCCATAAATATTGTCTCAAAGTGAAAATATAGAAAAATTTGCAAGTTAGAAAAAAATTTGCGATTCCCGCCATTTTTAGGTCGCGAGCAAACGGGAGTATAACATGTCGCGACCTCTGAGCTAACGTGCTGCAGAACCAAGTCTGCCAGCTAATTTAGATATAATTATGGGGGTCCCATTGAAGCTTCGCGTTAATAGTAATACCAAGAAAAACAGTGGTATCCACAAGACTCAACACTTCCCCATTTAAGAGCACACTGGTATTTGGATGTTTAACATTAGGTATTATAAATTTAATATATTTTGTCTTATCTCCATTTAAGAGCATATTATTAGCGTTAAACCAACAGTGTGCCGACAAGGTTAGCTGCTGTAGGTAAAGTATGTCCACAATAACTAAGTACAATAATGCGTAAGCATGAAAGTTAGCATGTAGTAGTTTGCCTTTACCTTATTCAATATGTAAGCCAACCTTCAGTTACATAGGTGGCCCAGGTTAGGAGATAAATTTGTAAAGAATTTCGTAATTCATGTCACGTGATGAGCAATATATTAAGAAAACTGTGCATATTATACACATCATAAAAACAGATATATATCAATATATCTGTTTTTTATTTAGCATTAAGAATTTACCTAATTTATTATTTGATAGTGATGGACAAGTTTTATTAAAACGTAAAAACACAAGTTTATAATTTTATATAAACTATATATTTTGCGTTAAATTTGAAGGCACAGACACAGTTCAGAACGGGGCAGCTACTTAAAAGTTAACAAAAGAGGGTTTAATATTTTTGCTCTAAATAAAATAATTAAATAGGCTTGTAGACTACAAAATATAATGGTTTTTTATTTTTTCGCCTACGCTATGTATTTAAATAAAACTATCCATAAAACTAGTTTTGTTTAAAAGATACAAAATATGCTAAGAGTGAATTATGAAGAAATATTACCTTTTTATCACTCGAAAAATGCAATATTAAAAAAATTACCCCATTCAGTGTCAGTTTATATTCCTGACACGAGGTTATAAACCAAGCCTGACGGACTACATCCGCTCAGTAGGGAGTTGATGCTTGTGAAAAGGAAAAACGGGGCATTAAGCCACCCTTTTTGGATATCCGTAGCCACAGGTTATCACAGCCCTTGAGAGATGAGTCAACAATTGATATTAATATGAATTTAATATTATTATTCAGGTATTTAATTAATTATTTCTACCTTTGATTTCAAGAAAATAAAGCAAATATTTAAACAGAAATTAACATTACATAAATAAGAAATTAGGACTGATTTTTAGCATACTTATTACAGGATTCGTATTGCTGTGTGATAGATATGTAAAATTATTTACCGCCCTACTTCCTTCAATATAAGGCTATAAAGGCAACAGAAAACATAGATGTGTTTTTTTAGTTTTTAGACAAGATGAAAGCTAAAAGTTTGGTCTGTTCCTTCAATAAAAGGCTATAAAGGCAACAGAAGACATAGATGTGTTTTAGTTTTCAGACAAAATGAAAGCTAAAAGGTTACTCTATTTACAATATTTTTGAAGGAGTAAGGCTGACAAACGAGTACACAGTCGGTAGATGTTGCGGTCCATAAACACCTACATTTACCATTGATTTAGAAGACAACTACACAAGTATGTTTCTTATACACTTTTAAATAAACATCATCTAGCAAAATTAACAATTATACAAACGAAATATTTTATGTAATATTAAGCGTTAAGCTTAGCAAAGTTGGACGGTCAAGTGCTAAGAAAACTGTTAAGGGACATTATGTCGCAAGAAATACAATTTTCGCCCAATAGGTATTACAGCTAGGGTTAATATGAGTTTGACAGTAAAAAGCGTTACTCATTATTTACTTATCTCTGAGTACGATACACATCACGTAACAGAAAGTTGACGTACTCGTTGTCCTATTATGTCACGTGTATCGTGATCGTATAAGAAAAACATTCGTTTTTTTTAGTATTCATATCAATGCGATTAATTTCTCACGGTTTAATCTATTTGGGAATTAAAATCCACTTCATTATGCTTAATGCTTATTTTTTTGTTCCAAAACAGCAAAAAAGCAAATATAAACCCTTACTCATTGCGAAATTGTATCATTACTTTACTCTAGATCAGCTTCTTTATATAGGTACGAGCTTAGGTCAAATTGGCAATAGAGTTCTGTTATCAGTTATGGACAGATGCTACATATTAACAAGCAGCTTTAGATTTAGTAGTATTATGTATATCACGAGCATATTTGGACTTCAAGTAGTAGACAAATGCTTGCAAAATTTAAATTCGCTTGCAGCGGACTTATCTATTTGTATATAATAAAAGCGCCTTCAAGAGAATAGTGAATAGGCTTTTAATAGTGGGTGCGTTTTACTTTACAAAATTGCATCACCACCAACCATAAACTAAGATCATTGTTGAGCACTAGCTTACAATGCATGAAAACAATATTATCGCTTTAATTCTTATTTCGGTATATGAATTCTTCATAACCTGCAAGTAGCTTAACAAATCTTGCGGAGGTAAAACATTACACTGAACTATTGAGGCAATCTCTTGATAACGACTGACAAACGTATGGTCTTACACTGCGAAAACAGATACTCAGATTGTACGCTAAAGTTTTAGACAGTATCTACGAATATTAATGGCAACATTTACAAGCAAAACGGGAAACATTTTATTTTTGTTTTATAAATTTTTAACTTATTTATTTTCATCTAATATTGAATAAACATAATATATTTTATGTTATTGACCACAACTGTATAATTCTCTATTTTTATTTTATTTATAAAATCTTAATAAATATAAATAAAATACTAGTAATAAACATATTAAATTAAAACACGAATTCTTCCAATTAAAGGAAAAAAAGTGTTTTACAAAATTATAAAGTATGTAATTCTTAACTAAAGTAAAAATACCTGCTAAATTACCACCGTCTTTTAGTAGTGTACCCAGGATACTGGCTGAGTTGCCCTCTGTATTGCGAGGCCGATATGCTGAATAAAATATATACCAGATTTTTAGATACCCGAGACATTGCCAGGACGTGATATCTCTGATATCTCTGCATAAACACCTTGCTTCAAAATCCCACGGCCCCAGCATTTCTACACCAAATGGCACAAAAATGTATCCCTCCCCCCTCCCAAGAGGTGTTGTCACTGCAAGATGTGATAGCGTTAGTATGTCATCACAAGTCGCGTCTTCCCATCAGGTCTCTTGACATCGTCCCGCAATATGCCATTTGGCGCTAAAATTGCAAGTACGTTGGCAACGGTTAAGACTAATTGAATGATGTCATTTATAGCTGCATGGCGAGGGATGCAACCAGCGATCTGCTGGTACGCCAGGCCGTGGTGGCCGAGAATGGCGACTTCTGTAACACAGCGGCTGATTTTTAAACCTAATCTCAGGCTGATAGCAGGAGAGAAAAAAGTACTGTCCACGAGTGTTCAGGTATTTGATGAAGGCCCGTCTTCCTCTCCAATATTTCTTAGGAGTTGTTCTGCTCTGTAGGTTTTCCGTAGTTTTATAATAGATTTTACTGAACCTGGGTATTGAGCAGCTCATCCCAATGGTTCTGTGAAGCTGCGTTTGTCGGAATCACCTGATCTTGCCCGGTCTTATTGTACCAGGCTTCCTGGGCCTGAGTCAAGCACGTGACCTCTACATCACTGAGTGATGGGTTAATATTTTTTCCAATGAGGTCTGACGTGATATGAACTGAAGACAAGTAAGCGGGAAGTGTTACGCTGGAACCTCTTCGGATGCCTAGATCACCAAGTCTAACGGGAAGGGTGGTCCAAGGATTTTAATTTAATGGAAAATTTAGAATTTCAGTAATAGTTTTCTTTATCATATCATCGAGACGGACGTACGTCCAAAGCGTTGAACACAGCAGCACGTACGTAAAATTTGGCATAAAAAGAAAAAAATTACTGTGGCATACGCAATGAAGATATCATATGAAATTCCTTAAACAATTTTTTTCAGATGACTGGATGACTTCTGGAAATTTAAATTTTTTTCACTGATAAAGCATTGAAAGGACTTATTCACGAAATAGGAGCACCTTATCTTTATATTTGGGGCTATGGAGTTAAATTTTCAAACATTTGCATTTAAAAAAATTCAATTTGAGATAGGCTGATAGAACTGAAGTTATTTATTTTTTAACCCACTTAATTAAAAAAGGAGGAGGTTCTCAATTCGATTGTGTTCTTTTTTTGTATGCATTTTACGCGATATCTTCGTAGATTGTGAATTGATTTTATTAATTTTTTTAAAGTACCCTTAACTTACCAGCTTTTAGAGTAGTTAACCGACGAGCATGTATGCGTAAGTGTATATGGATGTGGAAGAGGCGAGAGAGGTATGTCAGGATCGTGCTAAATGGAAACCTGTAGTCTCTGCCTACCCCTATGGGTGACAGGCGTGAGTGTTTATATTTATGTTTATTTTTTTTAACTAAATCGTTTTTACCTCAAGTGTGGTCCCATAAAATTTTGAAGAAGAAATTCCGCCCCCACGGGTAGATAATAGAGGAAAAAGTTTCATATTTCACTATTGTATAAGGAAAATCATATATGTATGATATCTTCGTAGATAAAGAACCGATTTTAATTAATCTTTTTTTAAGTTATACTTCAAGGGTTGCAAACACATAACTTCTTTTTTATCAATTCAAAGTCGGTTTTAACTTCATGTTGAAAGTTATAATTATTAACTTATAATTATTTATAAGGGAAAATATCCTTTCATCTTTCTTACAACCCATTTAAAGTCTGCTCTCTATATAGGCCTCACCCGAAACGAGGATCCCGATTTACTACATTTGGCAGGCATTACTACAAAAAAGTGTTAACCTAATTATGACCACTGTCGTCTCAGCTCTAAAGATATATATGTGTCTGTCACTTTGTTACCGTACATACGATTGTCGTGGTCTACATTTTTTCTAATACAATATGACTCTAATAACCTTTACGAGATTAAGAATAATAAGATCGTTGAATAATTACAAGCTTATTATTATAGCAATTCGCTATATTCAATCACAATTCTACCGATCATCGATCACGAGTCTACCGATTTCTTGGCCTAATACTCTTGGAAAAATTTACTTAGGAATTACAACCACTAACAATTTAAGTCTAACATTAATCCCTACGAAATCGATTAAGAAACTGTAATATGATTATATTGATCAAGAAATCAAAGAAGGATAGAAAACTTAGAAAAGTGGATTCTAATTTCGTAACAAAGGGTAAATTGGAGATAAAAGATCAGGTAACGCGGCGTTAAACTCATACAAGGTTCTTAAATAATCAGTAGTAATTTTTAAAAATACGTTGTCTGGACGATGAAGTTCGTAAATCCTTTTATTTGCGAGTATATGTCATGCCTAAAAATAACGTTCATAAATCACTTTTTAATATTTAATATTTTTTGACAAAATACCTTTTTGTGGCTTATGTATACGAAATAGGCACACGGACTTTTTCATGGATGAAGTAAATGTCTATACTTTTGTAGAACATTGCATTCACGTATCACTCATTAGCCATTATGCCAGGGCATGCGAAAAAAGCAGTTTAGCGGCGTTTTTTCTTCTCACTTGCTTAACAAAAATCAGTAAATAACGCTAGCTGTGTGGTATAGCTTAATTCTAGATAGCCTATACTATTTCTTATGAATATGGCTATTACATATAAAATGAATTTATCAAATCGGACTGGTAGTTCTAGAGATTACCGTGTTCAAATAAACGAAAAAACAAAAAAAACTCCTATGCTTTATTATTTTATTATAATTATATTACACATAAAATAGATATAAAAGATAATGTTATATTATAAAATACACTTTCCGCGACTTGCCTAAGGAAAGAGTAACTTAAAATACAAGTTTTGCCATAGCTTTTTTCGTTCATTCATGAATACTTAGAATAGTTTTTTAAGTGAATTCATTTCCATTGGTAAGTTTGTAAGAGTATTTCGTTCTTTACGTAAAATCCACATTGTTGTAATTTTGTTACTATTGTAACCGTGGTAGCACAGAAGCTGAGCGCTCGCCGTAAGTTTCATAGCACAAAAAACCATCCGGGTTCGATTTACACCAATAAAATGTATAAACTGTAATTTTAATTGCTGACTTATCACGTGCTCATCTTGAGAACGAAGAAAAGCATCTTAAGAAACGCTGTATTTCTGAGGTAAAAATAACTCGGTTAAAAATATAATAAAGACGTGAAATCCGCCAAGACGCACTAGAGCGTCTGCTGTAGATTTATTGATCCATAAGCTCCTCAGAAATGAAAGGAGGCATATGCCCACTATTTATAAGTATAGAGGTTGTAATATTACGACTGTGCTTTTCCTATTCGATAACCAATATTTGCCAAAATATCGTCAACCATCATCACAGCACTAACTGAACGTAAAGTTCCTTAACTAAACATGTACGAGTTACGAAAGCTTTATTTGAACAACTGAACCAAACAAGTAAACCGCGTAAACGAACAGTGTGTAGGCTGTTTAGCATTACATACGATAAACGGCAGTTTAAAAAAAAACTACCATGACAAAATGCCCGCTTAGTCATTGCAGAACCACTCGTGGCTCCAAGAAGGCATAAAAAAATCTCCATAGATCTAACAGTTAGTGAGCCCTTTGACGTACAAATATATAGTACCTTCATTATATTACATTCTGATGTTTTCAGTATTTACATTGTGTTTTCTTAATTGATACAAATTAAAGAAATCTTTGTTACGAAAATGATAATGTATAAACCTTCATTACTATATCATTATATTTATTCAAAGCTATTAAATAGTAACATAAGAAACCTTAAAATGGAACTTTATTATTGACCGTTTCGTCTAAGAATATTCACTACCCCATTATCATGCCATCGGTGTTGTTAGAGGCGATGGAGAGAAACAAAGAAGGAGGAAGGTAGCAGCGTCTTCCTAATAACAATAAAAAAATAAAAATTGCAATTGTCAACCTACCCGCCAAGCGTGGAGATAAAAAGAAAAATCACTTCCAAATGGCGATCTATGGGGGTGGCTTATATGTGTATAGCTGTGAACTTTTGCTAGACTGTTACGGTAACGATAACATCGAAACCGCAGTTTATTGCCTCGTGTTCAGTTTCTTAAACTATATGACCGGCCACTTTGTCAGTTACCCTGGTTCTACTGCTAAGATTTCTACCACGAAGATAAATTCCACGCGTAGCTTCCTTCATAGCTCGCCGAGTAACCTAAAGCTTCCTCATAATAGTAGTATAAGACCACGTCTCTTATGAAGCATATGCCACTGGCAATACGGACTGGTCACGGAGGGACAGTCCCCTATTGACCCTGGGTCCTGTAAAGTGCTCGAAGCGTCTGGTATATAAAAAAGTTAATGTACGCCATATAATCTGTAAAAAAACTAGTATAATTTAAATGTGTAGTGTTCGCGTAAATATAAGAAATCATCATACAATACTTGTTCCATGCGGGATTCGAATCCGCGGTTCTCAGCACCGCATCTCAAAGCTAAGCCACTGCACCGTTAAGCCGTCGTTTTTAACTCTTCTTTTGTTCTTTTTACATTTTCAAAAAAGTTATTCGTCGTTTGGCAATCGATTAGCAATATTCCAGGTCCTTCATACAGAACGATTAAAGTCTTTTAATGGAATCACAGCACACAGCTTTGAACGACGTTTGAAGCAAAAAGAAACTTATTCAATTCGAACCTTTTATTTTCTCAGTCTAATAATGTTGAACGATGCAACCATCTCGGCATATTCACGATAGCCCTCTACCTGTTATTTGAAAAAATGGTTTTCTTTCATACTGATGCTCATATAAAAGAACCCTTCTCTTATTCAAAAAGTCTTTTAGTGGTGGTCTGAGAGTTGACGTTATTTAAGCGGGGCAGTCACTTAGAATTATCTAAACCTCTCGTTCATTCACCCCTACCTGTATGTTTATATTGTAAAATATTTGAGGACAGAATCTTAGATTAATCGTAGATATTAAATGTACTAATAGAAAATTCATTTTATATTATTAATAAAAACAGTCGCAATAAATATATTATGTACTTTAATGGTAATTATATAATCTTATTTAGAAAAATTAAATAAAAAAATAAAATAAAATCAGGACTATTTTGTAGAAATTACTTTGATTACTTTGCCGAAATCCATTACATTAGATGAGATGTTAAAAATTAATAAGCTAATATCCACGTAGTAACTTAAAATGATGTGTCTTACCTAGTTTGAAGAGCACCCCGCCCTCCCTCAGCTGCGTGCACTATCCCCGTCACCTGTAAACCCAGCACCACGACTCCTAACAACGCGTATTATAAATTCTTATTTGAAATCCGCAGAAAGTATTGGTGTTTCTATGCCGTGCAAGACTAAAACCAAAAGGAACTCAAAATATATAACTATATAGAATACATATTATTTGACCTTATTACAAAAATAGTTTATATTTTTAGTTACAGGTTCATCAAATCGATCACGGACAATCGGTATAGTATCATGAGTAGAGCGTCGCGCTGGGAACGTGCTGAGAGGAACTAATTTATTTTAGCCAGCTTGGTTAACTGGCTTCCCCCGAGGTGTGCTGACCCCAAACTTAAACTGGACTAAACCCAAAAGGGCTTAGTATTTTCACAGATGGTTCTAAAACAAATGAAGGTGTAGGATCTGGAACTTTATCTGAAGACCCTAATATCCACATATGTACACCGCTGGGTACCTATAACGCAGTCTTTCAGCCAAAATGTATGGGTATCATTCCAGCGACCATTGCAATAGATGCTAGAAATGTAAAAGACTTCTCCATCAGAATACTGACCAACAATATAATGATTGTACTACAAACTCTGAGCTGTAATGGACTCAGGACTAATATATGAATGCCATCTACGATTAAATGAGGTATGTAAGCACAACAGTGTGACTCTGCAATGGATTTAGGGACACAGGGGATCTAGAGGCAATCATGCTGCAGACCAACTGGCCAGAAGAGGATCGGCTTGACCACTATAGGGCCGGAACCAATAATACCAATCACCTTTGGTTACGTTCGCTCACAGGTACGTAGTAATTTCACTGACCTACATGCTAAGCTTTAAAAAAATATAGCAGGCGGTAGAAAAGCTAGGGAGGCCCTGCCTGAAATAAACAGTCATCTAACCAAGGTTCTAATGAGACTGAAAAAGCCACAGATCAGAATTGTGACAACAGGACATGGCTCCTTTAGCAAACATTTATTTACCATAAGTGTTACAGATAGCCTCCTTTGCAGAGCATGTATGAGGCAGGAAGAAACGGTGATTCACGTGTTGCTGACATGCACGGAGGCCGCTGAATACAGGGTTAAACATCTCGGCACGCCGGGATCGCTCCCCGAAGTTGCTTGCAACATCAAAGGACTGTTGAACTTCTTAGAGGAGATTTCATGGCTCGAATTACAAATTATTCCTGCCCACACATTCAATACGCGCTAAGACGTGGAGTTGCGGAAAACAGCCCGTCGTAAACTTAAACTAAACTAGTTACAGATTTAAGTTAGAATTTCATGATAGAAGCATTGACTTATATATTACTAGGATAGAAGTCACGCGGACTAATGCAAAATAAAACGTAAAATATGGAATATGACAGCAAATGCCAAATGCTAAGACGTCGCGGATAAGAATCTTCTTTAGTGGACGGCTTGGACAAATAATCATACTGTATTCAAGGTAGTCCTTCAATCTTGAATAAAGTATGATTCTTTTCAAACCATAGGATCCACCAGAGACTATCAATAAATTACTTTTTATAATAAGAGGAATTTGAGAGAGGGATTTGGTTTTTATTTTAAAATAGTTTATCTTTCAAATCTTTCACAAGGTAACATTATCTAGTCAAAGTGGCCAGTACGTTAAAACTACGGGCTAATACGGAAAATTTATATATAAACGCCTATGATTCAGCTATGCACGGAAGCTTTTTTACATCTCATCGCAACTCTAATTTAAACAAGACGTGTTAAAATAATAAATAAGAATAGAATTGAGGTGAAATCGTTATTTGTGTTGTTTTCGTATCTGGAATCACCAGACTAACATAGGTATTTCGCATTTTTAAATAAACACATTAGCATTACACTAATTTATAACTAATACATGCTAAAATGGAGTGTATTTGATAATGATATAACTACGCTATGTAGTGGCGATGTCAGATAATCCACCATCCCATAGCCTCCTATGGGTGTGATAAGAAGCGACAAACCGAAATTTAAATAGAAGATGAGAGAGAATAAAAGACTGTATTTGCATAACTGCTTGCCAAGCGTAGCAACTATGGCCGATATCCCTTACTGTGAAATTGACTTTCAGTATAAAAATAGTAATATATCGTATCCGATATTTTTCTTATTCAATGAAATAATTATAATCTTCAACAAAGTCAAATTGAACAAAATTTAATCACTCGCTTTTATCGTGTGAACAGATAAATAAGAAGGCAAAATAGTCCACAGGAAAACGGATAAAGTGCTCACATGAAACAAATAGCTGAGGTTTATGCAAATTGGGTTCCTTTGCATTTTACCGGATTAAAATATTGCGAGAATTAGTTCCACGTCATATATCCGGGTAGCAACTATCTTTGTTGTTTTTTTACTGGCTTAATATTATTTAGTTACATAAGATTTTTATTCATTCGCACGTTTAAATTGTTTTAAACGTGATTTGCAGCACGAATGGGTCAGCTCGACCTGGGAAGGACCACGCTCGCACAGAATACCAGCATAACATAGCAGCTCAATATTGTTTATAGTGTTTCGTAATGTGAGTGTAATGAATGGATCCTGTTTACTGGATATGTGGCATTCCATCTTAGTCCTCAGGGATGACAACGCATTTCCATTTTGATTCTTGATCGAGGATGTGTACTACAGAATCCGCTTAACATCAGGTAGGTTGTATCTCGCTTGTCAACATATATTATATAAAAATAACACAATGTTATTATTTGCGGAGTGTAAGTCATTTATTTCTGGTATATCTCAACACAAATCTGTAATTATCTTGAATTCCCCACGTTTTTCTTAAAAAATTAATACAAAGAATTTTTTTCGAATTCTAGAATAAGGAATTTTTAAATATTATGAATACTGCTGAATTTATCTTTTACCTAGAAACTGCAACTGAAGCGGGTTTAAGCAGATCATGTTGTGTTTGACTGTGCACTTGGCGCAGTCTTCCGAAGTGATTCTATACAGAAGAAAAGTCTATACTATTACTATACTATAATATTACAATAAAACGAATTTAAAACGCAGCTCATAATTATAAAACAAAACAAAATTAATATCATACTTTTCATTTAAGGTATATAGTTGTAAGACTCTCCTCACATTTTATTAAAGTTCATCTTTATTTTCAATGAATCCTTTCCACTGTTGGAGGATATTTGATCCAGTTTTGTTAGAACTTCGGGCTT
The DNA here is from genome assembly GCA_036936625.1 of Parnassius smintheus behrii. NCBI lineage: Eukaryota > Metazoa > Arthropoda > Insecta > Lepidoptera > Papilionidae > Parnassius > Parnassius smintheus. Next base: position 21,225,285 of record JAUPFT010000014.1, read on the forward strand.
AATGCTGCTTGATTCCAATTCGGTCAAACTAACTATACTTATTGCCTCTAGGCAAATGTAACTGAATACTATTTCTATTTCAAATCTGAAATAAGTTTAACTTTCACAATAGAGTTATTTTACCCGTCCTTTATAAACTTTAATAAGAAATTATATACTTTGATAATAATTTCAGATTCTAATCTGTCACGCTTACAAATAACAAAAACTAGAACTTTAAAACATAACACAGGGCAGTGAATAATCCCAATTATGTTATAAATTATACTTTACGCACCAACTAAAGTCCCCTGGTATACCTATGCCACATATTGACAAGACCACGGGTAGTCTTTCACACACATTCGCTCTATGGCTCCGCCACCAACCGCGTTTCGGCCGCAAAAGGTAGGGAGAACGGTGTAACGTAGTATCAATAATCCCCTGCAATTACACCTCAGTCGAGGTGGAAGTGAGAGAGGAAGACACACCCTTCACCGTTATCACTGCTTACTTTATGCTGACGATATGAAGATATACCGTGTGATAAGTGACGTGAATGGCTGACTGCATTGCATTACAAAAAGATATAGATGCAGTTCACAATTGGTGTTCTGCTTATTTTATATCATTAAATATCAGTAGGTACTTAGTTATCACCTTCACTTCTAAACACAATTACATGGATTTTAGATATAATATCAATAGTGAGCCACTGACACGCAAAAAGATTATTAAGGATTTGGGCGTATATTTCGATTAAAAATTTCCGTTCCGTCCGATTTATGAGTATATAGCAAAAAAAGAACCTTAGTTAAAGTCCTTACTTTCAGAACCTTAGGATTTATAATTCGTGTAACGAAAAATTTCTCTCGCTCTCTCTCGCATTATTTCGATTATTTTATAATTAGTTTCGTTCTGTACTAGAGTATGCTTCTACTATGTGGTCACCATTTTATAGGGTACGTCGTGAGTGTGCAGAGTTGTTTCCTTCGCTGAGTTTGTGGCAGATATGATCACTTGCGTCGTCTACAATCACACGACTCGACTGAAGTTAAAAAAACAAGAGAAACAACACAAGACTGTGCATTCTCGTACAGGTTGCCCAGGGTTACTAAGACTAATTAACTTCAATTCCGGTATACGACAATGTGTTCAAAGAATTTTCAGGTTAGACACCACAAGAATAATACTTCCTTTTTCAACTCTGTTTTCAAAATGTTCCGTGATTACGACGAGATTTAGCGTAGTAACGTATATCTAGATACATATATTCAATGGTAGCCTTGTTAGGTTTAAAAGAAATTTACGTGTTTCTCTTAATATTTAATGTATTTTTTATCTAGTTTATTTTTGCTACGACAAAGATTCTACTGCAGTTATATTATGCTGTTTACACTTTTTTGAATTGTAGTTTAGATTAACACCAAATATACTTTTAACTTTAGAACTTTATATAACTAATATCTGTTTGTGTACCTTATTTAATAAAATAACACACTTCCGGTGTCACACACGGAGTGAACTCCTCGGAGCAGTCCTTCATCTCGAGCCGATCATGTGGGTTACTCTTAGTTCACCGCGGGTAACCAAGTCACGGCTTTTTAACACTATTGAGGTTAGCTGTAGAACTTAGTGCTGAGCTCTTCTAGCAACTCTTCCATGATGACCAAATCGTCAGCAAATCGAAGGTAAGTAAAATGTACTTGCCATTAATATTGATACCGTACGTTTTGCAGCTTAGCTTAAAGACGTCTATCAATGCAACTATGAAGAGTTTTGGGATATGGCGTCATCCTATGTTACACCATTCTGCAACTAGTTGGGTAATACTCTCGTTTGCGCTTGTATAACCATCGTAGCACTACTGTATTAACAATTCAGTACTTCGATACAGCAACAGACAAATTGGCATCGCTGAAGGAACTGTAAAAATGCCCATATTTCGCCGGCATCAAAGGTTTTCTCATAGTCCGTATGCGCAAAAAAGTGGCAGATGGTACTCTTCACTCTTCTATACAATTTAAGCTTAACAGTATGCATATGGTATATTGCTATAAAAGTTTTCTGGAAACTGGCTTATTTGGGAGCCTGGATGTCGTTATTTATGCATGCGGGACGATTCATAATGACTCTTAAAAACAGCACGAGGACGCGGCTCTTAAGGGGAATCGGACTTCAGTTTCACATCAAGGGTGCGAGACGTCTTACACACAGTTAGTAATTAATTAATAGTGCAATGTGTATTATGTTAATAAAAGAAAGTCCCACAAAGTTACTCTATTAACAATTTCAAATATTTTATTAAACATAACTGCATAAAAAGGTCTATTATTAATATATATGAATATATGGTTGATAATATCACCTTGGAGTGAGGTGGCAGCTTCAAATCCGTTTCTTAAATATGTTTTATAGTTTGTAAAACCTGTGTTTTATTGTAAAATTTTACTTTGAAAAAAAAATCCGCAGTGTTTCTTGCTAGTTCTTTCCACAGGCAGAGGACAGAGGTTTTTCCATACCAGTGTTAAAAGTAAAAATGTGAATTGCAATAATAATTTCTTGAACAAAAATATAATACATTTTAATTTAATTTATCTAAAATGAATGAAAATTATGCTACACTATTCCCTGTAATCTACTACCCCTTATCTGTACATATATGGTGTGACGAGAAAAGAGAAATGAAATAGGAGAAGGGTAGTAGAATATTTCGTTCTGTAGGAAGAATATTGCTCAGAATTGTCACGACTGGCGGCTTGGCAATCCCAGTTCTTTTATTTTTAATTATGTTGTTAAATTACATTCATTGAATATTAGCAGCGTAAGAAAAATCTACTACCCCTTATATGTATATATATATATATATATATATATATACATATATATATATATATATATATATATATATATATATATATATATATATATATATATATATATATATATATATATATATATATATATATATATATATATATATATATATATATATGGTGTGACGAGAAAAGGGAAATGAAATAGGAGATGGGTAGTAGAATATTTCTGATTACAACACAAAAAGTTAAAGAACTGTGGTACATGCTACACACTATATATACAATATACTTCTTCGTTCGTCTCTTTATTGTTAATGACTGGTTCTGCTAAAATAAAGAAGAAAAAATAGAAATATTATATAATAGCATAATGCATAATGTTTCTAAAATAAGGCTTTACTGCAATAAACATACAAGTGAACGCCTCAATAAATATAGAATACGACGAAACGGTTGCGAGCAACTTTGTGGTAATTATGGTTCACAATAGGTATTTGCGCGCAATGTCGCTACACATAGAGCTTTTGATGATGTTAATAAAATTGGATGCAGCGCGAAATCCGATTAATGGCGCTGGAACGTGCAATTTCGTGAAAGCTATCAGTTAGTAAACATCTCACGCAGTAAACTCCATTCATTTTAATGGAAAAAAGTATTCCGTAATATCTGATTCATTAGTAAAAAAAAACCCTTAAAACTTCAAAATAATATGTCATTAATAAAGTAAGAAATAAAAAATAATTTATTCTCTTTCTACAACAATCACATACATGTTTACCTTAAACAAAAGCATCACATTTGTCAAATTACCCAATTAATAACATTAATATACCCGTAACTTATTGTAATGGCGGCCAAAAAGGATCACCAACCGTCCGTTGAAGTAAGAGGCGACTACAGCAAACGCCAGAAAGATCTTACCTCACAAAAGGAATTTTACAAAACACAGACCTGAACCACATACAACCATCGACTTCCTGCAATTATAAATTAAGTTATTAAATATAAGGAAATCAAAAAGCCATGGTAGCATAGGGCTTTAGTGCTCGCTGTAAGATTCACGGTACGCCAGCAACGCGAGTTCGATCCTCGCCGCCAACAATGAAATTGTTAATTACCAGTGGAGACGCCAGTAACTTAAGGTATCTTCGTTAAAGATTTAGTGGACTGTAATTTTTGGGTGCATACGACAAAGGGGTACCTAAATAAGTAGGTGGGATAGCACGCACTGACTTGATGAGGGCTGCCTCGCCTTCCTCCTGGAGTGTCTGCCATACAGCAGGCCCGCCACGTGGTTCGGTGCACACGCACTCTAGGAACAGTTTCGTGAAGTCCCACACTCTCGACCTTTGCCCTTACGGGGGCGTCTCACACTTTTATGAGTCACACAATGTCTGATGCGGTGAGTATTAAACATAAACAGGAGAACTCAATGTTCGTCCTGCGCGGTTTGCGATATATCTAAGACGCGACGGCTGGCCGTGCGTCACGGAGAACGTAATGTCACTTAGTATAATGACGCGCGCCGAGATCCTCTTTTTCACCTCGGCGGCAGCGCGTGCGGTAGGAAAGGGAAGGAAGGAAGGAAACAAAAAATATGCACTAGTCATGTTGATAAAGTAGATATAACTTAGGACGAACTCAATGCGATATGTAATGTAATGTTGATAAAGTAGATTGTTAACTGGCGTTACCATTTCCTCCCGCCCTTAAAGGGTCACCTTTAAAAGACAACCGTAATATAAAAGTAAAAGGAAAACAAATAAATAAGCGGTATATAAAGTGAGAGGATGCGCTCAATGCGCATGTCTCATCTACTAACCTTACTTGGTAAGCGAGAAAATGTATACATAAATATAATATTGCGGTTTAATACTTTTTTAATATATATAAATATAAACTTAAATCCTAATTTAGATAAATAATTATAATCAAAATAATCGTGATTTATTGTCTTGGGAGAGGGCAAATACGAGCAACAGGACGGAGATATGTTCCCTTAGTAGTTCTCACGGTCACTACTCGAACTACGCCATCCTTCGAAGGATGAACAGACTCGACAATCACTAATGGCCAAGCAAGGGGCGGTTCATTATCATTTATCACAATTACAACCACGCCTGGTACGATAGCCGTAGACGGGGTGTTCCACTTCTGACGAACTTGTAATCCGTGAAGGTATTCCGTCCTCCACCGGTCCCAAAACGACTGAACTAATTTATCCAGTAAAGAATGCCTGTGTAACAGACTGGTAGAGTCAGATTTGACTTTGGGTGCGGGTAATGACAATAAAGGTGCGGTATTCAAAAAATGACTCGGAGTAAGAGCTGAAGGCTCTGCAGGATCAGAACTTAATACTGTCAAGGGCCGCGAGTTTAGCAAGCACTCAATTTGCGCAAGAACAGTATTAAGCTCTTCGTATGAAAGTAACTGATGTCCGATAACTCGGAACAGATGCGTTTTTACGACTTTGATCATACTCTCCCAGGCGCCTCCAAAATGAGGAGAGTTGAGACAGATGAACTTCCATGTTATACGATTCTCAGCACACTCTTGCTCAAGCTTTGGGCGGTATTCAACGTTTAGAAATTTATAGAGATCGCGAAGATACGAAGCGGCACCTTTAAAATTCGTTCCATTATCCGAATATAAAAACTGAATCGGCCCTCGTCTAGAGAGGAAACGTTTAAGCGCAGCGAGGAAACTAGAACTACTAAGATCTGTAGCGATTTCTATATGTACAGCTCGAGTCGTGAGGCATGTGAAAACACATAAGTACGCCTTCTCGCTGCGTACACCACGACGACGTACAGGAGTGTATGCGATAGGACCGGCATAATCGCAGCCCGTGTGTGTAAATGCCTTAATAGCTTGTCTTACACGACTATGGGGAAGATTAGCCATCAAAGGGTAAGTTGGACGGGGTCTAAGCCGACTCTGCTTCTCACAGTGCGGCGTGCGGAAAGTATCCAAAATTTTTGACGGAGCAATGACAATAACAATTCAGGCCCAGCGTGTAAATTTTTAATATGATAATAGTCAATGAACATGTTCACTACATGATCACTGCGCGGGAGTATAATTGGATGTTTTTGTGTGTAATCTAATGCGGAGTTCGAAAGACGACCACCAATGCAGATTAAACCATTCTCAATAAAAGGCCTTAAACGATTGAAAGCGGGCGAGCAAGGTTTGTTACCTTCAATATTTAAATATTCCACTGCAAAATGCTGTTTTTGCAGGGCGCGGAGGATTATAACCTCAGAGAAACTGAGATCATCAGCAGTCACTACAGTAGTGCTGCGGCGGGGCAATAATTTAGCAAACTTACATACGTACGCAATTATACGTAGAAGTTTACTCCAAGAAGAGATGCGGAATGCGAGCTCATAAATCACAGAATTACAGACGGATGTGCACACAGTGTGCGACAAAATCTTCTTCTCAGGCATATTTGCAATAACCTCATTGTCTAAAGTACGAAGAGGCCATTGAGATGGATCTAACGAAGTCCACTGAGGCCCATGGAGCCACAAGGGGTTTGAAACTAATTTATTTGGCGTAACGCCACGTGAAAGTATGTCAGCGGGATTCTCAGTACCTGCGACATGATAAAAGTTATCAGCGCGAATATTGTCGGTAATCTGAACAACGCGGTTTGCAACAAAGGTCTGTCACTTGTGTGGCGAACTCTTTATCCAGTACAGAGCTACTTTTGAATCTACAAAGGTATAGACTGATATTGCAAGGTCAAGAGAATAATTGTCGAGTACTCTGCGAAGCAATTTTGAGAGTAAAACCGCTCCACAAAGCTCAAGGCGTGCAATAGATAGTGGTTTCGTCGGTGCGACTTTAGTCTTTGCACAAATCAACTGGACGGTGATACCATTGATGCTCTTTACATGTATGTAGACTACGGCATCGTATGCGCGCTCGCTGGCGTCGGAAAACCCCAGGAGTGACGCAGTACAGTTTTTGGATACACCAACATGTCGCGGGATACGTAAATCATTAAGAGCTGGTAATTCAGCACAGAATTGCCTCCACATCTTAATAATTGGCGGTGGTGGTATGTCGTCCCAATCTAAATTAAGTTGCCAAAGCTGCTTTATTAACAATTTGGCGTACGCGACTGTGGGAGCAACGAAACCCATTATGTCCCACAGGCGAGCGACAGTAGATAAGATGGCGCGCTTAGTGCACGTCACATCAGCGGGAACAGATATCTTAAAATAAAAGGCGTCACTATCGGTAGACCAATGCAAGCCTAGTATTTTATGTGGCATTGATTTATCGAACTCTACTTCTCCTGTAATTTTATGGGAAGTAGGGAGGTCATCTAAAACAGATCGACGGTTGCTATGCCATTTTATCAGGTCCCATTGGGCACCCTTGAATAAGTCTATCAGCTGCCGAGAGGTCTCACTGGCCTCGGATTCACTGGGCATAGAGAACGCGATGTCGTCCATATATAGCGAAGTAAATGCGATACGACTCGCAAGCGGATACTTTGCGCCGTCGTCATCAATGAGCTGTCTTACCGTGCGCAATGCATGGTATGGACTCGAAGTTAAACCGAAGCACACGCGATTGAAGTGGTATAACACAAGTGGGTCTTGTGGACGGAAGCGGTATAGGAAGCATTGGTAACGACGATCAGAATCGCGAACAACTATTTGCAGAAATTGTTGGCGACAGTCGGCTGTCATAGCGATTGGATGTAAGCGGAAAGATAAAATTATATTGAACAAGTCGCCTTGCAAATTTGGTCCTGAATGCAGAATATCATTTAATGATCGCTCAGTGCTAGTCTTACTGCTAGCATCCAGGACGATGCGCAGACGCGTTGACTTCTTATCTTCGCGTAAGACTCCATGATGCGGTATGACATATATTGGAGCGGGTTCATGAGAGTCATACGGCGGTGCGGGGGATATATAATTTTTAGCTAAGTATTCCTTTATGACGTCATCATATGCTAACCTTAATGTAGGCGAGGCTTGAAGTTTCCTCTCCAAGCACATGAATCGTCGTCGAGAGGTTTCATAAGAATCTCCGAGAGAGTAAACGTCATCTTTAAATGGCAGGCCAACAATATATCTACCAGTAAAAGGATCGCGGGATGTCGTAGATTTATAAAACTCTTCACATTCAATGTCTGAAGGACACTGAATGGGCGGTGCGGAGGGTGGCTGTTCAAGCTCCCAAAATCGTTGCACTAATTTGTCAACGATAGGAGACTCTAGAACTGAGCAGCACGTTAAAGAATGATTTACCTGAAGTGTCGGCACTGAGCCCATAATAACGTAACCAAATACCGTATTCAAAGCCGAGGGCCCGGACAAGTCGTTAGACGAATAAATTACGTCTGGACATAGTAAGTGCGGGACAATGGATGCGCCTATCAAAACATCAATTTTATTAGGCATGCTATAACATTCATCAGCGAGTCTTATGCCATGGAAGTGTGATAAGACAGATGTGTCTACCACAGCGGTGGGCAAAAGGTCGGTGATTTGATCAACAACTAGCGTTGAAATATTGAAGTTAATATTCGAGTCGAATCGTGAGAAAATTTTAATATCAATCGATTTCGATTTTACAATTTTTTCAACTCCACCGAATCCCTTTACTACAGTACATTCGGTATCGTGTTGTTGAACGCCTAAACGATGACAGCACTCTTTAGTCATAAAATGGCTTTGAGCCGCGGAGTCTAATAATATACGAATAATTTGTTTCTCTCCCTTAGCATCGTAAGCAAATACTTGAGCGGTTGATAATAAAACAGTTCTCTGCGAACGACTTGCGCGCGCGGGAGGCGGTGAACGTTGAGAAACATTCTTGAACGAAGTACACAGCGCGACGTCTGAACGCGCACCTGCGGTGAGGGGTGGCGAGTGTGCGGGCGCGGGGGTTGTAGACTTCAGTGTAACTGGCTGAAGCGGTGAAGAACGTGCCAGCGCAGGGGAAGCATTATCGCTTCTGCGGTGGAAGTGCAACAATGTGTGATGTTTAAATTTTCAAACTCGACAACTATAATTTGAAGAGCAACTAGACACTCGATGACTTAAACTGAGACAATTCACACATGCATTGTTACTCTTTACGCATTTAAATCGTTCCTGCGGCGTCATTTTATTAAAGTCTGCACACTTAAATAGGTGTTGATGCACAATATTATCGCACAGACACTTTGAGCAACTAGTCGTCGTGCTTACGTACGCCTGATACTTCGGCGACGAAGTATTATTACAGCGACGATTATTACCGTTACCTCGTCGATTGTTTGGTGCGCTATTAGAATTTGTACTAGAATCGGTGCGTTGCAAAACTTTGGAGCGGGTCTTAATAAAATTTACTAAATCATCAAAGGTAGGTACCATCGAGTTATGACTATATTCGAAAGAGCGAATGGTATTCGGGTCCAGCTTCTTAAGCGCGATATGAAGAACAATTAAGTCCGCGAGATTATCTAACTTTAAGTTTTGTAAAGCGCGCACTGCACTTATAAAGTCATCAGTAAATAAATCAAAATTATTTGCGGTGGCCGATTGCAATGGCTTAAATTCGAATATCTGATTAATATATGTAGATGCTAGCATACGCCGGTCTTCATATTTGTCAACGAGTGCTTGCAATAAAATTTTATAATTTTCAGCGCAAGGAGTTATACCTGAGCATACAGATAGGGCTTTGCCCGTTAGTTTACCTAGCAAATAGTATAACTTTTCAGCGTCGGTAAGCGATGTGTTGTCATGGACGGTTGATTTAAAGCTAGCATAAAATAAAGGCCATGAGCGAATGTCACCCGAAAATGGCATAAGTTCGATAGGCGGAAGTGAGAATCTGGCTTTAGACGGTGTACTAGTACTTTGTGAATTAGATTGCGAATATTGTAAATAAAGCCTATTTATTCTACCGCAAAGAGACTCAAACGCAATGAGGCTGTTATAATCAGGTTTAGCAATAGGGTTTATTTTTAATAAATGTGAATTATAATTATCTAAGACCTGTTTAAACTCAATACGTAAAGCATTAATATTAGAACTTCCATCAAGAAAACGCTCCATCGTGGAAGTGTTTATGTGGATGTCCGAGGACATATCATATATTTTTTGCACTATTTGAAATAAAGCATCTCGTTTAGCTAACAATAAAACCAACTCAGCATCAGGTGTGCCCTCATTATCCGAGGAATCGCTATTATTCGATGCTATTTGTTTTTTAGGCGGCATTACAACTTAAGTTATGCGGCAAAAATAATATAATTATAAGCGGGTAGTCTGTAAGCGACCTCGCTACGCGGTTGAATTATTAAATATTAGTTTTGTTAACGATGAACTTTAATTGTTAACTTTTATAATAATTATGAAGTTATTTATAACGAATATAATGCTTAAATATATGTGCAAATAATAAATGTAATTTAACAGTATAATCTATAGATGTAGTTAAAAGTTGATGACGTGATGTGAACATACAACAAATAATTTATATAGATAATTATATGCTTATTCATTCTATGAATATAGTTTTAAAATTACTATGAATGTCACCTATTAGGACCTATTCTAGTGTTCTAATAAGGGCGGGGTTAATCCGAAGTCGGATTAAAATATAAATAATTAATTATATAAACGCTTATTACGATAACGATCTAATAAGGGCGGAATGTCAAGGTCAATCCGGCGAGAAGTGACCATTTAAAATGGAGACGCCAGTAACTTAAGGTATCTTCGTTAAAGATTTAGTGGACTGTAATTTTTGGGTGCATACGACAAAGGGGTACCTAAATAAGTAGGTGGGATAGCACGCACTGACTTGATGAGGGCTGCCTCGCCTTCCTCCTGGAGTGTCTGCTATACAGCAGGCCCGCCACGTGGTTCGGCGCACACGCACTCTAGGAACAGTTTCGTGAAGTCCCACACTCTCGACCTTTGCCCTTACGGGGGCGTCTCACACTTTTATGAGTTACAAAGACACAATGTCTGATGCGGTGAGTATTAAACATAAACAGGAGAACTCAATGTTCGTCCTGCGCGGTTTGCGATATATCTAAGACGCGACGGCTGGCCGTGCGTCACGGAGAACGTAATGTCACTTAGTATAATGACGCGCGCCGAGATCCTCTTTTTCACCTCGGCGGCAGCGCGTGCGGTAGGAAAGGGAAGGAAGGAAGGAAACAAAAAATATGCACTAGTCATGTTGATAAAGTAGATATAACTTAGGACGAACTCAATGCGATATGTAATGTAATGTTGATAAAGTAGATTGTTAACTGGCGTTACCAACCAGTATTGCGAGTGTCAATTCACCTGCCAAATATAATGAAGGCTCTTCCTACAACGACTCTTCCTACAACGCTAGAAATTACTTTCCAGTTGTGTACTATTACCTGTTGATTATGAAGAAGACAAAAAATTGGTACAGATATAGATTTAAATGCAGAAAAAGAATGGCGGGATTCCTACAACCTCTTAGCATAACTTTGTGCTCATTTTCAATTTCGTCAATCTAACTGCTCAATTATCCGCACTTTCAAGACTGAATTTCGTTTAGTCTCACCATATTACTTTTTTGTACAGAATCATTGTGCACCATCTCTGGTCTCACGTGTGAGCAAATTTCTTAAAGCATTTTTCTAATAGTTATTTCAAATCAGATTTGCATTTAAATGAAACAAGATTCCATTTGAAAATCTTTTTATTTGTAGTTGTTTTCAAAGACGAAAATCTATTTTATTTTTGCAAGTGAAATTAAGTATAAAATAAATTTAAACAGTAACAATATGTACGATTAAATATTATAAAAATTTAAGCTTCATAATCCTTATAACAATGAGCAAAAGTATGCCAAGCTAATGCGTGTTGAGGGACTTATTATGTATTCAAAATAATTCTAATTTATTTGGCATGCAGGTTACCTTACAACCTATTCTTCTCCAGCGATTATGTCATAATTCAGTCTTTTATTTTTTTATTTAATTTCTAACTTTAGTTTTAATTAAGCTTAGTGCTTCCATATGATGGCAGATTTAGAGAATCCACCACCCCATTATATCGGTAAAACCATCTCGTCAAAAATCCGTTAAATACAAAGAGCGGTGTCAGGCAGCAGTATCCAAGGCGCAAAGCTCCCGGCACTGTGATAGTCACAGTTAATCGTGACGATAAAGGCAAACTCTCCCTACATGAGATAGGAAGAAAAAGGTGAGGATAATTTATACAAGAAAATAAAAACAGAGAATCTGATCGACTTTCATTAATAGCTATTAAACAGTGTTAAGTTCAATAAAAAAAACAATAGAGATCCTCCTTAGAATATATGGAATCTTATTTAATACTATTTATCCAAATCTATTGCGTACATTTCTACTAAGCGAGAAGACTCACCGACCCACAGACCAACGGATGGCAATCCATATGATTTTTCAGTCATTTTTTGTTATATCAGTTAAATCAATCAATTACAAAATAAAATAATCTTATAATTCAATATCTGTAGTTATTTTAATGTATTAACGTTATAAAAATATAACGTTATATATTATCTGTAACGTAAATAATAATATGGATTTCATGTCGAGCTAAAATTATATGAAAGATTTTATGTAGAGAAACTCCTTCAAGTTGTAAAGCGTGCAAAAAAGCATGAATTAATTATTTAGAATATCCACAATTCTTACGAAATTATATGTATCAAATATTATTATATTCAAAATTACGTAAGAACTTTATGTGAGATATACGTCACCGATATAAGACGTAAAGTCTCTGCTACTTTACGATCTCATTGTCGTCTAAAAAATCTGGTGATATAATTAATAGTGCTTTGCACAGTCATTATCAGCTATTATATCAAAAAATGTAAATGCAAAAAAAAACCTAATATTTCCAATTATAGACTGATATGTATTAGGTACCAGACATGAAGCCAAAATCTTCGTAACAAGCTGGAGAACCGTTTTAATTCCCCATTAGTTGTTTTTGGACTTAGTAAATGTGATCATATTTCTCAATATGGCTCGTGTTTTAAATGGCTTACTATCAAACAAAGGCGATACATTACAATTTTGCTTGTTCTCATCCTAATTACATTTGATCTTAACACTCCTTACCTTAAAAAAAAGTTTCAGTCTTCCTCATGCACGTGATAGGACTCTTCGTTCTTCTTCAATTTCCAAAAACTGCAACAAAAATCTCCCCAGCTTTTTACTAATTTATTTGGTAAATGCTTTACTGTACAAGATATACCACTCTGGAATTCCCTGCCTATAAACATAACAAAACTGTCTTCAAGAAAACTAGTATGTGAACATATTTTACAAGAATCATTCGTGAGTAAATATGGAAAATGATGTTGTTCGGTATTTATACCTATGTTTACAGCTTAAGTTATTTTTTTATTTTATCTCTTTATGCCTGCTACTATATTTCACCTCGTCTGGAGTTTCCTGAGAAAGAATGCCAAAAAGCATTTAATGGTGATGATATATATATATATATATATAGGCCTCCCCCAAGTAATGCCACAAAGCACGGTCCTGAGCCACCTGCATCCATCGACTTCCTGCATGTCTTACCAGGTCGTCACTCCATCTAGTTGGGTGTCTACACTACGCCTACCGGTACGAGGCTGCCACTCGAGAAACTTTCTTCCCCATCGGTTATCGGTTCTTCGAGCTATATGGCCGGCCCATTGCCACTTCAGCTTACTAATCCGTTGGGCTATGTCTGTCACTCTGGTTTTACTGCGGATATCCTCACTTCTAAGTCTATCACGCAGAGAAACTCAGAGCATAGCCCTCTCCATAGCTCGCTGAGCAACCTTGAGCGTCCTCATACGGCCAGCAGTGAAGGACCATGTCTCTGATCCGTAAGTCATCACTGGCAACACGCACTGGTTGTACACTTTAGTTTTCAGAGATTGAGGTATACCTGACGAGAATATGTGTCGTAATTTCCCGAACGCTGCCCAGCCGAATTGAATCTGTCGATTGACCTCTCGGTCGAAGTTGGACTTACCTAGTCGGACTATTTGTCCCAGGTAAACGTATTCGGCAACAACTTCGAGCATAGTGCTCCCAACAACTACCGGCCAATCTTAAGAACTATCCGTTGGGAGACACCATTGAGGTTATTTACACTTATATATTACACCACAAAATTATATATATATATATATATATATATATATATATATATATATATATAATTACATTTAATATATGACATACATCCAATAATTGTTTTCTACTCCATTTATTTCTTTTTTACATTATTTGTGTGTTTAATACACAAAATTAAGTTAATACATTGCTTAAAATGTTTCTGAGTTTCCTCGCTGAAAGGTTATACCATATCCTTTGAACGAGAAAGACCCATACGTCTTCACACCAGCGACGACAAGTCACTTATACAACAAGTATTTATAAATAATTAAAAATTTTGTAGTAAACAAATATAATTAAATTTGTATTAGATCTTTAAAAAGCGCTTTAATCTTATGAAGTTATTGAACAATTTTATATTACGACCAAAGTTTATAGAATGATCTTTTTGGTAGGCCGTTAACAATTTACCTAGTAGAGAATTTTTAACGCTGTGAGCTTAATGGCGTTAAAATAATTTAAGAGCTCAATAAACTTTAACAACCGACTATATTGATGCGATCCGAAGTTAATGTAATCCCGAAGCGTCGATCGAGTCTTTGCTTGTTATAGTCTATTGACGTTGTGTACGAGTATTACTTTTTAGATACAGCGGATAAAATGGCTTCATCTACTTATAAGAATATGCACGTTCATCGTCTTCGACTGCAATGTAATTCGTTGAAAAATCTCTTATTACTAAGAAATTTTATTTTCAGAAAATTCAATACATGGTTCACATATCCAATGAATACCCAGTGACCGATATACTGTTTAAATAAAATAAATTCACTTAGTTCAAATGCTAGAAATAGCTTTAAGGATTTCGATTCCGACTGTCTCGATAAATGCTGCATTTAAATCAAGATACTGGAGGACGGCCAAGTAAACAATCCAAGCACGGTGGTATCCTTCGTTTCGTTTGCTGCACTTGCTTTCTACTTGCTTGTTTGTTACACTTACTTTCAGGGACAAACAACCTCTTTTTGTGATCAGAATGCAAACTACTTCCTAATCCAATTATTAGTAGAAAATAATTAACATAGTTTCCTTCTGTGTTTGCAAACAAAGTAAAATTCATTATTCACATTATTACCCGTTGCGTTCAAAACAAGAGCGATTACTTTAAATAATATGAAGTTCATCTCTAAATGTAGGATTTGGGGTAGTCGGAAAATTTTATAATTGTGTAATACATACAACAGAAATAAAGTTGTTACAAAATTAAAAAAAATATATATTTCAAAGCGTGACTTGTTTCGTGTTTTGCGTAAATTGTATATTCCCTTCTGCGATTGAAGTAATCTACATAGTTTTACATTTTTAATTCAATATTACTCCAGAGGTAAAATATTAGGAGGAAATAAATTACCTTTAAGAAGTAAAAGCGAAATTTTTGCTTTAATAAGAACTTAACATTCAAATTAACTACAGCCAAGGGAGTTTTTGCGAAAAATCGAAAAAGAAATATGAAATCCATTTGCTTTCAGACCTTTTACATAATTTATTTTTAAATCATTATTAAAAATCTCGTAACGTTCTTTGAAATAAAGTGAAAATACGAATAATATATATTTGTTTATTATTAAATAACTATCTTTGCACTGAAGGAATATGGCGGAGACTCAAGCTAAGCAAGGAAGTATACTGTTTATTTGTTACATAAAATAATCACAAAGGAGTTAACTTCCGCCAAGAACATAAACTTACGCAATAGTCTGGTGCCAGCTAGTCTGCTCGTTTCAAATATTCTGAGTAATCAGTATAAGTAGATTTTTATGCATTTGAAAGTTTATAGGATACGAATACTTTATAACACATTATATTTGTGTACATGTTTACATCTTTTATATATATATATATATATATATATATATATATATATATATATATATATATATATATATATATATATATATATGTGTGTGTGTGTGTGTACATAATAACATAGATATGCACTTTACCTATAAACATTTAATTTGTGTGTGAATAGTTCTTTTCGTTAGATATCGACTGAAAAAGATTGGAAGTGACCTGCATTGATCGAATTCCGCATTCTATTTTCAGTACAATGTTTTGTACAAAAATTTATTAATAGATAACACAGCAAACCTCTTGTTCGATGTTTATAATAATTTTAATGTTTTGCCACTATGTTATAATGTATGTATATGCTCGTTTTGTAAAAAGTAATGTTTATGCGGCATTTATTCCATAGCAGATAAGGGTTTATCTGTTAGTTTTAATATACTTTTCAATATTTTAGCGCAATAAAGATAATTAGACAAATAATAATCAGTTGCTTTGCACTTCAATTAATATATAAAATTACCAGGCCCGCGCATATATCGGATAATGACATCAATAATACAACATATACAACCCCACGCTTAACGTTATTGTTACGAGCTTGAGGTTCGTGACAATAAAAATTGCCGATAAAATTACCTAAATTAACACTTTAATTTACTTTACACAAATTAAAGTTAAAACACTAATAAAATAATTAAACACACTAATTCACTTAATTCCGCTCCGAAGCTTCGCTTGTGTCGCCGAGTTCAACTCTGTCTCGATCGCATCTTGCGCCACCTATTTATTTAAATTAGCAAAATATCCGGAATGTTCAAGTAAACACGCGCAAGGTACCGAGAGTTCGAGTATAGATTTTCTAGTTCTTCGGGTGGCGCTGTCGGTCGAAAGATTGGTGATATCATAAACTGCAACGCTCCCCTCGCTCTCGTTCCTGACACTAGATGGCGCTAGTTGTGTCGTCGACTGGAGCGCGTAACACTGCCCCCTGCCCCGGTGACATCGCTCTAACATTCAAGTCTCACCTCTTTCCTGATCTGCCACAGACTCTAAAAAAGCATGAAATTAGTTAGATTCTCTAAGAAATAGCAAAAATTAGAAATTGTTAACAATAGTCGATAAATAGAAAGAAACAGAGAGATAAAGAGATAATTAAAAAAATGCTTTGTTTCCATTTTGTTAAAAACTATAAATTGCTCCACGTAAAATGGTAGGGTTGCTTCTAGGGCAATGTCAAGTTATCTATTCTCATTATGCATTATATAAGCAATTAAAGGATCGTTTTATTTATTTATTTAACACTTTTCCTCCTACTCCTACCTCCTAAGACATGCTCGTCCCGAGCATTATCGGTCCCATAATAACGCGCCAAGCGATCCACATGGACGATCTTAGGAGTCCCTCTTGCGCCTTTCTGTATCCGGTAAGTCACATCGTTGATCCTGGTTACAATCCGGTACGGGCCGTCCCATTTAGCTTGAAGCTTAGGAGATTTCCCTTTGCTGCGGACTGGATTGTGCAACCACACTAATGAACCTTCGTTGAACCCTTTTTTGTTCATTTTGCGGTCGTACCGGGTTTTCATTTTCTCAGACATTTGCTGGCCCGATTGTCTGACGTGCTCATAAATGTCATTCATTTTGTTCCGCAAGTCATTTGCATAATCTGTTATACTGCGTGGGGTATCAGGTGGTATCCCGGTGATCAGGTCCGCAGGCAGCCGTAATTCTCTTCCAAAGTTTGCGAAAGCTGGTGTCACTGCTGTACTTTCGTGAACAGAACTTCGATATGACAACAAAAACGGTTGTATGTGCTTGTCCCAATCTCGTTGCCGATTGTCTACAACTTTTGCTAGGTACCTCTCCAATGTCTGATTAAATCGTTCCACCATTCCATCAGATTGCGGGTGATAAGAAGTCGTTCTTGTTTTATGAGTACCCATAACTCGGCAAGTTTCCTGGAATATTTGAGACTCAAAATTCCTTCCTTGATCGCTGTGAATCTCTAAAGGTACTCCAAAACGACAGAAGACTTCATGAACTAGTTTATCTGCAACTGTTGAAGCTTCTTGATTTGGAATGGCGAAGACTTCTGGCCACTTGGTGAAGTAATCCATCACAACCATGAAATACTTGTTACCGCTTTCACTCTCCGGAAACGGCCCCGCCACGTCAATGGCTATTCTCTCCCATGGTGCACCCACATTGTACAACTTCAATGCACCTCTACTATGAGTCTGAGGTCCCTTTACAGCCGCACAACTTGTACATTTGCGACACCAGTCCTCGACATCGTTTCGACAGTGGACCCAGTAAAACTGTTCTCGGATCTTCAGTAGAGTTCGTTTAACTCCCAGATGGCCTCCTGAACAATCATTATGGTACAGCTGTAGAACATCCGGTACTTTAGCTTTAGGGAAAACCATTTGCAAATGACAGCTGTCTCCCCGATCGTTTTCCCATTTACGACACAGAACTCCATCCTGAAGCAGCAAGCTGTCCCACTGGGCCCAATAGCTTTTAGTGGTCGAACTCATCGCTGGGACGTCACTCCACTTGGGCTTGGGAGCACTGGCCTTTATCCATTCCAGAATCGGCTTGATGTCCGGATCTTCCTGCTGTGCATGTAGTAAGCTGTCCTTCCACTCGTTGCTGAGGTGGTCTGCCCTGAACATCCTCACGGATACCACTTCCTTACTCTCTTGCCTAGTACAATGTTTGCAATCTTCAGGACAAGGTCTTCTTGACAATGCATCTGCGTTGCCATAAGATTTCCCGCTGCGATGTTCGGTCTCAAAGTCGTATTCCTGCAGTAGTTCAATCCACCTCGCAACTTGTCCTTCTGGGTTTTTAAACTGCAATAGCCATTTTAGTGCAGCATGGTCAGTTCGTAAGTGAAACTTTCGTCCCAGAAGATATTTGCTAAAATGCTGCAACGACTTTACCACTGCGAGCAATTCGCGTCTTGTGACACAATAGTTCCTTTCCGGTTTTGACAACGACTTGCTGAAGTACGCTATCACGACCTCTTGGTCACCACTCCGTTGAGACAGCACACCGCCAAGTCCTATATCACTTGCGTCTGTGTCAACTATAAATTCTTTGCTTGCATCAGGGTATCCCAAAATAGGTGTTCTGCACAGACGGTCCTTGAGCTCCTGGAATGCGATATTGCAACTTTCATCCCAGCAGAAATGTCGCTTCTCCTCGGTTAGCTTGTGCAGGGGTTTGGCTATATCTGCAAAGTTCTTCACGAATCGCCGGTAATAGGAGCACAAACCCAAAAATGCTCTAACCTGCGTCTTGTCTTTTGGAACCGGCCAATCCTTGACAGCGGCGATTTTCTCTGGATCTGTGCGGATACCTTCTTCCGATACTACAAACCCCAAAAAGTTAACTTGCCGTTGGAATAGTGAACATTTCTTCGGGCTCAACTTGAGGTTGGCACTCTGAATCTTCATAAGCACGCGTTCCAGGTTTTGAAGGTGTTCCTCAAACGTACGGCCCACGATGATGATGTCATCCAAGTAGACCAGACAGGCTTCGCCAATTAGCCCGGTAAGTACAAGTTCCATCAGCCTTTCAAACGTTGCTGGAGCATTGCACAACCCAAACGGCATTACTTTGAATTGCCACAGACCGTTTCCCGTCGAGAATGCAGTTTTCTCCTTGTCCTTAGGGTCAATTTCAACTTGCCAGTAGCCACTTTTTAGATCCAGCGTGCTAAACCATTTTACTCCTGTAAGCATGTCCAGCGTGTCATCAATTCTTGGCAAGGGATAGCTGTCCTTCTTTGTAACGTCGTTCAGACGGCGGTAATCAACACAGACCCGCATGCTGCCATCCTTCTTTTTCACCAGCACCACTGGCGAACACCATGGACTAGAGGAAGGTTCAATAACACCATCCTTCACCATTCCTTCAATCATGGTTTCCACTTCCTTTTCACGTGCTACCGGCAATCGTCTTGGCCGCTGACGGATAGGCAACTCTTCACCTGTGTTTATTTTGTGTTGAACTAAACCAGTCTTTCCTATGTCAGCCTCGTTTGATGAGAATACATCAGCGTACTCGAGTAACAACTTCTTCGCCTTGACCAATTCGTTCGGGGACAGAACACTGCGACAGTCTTCCAAAAGTGTGGTCACTCTCGTTTCTGCATCCTTGCTGGGGGTCCCACTCGATATATATTGGCACCGACGTAACCAATCCACTTCCTCACAAGTTCCAATTAATGTGCCTTTTTCTATAATCTGGTCCCGGTCGCAAAGGTTCAGCACACGTACTCCTGAGATGTCAGTGGTCCTGACCAATGTTCGAGCTACTTTCCATGGAAGGTCATTGTTTACCCTTTCCACAAGTACACAACGGTGAGCTTGCCCAGCGTTTCGGGGATGACTAACCGGAACAATCGTTTCCGATCTCGGCGGAAGAACAATCTTCTTAATGCTGTACACGTTCCCTGGTAAAGCTCCTTCCATAAAACGTTCCTCCTGTCCACATTTCAAAACACCTTGCTTAACGTCGATCTCACAACGCATTCCTCATAAAGTCTAGGCCTAGGATGCAGTCGTCCATTATATCAGCCACGATGACATTATGCAGGTAGATTACGTTGCCAAGCTTTAACTCCATCTCCTTCTCTCCACGGACGGGTATACGCTGACCGGTGGCTGTTACCAAATTAATGCGTTCTCGGTTGTATGCGGAGTCCCCAAGGAACTGACTTATAAGTTGGGAACTAACAACCGTACGAGAGGCTCCAGTGTCTATGGTCAGTTTACACGGCATTCCGTTGACCTCGCCCTTGATGATTAGACTGTTCCCATCATGGGTTTGTGAGATCGAGATCCTTGGGGCTCTTTTAACATCAGCCAGCACCCGGCCCGCAGTCCTGGCTTTTACTCGTTTCCCTGCTGCTGCTGGGCGGTGCTGTTGGCCGCACTACCCTCCTGGGATCGTTCACCTTCCCTTTCTAGGGTTCGCTTAGGGCAGCTGGATCGAAGATGGCCCTTTTCCCCACAGCCATAGCACCTAGGGCTGTATCCTTTGTTGCGGTCGCGAACTGTAGTTGCTGCAACCTCCCTGACGCGATGGGAACGATGATCCTGCCGCACGGCTTCTACCTCCAGTGCATGGGCCAAGGCGTCCTTAAGCGTCTCGTGGTGCCCGAGCCTCACAGCAGCTCTGACTTCCAGGTCGCGGATGCCGTCGATGAATGTTTACACCAGGTTTCCTCCAATGAGCGCAGGTACAGACTGGTATGCTTTACGAACCATCTTCTCCACCTCAAGGGCCCACTGCTGCAGGTTTTCGTTGCTGCGTTGCACGCGATCTTTAAGCTGCGCGCGAAAGACGTGTTCCAGGTGAGCGTCACCATATCTCGCCTCCAAGGCCTCAAGAAGCTGCTCATAGGTCACTTTCTTACCGAGAGCTTCCAACACAGTTAAGGCTTGGTCGCGCAGGCCTAGGGTGAGTGCAGTCATGGCTTGGCTTTTATTCCAGCCGTTCGCCTCCATGACGGCCTCGAACTGGATTTTGTAGGCCGACCAGGAAGAGGTCCCGTCGAACGGCGGCACTTTGAATCCACGTAGCGAAGGTGCTGCAGCTACTACGGGAGCTGTAGTTCCATCCCCAAGTTTGAGGTCGTTTAGCGTTTTCTTCACGTCAGCCATCACGTTGTCAACCCGATTGTTCACATGGTTGATTCGGGTTTCATATTCTTCGATTCGGGTTTCAGCTTCCGACAGACGGTTGTCGTGTTGAGCAACCCTATCCTTCACCTGCCTTATCTCTTTCCCAAAGGTAGCGTGAAGGTCCTTCATGAGGAGCATCTGTTCTTCCGACTGACGAGCCTGTTCCGCCTGCTGACGGGCCTGTTCCTCCTGTCCGCTCTGCAGCTGCTCTTTCAACTGACGGAGCTGTTCCTCCTGTCGGCGAGCCTGTTCATCCTGTCCGCCCCGCAGCTGCTCTTCCAACCGACGGACCTGTTCCTCCTGTCGGCGAGCCTGCTCCTACAGCATCACTATCAGAGCACCTAAGTCAGGTGCGGCAGATGTAGGAGCTACCGACGGGCCTGCAGCCTGTGGCTGGCCCTCCGACGTCTGCGACGTTGCACCACCAAATCTTCGTTGGTCCGTCTCCTGCTGGCGTTGACTTCGGGTACGGACACCCGCCGTTTCCTCCTTAGGTAAAATCGGCATTATTTTATCCCACTTCTGACACCAATTGTTACGAGCTTGAGGTTCGTGACAATAAAAATTGCCGATAAAATTACCTAAATTAACACTTTAATTAACTTTACACAAATTAAAGTTAAGACACTAATAATTAAACACACTAATTCACTTAATTCCGCTCCGAAGCCTCGCTTGTGTCGCCGAGTTCAACTCTGTCTCGATCGCATCTTGCGCCACCTATTTATTTAAATTAGCAAAATATCCGGAATGTTCAAATAAACACGCGCAAGGTACCGAGAGTTCGAGTATAGATTTTCTAGTTCTTCGGGTGGCGCTGTCGGTCGAAAGATTGGTGATGTCAGAAACTGCAATGCTCCCCTCGCTCTCGTTCCTGATACTAGATGGCGCTAGTTGTGTCGTCGACTGGAGCGCGTAACATTATCATTTCAAGTAGTTTCTATCTACAATTTCTTTCGCATTGAGCTCATACTACTTGTGACATGATACTATAACATATAATTAAATTAATATTTAAAGTAGGTTCCTTATTTATTACTTATTCATCAGCGAAGCACTTTAACCTAAAGAAAAAAAAACCGGCCAAGAGCGTGTCGGGCCACGCTCAGCGTAGGATTCCGTAGTTTCCCGTCCGTCACAATAAGTGTTCCCACTTATGAGTTTAAAGGTGGGTATGCATTATGTTCGCTCTCCAACAGCGCTCCGCGCTCCTGCAACCGCTCCCGGTAGTGGGTACTGTTGTTTCCATCCAAGTTCAAAATGACTTTCCTAGTAAGTCCTTTTAAAGTTCTACTTTTCAGATTTTTTTCATATTTTCTAAACTTATGGTTCAAAAGTTAGAGGGGGGAACACAATGTTTTTTACTTTTGGAGCGATTATTTCCGAAATTATTGACATTACAAAAAATGATTTTAGTAAACTCCTATCCATTTTTAAATACCTTTCCAACAATATATCACACGTTAGGGTTGAAATTAAAAAAAAATCACTTCCCACTTTACGTATAGGGGGGCTACCCTAATAAAACATTTTTTTCCAATTTTTATTTCAATCACGCCGACAAAGTGGTAAACTTTGTCGGCGTGATTGATACACATATTGGTACCAAATTTCAGCTCTCTAGTGTTAACCGTCACAGAGATTAAGCGAGGACGGACAGACGGACAGACAGACATGGCGAAACCATAGGGGTTCCTAGTTGACTACGGAACCCTAAAAATGGCCAACAATTCTAGCTAATTTAAGGACGCAATTTGAAGTCGCCTACACCTCACTGGAAGGGTGGAACTATAGCGAAATTTATCAGTAAAACACATTGTATGTATTATTATTTTCTGCTAGTACCAGCAAGCTTTGGGCTCTCGATATTCTTCAACAGCCAATTTACTACTGTTCATGAGAATAGCATGGAGATTTTATATAAATACCCGCCTCTTTTAAAGTACGACCTTGGAATTTATTAATGGTTTTAAATTGTAGCCTGAGATTTGAAACGATAAACAATATACACTTTCCTTCAGCTGCACTAGGCTTAATATTGGCACCTAGTTCTTAGTAATTGATAATAAATATAAATGTTGTACAATACAATACAATACCCTTTACTGTACAATAATAACAAATAACATAGCAAGAAACAAACAAAAAGAAATACAAAAGGCGGTCTTATTGCTATGCAGCAATTTCTTCCAGAAAACATAAATAGAAAATAAAAATAAGTGATAAGTTACTAAATGGGTAGAGTTCACTATAAATATTATAATCTAAAATATAAAAGTAAATTAATAAAAATGCTGGAATTTACTTAATTGACGGACTTGTTATCATAAAATGACAAGAAGAGATGAAATGGGAATTTATAAGGAAGGATAATGTTTCATGACATGGTTTTAAAGGAGTCTATTGTTTGAACACGTTTAATATGTAATGGTAAGGAGTTCCAAAGCTTCACTCCTAGAACTGAAAAATATTTACTGTTAAGTCTAGAAGAGTGCAAGGGACAAAGAAGGGAAAGATTTTCTAAGCACCGAAGGGAAAACTTTTGAGAGGAGCTGAGAAATTGGAAACATTCTTAAAGGTAGGGAGGACTAACTTGATATATTAAATAAAATGCAGTAGAGAGCAGAAAAGATATGAGTATTCCGACGAAGGCGTATTGGAAGCCACTTGAGCTTAGCACGGTATTCTGAGACATGGTCATATTTACGATGTCCAAATATGAACCGTATACATAAATTTTGGAGTTGCTCAAGTTTGTTAAGTTGCTCTTCGGTAATGTCTAGATAACTTATGTATGTCAGCAAAATCGAGGATGAATCGAATCGAATCGAGCAGTAAAGATTGTGCAAGCATGATTTTGGTGGGAATCGGTAAAATGTAGTTCATTCTTCGGAGTGAACCATAAGTTGTTAAGTTTTTGCGAGACACTTCGTTGATTTGAGGAGACCAAGAAAGGCCAGAATCTACCAAGATTCACAAGGTTTCACTACGTTCTTATAGCAGATTTGAACACACCGTTAAATATTATGGGATTTAAGGGAGTTTTATTTAATTTCGAAATATTCTTGAACTACCAATAATTATAGATTGGGATTTTATCGGATTAACAGTTAACCCATAAGGTCAGCTCCAGTCAAGAATACAAGCTAGGTCTTTGTTTATATTACAGATTGCTTTGGCAGATCCTTTACGGTAGTTTGTAGATATATTTGGAGATCATCAACATACAAGGGGTAAAGAGAAGATATTCTGGAGGTAACGAAATTTATGAAGAGTGCAAATAAGAGAGAAGATATCACATCACCTTGTGGAACGCCAGCAGCGGTATCAAGCCGTGAAGACATTCTGTCCCCGGACACGTTGGCAGTGTCCATATAAGTAACTACGAAACCAGGCAAACGCAGTTGGAGAATACAGTACAGCTATTAGGATATCATGATTTACATCATTGAAGGCATTGCTAAAATCCAGCAACACAATCATCACTGTGACTTGGCGGTTATCCATTTCGAAACGTATGTCTTCAGTGATTTTTAACAATGCTATAGTCGTACTATGTTCTAGCCTAAATCCGGATTGAAGTGAATTAAGGATGTCACTTCTTGTGCAAAATGAATTTAATTGTTGTTGAACAAGACGTTCTGGGACTTTGGACAGAAAAGGAATAATTGAAATAGGACGATACTTGGAATAACTCGAAGGATTATCTTTTTTGGGCAAAGATATGATTTGAGCATCTTTCCATTGGGAGGGTAAGGAGGATGTGGATACAGAATTTTTTCGGATAAAAGTAATAATAACTGTTAATATATCAAGTAATGGAATAATCATTTTACGACTGATATCATCACTTCCAATAGCGTCAGAATGGATAGAGAGTATGTTTATCCCAACATCACTATCTACAAATTGCTTAAACACAAATGGAGGATAGTCAGGAATGGGTAATGTTGAAAGTTGAGTTGTAGTTCACTTTGCAATATTGTTAATGCAACGCGCGCATGCTTGTTGGCGCCGCCTTTAAACATGTGTTCATTTTATCTACCGGTGTACATCTCTCAATAAGTGGTTATATTAGTTAGTCTTAAGTCACCTGCACGCACAACATCGCCCGTCAAAGCCTGGTTGTAGCGGACGTCCAGAATTTAAGGCCTCTACTGCGCGCTTCTGCTACATCATACACTCATTCCACACGAACAACTTGTACTACTGAAAAAGAAGACCGCGGCCTCGATTATTGTTGATGTTTCATGTTTGCGTTATTTCGCTTACAAAATTAAGTGACAATTTAAAAAATAAAGACCTAACTTACAGTACGTCCTCCTTTAAGTAACGTTGCAGCGACCCTCGAGGAACCTACAACCAAGGTCTTGTGGTCCTTGCTAAGCTGAGTCAGCTGTACGTTCAAAACTAATGTTTTGCCCGTAATGTGCGTCGATAAATATGACCTCCTCGTGTCTACTTTCTATGCGCTGCAGAATCGTACAAAGCACGTATCGCTGCTGCTTGGGAAATAAACGTGGCACCGTTACTTATACGTGGATTTCTAAAACCTTGGCCGTAATAGCTGAGCTCCCTATGAAAATCGATTGTAAATTATCTTGCGTTGGTAAGCGATAATCAGCCAACTTCCACCAGTTATTGATTTAATTCATTTTTCGATTAACTTTAACGCTTTATTGATATTTTATTAGTATTATGGTCTTTGCAGCCTGTGCGAGATAATTTCTAATAATGCGTTCCTGTATTTATCCCACAGCTAGAAGATTACTATTAATTTTTAGCAAATATTATGATATCGTTATTAAATAAATAAAAAAGGATATTTTTTCGGAACAAATGTAGCTGCGTAAAAAAAGATAAACCAATAAACACACTTTCGCATTCATAATATTAGTAAGGGATAAGGGATAAGATAAAACGAATTCGCCGAAGATTCCAAGATTACATAACCGCACTCAAAAGAAGTTGAATTTCTTAGACTAAATCCAAACAACATACAACAAACAGTTAGTGGCTCTGAGGAGCGTAAATGAATGGCGTCATATTATTCTCCCTAACTCCACGTCACTTTAGCAATAAAACATTCATGAGTTCGGGATGTTACCAGTCAGTACATGGCGTATCCGATGCTTTTGATGTGTAAAAAAAGGGATCGGTAATTTTCAACCAACAGTATTCTTTTCTTAAATTATCATTTTATTCTAGACTGCGTTCGCGTACAAATATACTTATCGGTGATACTTTTAAACAGCAGGGTTCCTACAATTCGTCGACGCCGGCGGAAATGTGGCGAACTATGCGTAACTCAAGGAAAGGAATGTGGAAAATTTCACAAAGCCCGCCAATTGAGACATTTGCCTTGATAACGGTGAGGATTAATATATTGGTGTATACGGAAATGAAACTACAAAGTTGATTGATTGAACAATTAAGCATTTTATTAGGAAAACAAGACTAGTAGGAAGCGTGGTAGCTCAGATGTTTAGCGCTCGCTGTAAATTTCACAGTACGCAAGCAAACCGGGTTCGATCCCCGCCGGCACCAATGATATTGTTAATTGCAATTTTAAGTGCTGATTTACCACGTGCTCGGCGGTGAAGGAAAACATCGTTAGGAAACCTGCATGTCTGAGAAAAAAAATCGTTGACATGTGAAGTTCGCAAACACGCATTGGGTCAGCGTGGTGGACACTTCTTTGCCCTAAAACCCTCTCAGAAATGAGGGGAGGCCTGTGCCCAGCAGTGGGACGTATTTAGGCTGTACCTTTATTTTTACTTTTACTGGACAAATTAATAAAAATTCAAGGTTTTGATATTGAAAGAAAACAATGAATAATTGAAGTCAAATACAATTAGGTAATAACTTAATCGTTTAATTATTTTTGTTGTATGTCAAATGCGGTAGAGCCACGCTGTAGCTACATATTATATCATAGTTGCAGCACGCATAGGTTGCTTGACCGGGGAGAAACCAAGCTTTTACAAAATATCTTTGTAAAATAGGTGCTTAATGCTGCTGGGTGTTGTATAGTGAGTGTAGACAACCGGAGATCATTTTTACTGGCAACGAGGCATTTTTAGTCGAAAGGGATAACGCAACAACATTTTGATTCATAATGGAAGATACCTAGTATATACACATATGTGTCTATGGGCCACTGTGTCTACTAATCATCAGGTTGACTATGTGCTCGATGGTCAACACTTATTCTATAAAATAAAACCTTATACCGTCCTTTGTAATGTTACATTCGACATTATAGACACCCTAAAACGATTACGAAAAGTTAAGAAATAAAAATCCGCTTTGGGTGAGGGCTTAAAGCGTAAACATGTTTAGATATCAGATTTATGTTTTCTGATCCATCTGCCGTAAAGTCTCGCATGATATTGCGGACAGACTAGGAAATAATAAAAACAGAGAGATAAGGTTTTCGTTTGTTTCAAGGGACGAAATTGACCTGGAACAATTGTATTTTTCATTTTCGTCGGGCCGCAAATACTAAGTGAATGTTAAAATTTGTTTGAACTTATTTTTAAATATATTATATCTAGTAGAAATTGAAATAATACTCGTTTTTACGGAATTTATCGCGTATATTTAACTTTTTAATACCCGACGTTTCGAGAGCTTTACAGCACCCATGGTCACGGGAAGGACTGAGATGTTTAACGTCCAGATGTCATAGTTAACCGCGGTTACCATAGATTAAAATTTAACTTTTGTTCCGATCTACACAGTATGAACTTATGGTATCATGAAGCCTTGCAGTTGTATGCTTGGGTTGGGATTTAATTTTATTTATTATAGGATCCCAAGCAGATGGTAGCACCCAGCCATCTTCTCTATTGAAATTAGGGTGTTTTTTTGATTTCAATAGCCTCGCGAATCATCCTTGGAAGGAATCGGTGTTCTTTAGCGAGGATTTGTGGTCTATCAAATCTGATGTAGTGACGTGGGCGATCCTGTACATGTTCACAGACTGCAGACTTCCCGGAGCGTCGATTCTTCACATCAGCTATATGTTCTTTGACGCGGGTTTTAATTGATCTTTTAGTTTGTCCTATGTAGGAGAGACCACATTCACAATCAAGCTTGTACACTCCTGCATCTTGCAGAGGGACGTTACACTTGACTGATGGTAAAAACTGACCAATCTTCTTCGGCGGCTTGAAGTATGTTTTGATGGAAGCGCGCTTCAAGATGTAGCCAATCTTGTCAGTGACTCCTCTAACATATGGCAGTACAGCAGGTACACGCTCGACTGTGGCCGGCTTCACTCGTTCTCTGTGACGTAGGCGCGGGACCCGAAGCTTGTTGTCATGCAAAACTTGCTTGACGTGTTGGAGCTCGGCAGCCAGGTGTTTACTGTCACAGATCCCTCGTGCTCTCTGAAACAAAGATTTACCCACGGTAGCTAACTGTGAAGGATGGTGGTGAGAATCACCGTTTAAATATCTATCTGTATGGGTCTTTTTTCTATACACAGTATGGCTCAAGGTGTTATCAGGATTCCGAATTACTAACACATCTAGAAAAGCTAAGGAATTGTTTGCCTCTAACTCCATTGTGAACTGAATTTTAGAATTTATAGAGTTAAGATGGTCTAAAAATGCAGTTACTTTATCTAAAGGTAGAATTGTGAAAGTGTCGTCTACGTACCGCTTGTAGAATCTTGGATTTATGGGAGAAGTAAGCAGGGCTTTCTCCTCAAAGTCTTCCATGAATATGTCGGCGACAATGGGAGATACAGGTGAGCCCATCGCCACACCATCTACTTGCTTGTAGAACTCCTCCTTCCACAATAAGTAGCCAGATGTAAGGCAGTGTCTGAGTAATACTGCATATTCTACGGGCATGTTGTTTTCCTCCAGCCTCCTAGTTACAATTGAGACGCAGTCTTCAACAGGTAAGCATGTAAACAATGACTGCACATCAAAACTGACCATAGTTTCATTGTCTGCCAGACGCAGGTCTTTAATCTCGCTGAAAAAATGGTAGGAATCCTTTATGTGTGCTCTTGTGTGTCCCCTGAGCGGTGAGAGTATTTTCGCTAAGTGTTGAGCCAATCTGTAAGTTGGTGAATCGATTTGGCTCACTATGGGACGTAATGGAGCATTGGGCTTGTGTATTTTTGGTAACCCGTACAACTTTGGTGATTTGGCGCACGTAGGTATTATCCATTTTACGTCCAGATTTAATTTTTCGGAGTGTTTCTTTATGAGGTCACTAGTTGTTTTTAGTGTGCTATTTGTTGGGTCGTTTTTAACCTTTTTATAAGTACTTACATCCGACAAAAGTTCTTGTATTTTTGAATTATAATCTGACGTATCCATGACTACCGTGGCGTTTCCCTTATCTGCGCGGAGAATCGTAAGTTCTGGTTTATTGCGTAGGTTCTTTAACGCTATAAATTCGTCTCTGGGAAGATTCGGTTTAGGCACTGAACATCGACGTAACATAGACGAAATGTCTTGACGTATCGCCTCCAAATCTTCTTTCCGCATATTGTTTTTAAATAAACAGTCCTCGACGCTACAGATAATTTCTTCGTACGGTAATCTGCGCGGACTTATAGCAAAATTTAGTCCTTTGGATAAAACCTTTATTGTTGCATCATCCAGTGTTTGTTTTGACAGATTATAGACCGCGATTAATCTATGATCTGTGTTTGTCAATGGTTGCTTTTGGTTCTGGCATTGATTCGGATGTTTGACATTTGATTTGGCCGTTAATTTTTGATATTTTTCTATATGTTTGTTTTTGCATTCGTTATATTTACTAATTTCGCGTTTATTTAATGTTTCCATGCAAAAATTATAATCAAACGTCGTTAAAACTTTCTTTAATTCACTGGATGATGTGTCTATGGATTTATTGATGTCATATAGATCGGAGCGTTTTTGTTGGATTACCGCCCGTAACAACTTTTTACTCGCCTGATTTAAGATCTTAGCGCTTCCTCGAATGTCCTTTTTGGTGGATATTTTGACACACGTAGGAATGAGATTATGGTCTCGGCATCTCTTCAAGAAATTTAAGGCTGTTAGATATCTTGCGCGCTTAGTCTTTAGATCTTCTAATCGGCGTATTTTATTTGCAATTACCAGTCCGTACTGGTTTACATAATGATTTCTTATATTTACGCGAACACTACACATTGAAATAATACTCGTTTTTTTAGGGATCTGTGACAGTAAACACCTGGCTGCCGAGCTCCAACACGTCAAGCAAGTTTTGCATGACAACAAGCTTCGGGTCCCGCGCCTACGTCACAGAGAACGAGTGAAGCCGGCCACAGTCGAGCGTGTACCTGCTGTACTGCCATATGTTAGAGGAGTCACTGACAAGATTGGCTACATCTTGAAGCGCGCTTCCATCAAAACATACTTCAAGCCGCCGAAGAAGATTGGTCAGTTTTTACCATCAGTCAAGTGTAACGTCCCTCTGCAAGATGCAGGAGTGTACAAGCTTGATTGTGAATGTGGTCTCTCCTACATAGGACAAACTAAAAGATCAATTAAAACCCGCGTCAAAGAACATATAGCTGATGTGAAGAATCGACGCTCCGGGAAGTCTGCAGTCTGTGAACATGTACAGGATCGCCCACGTCACTACATCAGATTTGATAGACCACAAATCCTCGCTAAAGAACACCGATTCCTTCCAAGGATGATTCGCGAGGCTATTGAAATCAAAAAACACCCTAATTTCAATAGAGAAGATGGCTGGGTGCTACCATCTGCTTGGGATCCTATAATAAATAAAATTAAATCCCAACCCAAGCATACAACTGCAAGGCTTCATGATACCATAAGTTCATACTGTGTAGATCGGAACAAAAGTTAAATTTTAATCTATGGTAACCGCGGTTAACTATGACATCTGGACGTTAAACATCTCAGTCCTTCCCGTGACCATGGGTGCTGTAAAGCTCTCGAAACGTCGGGTATTAAAAAGTTAAATATACGCGATAAATTCCGTAAAAACGAGTATTATTTCAATGTGGAGTGTTCGCGTAAATATAAGAAATCATTATGTAAACCAGTACGGACTGGTAATTGCAAATAAAATACGCCGATTAGAAGATCTAAAGACTAAGCGCGCAAGATATCTAACAGCCTTAAATTTCTTGAAGAGATGCCGAGACCATAATCTCATTCCTACGTGTGTCAAAATATCCACCAAAAAGGACATTCGAGGAAGCGCTAAGATCTTAAATCAGGCGAGTAAAAAGTTGTTACGGGCGGTAATCCGACAAAAACGCTCCGATCTATATGACATCAATAAATCCATAGACACATCATCCAGTGAATTAAAGAAAGTTTTAACGACGTTTGATTATAATTTTTGCATGGAAACATTAAATAAACGCGAAATTAGTAAATATAATGAATGCAAAAACAAACATATAGAAAAATATCAAAAATTAACGGCCAAATCAAATGTCAAACATCCGAATCAATGCCAGAACCAAAAGCAACCATTGACAAACACAGATCATAGATTAATCGCGGTCTATAATCTGTCAAAACAAACACTGGATGATGCAACAATAAAGGTTTTATCCAAAGGACTAAATTTTGCTATAAGTCCGCGCAGATTACCGTACGAAGAAATTATCTGTAGCGTCGAGGACTGTTTATTTAAAAACAATATGCGGAAAGAAGATTTGGAGGCGATACGTCAAGACATTTCGTCTATGTTACGTCGATGTTCAGTGCCTAAACCGAATCTTCCCAGAGACGAATTTATAGCGTTAAAGAACCTACGCAATAAACCAGAACTTACGATTCTCCGCGCAGATAAGGGAAACGCCACGGTAGTCATGGATACGTCAGATTATAATTCAAAAATACAAGAACTTTTGTCGGATGTAAGTACTTATAAAAAGGTTAAAAACGACCCAACAAATAGCACACTAAAAACAACTAGTGACCTCATAAAGAAACACTCCGAAAAATTAAATCTGGACGTAAAATGGATAATACCTACGTGCGCCAAATCACCAAAGTTGTACGGGTTACCAAAAATACACAAGCCCAATGCTCCATTACGTCCCATAGTGAGCCAAATCGATTCACCAACTTACAGATTGGCTCAACACTTAGCGAAAATACTCTCACCGCTCAGGGGACACACAAGAGCACACATAAAGGATTCCTACCATTTTGTCAGCGAGATTAAAGACCTGCGTCTGGCAGACAATGAAACTATGGTCAGTTTTGATGTGCAGTCATTGTTTACATGCTTACCTGTTGAAGACTGCATCTCAATTGTAACTAGGAGGCTGGAGGAAAACAACATGCCCGTAGAATATGCAGTATTACTCAGACACTGCCTTACATCTGGCTACTTATTGTGGAAGGAGGAGTTCTACAAGCAAGTAGATGGTGTGGCGATGGGCTCACCTGTATCTCCCATTGTCGCCGACATATTCATGGAAGACTTTGAGGAGAAAGCCCTGCTTACTTCTCCCATAAATCCAAGATTCTACAAGCGGTACGTAGACGACACTTTCACAATTCTACCTTTAGATAAAGTAACTGCATTTTTAGACCATCTTAACTCTATAAATTCTAAAATTCAGTTCACAATGGAGTTAGAGGCAAACAATTCCTTAGCTTTTCTAGATGTGTTAGTAATTCGGAATCCTGATAACACCTTGAGCCATACTGTGTATAGAAAAAAGACCCATACAGATAGATATTTAAACGGTGATTCTCACCACCATCCTTCACAGTTAGCTACCGTTGGTAAATCTTTGTTTCAGAGAGCATGAGGGATCTGTGACAGTGAACACCTGGCTGCCGAGCTCCAACACGTCAAGCAAGTTTTGCATGACACCAAGCTTCGGGTCCCGCGCCTACGTCACAGAGAACGAGTGAAGCCGGCCACAGTCGAGCGTGTACCTGCTGTACTGCCATATGTTAGAGGAGTCACTGACAAGATTGGCTACATCTTGAAGCGCGCTTCCATCAAAACATACTTCAAGCCGCCGAAGAAGATTGGTCAGTTTTTACCATCAGTCAAGTGTAACGTCCCTCTGCAAGATGCAGGAGTGTACAAGCTTGATTGTGAATGTGGTCTCTCCTACATAGGACAAACTAAAAGATCAATTAAAACCCGCGTCAAAGAACATATAGCTGATGTGAAGAATCGACGCTCCGGGAAGTCTGCAGTCTGTGAACATGTACAGGATCGCCCACGTCACTACATCAGATTTGATAGACCACAAATCCTCGCTAAAGAACACCGATTCCTTCCAAGGATGATTCGCGAGGCTATTGAAATCAAAAAAACACCCTAATTTCAATAGAGAAGATGGCTGGGTGCTACCATCTGCTTGGGATCCTATAATAAATAAAATTAAATCACAACCCAAGCATACAACTGCAAGGCTTCATGATACCATAAGTTCATACTGTGTAGATCGGAACAAAAGTTAAATTTTAATCTATGGTAACCGCGGTTAACTATGACATCTGGACGTTAAACATCTCAGTCCTTCCCGTGACCATGGGTGCTGTAAAGCTCTCGAAACGTCGGGTATTAAAAAGTTAAATATACGCGATAAATTCCGTAAAAACGAGTATTATTTCAATGTGTAGTGTTCGCGTAAATATAAGAAATCATTATCTAGTAGAAATTCTTCACGTATTTTACTTTTATATACATATTTATTATTTATTTATTAATGGATCTACATATTTTATAAAACTAAATTGACAAATAAACTTACAGTCCAACTGATGGTAAGAAGGTAATGCAGCTCATGGACAATTGCAACTAGCTACAAGCAAAGACGTGGCGTCTTTTGTTTTCTTTTGTTTTAAAACTAATTGTTACATTTTTATTTGTTAAACTAAATTTTAATTCTTTACAGCCTGTTTATAGTGGCTCTCTATAACATTTATACCGAAACACATTCGATTGCAGAAATAAGTAAGAGGGTAGTACATCCCGGGACGGACTTTTAGGCAGAAAAGGAGTTGTGTTATTAAAACGTATCTATTTCGTATGTGCTTAAGTTCAGCTGCTTATTTGTGACCTCCTGTAGCCTATATGCTTTCATTGATTTAAAAATGCGAGCGGTTGTAATTATGCATCTTTATCAGCGGTGTGTCACACACAGGTTCATATATTATAATATTGATGTTTACTATATTATAGTCTGGGTATGGTAAATGGATACGGTCTCAACGAATATTAGTCATCTGCACACGGCATAATTACTGTGCTCGGGCTACGTGGCACGTAGGTGAAACGAAGCTAACTTTCAGACTCCGGGCTACTGCTACTGTGACGGAAAAACCCAATAGCTCATTTTTTGCGCGATGCGCAATTCGAACCCGAGGCCTCATGATCAGCAGTTGTATTAACGACTACTAGACTAACCCACTTAAAGAGGTATTATATCTTGTAATACTTGAGAACACTCTAAAATGTATAGTAACACCAGGAGTTTGCCTACTTAACGTCTGTGCTTGATATAAAACAGCTGGAGAGATTCCAAACAAGGGTTAAGCAATAGGCCTCTTGTTAGTCTCTTCACTGAATCAATAGCTGCTAGTTGATAATTAGCAACTTCAGTATACAGCGGCAATACTCCGCAATTAATAACATCTGTACTTTGTATATTGAGTTACTACTGCATTTTCCCAAGGACTGCCAATCTACTTGTGGCTGCTTTTACGCTAGGCTAAATAAGCCACCAAGATTTGATATAATTTCGAATCCTATTACTATAATATTGTCTGATTTGGCGGCTACTTTTGATCAAATTACACTAAAATGAAACAAATTTCTTAGTTTTGCGACGTAATAAATTAATTTAGTTTGTTTAACTTTTTTTTCATGTTCCACATTTTTAAATTCCTTCTATACGATGGAATGCCTCATTTCCAGTAAAAAGGGTCTCCGGTTCTCTACACTCACCATACGAAACACAGCAGCTGCTATTTGACGCTGGTATTCTGTGAGAGCGTGGTTTTCCCCGGTCGTGCTACAACTATACAATATAGCTAAAGCATGCCTCTAACACGTAAAAACTATGCATTAATCGTTACATACGAGTCTTCCATCTAGTTAAATTCATGTTTTTGTAATAATTAACCGGTTATGAATACTAATAAGTCGTATTTATTTTACTGAAAAATACTAGCTTAAATATCTTAACTTACATAAATATATTTTACTAGGAAAACATTAATTAAAACGCATTTTTAACAGTGTAAGGACAAGGATGTTTTTTCGCGTAGTGCAGTATCGCATCATTTACTCGTATGCAAGTAAATTGAATTATAATGAGTAAGAAGATTCAAACCTGTATTTTTATTCCTTTTAAAAGAATAAAAAACAGCTTAAACAAAAATCAACATTGACAAAATTGCAGTTGAGATTAAAGCCAAACATTTCTCGAAACAAGAAGTAGTATGGAATAATAAAAATAGGTTTTAGCGTAGCAACTTTCTTCGGGCAGTGGAGCGGGAAGAGGAACCAATTTCAGGGCCGATGCGGACCGTTTTGTTGGAAATAGCTTTCCTTCAATCTGCATTTTCTTGCTGATTTACCAACTTTCTTAGTGTATGAGAAGTTTCTGAAAGACATCTTCATTATATCAGATCATATTTCAGGTAATATTTTCAGTATAATTTAAATTTAATATCGAGTAAATTTGATTCATATTTTTTATTTCATGATAATTATCAAGAGCTTGGAAGACATTAATAGAAATGATTTATAGTCATAAAGTTAATTTATGATAATAAACAAAAGATTCGTTTGCAGTCGTTTACATAAAGGGTATTTTATATTCTCGGGATATGTACTTATTATTATGTGATACCATATGTACCTCATAATATGTTTATTTTACTTGCGCAACTATGAAAATGTTTTCTGCATTTTACTAAAAATAATTTCATTTAAACTTATAATTATTATTTCATTTAAATTGATATCCATACAAAAACTATTTATGAAAATACGCTGGTTAAAAGCTTCAACGTTTTAAGATGCTTTGAATTATTGATTTTTAATTCTATTAAGGCTTAAATCCTTTATTTGAAGTTATAGAAGATAAAATTTTCGCGTTTTAAGAAATTATAAAGCGAGCGTCAGTGAACTTTCTATGGCTCAATTAATACAGTCAAAAAGGATAACATTAATAAACAACGAACTCCACTACAGTGATTTTAGACTCAAAAATCAAACATGAGAAATGTTGAAATTTAACCCTCGTCCCCAAATACTCTGGCTAACTCAGCACGACAAACTATACTATTTAACAATTATCTGTTATCGGGTTATCTACTTGAAGCTTCAAAGAAGTTTTAAAGAAAATTATTCATAAATCTAACTAGCAAAAAATGAAAATAAATACTTAGCAAAAAGGCGTAGGTATCACTTATTACCACATATAAATTATCATTCATTAACCTTATTAATTGACCGAACAGTTATTGTAGAATTGCTTTGCTGTGACACTGCGGGATGATAGCTTCCGGGAGCTCCTAAAGATTGGATAAGGAATATTACGTTGTTTTCTTCAGCTCCTCCAAAAAGTGCTTTTAGGTCCGAACATATTTTTAATTCTTTGCTTTCTTCTTTTGACACGTAATCGCAGTGTGAGCGACCGCTATTCAACATAAAGTTAGCCTGCCTCCACATGCTCTTCACACATGTCTTTTTTAAAGACGAGTTTTATGTCGTTGAGGTTATAAACAGGTTTTGTTTTGTATACAACCAAATTTTGCCCCAAAACTTATTTGAGCTACCTCTGCAGCTCTCCGTTTCTTCTATGTCTCCTATATCACGCTCACGAACAACTGCGTTCGAGCTTTTTGTTACTTATACTTTAGCTTAGGGCCCGTCCCATCTTCATCTCTTCAGGAGTTTCTCATGTCCGTCTAGGTAGGAACTATCCTATTAACATTCCACTAACAAGCGGCAGAACAGCCAGTAAATTTACAGTCTTTGATTTTGTTACCACCTTCATGGATAACAAAAACTTTTAGACTTATTTATATGGACTTAGTCGCAGGTGTATTTTGGCTCCAGACACCACTTCATGTTAAATATGTATCTACAACTATAATTTTAAATATTAAATTTTTAATGTTAGCCCACTTTAAAGATATTATTAAATTTATTATTTAAGTTGAAAACTAGCTTTAAACTGAAGTGACTAACTATTATTCGAGCTTTCTAAAAATGTAAAGACTTACAACATAACAAGAATTAATATGATGATAATCGTCCAGATGGAATTTTGGTCATAATTGAGACTGGTCATTTGCGCAAGACCAGAATATATTGCAAGGATGACAGACAATATGATGTGCTTTCCGAGCCACGGTAGGAAGACACCGCTACCTCCTGATTCCAGGTCACAACTGAGAACTTATTGATGAAAATTGATTATGGACTGACTCGGGATTCGAACCCAAGACCACACGATCAACAGTCACACTTACAACTACTATACGAACAAGGCAGTCTTAGTATTTTAGTTTGTCACTTCATTATGTACATAACTAATTAAATTTATCCGATTATATAATAAAAAGCTCATTATGATGTAACAATAATGACATATTTGAAGCCTTCCTTTTAGATAAAATGGTATTCACACAACGTAAATTGCAAACCTGACAAATAAAACGAAAGGCTTAAACAGACTAACATCGAATTAGCAAGAACTATCTGTAAAAGGACATATAAAATTTTTCTCTCAGTCAAAGCAAATTGATCGAGAAAAACGTTTCGAATTTAGTGACCGAATTTTTAAGCATGACTTTAATCTTTACTTAATTTTTTATGTCTTTGAAACGTACTATAATATTAAACGGAATCATAGGAATTTAACGGCCTTAATTATAATCGTTTACTAACGCTTACTTAAGTATTGATTATAACCTATACCTTTCTGTTATCATTCACAATCCTTTTATTGTTATTAACATTTGAGATTCCGATTGATCCGATTCACATAGAACTCTTATTTAATATTTAAACTAGGAGACCCATAACACAGGTTACCAAGGTTGTACTCCTATCTCGAACAAAAACTTAATATTCTTAAACTACGTAAGATATTTGACTGAAATAATGTAACAAGAATATGTGGGAGAAATAAATGGTATTGTATGTATATGTATATATTTATTATTATTGTGGGTTATCCATTAACGCTCCTTTTAGGGTTTTAAGATGCAGTATCGGCTGATCGCAAGATGGCGCTCTTTTGTTTAAATTGTGAGGTGGCGACGTACTATCGCTGTCGTATCCAAAATTACGGCTTTTTGAATTTTGTTCCTCACCCTCACTGAAATGCCCAGCTTAGCTAAATTGTCAGTAAGGGATTTAGGAACAACTCCCGTGGTAGAGAGAATCAGCGGAACGATAAGTACCTGCAGCTGTCGCCTTAACTGTCGGATTTCTTCAGCTAACCGCTGGTACTTAGCCAACTTTTCAGTGCTGTACTTCTGCACATTATGCGAGTTTGGAATGCCAATATCCAACGACCACGTCCGCTTCTCCTCCTTTTCTACTAATATTATGTCCGGTCGATTATGCTCAACGGTCCGGTCAGCTAAAACTGACCTATCCCAATAAAGTTGGGCAGAATCATTCTCGAGTACCGGGGATGGATTGTATTTCAAGTAGGCGAGTACCGGGGATTGATTGTATTTCCAGTAGGCGAGTAACGGGGATGGATTGTATTTCCATTAGGTTATTATTATTATTATTATCATTATTATTATGTGTGGGCTATCTATATAGTTTTCTCATCTGGTTGTGATGTATAAATATATAATTATAAACGAAAATGAAAAGATAAATATACATAAATATGAATAAAATAAAATAAATACAAAAATACATAAATAAATAAAAGCCCAACCAGATGGAAGCCCTCGGCAGGGGAGACCAAATGGCCAAGGGTTAGGGGAAAAGGGAAAGAAACCGGCGGACGATGCGGGCAGTATCAAGGAGCACCGCCTTCTGCATTTGAGCCCGGAGCGGTCCGTCACGGAGTCCCAGTCGCCTCAGATGACCAGGGAGGCTAACTGGGATTATTTATTTATTTATTTACACTTTATTGCACCATAAAAAGGTTACAAAGGGCGGACTTAATGCCATTAGGCATTCTCTCCCAGTCAACCCGGGACGTGTGGAAATTATGTGATAGGTGACAAAATAAAATGTACAACAGAGTAAATCAAGGAAAAAATAAGATTAGCCCATTCGCAGAGACGACTACAGGAATAATTTCGGCCGGCAGACCACCCCACATGTCGGTCACCTCGTGAGCCAGGTCCAGATATTTTGATTGCTTATCTGTTTCGGCTCTCACGAGGTTCTCGTCATACGGGATGGTAATATCGACCAAAAATATCCTTGAATATGCCCGGTCCATCAGCACAATATCAGGCTTATTCGCAAGAATAATCCTGTCTGTGATGATGGCCCGGTCCCAGGAGAGCCTGGCGCGGTCATTTTCGAGCACGGCTTCCGGCTAGTACTTGTAATACGGCAATTTCCGGCCCACGAGACCGTATTTCAGAGCGAGCTCCTGGTGTAGAATTCTGGCTACTAGGTTGTGCCTATGCAAGTACTCAGGTTAGAAAGCGCCGAACAACCGGAGATAACATGCCTGAGTGACTCCCCGGGATGGCGACAAGCTCGACAGACGTCGACGGTGCCATCCTTTAGGATGTATCTCCGATAGTTGTTGGTCTTAATAACCTGATCCTGTATTGCACAGACAAAACCCTCGGTTTCCCCGAAGAGGTCACCGAAACGTAGCTAGTTGAGGGAGGCGACTGTATCTACGAAGGGCTCATGTAGAGCCTTGTAGTACCTCCCGTGGAGCTCCTACTCCTTCCATACGGTCTCCCGGTCGGAAATGCTAAGCACTGCTGGGTCCTGCCATTGCTCGTTGGCTAAGGATAGAGGGGTAAGCCCCTTATCACTAGAAATGACGTCATTATAGAATGGATCATCCGATCTCGCCAAGAAGTATTGACGGAGACTGCACACTTCGCGAATATGCATGGTAAGCGCGCTCAGAAAGCCACGCCCACCATACTTTCGCGGCAAGTACAGCCTCATTACCGACGATCTCGGATGATGCATCCTATGGGACGTCATGGTAGTGCGGACTTTTCTATCCAGGGCGTTAAGCTCAGTCTGAGTCCACCTGAGTATGCCAATGGTATACATGAGGACAGGCATGACCCAGCAGTTATATGCGTGTGACTTATTCACACCGGACAAAAGGCTGTTAAGCACTTTGGTCAAGCGTGCATAAAACACGTCGCAAACTGACCGTTTCATACCAGCCTCATCGATACCGATGTTCTGTGACATACCCAGGTATCGGTATGTTTCAGCCTCGGAAAGGGTCCTTAAGTTGACGGGCATAGACAAGTCTATGCCCTCAGAGTTAGCAACCCTTCCCCTTTCAACATGGAGGACCGCACACTTATCCGTCCCCAGCTCCATTCCAATGGAACTGCTAAATTCACAAGTGATGTTTAGCAGTTCCATAAGATGGGAGCGACTGGAGGCGAATAACTTGAGGTCATCCATATAGAAAAGGTGGGTCACTTTTGTCCCTCCTTGCCGTAGCTGAAATCCCTCCCGGAGCCCTCCAGTAAGGTACTGAGAGGGTTAAGAGGGAGGCAGAACCAGATTGGACTCAGACAATCGCCCTGGAAGATACCCCTTTTTATCCTTATGTGGTTCTCCGCAGCCGTCATCCGCTCGCCCAGATGACAAAGGATCGTACTCCACTGCCCCATACACTGCTCAAGGAAGTCTCTAACTGTACAGTCAATCTTGTACAGCTCGAGGACCCTCTTTAGCCATGTATGGGGCACCGAGTCGAACGCCTTTCTGTAGTCTATCCAGGCGGCAGAGAAGTTCCGACGGTTGCGTTTCACCACTTTGCCTATGACCGCGTCAATGAGGAGTGGTTCCTTAGTTCCACGACCACCGCCCCGACATCCATTTTGAGCGCGTGACATCACCTGGTTTAGCTCCAGGTGACGAGTGATTCTCGCGCTCAAAATGGATGACAGTGTCTTATATATGGTGGGTAGACACGTGATGGGGCGGTATTTGCTCGGGTCTGTGGTATCCTGATCTTTAGGAACCAAGTGAGTGATCCCAGTAGTGAAGAGGCTCGGGAGTGACTTCTGGTCGAGAGCCTCTTGAAACTGTCGGGCGAACACAGCGTGACACACTATGAACCCCTTCAGCCAGTAACGATGCAGCCCGTCGAGCCCCGGACTTTTCCAGTTCGGGGCCCTACGGTCCGCCTCAGCCACGTCTTCTGGCGTTATGGTGATGGGGTCCATAGGCTTAACACTCGCAACCTGGCTCGCCACGACTTCCATCCAAGGGCCCTCGCTGTGGTTTACGGGCTCTGACCACAGGCCACGCCAGAATGCGATAATGTCAGCCTGATCCGGTCCTTGGCCCGCTCCACATACCTTTGGTCGCTCCAATGATTTATAGAGCCTCTTCTGATCACTCTGGAAGAGACGATTCTGGTTGAACCGCCTTGAACCCTCGGAAAATCGTCAAATCCGCTTCCCCCAAGCAGCGATCTTTTGCTTCAGGTCGTCTATGCGCTCCGTTAGTTTCTGCGTGATATCCGGCTGGGACAAACTGATATTTGTCCCAGCAAACGCCATCCTAACGGTGCGTACAATCCTCGGTCTATTATTACCCGACCTGAAGCTTGTCAGTCTGCCGATAAGAGCACTTGCCTTTGCGATACGGTCCTCGATTCTTTTTCTCCAGGCTGAGATGGCGCTCCTTTGTGTAGTAGCGCGTCCAGCCATGGGAAGTTTGGCGCCAATAATACGGCAAACAGCCACTGCGGCGCCAAAGAGAATCGAGTCCGTCTCGCAAAGGTCCCGGCTGGCTTCCAAATAGGTCACCAGCATTGGGTTAAGAGCCCTCACGACAGCCCGATTTCGCTTGCTTAGGGGTATGCGGGGAAGTTGCGATCGATTTTCGAGAGGGGTGCTGCGCGTTTCCAAAACCGCCTCTTCCAATATACTCCTCATTTGCTCTAGTTCGTGGGAGACTATTTCATCGTCGTTCGAATCAACCACAACTGGAAGATCCATGGCGGCTTCCACGTGTGGATGCTGGTCTGTCGAATGTGGAGCTGCATCTCCAGCCATAGCCGATTCATTCGACGACGGAATAGCCTCACGTCGTAGTCGTTCGAGTTCGGCATCATCAAATATTTTCGAGCGCATGATGTACCGAACTCGGTCTGCCAGGTTTTGTTCCGTGACGGAGATAGACGGCTCCAGCTCAGCAAAAAAACAATGCATCCGAGACCTATACGCTATTCCCACAGTTTCTACCCCTTTCGCCCTATAGTACGCCCGCAATGCGTTTTCGTTCATGGATTATGTCCAACGTGCTCCACCACCGGCGGGTGCCGCTTGCTGTGTCCGAGAAGACCCAGCCGACACCAAGCCTTCTGGTGGGGATGATGGATGCGAGGGGCTGCTAGGTGATCGTGCAGCTCCCCGCGCACGGCTGGCAGCCCGCATGCTGCCGCGTCCAGCGCCAGCTCCAGACGCGCCCCGGCGACCCCCAGGCAGCGGTCCTATGCGCGTTCCTTTCTGTCACATCATCCATTTTATGGGCGCCAAATAACGGGAGACGCCCAAGCCCAGCACCGTTTCGTGGTTGGGTCATATGCACAAACGGACCTTTGCATCTACAATTTTGCCTAGGCACGGAGCTCACACCTCTTGGCAGGACCCTGACTGACTGCGCCGACGTCGCAGTTTTGTCACATAACTCTTACGTCAGCGGACGATGGGGTCGTCACTTCCCTACGCCTTTTTATTATTATTATCATTATTATTATATAGAAATCAGGAAGCAATTGAAGAACAAGGTTTAATAATTCCGATTCCGACTCTCATAAATATGGTACAGACCTATGTTCAGAACATACAGGCACTCGGAGGCTAGGCAATCGCCTTACATTTCATAGTATGCATTCTAATTGCAATTCTGAAAGTGTTTGCACCACGTGCTTGGTATCTGTTACCCGCATGTCTGGGTTTCTAAGACATTTTAAGTCCACCAACATTATGGGGACCGTATGGAGGACCCCTCCCTGCTTTAAACTTTCTCACTTCAGAGAGAGTTTATCCTAGCAGAGAGACATATGTCAGTTGTTACTTTACCTTCGTTTTAAATTTACAGAGCACAAAATAGTATCCTTGCTATTGTTTTATGTAACTTTGTTATGACGAGTATCCTACATTTAGAGGTCAATAAACTGTGACGACCATGGCGCGACTACTTGGCGGCGATGGCGACCCGCGAGCTGTCTTAACGCCATTAGTTGATCAGAGCACATAATACACAAAATCGGAATAGTTGACAAACTCATTTATTTCAATGTCTTTAACATAAAAATTCCGTCAGATTTAAATAAAGCTTACTCTGATAAAACATAACCAAAGTGATTCGTAATCGTATGAGATTACGTATTGTGAAGAAAAGCTTTATTGACCTATTTTTAGCAACGTCTTCATTAATACGAGTACCTACTGATAGTACTAATACATTTATTTGTGTAAGTTTCTAGCAACGTGCTCATGTATTCCCACAGGTAGGCAAGATCCCTAACACGTATTACGGTGCTGCACTCTTCTGTGTAATAATGTGTACAAGAACGAGCATAATTCTGTAAGATACCTTCTAAGCTTAAAATTTTGTAAGAAGCATTTACTAAAATAATAAATGTCGTAAGAATACAAATAAATTTATTTTAATGAAATTAATAATATATTCTGTTAATATTTATTGTAAGCTTTTACTTTGTAGTAAATACAATTTCTTTGGTAACGAAGCAGGCAAGCAGGCAATAAAGTAGGCAATAAAACTTAGACTCATTCCTTGTTGTCAGTGGTAAGAAAAACACAGGAATAAAAATAACAGTAAAATAACCAGATACCATTGTTACTGGGAACGAAACATTCTGTCTTAGCCCTCAGGGTTGAAACGCATCTGTATGTTGATTATTAAACAAGGATAGATGTAGTTTTGTATCCACTTACCATTAGGTGGACTGTTTGCTCG
This sequence comes from Parnassius smintheus behrii, assembly GCA_036936625.1. Lineage (NCBI taxonomy): Eukaryota > Metazoa > Arthropoda > Insecta > Lepidoptera > Papilionidae > Parnassius > Parnassius smintheus. The sequence goes on from JAUPFT010000014.1 coordinate 21,269,881, forward strand.
TTGATCACTCTTATTCCACAAAAAACCAAATGGCTATATCATCATCCAACGGAGGTCCCAAAATATAAAAATATGCTGGTTAAAACTTTAATGGTTCAAGATGCTTTGAATTATTGATTTTTAATTCTATAAGGCTTTAAAACCCTTTATTTGAAGTTAATGAAAAAATATTCGCGTTTTAAGAAATGATAAGGCGAACGTCAGTGAACTATAGTAGAAAAGGATAGCATTAATAAATAACGAACTCCATTATAGTGATTTTAGAATAAAAATACAAATATTAGAAACGTTGAAATTTACGCCCGGCTCCAAAATACTCTGGCCTACTCAGCACTACAAGCAGCACTATTTAACAATTATCTCTTATCAGGTTATCAGATAACTTGAAACTTCAAAAAAGTTTTAAAGAAAATTATTCATAAATCCAACTAGCACAAAATGAAACTAAATACATAGAGAAAAAAGTATTCTTAAATTAGCTTAAAGCATGGCTATCGCTTATTACCACGTATAAATTATCTTTCATTAACTAATATTAATCGACTGAACAGTTATCGTAGAATTGCTTTACTGTGACATTGTGGAATGATAGCTTCTGGAAGCTCTTAAAGATTGTTTAAGGAATATACCGTTGTTTGCTTCAGCTACTCCAAAAAGTGCTTTAAGGTCCGAACACCTTTCTACTTCTTCGCTTACTACTTCTGACGCGTAATCGCAGTGTGAGCGACCGCTATTCAACATAAAGTTAGCCATCGTCCACATGCTCTTCACACGTCTGATAAATATTGATGTAGAAAGTAAACTTTAATGACGAGTTCCATTCCCTTGAGGTTATAGACAAGTTTTGTTTTGTATACAATAAAATTTTTCCCCAAAAATTATTTGAGCTAACTCTGCGGCTCTCTGTTTCTCCTATGTAGACATGTACAAACTGATCTTCTGTATTTTCACGCCTGGTATTGCAGTATTGTGATTCAGAACCTTAACAGAACAGTTCATGTGATATCACGCTCACGAACAACTACATTCGAGCTTTTTCGTTACTTTTACGAAATGGCTATATCATCATTCAACGGAGGTCCCAAGATTAACCGGACATTTCCTTAAATTCACGAGGCGAACATTATTTAATATTTTTTTGTGATAAAATATTATATAAACTACTGCAAATAGTTCTATTGACATTTCTTTCCGTAAGACAAAAAATATGTTCATTAAAATGCATATTGGACTAATAATATAGTACAGTAATTCATAATATACATTATTGCAAGGGTATAAACAAGGTTCTTCATGCTGATGGACGAGGCTTCGGTTAAGGTCTGGATCGCTTTTATGAACGCATGTTGTGAACGAAGGAAGCACCCTTCCTCTGAGAGCTGAGGTGGTTACTTCCTGCTGATAAAGGAAGCTCTGGCGGCTGACTGAAAGCGGTAAAACCATTGAAAACTTTGTATTCAAATTACACATCTAAGATACTCGGAAGAGAAGAAAATATAGTCAAGTGGTCAAAACCATCCTTATAATCTAGAGTATATTTGAATAGACCTATGTACAGCAATGGACTTAAAAATTCGAAAAATTCGTTCTGAAATACAAATGTTACTTTTTGGAAGCACTTGAATTTATTTATATATTGTTTCGTTTATATGCATATCAATTTGACAGCGACTCGTCTAAATCTGGCTCCATTCTTTGGCTAGCCGTCTTTTGTCTTATTTTATTATGCCATTATTCCCCCCGGCTATAAAGACTTGCGAGACGGTATGTCTGCCTGTTCCCGGTTTTCTCGCCCTTGTTTATCTGGCTGGGGTAGTTAGCGCGGCGGAGTGGCGCCCCGCGGCAGTGCCTCCGCAGCCCGCCCAGCGATGGCACGCTTGTCCGCTTCCTTCGCGACTTCACACGCACGCGCCCGTGTCATACAATATAGGTGAATTACGCGCCCAAATAACATTGCACTCTATCAACTTTATATGCGACCGCGATAAAATGACTCTTTTTATACATTTATATTGTGTGATATGGATAGCGTTACTGACGGCCTGCTGCAGCAGTACGACAGGTGAGTGCAAAATGCAATTATCATTTTTATTAGGTCTGTCGGCAAATATTAAAAAGTTTACTATAAGGAAGGAGTACATATTTTTCTTTACAACTTCAGATTTTTTTGTTACAATCGTAACAGCAATCTTTGAATAAAGTATATTTTATCATCGAATTGAACAATATTAATAAATAGAGTAGGTAGGTATATGGTTTAGTATATTAAATTGTATGTTTTAATTTTTCAAATAAAATATAAGGCCTTATTTTAACTTTAATATTTTTTATTGCTATTGATAAGAGTTTTAATTATGTAGTTATTTGTAAATTGTTTTAGTTTCTGAAACAAGAACAAATTTTTTGTTTATAAGTAATGTGAGATAGCGAAGAAAAAATTTATTCAGAGGGTTCTAGATAAGAAGTTTCCAAATTTCTAAAACATAATGCAGTCAACAAGGGGAAGAATCACAAACAAAACGGACAGGGGTCGGCTCAGTCAGTGACTCATCTACGGATATCCGGTGGCATCTCAGTGTACTAAGACAGTTATGGATGTCTTCCATTATGGTATTAAATACAATTTCAATTAATCTTAATTAACGCTGTGTACCATAACTTATTTACTCATTAAATTGAAACATATTTATCGGTAAATAAAATTATAAAGAACATAAACTAAGCGTTCCGCTGGTGACGAAAAAGTTCTGAATACGTAAACAACTATTTAAAAAGTATAGATGATTTCTTTCTGCGACTATATCTTTAAAGACTTGATAAAAACTTAATGCGTATTACAGTTTAGCGAATAGTAAACTAAATCAATACAAACAATGCGTTGATGCATTTTTATAGAGCAGAATACAACGCATTTACCGTGAGATATTTTTCCGATTTGTGGGTGTACAACAGGCCGTTTTTTTATGTACCTATCTTTTATTTTAGTTCTGCTAGTACATTTTTTAATAGTACTAACCGTTTAAAAGCTTTATTTTTCTCTTGAATAACTTACTAACATTAAATTGATAAACTAAATAAAAAAGTCCTAAAGTGATTATATACATTCAATGCTAGGCACAGTTCTCCTCCAATTACTGAACTGGTTTTAGGGCAGGGACATGACTGCCGCGTACTCAGTTATTAACTAATTGTACTAAATAATAAATATTCACTATTTATATATAAAAAAAACTTCTTGTTATAGTAAAGGTACCGTAGGTAAATTTCTTTAAGGGACTCCTGAGGCTAATTTAGACAGATTTTTCTGTCATTTTCCCGAATTGAATTTTTTAGGGCTGAAACGGTTACTTGTATGAGTATAGAGCTTTCACAAAAGTAAAAATGTTGATATTATAAGTTCTAGAGCCTGTCACCTAGAGGGGTAGATAAAATTATCACGGCCTTTCACTGAGTTCGATTCTACCATATCTTTTTTGTTTATTTCATATTCATTATATCTACGCATTTATGTTATTTGGCTAAGGGTACACTTAATTAGAGCCAAATTCATCTTCAATATAATAATAATAATAATTACCTCCAGACTGCATTTCGGTCACAAGGGAGACCAAGCATTCTGCGCAGGACGAGATTATTGTGCCATGCACAAGCACAGATGCTCCCCCCATTTCACACCTTCATAGTCCGACGGGACGGTAGCCCGAAACGACCGAAAAGAGCTAAGGCGCAGGTTCAACGGCTGGCTGCTACTGAGTATTCCTCAACAGAAAAATCCAATAAATTATTTTGACCCGACCCGGGATTCGAAGCCAGGATACCGCCATCAACAGTCACGATAACGACCACCAGACCAACAAGACAGTATATCACAATATATATTCAATATAGTAGCGACTATATTCGAGACATATAAAAGATATATAAGGGCGCATTAAGAGGCGACAGAGTGAAAATGATACAGCGGATGGGCTGCATCTTTCTGATAACATCTCAAAATAATTTAAAAAAAAGCAGCGTAGCAACAATCAAAATCAACGCAAAATCTCCCCATACGGCAATCTATGTGGTGAACTTATATATAGGCTATAATAGAATGGATGGATTGAAGATATTGTTACTCACTTCTGTATAAATTTGCTGTATCACTCTCTTCTTACTCGTTTTCTTTAAGTCTCACCAGCTATCTCACCATCAACTGTGCTGTTGTACACAGTATATTTTACTTTATACATAATTCTAACGCCTATTGCACCAGCTTTACTAATAAATTATTAAGCTTTCATAATTCCCACTGCTGGACGGCACAGGCCACCTCTCATTTATAATAGAGTTTTAGATGTGTCAATAATCGGCCATGCATGTTGGTGGATTTCACAAATACTCATATCATTTAGCATTTATCAGACATGCATATTTCGTCGCAACGATCTGCTTGATCACCAAGCACGTAGCACTTAGTGTTACCTATGTGTTAAAACACTTAATTACGTGTCTAGATTTCTAGATTTATTTTGGTTACGAAATTTAAAAACATGGTATTATTGCGGCAGTAACACTTGACATTTTTTCCTTATAAATATGGAAAGCTACACAAATGGTTTTCTTCAAAATCTAATGAAACCCCAAGTTACATCAAGACGCATCGATTGGCAGAACGAATTTGATTGCGTCATCCGTTACTGACAATTTCAAGGAGAGATATTTTTCTATACGTTTTAGACTTAGTACAAAATTTTATACAAATTTGAGTTTTCAATAAAATGAGTGAACTTGAGTTAACGTGTCATTATTTTCAAATTACTACATAATATATGTAGTATATTACCTATGTTAGAGATTACTAAATTTTAATTATTTCTGTACTTAAGCCATATTAAGAGCTATTGTATATATGATGCTAGTTATTATCACCTTCAGGAATCGGGGGTAATCCTTCTTTGTAATATCTTTAAAACGTAGTTACGTAGTTACGCAGTTAACGTAGTTTTTATAATATATTTATAAATTGATCGAGGTATTTTGATCGAAGTAAATATTAAATGTTATAAATATTCATCATCATTATCATCACTACAGCCATCCATCGCTGAACATAGGCCTTCCCCAATGATGTCCACACGGTCCTATCCCACTTGCATCCATCCATTTATTGCATGTCTTACCAAGTCATCATCCCATCTATTGGGGACCGTCCTACATTTCGCGTACCTACCGGTACGAGACTACCACTCGAGAACCGTTATTCCTTATCGGTTGTCGGTTCTTTGAACTGTACGGCTGGCCTAATGCCACTTCAGCTTACTAATTTGTTGGGCTTTGTCGGTTTTTCTCGTTGTACTATGGATATCATCATTTTTAATTCTATTAGTTAGAGAAACCCCTCCTCCTCTCCACATAACGTGCTGAGCGATCTTGAGCTTTCTCATACGGCCAGAAATGAAGGACCACGTCTCAGATCAGATCAGTCATCACTGGCAATACGTTCTAGTTGCATCTCGTTTTCAAGTTTTGAGGTATACCTGACGGAAAGATGTGTCGTAATCTCCCGGACGCTGTCCAGCCGAGTTGAATCCGTCAATTGACCTCTCGGTTGAAGTTGGAGTTACCTAGTCGGTTACTATTTGTCCCAAGTAAATATACTAGTCTACAACTTCCAGCGTAGTGCTCCTAAAGAAGCAAAGGTCACACATCATATAGTCACATATTGTAGTCATTGAGCAGTGCTTTAGGCTCTCCAGCGATTCTGCTATAAGAAATGTATCATCGGCAAATCCAACATAAGTGATGTACGCGATATTGTTGTTAATACCGTAACTTTTCCAGTCCAGTAGCTTAAAAACGTCTTCTAATAAAGTAACAAATATTATCAATAAATATATTGATAATTATTATTCATACTTATAGTAAATACAGCGGTATTTAATACTATATAGTATTTAATACTCTTTGTGCTATAATCTTACTATAGCGGACTTATTTTTCTTCAACTTTTATATCTACTTATTCGACCATGACGTTTTTCTTTGATTATTTTCCTTTCTAGAACTACTCACTTCAAAATGATGACGCCGTATCTGCAAGATTAAATTTGGTCGACTTTATTACTTCTGTTACATTTGAGGAATATTAAACTGATATTCCTTTATTTTCTAAATATATACGAACCGAAAAATGCACTAGCATCTACTTTATATTAATATAAGTCAAATCAGGTTAATATGAATATTATTCCGAATGTAATTTCTCACTAAGCAACTGAGTTTAAATAGGGAAACTAATAAACGCAACAACTAAACCAAAATATTCGTGGTTTTCTTTATTAGTTTATTTTATTTTCTTCTTTATGTAAGATTTATTCCGTAGGAATATTTTATCTTGCGGAGGATTGAGATGATTTAAACTTACCGATTTATTCAATACAACGGAATTCAAAACAGCAGCCACAGCCGACGGATGGACGTAGATAACACATCATTATTTTACGGATAACACTTTATTAGGTCTATTCAGAATATGGCTCGTTTTTTACATCTAATGCTACCACCAATGTAATCGCATGTGTTTTAAAGACTGTAGCTTATGTACAAAAAATTTCTATATTGACTCGTATAATTGTCAGATTACAATAAAATAAAGACATCTTGTACCTATCTATATATAAAAGAGGATGTTTGAAAATACAAAATCGTTTAACTCAAAATCTATTTGATCGATCACGAATGAAAACAATTGGTATATACTGGGTGATTTTTTTACCTTCTGGAAAAATAGGATGTAACTGACTGTGCACTGATATTTTACATTATATTTTTATTTTAAATTAACATATTATAAAATTGATCTATCAATAAATGCTACTTAGTAATTCAAAATAAACTTTCGGTACTATAAAAATAACAACAAAATGTTTGCACTAAATAAATAAACCGATTAAAAACTAATTGAAATTAAAATAATACGTACTCAATTAGTACCCAGTTAGTAGTTATTGATAGATCAATTTCATAATATGTTAATTTAAAATAAAAAATATTATAAAGTATCAGTGCCATGGGCTTCTATTCCGTTCACCTGTTATTTTTATTTATTCCAAACGGTAAAAAATCATTAAGTATATACAGGTATTTTTCAATGGAGAAAATTATATTCATAAACTTAAAAAAAAATAATAAAAATATTTTGCAACAAACAAAATTTTGAATTTAACATTTAACATTTTTGATTTTATTTGCTTTTCTGTTCAATCAATCGCGGCAATTAATAAATTAAATTGCATGCGCTAAAATAAAAAATGTTGATGAACACAACCTATGACATTAACTGGAAGGACAACGTCTGCCGGGTTCAGCTAGTATTCCAAATTCTAAGTGGCAACAATATTCTTCTCATCGATTTATTTTTTATGACTGCCATCTTGTAGAAGTCATCATCTAGGATATGTTGGTGTTGAATGATTAAAGCAGCTGTCACTTTTATCCGTCTTTTCTTATCACGCTAATGCTATTGAATATAACCATCGCGACCCGAAACTAATAATTCATATTATTGTATCCATCTTCTTGGGCTAATTAAATTCAAAAGGTTTATTAATTAGATAAATATTTTGATATATAATACAAAACTACTTTATATAATGCTAGCTATAATTATGAAATGATAAATAATTTAGGATGCCTGGTTTTAGACCCAGGGCAAAGTAGACATTTAACCGAGTATGCAAAATAGGATTTTGTTTATGTAAATTTTACCGAAATAAGTAATTAAATAATTTTCGTGCCTCACCTAAAGCGAAGAAACTTTTTCTAAATTGGTTTTAAGGTTATGAAACTTTTTTCATAAATCAGCGTCGTTTTCCAACCATATATTAAATTTGTTAAATGTACGCTGCTTATACTAATTACGCATTTTCCTTTGTAGATTACGAGATCCATAGAATAAACTAAATTAGTATCATGGAATGTGTAATCCTACTCGAGAAATGTTTAAATGAACAAAGTTATGAAATTAAATCTGTTCATCGTTATCTATTTAAAGCAGTATAAAATTTAATATTTTAGTTATAAATTATTACACTTTATATCTCATTATCATATGAATTACGAATAAGCAATTTGTACATTGTACTCATACACTATACTTTGATAAACGTACTTACCATATTATCTTCGCCCACAGCAAGACTGAGGCAATTACTCAAGTTTTACTTTTGAACAACATATTATACCATTAAAAGTTCTTCCTGAAAACACAAATTTTATATCAAAACTTGATCGTGTATAATTAATTATATAATTATGATTTTCTATACTAACTTACTTTTAAACTAAATCAAACAGGACGTAAATTAAATTTTACTCAATTTATAAACAAAATTTGTTACATACTAGTTAGTGATTTGCACCGGTTTCGCACGGTTGATTTCTTTATCTTATATATTATAAACATTAGCTCAGCGGCTAAGCACTCGCTGTAAAAACATCACAGTTCGAAAGCAACCTGGGTTCGATCTCCGCCGGCACCAATAAAATAAATTCTTAATTGAAATTTTAAAGTTTAATTCGTTATATTTGGCAGTGAAGAAATTCATCGTGAGGAAACCTACATCTCTAAACATTAAAAATATTTCCAAGATGTGAAATTTATCAACACGCATTGAAGAACCACGGTGGACTTATTGCTCCATACTTATATAAGTTTCTCTCAGAAATGAGAAAAGGCAAGTGATCAACAGTGGGACAAATTTAGCCTAAGGATGTTATAATTAAGTAAAAGTTGAAAGAATAGATATAATTTTTTTTAAAATAAGAGAATCTGCGCTTTATAGCTTATAAAGTAATTTAAAAATAAAAGAATCTGCACTTTATAGCTTACAAACTTACTTGCCAAGATTCGTAATATATAAAATTGTTATGTTAAACTTTCTTCAGGAAACATGTTAACACTATTTCTAAATAAATTACCGAGCAATGTTAACAAAATAATATAAACTAATAATTTAAGAAGTAAAATAATTTATCTACCTGAAGTAAAATTATTTATTCACTTAAATTAAATATTATACAAACAAGCCAAATGCTAAACGTTGTTTCGTATTTAATTATCAGATCAATAGAAAATCCTTTTTCTTTATAATCTTTTTTAATTAATTGAATGGATTTATTCATGGAGCACCTGCTTAATAGCATCTCTGGATATGTACACTTACCACACGAAATAAGAAGCGTAATAGTGCTACTTTATTTTTTTTATTTTTGAGTGTTTATTATACTGAAGTGTCAAACAAGCTGATAGTCCACCAAATGGTAAGTGGTTGCTGCCGTCTATGGAATTCTGCAGTTATTTTAAACAAATAATGCTACAGAGACATAGACACCTAGAATGCCTTACGGGCAGTAACTTTACCGGTTCTCTATAAACTCTGACCGGAACGACTTTTTATTAGAAATATGTAAAAAGATGTCATTCTGCTACCTATAGAAAAGATTTCGAACGTTTACGCGCGTAACCCATATATAAATCTATATAAAATATATATATATATATATATATATATATATATATATATATATATATATATATATATATATATATATATATATATATATATATATATATATATGTTGTATATAGCTCTTTTGGGATGGGGGAAAACGCACGAACTCATGTGACCGCCACTCAAATATATAATATATACAAAAATAACGTTTAAAAGTTTGTGAGGCTCGGAAGTTTTTACTTCTGATGTCCAGTCTTACATTTGACAATTTTTTTGCACTAGTAATCTCCTGTCTAATCTCCTCAAACGTAATTTTACCTTGTAACTAAATTAAGTGTTAGCACTACTTAACTCTATCATTGACACCTACTGTGCAGAAATAATTTTCTAACACGACGACGTTTGTTAATCATTTGGTACAATCTATTAGAGAGATCTATATTCACTTGGAGGACAGGTGACACAAGTCCACATGTCATGTCACAGGAGGAGGTCTTTGTGGATTTGTCATAGTGTAATGATCGTGCAGTTTCTTTTCACATACTTATAGATTTTCGATTAAAATATTTTTAGTTGTATTGGATTTAAGAAAAGTTTGACCAACAAAATAAAAACCGTCGTCATATTGAGGATATTTTTCATTTCACGAAAAAAGTAACGCATTGTAGGTGCCAACTTGAATCTATCAAATATTCATACTTTGTCATGAATCGAACGTTTTAATATTTAATTCTAAATCTAATTTCATAAATAGAAAACTTTTTTTAAAGAATTTTGCATCCTGTACAATATTGAAATAATTGGATCAATATGATAGGATTTTAATCCGTTAAATATAACTGTGATCGTAGTCATAAAAATATTCCAGATACGATAGTACTAAGAACAGTGGTGGTTGTGTTATAAGTTATCTCGCATCTTATTGGCTGCCTCTTCTTGTCAATGTAAATATTTAATATCTGTTAAAATAGGAAAAATTATACAGACAACTATCAGATGCCATTATGATTTATGACCGTTTTTGTAACAAGCTAGGTAATACAGTACCCGATTGTAAGAGGCTGAAACCTGCCTCAATGCCAGTAACGATTTTTTTTATTCTGGCAGTAGAGCTTTTTCATCTTGCTAACGCGGTCAAGAGAAAGTTATGTTCAAAAACCATATGGCTTACTGCTAAGTAGTAGCTAGAGTCGTAGTCTTAGTGGTCAGCCGCCGTAGAGTCTACATCACCTGAGGATGCCTCGTGTAGAGGCGAAACACGTGTCGTATTATCGTCGATGGTGTGTCTTTCTTGGAACAGTGGTGCCGGTAGTAGTGGTGCCAGGAGTAGTGGTGTTGGGAGTAGTGGTGCTGGGATTAGTGGTGACGGGATTAGTGCATGCAATTGAGGGAGGGCGGGAGGTGCTCTTCAATACAGGTAAGACACATTATTGTATTTAATTAAGAGAAAGGTTGCGAATTAAATATTAACATCTTTATTATAATGAATTTCTGCAAAGTAACGCCTGATTCTATCAATTGTCTCTTTCTTCTTGCAATTTGCGTCTGCACAGTCGTAACAGAACACCACCTCAGTTACTCTGTAGCACCACTATGCCGGAGGTCCGCATCATTGACAAGCAGGCTCTAAAATCTTGCGGGGTCTCGGTATAAGCGCTAGCTAGCGCTAGCGGACCAGATGGTATACAAGCTTTTCGTCTTTAGGCTAGTGCACCCCGAGTTTTCTCCCGTATTGATTGATACGCTTGTTTCGCCTCTGAATGTGCAATGTGGAGTATGTGCCTAAAAAGGCAGCCTTAATAATAACGTATATTAACGGGAATAGTACTTATTGAATGAAACTATTTTTATCACGTTTTTATAAAGTCACTTTCTTGTTTGTCTGTCTTTATGTCTGTGTATCAGCCGTTTCAGGTGAAATCTTTCAACTTAAATTTCGACCAATTCCCAATCCCGACCCCGCACTTCCAGCTGGAGACTTGAAATTTTGAACCTAGCTCAGAAACGGATGACGATGTAAAGATTTTGAAATATTATTTTAAAAAAAAAGTAGTAACTTTGTTTGAGTATAAAGTATAAAAACATACACTTATTTACGGATTTATCGCCCTTTATCCTTGTCGAAACATCCTTGTCGAACCATCGAACTAGCAGTTACTTCCATACTCTGTAAGATAATGGAGCGTATTTTGAACGCTTATAACATGGACTTTATAGAACGGAATGATCCCTTCGGTAATACCAGTACAAGTTTCGTCAAAATCGGTCAAATAGGGACTTATAAGCATATGCCACTCTCATATGGGGCAAGACTGATGATTCAAAGGCCATTGACAGGGCTAGATTTTTTGGCAAGCTTCAAAGGTAAGCGTGGATAGATGCTCGTCAGACTCTATGATGACTAACGCCAAAATTCATTAGGAATCTGTTCTCTCCTCGACTCTCTTGCTGCTGCTCATGTCAGTCGGAATTAAATCCAGTCTGAAAGAAAAGTTGTGTTTGAGCTCGTGAATCTCTCTTTACAGACAGCTCCCATACGATGAGAAGCTAATTTTGTGAGATTCACAGCCTGAAAAATATAAGCATGTCTTTTCCGCAATAACCGCAATAAGAAGCTCGTAAATTCTGGCTTCTACTTTCCGAGATGTATCTTTGGGGTGCACCTATCACCTTCGGTTGTGAGAGCTTGAAATGTCTCTGAAATTCACAAAATTATTAATTACCATCGATTGACTTTTTTATAGAATAAGCGTGACAAACGTGTAGCCTATAGACATCTACATTTATCCTCAATTAAGAATCAAAATTCTGTTCCATTGTCACCCCTGAGGACTAATACGGAATGCCTCTTTTTCAGTAGAAAAGGGTCTCTGGATCTCTACACTCACTAAAACGAAATACAGCAGTATTAAGCTGCTATTTAACGTTGGTATTCTGTTAGATCGTGGTCCTTCCTCCGTCGAGCCAACTTATTCGTACTACATATTATAATATAGCTGCTGCATGGCTCTACCACGTACCTAAGTAGTGACTCCGGAACCAAAGCAGCCTTGAACAAACTAAGTGTCCTTGCAATGGTGCGTCGGTACTTTATAACGGTGGAGCTCCTGACCTTAAATAGAGTTCAAGTCCGGTCGGTATATATTGCCTATTTGATATGTTGACTGGTGCCGAAAAATGCCACCTAGCAGCGCTGGACTCAGAAGAGCGGCATGCTAAGAGAATTATTTGTGATCTCAATTTGGTTGCAACAAATCTTGTCAGCTTCGAACACAGTCGCATATTAGGCTCGCTGTTTTACGAGATGCATTTTGGAGAGAGTGCACAGGTTAATTCCTCCCTTCCCTTGGGACCATCAGACAATTCACGCCTATTTTGTCGATGTTTCACGCATATGAACTAAATAGTTTGCTTCGCCTTTCGTAATACGTACAGCAAAGAGTGAAATAACGGGCCAGTATCTGTCTTTTTATTTGCACAAGGTAGACGCAATATCTACCCATATTTTTCAGAGCTGCTGCAGTATCTGCGGTAGCATACGTTAAGTTGGAATCCTTTTGAGTATTACATCAATCACGGATAATAATTTACTTGCTGATGCTTACTTTTATGTATTTTTATATTTCACTTATCTTATAGACTTTCTGTCTACTTCTAAATGTATAACATGTGAATGTACTGATGCCAATTAAGTCTATGTCCATGTCTTTTGTTACGCTAAGATAGTGTTATCATCACTTTCCATTAGATAGGATTGTAGTCAAGCACTAGCTTTATAAGTAGAAAAAAGACGACTCCCATTAAAGACACACACAATGGAAATCAAATTAAATATACACATATGCGGAGACGCGGGATAATTATTCAGAAGATAAACTTGTCCACGCGGTCTTTAGAAAATAATTATGGGTTACATGTTATTATGGTTACCATTCAATCAAAATCTATTATTAATCCTTCTATGTTGATAGTATATATTAAACTCAACGAATAAGATATTTATATTGTATAATATAATTATATGGCTGAATTTTTCTTAGCATTTTCGTTAAAAACACAGACCATTTCGTGAAATAGCAAAGTAAAGCGATGACTGTCGAATTATGCCCGCTGCCAATCCTCTTACAGCCAAGTTGCCTATTGAACTGAAAGCATTGTTTGCTTTATCGGTGACCCTATGTCAACGGGGCTCAAACAATAACAAGAATACGGCGATTCTTACAACTAAATAAACCTTTGATATTTTTTTACTTTCTAAGATTATAGTGACTTACAACTAAACAAAAAATAACACTATAATAGTAATCAGTACTAGTGCAGAAGTGTGAGCACACATGCACTCTTTATTCCTTCATTCTCATAGTCCGATAGGACGGTAATTCTACACGACCAGAGTAAAATCATGCGCAGGGTCAACAGCTTTACGTCCTTTCCGAGACAATGGGGTAAAACAAACTTCGGACTACTATCAAGAATTACTTGAGAGAATATCCCAATATATATTTTGGTCCGATCCGCGATTGGAACCCAGAACCTCGTAATCGTCAGTTGCACTTACAATTTCTACACCATAGGGGCAGTCAAAATCAAATATAAATTAGAAATAGAAAACTTTATCAGCCGTTATTGTCCAAGTGTAATGAAATTTTAAAAGAGCAGCAATTATACTCGTAACTTACTTGTTATTACACCACGAAAATTTCTACAGAAACTATTTAAATTTATAGGCAGACAATGCCGTACCTTGAAGGGTAACTTATAATTAGTTTCTTTATAATGTTTTTCGTTAAGTTCTATCTATAATTATTGTTTCAATTATTATAGGTGAGTCGGTGCGGATGAATAAAAAATTTCTAGGGCAATTATTTACTAATAAATTAATATTTAGTAATTAATAAAACTCCTCTTGTTTAATTTATTTATGGTATAACCGATTGCATTACATTTTTTTCTAAATCTTCTTACATAAAAATAAAATTGACTGGCGGTACTATAGAAATAACTACTTACGTTATTGAGGTTAGGGAACTATTTGCAGAAACTTGTCGGGCTATTCTTTAGAAGGGCTGAATAAATTATAAACCTTAACAAACCGATAGATATCATCACCAGGAGTTATCTAGGTCTAAATTTTGAACTCAAGTTTTCAAATGATTCAGTGTCATCGCTAAAAAAAGTAAAAACTAACGCGTGTGTAATTAAAATAATTATACATGCAAGTGGTATAATTAAAAAAGTGTACAACCGACTCCAATGTAAATAAAATGAGAACATCATCAATATAGTCAAAGTCAATTAAACACGCATTATTAAAGATAACTCAAAAACTAATTGTTAGATCTTAATCAAATTTATATGAGACTACATAAAATTTGTCAGTTTTTAATTAAAAAAAATCATCAAAATCGGTTCTCGTAGAAAAAGTTCTAAAGTAACACACTGAAGAAAAAATATAGTCGAACTGAGAACCTCCTTCTTTTTCTGAAGTCGGTTGAAAATTAATTGGATTGTATTGGATGTAAACGCCGCAATTACCGCATCCATCGGAATTATATAAGATTTTCTACGATTTATCAGTCCACGATAATGGAACAATCCTGTCGTAGCCGCGAAGAGGGGCTGTCAACGCTTGTCGTAATGGCATATTATTATACTGCTCGTCTCAACAGAAACCTATACTAGTTAATGGACGAAAGGGACGAAGGAATCAATTAATCTTTTATTTTCAAGAACTTTAAAAGTACTTATAAATGTATTGGCTTAAAATAGAATTTCTTCAATTAAATCTTTTTACAACTTAGTATTTCATACCTTTTGATGTCTGTCTAATGACTGAGTAAGAATTAGCCGAGATTGTTCATAAACGCAAAATGTAAATAACTAGATCAGATAGCATCAACGATAACGCAAATTATAACTACTTGTGAATAATTACTCCAATAAATACTGAATGATTGTGGAGGATATAATTAAAAATAAAATTATGTATAAAGGGCCATGGTATCTCAGAGGCTAAACGCTCGCCCTAAATTTAAAAGTAAGCTATCAGCCTGGGTTCTATTCTCACTGGTGCCAATAAAATCGTTAATTTTTATATTAAGTGCTTATTTATCTGTCGCTTGGCGGTGAAGGAAAACATTGTGAGGAAATCTACATGGCTGAAAAATAAGAAAAATAAGAATATTTCGAAGATATGTGAAATCCGCCAACACGCATTGTTACAGCGTATCGAACACTTCCTTACCCTAACTTTTGGACATCCTCTCTTTAACGAAAGGGTAGTAAAGAGAGGATTTCCAATACTTGAACCAATTTTTGGATTAATTATGAATATAGTTTCTGTAAATTTAACTTTTAAACTTTAAATATAAGTACTTAAAATATTACATGGCAGTTAATTATTTATAATGAAAGATATTTTATGTAAGTATGTAGTTTTATGAATATGAAAATAGGACTTTATCAAATGCAAGAAACGTGCAATCGATTTTTCTGAAAAAGCAAGAAGACTGTATTTTGCCTTTAAACATTCATATGAATAATTCAGAATCCAGTGAAAATAAATGGAGCACATTTTTAAAGATGAAATCAAGCTCCATTGGAATCGTGTGAAGTGAGCGAGGCGAGCGCACTCTTGGCTAGAGGTCCGTTGCAAGAATGGTATTACTTAAATTACAATCACTTGATCCAACCGTCTATATAATATATAATAGCTCTTAAAACCCAACTTTTTGGTAACCATAAAATAACTTTATAGCCCTAGTTTGTCTAATATTAATGAAAAATACAGTAAATAAAAAAACTGAATAATGTATCGCAAAATGCATTTGTACTATAATTAATTCTGTTATGGCCGCTACAACCTTCCTATATACTACTTAAGAAGTTTTACACTAGAAAAACTCTTTTTAGAACATTGTAACCGAACTGTCGCCGCCATTTTTTTACTGTTCCCCAGAGCATTGAGGATCGGTTTATTTTTAATACGCAATATTCTAGATACGAATTCAATCACGTGGAATGATTCCAACCATAGGAGTATAATTATACTTATACAGTGAATTCTTAACTCAATAATGCCAATATGTAATATTTAAGTTCTTTACAGAAAAATCTTTTCTTCTGTTGACCTTTTAGTATTTTTATTCGAACTTAAATTCAATACTTTGGCCTTTTTCCCTTCCTTTTTTTGCTAATAGTTTTATCATAATAGTTTCAATGAAAGTTTTAGCACACAGTAAGCTGACCAGACATTGCTACAAGTTTGTTTTACAATATTAAGTGTAAAATATATATATTTATTACACAGAGAAGTTTCGAGCGTAGTCATCTCCATAGCTCTTGTATTTTATTATTTGTTAATCGTTAATAACTATAACATGCTTGTGGTAACTATGGCATCAAGACTTATTTCATCTGAGTCCCTCTGGTTAAAAGGAACTGTAAATAACTTGAAAGATCGGGATTTAAAAATAATTTAAAATTATACTTAATTAGTTTCATAAAATTTGTTTTAGTTAGTATACATCCAACGTAATTATTTCGTGAGATATAGAGCAGTCACGTAAATATTATAAATGGTTTAATATCAATAAATATTTGGAACAGATTAATTTTCGCATCAGCCTATGTAGATAATCGAATTGAAATACAGCTCCTAGTCGCAGTTATTACTTCAACTTGAGGTAGGCAATTAAATACTAAAACTTTTAACAGCGTTATTTAAGTTTTACACATTATAATTGTATCGTAGTACGGGTTGTTTATAAAAGCAACTGTTTTTGAAACCCACTCATACTTACTTTTTTTATTCATTTAAATTTATGATAAATAAAATACTGCATAAATATACATATATGTAGCATAAATATGATTATAGCGATTAACATTAAATTTTCTATTGCGGGTAACATTAATACGAGTTAGCATCATGAATACAATTCGACAATTGAAACCACTGTAAAGAATTTATATTCCGAAATTAGTGGCATAAAATTAGTATAGTTTACATTTTTCAGCTAAACGGTAAGTTTTATTATAATACTTGATGAGACAATAATTGTAGATCGTGCAATTATCTACTGAAATTGTTCCTACACCTTTTTCCCTACGAAGCATCATTTCTGAAATAAAGCGATTTAAGTAGTAGAAAAGTTGTGTTCTATGTGTATAGTAGTATATATTTCTAAATTGAATGTCTTTTTTGACCGGACTATAAATCATACATATAATCAACAATTACACATGTAAATTGATAATTTCATAATGCTTGCATAAATTTCATGAAACAAAAATAATTTCACATTAATTTTTAATATAACGAATTTGGAGTTATTTTAGTAAAGTAAACGTGACACAAATATGCTGTTTCGTATGGAGAGTTTAGAGAACCGGAGTCCCTTTTACTGGAAACGAGGCATTCCCTCTTAGTCCTCACAGGTGACAACGCATCTACATTTTTATTCGTAATCGAGGGTAGATGTAGATGTCTATAGGCCACAGCAACCACTTACCATCAGGTTAACTGGGTGCTCGTTTGTCACCCTTATACTATAAAAAAAGTGTAACAACTTTTTCGAATGTTGACATTCTCTAATAAACCACAGAATCTCAGGCTACCAACAAATGTTGCTACATGCACTCCATGCTATTGCAGCATCCTCAGAGAAATGGTAAAAAGATCTAAGCATTTCCGATAAATGGCAGTACAATCATTCCATTGTGAAATACTTAGATCGTAGACGGGTAGCAGAGTCAAAGATGCAAAACGTCTGGTTGCGTAATCTTTATGAAATGACGTCATTATGATCGCAATAACTCCTAATGATATTAGGCTATAAAGCTGGTTACATTAAATATAACATACAAATAATAATAAACTATAAATAAGAATAAAATTAAATATAACATACACATAAAAATACAAACAAGTTTTCAAATTACAGGTCGAGAAATACCTAATGGACAAAACTTTGTTTCCGTGGCACCTATAGAAGTCCCGGATGGTAAGTATGAAATAGAAATTGAGGCACTTGAGTTAATATGAATATGATTATGTTTTTGCACTTATCTGTCAGTAACTTGGGAGAGGCCTTATGTTTGATTTCAAGTCAAGGGAGTGTAAATATTATAAAATATATTTACACTAAATTTCAATATTTTTCAATAGCAATTTATTATTTTATGATAAGTCATAATGTATAGTCGTACCTCTGCTTTTGAATTTTGTATCAGGAATATTAATGGTGACGAAAATTTTTTACCAACTCGTAAAAGTTTAAGAATATTGACTTCTCCCACTGTAGGAAGGATTTCATTTAAACAACTTGTTTGGAAGATCAATCGATGATCATTGGAGCTCCCACCCACACCCTTTTTATTGTAGTATATATGAAATTTTAAACCAGTGTCTATTGGAAGTCTTGAGGTTTGGACTTTTCCAATAGACATTATTACCAAACAAAACGAAATAGGGTGATCGAATTTCCTACATTATTACCAAATGGCGTAATGTAATCAATTAAGCTTTATTTAGTGTAATTATACGTTTAGTAAAACATAAAAACTTAAACTGAAAATTGAAAAAAAATCCCGTAACAATGATAGCTAATGATCGTCAAACGGCTGAACCAATTTTGGTAAAACATGTCTAATATCCACAGCTAGAAAACCTGCTTTTAAATAAAAAAAATCCTCACCCAAATTGGTTCACCCGTTTAGAAACTACGGTGCCACAGCAGACACACAAACATACAGCTGTCAAATTTATAACTCCTCTCTTTTTCGTCGGGGGTTGAAAATGAAGTCCTCGGCGCTTATTCCAATCGCAACATTTAGCGAAAGACGTGCATAAATATAAATAGCATAAATTTGTGTAAAAATATCGTTTAAGTAATTATTAAAACGCTGTCGACATCGGAATCCATTGTTGTACCAACGTTACTGATATTAGTTACTAGTTTCCCTTCAGGTAAATAACATTAGTGATTGCATAAATTACACGACACTAATGATTTGCATTTTACGTTAATGATTTCTTACACTCCTCATAATAAAGGATAGTGTAAAGGTTGCAATTTAATAATAAGATAAACTCAACCGCCATAAAATCCATATTATTTTATGAACCTTTACTACTTTAGACTAAATTATTACTTTATAGAATATACCGCCACGCCGTGCCGTGTAGAGGCGGTTTAATATGATCCACGACCCCGTTTTCATACTGTAGGTGTCGTTAAAGCTACAGAGGGTAGTGAAATTAAACCAAAGATGGGCAGCAGTACTATCTTTAACAATTCTACGTCGTTAACAACTCAAAATAATAAACTACGGCTGCCAACCCATCTGCCAATAGTGGCAACTACGGCAAATGTAATATATTCGGAAGTGGACGAAAACATACGAGTACTACTCCGAAAAAACTACTAGTTCTACTTCGAAAAAAATAAAGTATCATTTGTTCAGCTATTTTAATTAGGCCAATTACGTAAAAATCGAAACTCTAATTTGTGTTCCAAATTATTTTCTTTGAAGTAGAACGTTGAAGTAATGTTAAAGATGTTTGAATTTTAGTTTTAATGACTTTGTGTAATTTGGTGTTTTTGTACCGGACTAGTAAATAACGATTTAGATGTATTTGAATTAAAAAATAGAGTTTCTCTGCGTGATAGACTCAGAAATGAGGATATCCGCAGTGAAACCAGAGTGACCGACATAGCCAAACGGATTAGTAAGCTGAAGTGGCAATGGGCCGGCCGTATAGCTCAAAGAACCGATAACCGATGGGGAAGAAAGGTTCTCGAGTGGCAGCCTCGTACCGTTAGGCGTAGTGTAGGGCGACCCCCCACTAGATGGAGTGACGACCTGGTAAGACATGCAGGAAGTCGATGGATGCAGGTGGCTCAGGACCGTGCTTTGTGGTGTTACTTGGGGGAGGCCTATGTTCAGCAGTGGACTTGTAAAGGGCTGTAATGATGATGATGATGATGATGAATTAAAAATATATATTTATTTTATGAGCCGTGGTCGCTCAATGGTGAGTGGTAAGCTTATAAATTTCATAGAATTTATTCTACTCCAAAAGCAAACAGAGTTCGTTTTTTAATTCATTAATTTGCTAAATGCTCAGTGAAGAAAAGTAATGTGACGAAACATGCATGTCTGAGAAATTTAAAAACATTTTGGTGCCTCTAAATTTTAGGAATAAGAAATTTAATACTTCTTTTGTTGGCACCATTGTTACGTTACACATTTATGTTTTTTTTATAGAATAGGGGTGACAAATGAGCACGCAGCCTAGCTGATAGTAAGTGCATGAAGATGCCCATAGACATGTGTATATATTGTCACCCCTGAAGACTAACATACCACCAACATAGAATGCCACTTTTTCAGCAGAAGGGGTGCTATTATTTAAACCACATTTATAAAGTCATTATTCAGCTATAACCCTAAATAGATTTAAGATTTAAAAAAAATAGTTGCTAAGTGTAATGGTGCACCGATTAGTGGTAACGTGGATGGTGTACGCAATTGAAAAAGGGCGGGAGGTACTTTTAAAATTAGGTAAGACACATTCATCGTTTTATTATCTACATCATTTTATGTTATTACGCGGTTCTTAGTTTATTAATTTTTAAGATCTTTAATATAGTAGATTGCCGCAAAGTAACGCCTGAATGCCAATTAATTATCCTAAATAGATTGCTTATAAAAAACAACGAAACAACTTACGATAAAGCAAAAAGTGCCCGCCACTTTGTAAAAGTTCATTTAAGCAATTTTTTAGCTTTAAAAGAGTGATATAGGGACAAACCACTATTTGTCGTTGGTGAGTTCGACATAAATCACGCACCCCACCTCGTAACGGGTGGTGTCGGCAGACGCGCCGGCACCTATACTCCATTGAGTAGATAGATCCTCGCCCAGACAAGCTCAACCCATCAACTTATTCCATAAAAAGTTTTACAGCACGTAAACATGTTTACATTCTACATAATGCTGAATATAAAAGATCAATATTATCTTTCAGAGTCGATGTATCCACGATTTGCGGAACCCATCCCTAATGTTACGGTTACAGTTGGCAGGGATGCATTGCTTGCGTGTGTTGTAGATAACTTAAGAAGCTTTAAGGTAAAGAAATATCTTTTTATAATTTTTTTTAAATTTTTGTCTTCAAAATGCTGCTACATATTTGTAAAATATATAAGGGCAAAGTGAATGTAATAATAACTTAATTTATAACAAATAGGATCTTTTTTATTTCGTAATATCTATAAGTGATAAAATAGCTAACGACAAATCAGAAGATAAATGGCTATTATGATTATACTAGCTGTTGCTGTTTGGCGGTAGAAATAAGTAGTAAAAGGATGGTAGCAACCTAGGTGGACTCCACAGCCCTATAGTTTGCTGGTTAAAGTATATAGATATAGGCTGGGGACAGTTTGTTAGTTAAAGTACATAGATATAGTTAAAGTATACAGATATATGCAGATATTCCTTCATATTTTTTGTCAGGTGGCTTGGGTCAGGATGGACACACAGACTATTTTAAGTATTCATCATAATATAATCACGCAGAATCCACGAATCAGCCTCTCGTATAATGACCATCGCTCTTGGTATCTTCATATTAAAAACGTGCAAGAGGTAGATCGTGGGTGGTACATGTGCCAGGTTAACACTGACCCCATGCGTTCTAGAAAGGGCTATCTCCAAGTCGTAGGTAAGTTGTTTTATCGGTATTACTTTCTCAACTTCTCTATACCTTTACCTCTTTGCGTTACCATTCATTATTTTTAATGTTTGAAACAGTACCCCCTTCGATTATCGATAATATGACATCTACGGACATGGTAATTCGTGAAGGTAATGACGTAACCCTAGTATGTCGTGCTTCTGGATATCCTGAACCATACGTAATGTGGCGACGTGAAGATGGACAAGATTTTAACTACAACGGAGAATCAGGTATTTCATCCTAACCAGTACATTCGATTTCGAACGCCATCGTTTCGAAGCTTATTTTTGTTTTATGTTATACTTCATAGAACCTGTGAAGTGAAAAATCATTTTATAAATTACATAATATGACAGAACTTTTCTTGCTATTTTAACGAAGTTATGAAACACCTACGATTATATTATGGAACTTTTAAAACTGTAAAATAAAATGTAACATGTATTTTAAATATTGCGCATAAAAAACTAAATACGATGCATGTTTATTTTTATATGTTGTGAGAAAGTTGTCTATTCTTCTGCTTTAGTTTTACCTATTTTAATAAGCCGCTTATTAGTCGTGCATTTGCATAACGGTTGCCCCACTGAGTGACGCTGCTGCCAAACCAGGCCGGATAAATTTTGAAGCCCCATTTCACCTCATTTGGCGGCGTGCAGTTTAGATGCCGTATTCAGTATCGTGTGTGCCGCATTTAAATTGAATTTGAAATCGAAATTGAACGAAACCAAGGTCGGAAGCAAGGTCATGTTTTCAAAAATCATTACAAATCGTCTCGCATGCCAACTTGATGACTTTAAACCTCCCGGACATGCCGATTTCCGGGAAGGATTTTGTACCATATAATATACTACCCTTCAGCAAATTATAAGAGTACGGAAGAGTAAAATCTGCCACTTTGTCTTGCGTATGTGGACTACGAGAAAGCATTTAACTTCGTAGAAATTCGGGTGGTGCAATAGTCCCTATAGCAATACAGAGTCGACTGTCGGTACATCGATATAATCGATATCAAAGTATTTACGAGAGCTGTAAGACAGGATGAACTATTTTAATTACGTGCGAGCATCTATGTAGGTCTGGGGAAAGAAACCAGTATCAACGCGACTTAAAGGACCTAATGTGATCGCTGCTATGGCTACGGTTTACTGCTAAGCCCTTTGTCTTCAAAGGAGTTGCTTAGTTGTGAGCAATTTCACTTCTTCTGGGTGGTATACATAGTTTTCCAGATGAGTGTTAAATTTGCGCATTAAGGGTCCGCAATCAGTTGGGATATGAAGATGCGTTTCGTCCGTTGTGGAACAGAACCGACCCATCCTTGAGTTCCTTAGACCCAGGATGGAAATGTGATTTTTAAGACAACAGTGTCCAGTTAGTACTCTTGTCAGAATGTGCAATTTATTGTTGCTTAATCCCAGGCCTTTTGAAGCAATTTACGATAAAAAGCCCAGATTAAGGTTTTAGTACGTTTTAAGCCTGGTATGTAAGATCAGATCTAAAGTGATTGATTGTGATAAAGAATTTCAAGTGATAACAAGGCTAAGCTACTTGAGATTCCACAAAATGGCTTAGGCCCAAATTGTGTACTCTTTGAGCCCTCCCGTGTGAGTTTATTGGCAAATACATTGCCTACAATACCCGCATGAACCGGAATCCATCTTAAGACGACCCTGTTGTTACATCCCAAAGCGTTGTAACGGTTCATGTTGTCTCCAACTGGCTTCGAGTTCACTAAGTTTGACCTCAGCGCTAGCAGTGGTGCTTGACTATCAAAGTTTATATAAATTATATGGTTGACGAAGTGTTTTTGCAGATTGATATCTGCACACTGAAGTGTGGCGAGAATTTCTGCCTAGAAGATAATAATATAATAATTTTATAATTTATTTAGTTCCAAACATACACAAAAATTAACATAACATAATATAACTTAATGGAATAAAACTATGAAAAGTTAGTAGAAATGTTATAGAAACCACATAGTGGTAACTACAACTAATGATTTTCAGTAAACGCCAGAGACATAGGTGGAATAAAATAAACTTAACTAATCACACTGATCACTTGTTCCAACACTTATATATAATATAAAGGTGAATCTACCCAAATACATACTAAGGATGACCTTATCTCCAAATATCTTCAATGCTACATTGCAAGAAGTTTTCAAGCTACTTAACAGGAAACTATTCGGTATCAACATCAGTGGCGAGCAAATTGCTTCGATGTGGCGACGATATAACCAACACATAACCATTGTGGCAGAATCGATAGACGATCTTAGTACTATGCTTAATGACTAGTGTTAACGACCTATAAGCAAATCAGAAAAACATCAAGCAATTAAAATTGAAATTTTATGTATTTTATGCTAGATTACTGTGTGACTGTGTGATTTTTTTCTGGACTTATTTAACTCATTTCTTTTATTTATTCCCACAGTGAGTGTTGTAGATGGTGAAACGCTAACAATAACGAAAGTTTCTCGTCTACATATGGGTGCTTACCTATGTATAGCATCTAATGGAGTGCCTCCATCGATTAGTAAGCGAATCATGCTTATGGTTCAATGTGAGTATTACCTTGTTTTAGCCTAATCCTGACAAATCATCAATATAACGATATTAAAATGACTACCGAACGAATTTCAAAAAACGAATTTCAAGTCTCTATCTAATTTGAAAGGGAATATTAAGCATATTTTGATATCATAACCTTTCTTGCTTATATCAGGTAACAGGATTTTATAAGGTTTAACTACTTAGTTACCGATACGAAATTTGCCGGATATAGTAGAGAGTATGAATGTTTTGCATGAGTAGGGTACCTAGGCAATATTGTATATCTAGCGTATTTTATTCAACCCTTCTAAATTTGGGGACTTAGCACAGATTTTATTAATTGCTAGATATTCCCTATATTATAAAGTATTCATTTTATCATAATTGGTTGTCATGGACATTTTAATACTTAGTATAAGTCGTTGATAGCGCAATACAAAGCTATTGCTAGAGTATTTGTTTTTAATTAAAACGATTTTAAATAAAAACTAATATTTATCATCCTATACATACAATACATACATCATGATTAAGTTATAACATTTGGACAGATTTTTAAGATAAATTACGTACGTAAATGTAATTTTCTACACTTACTGAATAGCTATGAACAAACAAAGTATGTAACAATACGTAATGCCCTTTAGTTTACCAACCATTTTACAAAGTCATTACTCATTATGACCCCTGACGTTATAAAATTGCCTACGTTTATTTCTACTTGAGCGTCATCACTAACCTTTTTCCAAATTGTATTGTACCATTGTGTTATTTAGGAAAGAATGCTATGAAATGCCAACAACAGACGGAAAAATTGAACATACGTTTTTGACTTTTAACTGTAAGTCTTCTTTGTGTAGCTCTTAAAAATTACAGAGAGTACTTGTAATATGACTCATTTATATTCTTCTGCTTAAATCTTTATATATAAAAATTACTTGTCACGTTGTTTGTCCGCGATAAACTCCCAAACTACTGAACTGATTTCAATATAATTTTGCACACTGTGTACAATTTGGTTCAACTTGAGAGATAGGATAGTTTTTATGCCAATTAATAGACCTCGATGTATATTATTACGAATCTAATGACTTTTCATAGGACAAAGGGTCGTCGGATAGGGCAGAACAACGTCTGCCTGGAGAGTTAGTATACTATAAACTTCAGTGTTATTAAATATACTTCGTAAAGGATTTTAAATAGAAATAATATACTATGTTCTACCTACCATTGTAATGCAACACCAATCTTATAGAAGTAATAGGTTGGTTTTATTGTTTTAAAAACTGTATAAACATTTCTACTTTCTTCTTAATCCGAATCCCAGTAAAGCAAAATTATTGATTTCATCTATTTAGGGTAATGTTTTTCAGGTTTGTCTTTTCAAGAGAGAAAAGTTTGAATGAAAACAAAATTGCACATATATTATGTTTGGAGGCTTTTTTTATAAATTATGTTTACCTATATATTTGACAAAATATTATACAACTGTTTATTCTTTATATTTAATATTATTAACTTGTGTTGTCACTCGAAATTACTGAAATACGTTTATCAACAGTCCCGCCAATGCTGTCAATTCCTAATCAATTGGAGGGTGCGTACATAGGACAAGACGTGACGCTCGAATGTCACACGGAGGCCTATCCATCGTCTATTAATTATTGGACTAACGACCGTGGGGACATGATAATATCCGGTGAGAATATTAGTATATGATACACAGTTGATTCTAGGTATCGCGTACATCCTTTTGTGGATTTATCATTTTATTTTAGTTAATTCTCAGAAAGTCGCTAAGCATTTAGCTGATGTGCACCAAGATCTCGGGTTCGAATCTCGCACAAAGAAAGTCTTTGTACGTTATCTGAAAAAATCAAAAAAGTGAAATCCGAAATTCTGATTATTTATCATTTTGGCTTTGCATCCAAATTCTGCACAATCGATTTAAAATCGATACATTATATACCAATGTACTAACATTAATACTGAGATGATATTAATACTGAGATAATGATGATAATAATGTACCTACATTAATACTGAGCTATGAATCGATACATTCTGAACTGTCAAAGTTTCTGTCTATCATATTAAATATGCTAAGCTATAATTGAACGGAGATACGTTTATTGTTATGGTTTAAGTAACAAGTTTTTCTGTCTTTTAGTTTGATTTTAATTGATTTGTTATTTAATATTTTATTGTTTCACTTTTACTCTAAGGTAACTAGGCAAGCTTAATGCCTGATGGAATTTTCTGAAGAAAATAGCTATATATAGCGAGGAAGAAAAGCAAAGATTCTTTATAATTTCAAAAAGAAAATATACCTATTCTAAATTGAAGGTAGCAAGATTATTATTTAATTAGAAATTCAAATACACATACTGTGTTACTGCCAATGTAAATTTTACGGGCCATTATTCACAAACGGTTTTTTCTTGATGTAAAACTGAAATTATTGAAAATGAAAATTTACCTTTATAACATATTTTTATTTGCATAATAACAAACAATGTATAACTTATGTATATAACGTTATGTTTTCGAGCCGTTGTAGCTCAGGGGATAAGCACACGTGATAAAATTTACAGAACGTTCGATTTTCATCACCAATGAAATCGATAACGGCAGTTTTAAGTACTGAATTACCACTTGCTTGGTGGTGAAGCAAACATTACGAGGAAACCTACATGTCTGAAGAACTAAATATTTCGAAAAGATATTAAATTCAACAACATGCATCAACTTAAATTCTCTCAGAAATGAGAGGAAGTCTGTGCCCCGCCTTGGGACGATAAATAGACTGTAACTCTACAACTTCGTTTTTAAAATATTGTGTAAACAACTATACATAAGTAGGATATTATATTATACTGTTTAATCTTCTTTTTTATTAATGACGTAAGCAATAAATTATTTGTTACCCAGCATACGTACAGGTTTTATATTTTAGTAGAAATGGAAATTGTAGGTGGCAAATATGAAGCATTCCCAGTGGATAGCGGCTATAATAAGTTTATGATGCTCAAGATACGGAATATTACCAAGGAGGACTTTGGCTTCTATAAATGTATCGCTAAAAATTCCTTGGGGGAGACTGATGGCATCATCAAATTAGATGGTATGCTTCTAATTCATTATATTTGGAGTTTCATATTTATTTTTTTACATATTTTTATACATATAATTTATTTTATTGTTACTGATGAGACAAAATTTTATCCTTTACAATGAAACAATTTTAACTCGTTTCGTTTTTTTTTATCGGATAATTAATTATACGTCTATCAACATATTTTACCTAAATTATTGTTAATTTTCAATAATTTTTTATAACGCATTATAATTAATTGTAATTAATGGTATTATTTAGTAGTTACATAACTGTTAAACGTAATTATTTAGTCTTGTTTTAAAATGTAAAACGACTATCATGATTCAATCAATGATTGATGATGATGAACTATTTAAACCGTTTCAAAACGGGTGACCTGCGGAGTTTACTTTACAGTTACTTTTTCGATCAGAAAATACGAAGATTATTACGCGAGCATATCATAACTTGCAGAAATGGTTTGTAAATTAACTTCCAGCATGAAGTTATCATATCGTTCGCATCTATTTAAAATTAGCTAATTATTATTATTGCGGGTAGGATCATTGGCTTAGAATAGTAAAATAAAACGATTTACATTTTTTTTTAACACTATGCATACATTACAGCACGTTAAGCAAGCTATGCCGTATTACCGTCCATGGCACACACAATACCTATTCTTGTTGGAATTAATTAGGATAGAAAGAATTATTACGCATTTATATTTCATTATATACGTTTTCAGAAATCCCAGCACCTCCATCTGCATTTACAACGACACAAAAATCTATATTAGACAACCAGACGATACGAAAAAAGGGTAAAATATTTTTAACACTTAAATCAAGTTGTTTAAGGAGAACATCAATATTCATTTTACCCTTTTTGTAAAACAGGTCAGCTGTCAATTATCGAAACGAACGAAGCGATAACCTCAAATTTTCAAGGTGAAGCTTACGGCGAACAAATACGAGATTTCGGTAAGGGTAATAACTATTTTGATAGTTTAGTATTAGCTAAGTTCTACATTGTCGAAATAGTGGCAAGCCAAGTGTTGCACTATGAAAAATATCTCCCCCCCCCCCCCCACTCCCAATAAGACCTCTATGGGAGGCTCTATAAACAGCTCTGGGCTTTCTGTTAAGATTAGTAATAAAAAATAAATATTGGAGTGTAAGAAAAGCCAATGTATTCGACAGTGGACTTGTGATGTGCTGTAATAGTGATTGAACCATAAAAATAAAACGTGTTTTGGCACAAAAGGTACCACCAACTTAGATTCAAATTTAAGATTCGTGGAGCCATAATTATTTGAGCAGATGGTCTGACAGACGTCGGTCCATTCTTTTCAGTTGGTGGCGCGACAAGTGTCATTCAGAACCGACTTTTTGCAGAGTAAAAATAAAAGTGACCACAAAGTACCACCCATCTGAACCAGATTTTGTAATTACTTTTTAAAACATCTAATTATTTTATATTGTTAATAATAAAAAATTAATAAAATTTGCTGTTTAATTGACTGCAGCGTTATCTATCGGATTCTAGCATAGTTATATTTTTTCGACAAAACAAATATCTGGAAATTAAGTGTTTATATTGTGATTACTTGGTTAAGTCGTTCAAAAGTTACAAGATCACTAATAGTGATCCAATGATTATAATAATACATACATTTTTCATTACAGATTTCGACGAAGAAAATTATGCACTCACAATCAAATTGGATAGAATGTTATATAGTGTATTCATTTTACATTTAATTTTAATAGCAAAACATTTTTTGCTTTGTTGATGAAAGTAATTTTTGTTGAACAACTTCACTTTAAACTACATATTGCAGAGTAGCTGATTTACTATCACTTATAATAATCTCTTTCTGAAGCTGACCAGACAATAATGTATTAAACAGCGACCCAAAGCAATTAGTGATTGTTGTCTTGCGTTTGCACATGTAATTTGTGTACTTATATTTAACTATTTGACTTAAGCCAGTTACTTACTCCTTTTTATAATTGTACGTATTTGGTAAATAAACTGCACTAGCAGCAAGCTCAATTAATTTACCATCTCTTATTTGTTACATTTTTATTATACATAATTTCATTTACAATTCTGTTATATATATATAGTTTGGAACAGAATTGTAAATGAAATTATGTATAATAAAAATCATCATTAGCCATCATTAGCAGAGTGCAACAAATATTTATATGAACACTTGCTATTTTTTTTTTTCAAAACTAACTTCGTTTATGGCAACAAATGCAAAAAAATTCGTATTGTTTTATCAATTCAAACTTTCAAGAACATAGAGGAATACTTGAAATACTGATTTGGTAGACCATCACGAATATAAAAATTTACACATTTTGTTTATATTGTTTTATTTGTATTGCAAAAAGTATACCTTTTACTCTATACTACTTCCAAATATCCCGCTACATCGATTGCAGAAGAATTTATTTAAATTGGTTCCTATTGTACGTAATAATAGTGATTGTTATCTTTTGATGGTATTTTTAGTTAATATGAATTAGAAAATGAATGTGTTGATAAATTATAAAAAAATATTAAGCTAACATAGATATAATTTATTTCGTAATTGATTTAGCGCTGTCACGACGCATTGCAATATTGATCTGAATTATCAGTGTTTTACTTGTTTAGTGATAAACAGTTACTTTTGTATAGATATTCTTTATTAAAAACAACTTTAATTATATCTCAAATTCGGTAATATAAACCAGTTGTAATGTTGCCATTTAGTCAATGAACATACCCGTTTTGATATGTATATTGCTCTAATTTTAAATTTGAAGACTTATTGCCTAAATCTCCTTTACATATTACAATATGCTGTAAATGTTAGTAGATTAGAACGTATCACTTATTAGAAAATAATAGACAAATTTTGTATATTATTTACTTGCTAAAAGAGAAAAATGCCAAATAACTGTAAAAAAAACAAGGCTTAAAATAATAATGTGTTTTATTGTCCTTACTCCCCAACAGTTACTCCAATCCTTTATAATTCAGATTTAGAAACGGTAACCCCGATTATGGGTATTATGTTATCGACAACATAATATTATGTAGGTACTTAAGTCTAGTGTCTTTTAAATATCACATTTGAAATATAACTTAGGCCCACAGTGACCCTTGGGCCACCTCAAAGCCGCGTACATTAAATAAATATATATAATATATAAACAATTTGGAATTATTAATACGATTTAATGTCGACTAATTCTCATTTCACAAATGGCCATATTTAATTGCTTTATTGATTATTTACACTTTTATAAATGTATATTTACTTCGTACTCCTTGTTTTTTTTTCACTGCACAATTTCTACCTCCAAACTTGATATTGAACGTACATTTGGTGTTTATTTACTAACCGAGTACAACATACTACTGCCGTTTAATCCACTGCCTTAATAAATTTCAAAATTTATGTTTTACTACGAAGTCTTTGATTTCTACGCTTTCATTCCCACTTATGGGGATCTTCGCTCCTTCCTCTGTCGTCTCCTATACCCCCTCCTCAATTTTTAAATTAATAAAAAGAACTAAAAATAATTGAACAATTTTTTTCCGGAAAATTTTTCCTTTTTGCTTCTTCCCTCGCTCCTTCTTCTCCGGGGTTGCCGTTTCTAAAGTGCATCCTACTGTTACAAAAATTAATATTAACATTCATCTTTAAATCTCCATACAATTCCATTGACGAATATAAGTCTCTCCAAAAAACAGTTTATTTATAATGTATCAGTGAACATCCAGATGGTGTGAATATTTAAAAAGTTCTTATCTCAGACTATTTAAAGAAATCAAAGTGGTGGGACCAGTGTTAATTATCGAATATTATAACTCGTAGTTCTAATATTATACTGTCTAGACTAAGATTTAATACTCAATTGATGATTCGGTGGCGCAGTAGCTTAGCAATGTGTTGCAGCGTTGGGGGCCGCGAATTCGAATCTCGTACGAAACGAGTATTTTTACGGACTGCAAATAACGTGACATGCAGTGGCGGTTAAGAATATCCACTACCCCGTATCTCCCCATAGGTCTTGTAAGAGGCAACGGGGGGAAACAGGCAGGCGATGGGCTACTAGCATCTTCCTGATAACAACAATAATATAATAAAAACTGCGGTTACCAATCCGCTTGGCAAGCATGGCAACTATAGCAAATATCCCCCCCATGACGTGAGTTATAAAGGGATGGCTCCCAGGTCACGGCGGATTGGCTATTCCTGGCTATGTTTGCAACCATGATAACGGCGAGGCAGGGGAGCTAAGAATCTCCGTTTTAGGTTCGGTTGCCACCCAGGACGACTCAACTTATGGATTTCAGACGTGCTCCTTCACTGTTGGCCGTAAGCGGAAGCTCGGGGTTTCTCTGCGTGATAAACTTAGAAATGAAGATATTCGCAGTAGAACCAGTGTTATCGACTTAGCCCAACATATTAAAAAGTTGAAGTGGCAATGGGCTGACCATATAGCTCGAAGAACCGGTAGGTGAAGTGTAGGGCGCCCATTCACTAGATGGAGTGACGACCCAGTAAGACATGCAGGAAGTCGATGTTAAATTGTGTAAATTTATTAAAATTTATTATAACCCTGTTTTTTTTACATTAATAACTTACTAAATGACATATTTGCGTCGTTGCTCGTGGGGGGTATATTATATTCGATGGATGCAGGTGGCTTTGGACCGTGCTTTGTGGCATTCCTTGAAGGAGGCCTATGTTCAACAGTTGACTTGTGAAGGGTTGTAATGATGATGATGATGATGATGGTGATGATAAATAAATGTTCCGGGTCTGGATGTTTGTTCTTACGCAATTTAAGTTTGTTAGCTGCCTTCAC
Source organism: Parnassius smintheus behrii (assembly GCA_036936625.1). NCBI lineage: Eukaryota > Metazoa > Arthropoda > Insecta > Lepidoptera > Papilionidae > Parnassius > Parnassius smintheus. The sequence continues at coordinate 21,302,660 of JAUPFT010000014.1, forward strand.
TATTAAACACCCTCAAAGTTAAACTCTATAAATTTAAAAAGTAAGTACTCCAGCATTTTCCGAGAAAAATTGTCCTATAAGAACGACAACTGATGGGAAGTACAGGAACAGGAAAATGTTGTTGTTTTACTTCTTAACTTTTACTCGTAATACGCATTCTTTCTCCAGTGTTATTATAAAAGCATTATCATACAAAATAATTTAATTTTTAGGGTTCCGTAGTCAACTAGGAACCCTTATAGTTTCGCCATGTCTGTCTGTCCGTCTGTCCGTCCTCGCTTAATCTCTGTGACCGTTAGCACTAGAAAGCTGAAATTTGGTACCAATATGTGTATCAATCACGCCGACAAAGTGGTAAAATAAAAATTGGAAAAATGTTTTATTAGGGTAGCCCCTCTATATGTAAAGTGGGAAGTGATTTTTTTTTTTAATTTCAACCCTAACGTGTGATATATTGTTGGAAAGGTATTTAAAAATGAATAGGGGTTTACTACGATCATTTTTTGATAATGTCAATAATTTCGGAAATAATCGCTCCAAAAGTAAAAAACAATGTGTCCCCCCCCCCCTCTAACTTTTGTACCATAAGTTTAGAAAATATGAAAAAAATCCGAAAAGTAAAACTTTATAAGGACTTTCTAGGAAAATTATTTTGAACTTGGATGGAAAGTCGGAGCGCCTGCCCCGGAGCGTGCAATGTTGCACGCTCCATGTTCGCGCACGTACCCACTACCGGGAGCAGTGCAGGAGCGCGGAGCGCTTCTGGAGCGCGAACATAATGGATACCAACCTTTAAACTCATAAGTGGGAACACTTATTGTGACGGACGAGAAACTACGGAACCCTACACTGAGCGTGGCCCGACACGCTCTTGGCCGGTTTTATTTACTAATGTTTAGAGACTAGCCTTTTGCAGAGAACAAAATTTTAGGATCATGAATATAAGCGCTAGCAAGTGTTCATTTCGCCACTCTTATTGTCCAATGAGACAACAGAAATCTAACACGATCGTAGATATATTAGGCACAGAATAAACGGTTTTACGTGCTTTCCGAGGAACAGGGTTAAAACACAACTAAATCTAGTTCGACCTTCTTCGAGAACACGTTCATTCTTGTCTCTCGCCAAGGCTCACCAAGGGAATTTCTGTCAGCCGTTTCTGTAATCCCTTCACAGCGGGGATCACTGCTCTATGCCGCAAAGGAGAAATACGATCCATTAATACAATACAATACAATATACAAAAACTTTATTTCAGGCATCAAGGACTTACATTTTAGGAACGTTGGCCCATGGAAATATATACCTTAACCTAAAAATATATGTAAAATATAAATATAACACTCATTATTTACACTATATAAAACATTATTGGCAAGAGCAGTGGTAACCCCAGGTGAAAGGTATTTTCTGGATGAAAGTGGCACAGGATTATTCTACGTGTCCATTTATGGAGGAAGCCTATGTTTAATGTTCGTATTTTAATTTTTTAAGGTGTTACCATATAAAACGGGAACGTAAACAATTGTCGTTTTTGTGTAATATTTAATAAGTTATTATTTTATTTCCAAACAAACTAACCCAATTTTGGCTGTCGTAAAATCTGTGTTTATAAGTAATATTGTAATTTATAAGTGAGGCTGAGAGGTAAGTGCAAAATTTGAGCAAATACGACTATAAATACAAAAGCTACCTAAATGGATTTGGTACTTTTTCATAAAAGTGATTAGCCTAAACAAGCTATTTAAAATAATTTATGTTAGACTAACGCATTATTTTATATAGCACATCATATCAATCTTGCCTTAAATTCAATGACAATTAACAAGCTATAAATTTTAACCTGAATTTCTAAAAATAAGCCCTGTTGTAAAATTATATTTTCGTATCGTATTGTGTTTAACGCCATCTGTAGTTTAGGGCGAAAACAATCTAGCTAATACCGGCATAATTCCAAAAATTTGCAAAAGAGATCGTTTATTTAATTTGTTGTTATAATAATCTCTGCTTAATAACACCGAAGAATGATACGCTTATCATGACTTGCACGCAATTTGCATTAGAAAAATGCAGTGCTTTCAAAATATCTTCCCGCGCTCTACTGTATAAAAGGGGGCATATGACCTCAAATGTGTAAATACTCAAAGATTTTTAGAGCCAAGCATTTTAGATGCCAATTTGCCCCTTTCTTCCAAGTGACCACAAAACTGCTCGTCACTCGATATGTTAACGCCGAGGATTCCGATACTGAATACTGAATAAATGAGCCCTGTTTAATCCTCTGGCTGAAGCATCTGGCTGAAGCAACAAGACCTTGAAGCGAAGGAGATACGACAAAGGAGTTCTTTTAGCACAAACTTGTGTCTTCTGGTGGTTCCTTTAAGAACGCTGGTATTTGCATCCCGAGACATTGATGCGCCAGCCCAGGCCTGGTACCACTCTTTCCTATGGCGTTACGCAATTTTGCAGGAGCGGCCAAATCATGGCTGGGTTCTACCTTCGATAGGTACCACAGATGATGGAATAAAAACTTCCATTCCCTGTAGCATCACAACAGTGACAGAATCAGCAACAACGTTGGCATCATCTAGCTAGAAGCAAACCCTCAAGGGTAGGATGCAAAAAAAGATCGCATCCTGTCCAAATCAGCTTATCTATAATGCCGAACACGGCGGCAACCTTTAGAACGCAACCGCGATGGAAACGTAAGTGGTATCATACTCCGGATCAGACAATAGTCCAAGGAAGAGTGGCATCGACAGAGACCTGATTTCCGTCTGGGTGAAAGGTCAGTAGAAGATCCAACAGGGAAGGTACACAATCTTCCACATCTAGAAATCTGTCACAAACAGATCCACCCGCATGATTGGTTAAACGAGAACCAAGTCATTCAGCGCGGTGGGCGTTAAAATCACCAATCAAATTTATAGTTGTAGCACGAATGGGTCGGCTCGACCGGGGAAGGACCACGCTCTCACAGAATACCAGCGTGAAATAGTAGCTTAATGCTGCTGTATTTCGTATGGTGAGTGTAGAGAACCGGAGACCCTTTTTACTGGAAATGAGGCATTCCATCTCAGTCCTCACGGGTGACAACGCATCTGCATTTTGATTTGTAATGGAAGATAGATGTAGATGTCTATGGGCCGCAGCAACCACTTACCATCAGGTGGACTGTGTGCTCGTTTGTCAGCCTATTCTATAAAAAAAAAAAAAAAAAAAAAAAAGCGTCACGATCTCTGCGGATGGGAACTCTTGTAGCACGGTATCTGTAGCTATTTGAATGTGGTCGATAAGTCGGTCTGTGTCGGCATTATCACTATGGATAGCGACAACCATTCCTGCGTTCATAGGCACCCGTAGATGCGGGGATGGTTGTCGTTGTCTAGGCATAGCTATAAGATGGTCAGATCCGTACCTTCAAGACTGCTGAGGCGTCGAAAACAAATGTCCTATCCAACGTACACGCAAACTCGAGCCCGGGGCGCAAAGAAGTGTTCTAATTTGTACCCCAGGTAGGAGAGATACAAAATATCAGTCGGATAGAACACCTGTGTCCCGGTTAGAAAGATCAAGGCCGGCTTTGCAGTTTCCAGATGATAGTAGATGGCGTTAAGGTTTGAATGAAGTTCCCTGATGTTGCAGAAATTCATGCATAGCGTCGCAAGGGGCGCTTTTGTCTTATTTCTCCGTTTGCTCCATGTAAGCTTAGTCTCTAGCGGAATTTCACCCTCCTCCCCCAGAATACGTGTGGCAGCCTGAGCACCCACGCTCAGGAAGAGAAGGTAGCTTGGAAGTAGATGCTTAGCGAGGGATTCTCCGTCACCAGGGGTGCTGGTACCTTCCTGGGGTAGTGTTGTTTTTAACTCCGCTAACCTGCACTCACCAGACGAAATCAGAAGCAGAGCTTCTACTTCACGTTGGTCTTCTGTGAGGTTGTAGTACCATCCCGGTTTCAGCCGGTCCATATGTACAACAGCAAAAGCTGCCGCGTGGCTCTACCACCGTTAAAATTTAGAAATGCAACTAATACAGTATGTCCAAGACATAGCACAGCTGCATCTCGTGTTAGCTTTTGTTGTTATATTATTGTTGTCTAGTACCCACAACACAAGCTCTGCTTAGCTTGGGACTAGATGGCGTTGTGTAATAGTTGTGGAATATTATTATTATTATTATTATTATTATTATTATTATTATATGATCACTTATATTATCACAAAACTATAATATTATAAATATAAATACAATCTATATAAATAATATTATTATTTCGGCTATTATCCACCGCGGCGAGGAATTCTAAGCCATCGGTGAAGTTAGGCATCCAAAGATAGGAACCTTCTTACTATTCGAGCCGTATTTAATAAGGCCGATTTTTGAATTAATGCTTTCAGCCATTTGCCCAAACCTAACTTGGACAGATAATCGACCATATTTTTACCAATAAGTCCATTGACTGATACAACTATTGGTACAATAATAGTAGAATCAACGTCCCACATAGCGACAATCTCATGAGCCAAGTCGATATATTTTATTTTTTTATCATTCTCTGCTTTTATGAGATTCTCGTCATGAGGAACACTGATATCCACTATTATTGCCTTGCGTGTAGTTCGGTCTATCACCACAATGTCAGGTTTATTTGCCACTATAAACCTGTCTGTGATAATTGACCGATCCCAGTACAGCGTGACACTTCTATTTTCAAGGACTGGCTTTGGTTCATACTTATAATATGGAACATCCTGTTGAGTAAAGCCAAATTTAATGGCAAGCTGTTGGTGTATTATTCTAGCTACTTGGTTATGTCTGTGCAAATACTCACCATTTGATAGTTGTGAACAACCGGAAATAACATGTCTGAGGGACTCTCCAGGGTGGTGACATGCGCGACATACGTCAACTGTGCCGTCCCTCAAAATGTATTTCCGGTAGTTGTTCGTTTTAATTACTTCATCTTGTATTGCACAGATAAAACCTTCAGTTTCTGCAAAAAGGTCACCAAATTGTAACCAATGTACTGATGCAACCATGTCTACATAAGGATTAGTTAATGCTTTAAAAAATCGACCATGCAGTTGTTTGTCATTCCAAACCTTTTTGCGTTCATCTATAGTCATAGTATGAGGCCTCTGCCATTCCTTTGCCGACATATTAAGCGGGGTTAATGATTTGTCATTAATCACTACATCATTATGAATGTGTGATGTGTCTTTTTTTTTAATAAAATAGTCTCTGAGGTTGTATACTTCACGGTTGTGTAGGTTTTTAATGTTTAATAAGCCCCGTCCACCATCTTTTCTTGGAAGATACAACCTCATGACAGATGATCGTGGGTGGTGCATTCTGTGCGTAGTCATTAATGTACGGACTCGTCTATCTAAGACATCCAATTCCGTTTGAGACCATCTTGTAACGCCAAAAGTATATAGAAGGCTAGGTATTACCCAGGAGTTATATGCTCTAATTTTGTTTCCGCCGGATAAACGACTTTTGATAACTTTTTTTAATCTTGACATAATGACTTATTATTATTATTATTATTATTATTATTGTGGGATATCAATATAGTTTTCTCATCTGGTTGGGTTCTAATTATACATAATTATAAATGAAGATGAGAAGATAAATATACATAAATATCAATAACATAAAATAAATATTAAAATACATAAATAAATAAAAGCCCAACCAGATGGAGGCCCTCAGCAGGGGAGACCAAACGGCCGAGGGTTAGGGGGAAAGGGAAAGAAACCGGCGGACGATGCGGGCGGTATCGAGGAGCACCGCCTTCTGCATTTGAGCCTGGAGCGGTCCGCCACGTAGTCCCAGCCGCCTCAGATGACCCGAGAGGCTGACTGGGATTAGCCCGTTCGCAGAGACGACTACAGGAATAATTTCGGTCGGCAGACCACCCCACATGTCGGTCACCTCGTGAGCCAGGTCCAGATATTTTGTTTGCTTATCTGTTTCGGCTTTCACGAGGTTCTCGTCATACGGAATGGTAATGTCGACCAAAAATATCCTTGACTGTGTTCGGTCCATCAGCACAATATCAGGCTTATTCGCAAGAATAGTCCTGTCTGTGATGATGGCCCGGTCCCAATAGAGCCTGGCGCGATCATTTTCGAGCACGGCTTCCGGCAAGTACTTGTAATACGGCAATTTCCGAGACACGAGACCGTATTTCAGAGCGAGCTCCTGGTGAAGAATTCTGGCTACTAGGTTGTGCCTGTGCAAGTACTCAGAGTTAGAAAGCGCCGAACAACCGGAGATGACATGCCTAAGTGACTCACCGGGATGGCGACAAGCTCGACAGATGTCGACGGTGCCATCCTTTAGGATGTATCTCCGATAGTTGTTGGTCTTAATAACCTGATCCTGTATTGCACAGACAAAACCCTCGGTTTCCCCGAAGAGATCACCAAAGCGTAGCCAGTGGAGGGAGGCTACTGTGTCTACGAAAGGCTCATGTAGAGCCTTGTAGAACCTCCCGTGGAGCTCCTTCTCCTTCCATACGGTCTCCCGGTCGGAAATGCTCTGTACTGCCGGGATCGGTGATCGAATGATCCATTCTATAATGACGTCATTTCTTGTGATAAAGGACTTACTCCTCTATCCTTAGCCAACGAGCAATGGCAAGATTGCTCGTTGGCTAAGGATAGAGGAGTAAGTCCTTTATCACAAGAAATGACGTCCTTATAGAATGGATCATCCGCTCTCGCCAGGAAGTAATCACGGAGGCTGCACACTTCGCGATTATGCATGGTGAGCGCGCTCAAGAAGCCACGACCACCATGCTTCCGCGGCAAGTACAGCCTCATCACCGACGATCTCGGATGATGCATCCTATGGGACGTCATGGTAGTGCGGACTTTTCTATCCAGGGCGTCAAGTTCAGTCTGAGTCCACCTGAGTATGCCAAAGGTATACATGAGGACAGGCATGACCCAACCGTTATATGCGTGTGCCTTATTCACACCGGACAAAAGGCTGTTAAGCACTTTGGTCAAGCGTGCATAAAACACGTCGCAAACTGACTGTTTCATACCAGTCTCATCGATACCGATGTTTTGTGACATACCCAGGTATCGGTATGTTTCAGCCTCGGAAAGGGTTCTTAAGTTGACGGGCATAGATAAGTCTATGCCCTCAGAGTTAGCAACCCTTCCCCCCTCAACATGGAGGACCGCACACTTATCCGTCCCCAGCTCCATTCCAATGGAACTGCTAAATTCACAAGTGATGTTTAGCAATTCCATAAGATGGGAGCGACTGGAGGCGAATAACTTGAGGTCATCCATATAGAAAAGGTGGGTCACTTTTGTCCCTCCTTTCCGTAGCTGAAATCCCCTCCCGGAGCCCTCCAGTAAGGTACTGAGATGGTTCAGAGAGAGGCAGAACCAGATTGGACTCAGACAATCGCCCTGGAAGATACCCGTTCTTATCCTTATGTGGTTCTCCGCAGCCATCATCCGCTCGCCCAGATGACAAAGGATCGTACTCCACTGCCCCATACACTGCTCCAGGAAGTCTCTAACTGTACAGTCTATCTTGTACAGCTCGAGGACTCTCTTTAGCCATGTATGGGGCACCGAGTCGAATGCCTTTCTGTAGTCTATCCAGGCGGCGGAGAATTTCCGACGGTTGCGTTTCACCACTTTGCCAATGACCGCGTCAATGAGGAGTGGTTCCTTGGTTCCACGACCACCGCCCCGACATCCATTTTGAGCGCGCGACATCACCTGATTTGAGTCCAGGTGACGAGTGATTCTCGCGCTCAAAATGGATGTTAGTGTCTTGTATATGGTCGGTAGACACGTGATGGGGCGGTATTTGCTCGGGTCTGTGGTACCCTGGTCTTTAGGAACCAAATGAGTGATCCCAGTAGTGAAGAGGCTTGGGACCGACTTCTGGTTGAGAGCCTCTTGAAACTGTCGGGCAAGCACAGAGTGACACACCATGAACCCCTTCAGCCAGTAGTGATGCAGCCCGTCAAGCCCCGGACTTTTCCAGTTCGGGGCCCTACGGACCGCCTCAGCTACGTCATCCGGCGTTATGATGACGGGGTCCATGGGCGTAATACCCGCACACTGACTCGCCACAACTTCCATCCAAGGGCCCTCGCTGTGGTTTACGGGCTCTGACCACAGGCCGCGCCAGAATGCTACAGTGTCGGCCTGATTCGGTGCTGGTCCCGTTCCACTTACCATTGGTCGCTCCATTGATTCATAGAGCCTCTTCTGATCACTCTGGAAGAGGCGATTCTGGTTGAACCGTGTCGACCTCTCGGTATATCGCCGAATCCGCTTTCCCCAAGCAGCGATTCTCTGCTTCAGATCATCTATGCGCTCCGTCAGTTTTTGCGTTATATCCGGCTGGGACAAACTGACATTTGTCCCAGCAAACGCCATCCTGACGGTGCGCACAATTCTTGGCCTGTTATTGCCTGATCTGAAGCATATCAGTCTGCCGATGAGAGCTCTAGCCTTTGCGATACGTTCCTCAATTCTTCTTCTCCATGCTGGGATAGTGCTACTATGTCCAGTAGCGCGTCCAGCCGTGGAAACCTTGGCGCCTATGATACGGCAGACCGCCAGCGCAGCGCCAAAAAGAATTGAGTCCGTCTCGCAAAGGTCCCGGCTGGCTTCCAAATAGGTCACCAGCATTGGGTTTAGAGCCCTCACGACAGCCCGATTCCGCTTGCTTAGGGCTATGCGGGGAAGTCGCGGTCGATTTTCGAGAGGCGTACTGCGCGTTTCTACAATCGCCTCTTCCAATGTACTCCTCATATGCTCTAATTCCAGTTCCTGGGCGACTGTTCCATCATCGTTTGAATCAACAACAACTGGGGTATTCACGGCGGCATCCACGTTTGCGGGTTGCTCTAACATTTGTCGCGCCGCATCCTCAGCCGTAGCATTTTCATCCGACGAGGGAACAGCCTCACGTCGTAGCCGTTCGAGTTCGGCGACATCAAATATATTTGAGCGCAAGATATACCGAACTCGGTCTGCCAGGTTTTGCTCTGTGACGGTTAAAGATGGTTCCAGCTCAGCAAAAAGACGATGCATCCTAGCCCGATACGTCAAACATCCAGTTTCTTCCCCTTTTGCCCTAAAGTACGCCCGCAGTGCGTTTGCATTCATTGCTTGTGACCAACGCATGCGACGTGCTCCACCAGCGGCGGGTGCCGCTTGCTGAGTCCGAGAAGACCCAGCCGACACCAAGCCTTCTGGTGGGGATGATGGATGCGGAGGGCTGCTAGGTGACCGTGCAGCTCCTCGCGCTCGGCTGGCGGCCCGCATGCTGCCGCGTCCAGCGCCAGCTCCAGACGCGCCCCGGCGACCCCCAGGCAGCGGCCCTTTGCGCACTATCTTCTTATCCATCATCCATTATTTGGGCGTCCATTAACGGGAGACGCCCAGGCCCGGCACCGTATCATGTGTGGCCATAAGCACAAACGGGCCTCTGCACCCTAAATTCTGCCGAGGCACGGCGCTCACACCTCTCGCAAGGCGCTGACTGACTGCGTTGACCTAGCAGTTTTGTCACTTAACTGTTACGTCAGCGGGCGATGGGGTCGTCAATTCCCTACGCCAATTTATTATTTATTATTATTATTATTATTATTATTATTTTTGGGGTATCTATATAGTTTTCTCATCTGGTTGGGTTCTATAAATATATAATTATAAATGAAAATGAAAAGATAAATATACATAAATATCAATAACATAAAATAAATATAAAAATACATAAATAAATAAAAGCCCAACCAGATGGAGGCCCTCGGCAGGGGAGACCAAACGGCCGAGGGTTAGGGGGAAAGGGAAAGAAACCGGCGGACGATGCGGGCGGTATCGATGAGCACCGCCTTCTGCATTTGAGCCCGGAGCGGTCCGCCACGTAGTCCCAGTCGCCTCAGATGACCCGAGAGGCTGACTGGGATTAGCCCGTTTGCAGAGACGACTACAGGAATAATTTCAGTCGGCAGACCAACCCACATGTCGGTCACCTCGTGAGCCAGGTCCAGATATTTTGTTTGCTTGTCTGTTTCGGCTTTCACGAGGTTCTCGTCATACGGAATGGTAATGTCGACCAAAAATATCCTTGACTGTGCCCGGTCCATCAGCACAATATCAGGCTTATTCGCAAGAATAGTCCTGTCTGTGATGATGGCTCGGTCCCAATAGAGCCTGGCGCGATCATTTTCGAGCACGGCTTCCGGCAAGTACTTGTAATACGGCAATTTCCGATCAACGAGACCGTATTTCAGAGCGAGCTCCTGGTGAAGAATTCTGGCTACTAGGTTGTGCCTGTGCAAGTACTCAGAGTTAGAAAGCGCCGAACAACCGGAGATGACATGCCTAAGTGACTCACCGGGATGGCGACAAGCTCGGCAGATGTCCACGGTGCCATCCTTTAGGATGTATCTCCGATAGTTGTTGGTCTTAATAACCTGATCCTGTATTGCACAGACAAAACCCTCGGTTTCCCCGAAGAGATCACCAAAGCGTAGCCAGTGGAGGGAGGCTACTGTGTCTACGAAAGGCTCATGTAGAGCCTTGTAGAACCTCCCGTGGAGCTCCTTCTCCTTCCACACGGTCTCCCGGTCGGAAATTGTCTGCACTGCCGGGTCAAGCCATTGCTCGTTGGCTAAGGATAGAGGGGTAAGTCCTTTATCACAAGAAATGACGTCCTTATAGAATGGATCATCCGATCTCGCCAGGAAGTAATTACGGAGGCTGCACACTTCGCGATTATGCATGGTGAGCGCGCTCAAGAAGCCACGCCCACCATGCTTTCGCGGCAAGTACAGCCTCATTACCGACGATCTCGGATGATGCATCCTGTGGGACGTCATGTTAGTGCGGACTTTTCTATCCAGGGCGTTAAGTTCAGTCTGAGTCCACCTGAGTATGCCAAAGGTATACATGAGGACAGGCATGACCCAGCCGTTATATGCGTGTGTCTTATTCACACCGGACAAAAGGCTGTTAAGCACTTTGGTCAAGCGTGCATAAAACACGTCGCAAACTGACTGTTTCATACCAGCCTCATCGATACCGATGTTCTGTGACATACCCAGGTATCGGTATGTTTCAGCCTCGGAAAGGGTCCTTAAGTTGAAGGGCATAGATAAGTCTATGCTCTCAGAGTTAGCAACCCTTCCCCTCTCAACATGGAGGACCGCACACTTATCCGTTCCCTGCTCCATTCCAATAGAATTGCTAAATTCACAAGTGATGTTTAGCAATTCCATAAGATGGGAGCGACTGGAGGCGAATAACTTGAGGTCATCCATATAGAAAAGGTGGGTCACTTTTGTACCTCCTTTCCGAAGCTGAAATCCCCTCCCGGAGCCCTCCAGTAAAGTACTGAGAGGGTTCAGGGAGATTATTATTATTATTATTATTTTTGGGGTATCTATATAGTTTTCTCATCTGGTTGGGTCCCATAAATATATAATTATAAATGAAAATGAAAAGATAAATATACATAAATATCAATAACATAAAATAAATATAAAAATACATTAATAAATAAAAGCCCAACCAGATGGACGCCCTCGGCAGGGGAGACCAAACGGCCGAGGGTTAGGGGGAAAGGGAAAGAAACCGGCGGACGATGCGGGCGGTATCGAGGAGCACCGCCTTCTGCATTTGAGCCTGGAGCGGTCCGCCACGTAGTCCCAGTCGCCTCAGATGACCCGAGAGGCTGGCTGGGATTAGCCCGTTTGCAGAGACGACTACAGGAATAATTTCGGTCGGCAGACCACCCCACATGTCGGTCACCTCGTGAGCCAGGTCCAGATATTTTGTTTGCTTGTCTGTTTCGGCTTTCACGAGGTTCTCGTCATACGGAATGGTAATGTCGACCAAAAATATCCTTGACTGTGCCCGGTCCATCAGCACAATATCAGGCTTATTCGCAAGAATAGTCCTGTCTGTGATGATGGCCCGGTCCCAATAGAGCCTGGCGCGATCATTTTCGAGCACGGCTTCCGGCAAGTACTTGTAATACGGCAATTTCCGATCCACGAGACCGTATTTCAGAGCGAGCTCCTGGTGAAGAATTCTGGCTACTAGGTTGTGCCTGTGCAAGTACTCAGAGTTAGAAAGCGCCGAACAACCGGAGATGACATGCCTAAGTGACTCACCGGGATGGCGACAAGCTCGACAGATGTCGACGGTGCCATCCTTTAGGATGTATCTCCGATAGTTGTTGGTCTTAATAACCTGATCCTGTATTGCACAGACAAAACCCTCGGTTTCCCCGAAGAGATCACCAAAGCGTAGCCAGTGGAGGGAGGCTGCTGTGTCTACGAAAGGCTCATGTAGAGCCTTGTAGAACCTCCCGTGGAGCTCCTTCTCCTTCCATACGGTCTCCCGGTCGGAAATGCTCTGCACTGCCGGGTTTTGCCATTGCTCGTTGGCTAAGGATAGAGGGGTAAGTCCTTTATCACAAGAAATGACGTCATTATAGAATGGATCATTCGATCTCATCAGGAAGTAATCACGGAGGCTGCACACTTCGCGATTATGCATGGTGAGCGCGCTCAAGAAGCCACGCCCACCATGCTTTCGCGGCAAGTACAGCCTCATTACCGACGATCTCGGATGATGCATCCTATGGGACGTCATTGTAGTGCGGACTTTTCTATCCAGGGCGTTAAGTTCAGTCTGACTCCACCTGAGTATGCCAAAGGTATACATGAGGACAGGCATGACCCAACCGTTATATGCGTGTGTCCTATTCACACCGGACAAAAGGCTGTTAAGCACTTTGGTCAAGCGTGCATAAAACACGTCGCAAACTGACTGTTTCATACCAGCCTCATCGATACCGATGTTCTGTGACATACCCAGGTATCGGTATGTTTCAGCCTCGGAAAGGGTTCTTAAGTTGACGGGCATAGATAAGTCTATGCCCTCAGAGTTAGCAACCCTTCCCCCCTCAACATGGAGGACCGCACATTTATCCGTCCCCAGCTCCATTCTAATAGAATTGCTAAATTCACACGTGATGTTCAGCAATTCCATAAGATGGGAGCGACTGGAGGCGAATAATTTGAGGTCATCCATATAGAAAAGGTGGGTCACTTTTGTACCTCCTTTCCGAAGCTGAAATCCCCTCCCGGAGCCCTCCAGTAAAGTACTGAGAGGGTTCAGGGAGAGGCAAAACCAGATTGGACTCAGACAATCGCCCTGGAAGATACCCCTTCTTATCCTTATGTGGTTCTCCGCAGCCATCATCCGCTCGCCCAGATAGCAAAGGATCGTACTCCACTGCCCCATACACTGCCCGAGGAAGTCTCGAACTGTACAGTCAATCTTGTACAGCTCGAGGACCCTCTTTAGCCATGTATGGGGCACCGAGTCGAATGCTTTTCTGTAGTCTATCCAGGCGGCGGAGAAATTCCGACGGTTGCGTTTCACCACTTTGCCAATGACCGCGTCAATGAGGAGTGGTTCCTTGGTTCCACGACCACCGCCCCGGCATCCATTTTGAGCGCGTGACATCACCTGATTTAGCTCCAGGTGACGAGTGATTCTCGCGCTCAAAATGGATGTCAGTGTCTTATATATGGTGGGTAGACACGTGATGGGGCGGTATTTGCTCGGGTCTGTGGTATCCTGATCTTTAGGAACCAAATGAGTGATCCCAGTAGTGAAGAGGCTCGGGAGCGACTTCTGATCGAGAGCCTCTTGAAACTGTCGGGCGAGCACAGCGTGACACACTACGAACCCCTTCAACCAGTAATGATGCAGCCCGTCGAGCCCCGGACTTTTCCAGTTCGGGGCCCTACGGACCGCCTCAGCCACGTCTTCAGGCGTTATGGTGACGGGGTCCATAGGCGTAACACTTGCACTCTGGCTCGCCACAACTTCCATCCAAGGGCCCTCGCTGTGGTTTACGGGCTCTGACCACAGGCCACGCCAAAATGCGACAGTGGCAGCCTGATCCGGTCCTGGGCCCGCTCCACATACCTCTGGTCGCTCCAATGATTTATAGAGCCTCTTCTGATCACTCTGGAAGAGACGATTCTGGTTGAACCGCCTTGACCTCTCGCTAAATCGTCGAATCCGCTTCCCCCAAGCAGCGATTTTTTGCTTCAGGTCATCTATGCGCTCCGTTAGTTTTTGCGTGATATCCGGCTGGAACAAACTGATATTTGTCCCAGCAAACGCCATCCTAACGGTGCGCATAATCCTCGGTCTAGTTATTATTATTATTATTATTATTCTACCACAAAATGCCGGAACAACATTTCACTACCGATTTAATCGGTTCGTGTAAATATAATTACAAAAAATACTTACTAAATATTTAAAAGTCAACTTATTGAAAATTATATACTATGTTTTACATATTTTTCTTTTCTGTTTATTCGTTTATTTTTAATTTTATTTAAGAAGTTTCTATTATACTTATTTATTATAAATATGTATGTGATAAAGTTTTTATGGTTTAAATATTTGTGTGCATATTGAATTGATTACTATAAAATAATGAATATTGTTAAGTTTAGTTACTGTTTAATTTTATTGGCACCCTCCAAAGATCAGCGTCAAAGTATTTTGAAGACTATGCTGAGTTGGGTACCCTTTTAGTTACCATTTATCAAATTTATATAATGTAATTTTTATTATTGTAAGCAAATTGCTAAAATTTGAAACTAAATAAACTTATTTTGTTCTTTAATTTTCTTTTTTCAAAGTAGCCTTATGATAAGCTAAATGATGAACATGATAATACTAAGATATATGCAATGGATTATTGAGGTAAAGTGGCAATGTATAACTCGAACAAGTGGCAACCGATGGAGAGAGTATCGGAAGCGGAGCATAGGACGGCCCCCATTCGATAGTGATGACGAGCAATGCGATTGTGTGACTTCGATGATAATTGTGATCGGCCTAATTTTGACGTTTAAGGTGTAGTTCCGTTAAATTGTGTAAATATATTAAAATTTATTATAACCCTATGTTTTTTTACAATAATAACTTACTAAGTGATATATTTAGTTAATATTTCAGTCATTTCATTAAAACATTAAAACAATAATGTATTTATTTAATGTAAATCAAATACTTTTTTCCTAAAGCGTACATATGCAACAATATTTAATTTTTATTACTGCACGGCATTGTGAATTTAGTCAAACGAAAGCTACATATTGTAAAAATTCCACGATTCAATGATAAATTTGTTTTTCTTGTGTTCTAATAGATGTTTAATTAATGCGTTATCAGTTGCATATGAAACTGAATTTAAAAACAACTCATATAGAGTACATTTAATTTTAATAGCTGAGCTGTAAACGAAGGGCTAATTTGGACAGATAATATTTCTATTTATTTGTAATGAATACCAATGTTAGTACAGTGACCTTTATTATCTCGAGAAATCAATTAGCTACTTAGTATATATTCAAATATCTACTGGATTTCTTTATTTTTAACTGGGTGCAGCAACAGTCAAGCTCGTGAGTGTGATTATTAAAAAAGAAACAAAATAAAATGTTTAAAAATGAACTTTATATTTATGGCAAGGAAGATGTTCTTGTTCCAGCCCATTTGAATTTTGGCAAGTACATGTTAGATAAGTTCAGAAGATACCAGGAAGGAATGGCCCTGGTGAGTTTCTAAATTCATAATGATATATTTTCAACTAAAGTTAATCAAAAATAAAAATAAACGTTTTTTTTTTAGGAAAATGCAGTAACAGGAGAAACTCTCACATATAAAGAACTTACTAGATATGCTGTTTCTTTGTCTATTTCATTAATAAGATTAGGAGTAAAAAAAGGTGATATAGTTGCAGTTGGATGCGAAAAACGCATTGACTTTATTCCGACGGTACTGGCTATAATATTTACCGGCGCGACTTACACGCCATATGATGTATATAGCGGCAGAGGTGATATTAATTTTTAATTTGGTTTTCATTTCACAAGATTTCTAATGTACTTCCAAGCTGGCCAGGCATACATTGGTCAGACAATTCTACCGGGAATTGTTGGTTTTATTAATTTCATTTTGAGCTCATTCTGTGCTTTTTACGGACTTAATTTAAAAAATTAAGTCCGTAAAAAGCACAGAATGAGAACATAGCGCCATCTGTTGATTCTGTATTTTTTAGGAGAGGGAGCAAACGAGCATACTTAATGGTAAGTGATTACCGTTGCCCACGAACAATTGCAAAACCTGTGCAATTTCAGATGCATTGCCAGCCTTTTTAAAAAGGAATAGGCTTTTATGTCGCTGAACCAGCCCAAATTGTAAATAAAGAATTTAATACTAAATAACTTCACTACTGCGTCAATTATCGGATCCCAACATAATTATTACGTATATATTTATATGGTAGAGGTTGTTGTAAAACGAATGACTCGACTCGACCGGGGATGAACCACGCTCTCTCAGAATATCATCTTGAAATAGCAGCATTTTGCTGCGGTGTTCCGTATTAAAATAGTAAGAAAGTAAGAAATTAGGAGACCCTTTTTTCTGGAAATGAGGTATTTCATCTTAGTCCTCAGAGATGACGACGTATCTGCATTATGTTTCTTAATAGATGTCTATGGACCACAGCATTCACTTACCATCAGGGTGTATTCTGGTTATTTGTAAACCATAGACTAATTTTAAAAAATATGAACAATAGTCTCGAAAAAACAAATATAATGATGATTTCTTAAATTTACGCAAACACTACACATTAAATAAAACAATATTTACGGATACTATGGCAGTTAATTTACTTATTTTATCTTATTTTAAAGTCCCAACGTTTCGGGTGCTTTACAGCTTTACACCTTCAGTATTTTAATTTTAGCTTTTGGTCCGATCTAACATATAGCTCGCCTGAATCACCGACGCTTCGGGAAGTCTGCAGTCTGTGATCATGTTCAAGATTGTCGCCACCATTACATCAGATTTGATAAACCACAAATCCTCTCAAAAGAACACCGATTCCTACCAAGGATGATACGCGAGGCTATTGAAATTAAAAAAAAACATCCAAATTTCAATAGAGAAGATTGTTGGGTGCTGCCATCTGCTTGGGATCCTATAATTAACAAAATTAAACCCAAACCCAAGCATACCACTGCAAGACTTCATGATACTATAAGCTCGTTTTGCGTAAATCGGACCAAAAATTTATATTCAAAAACTGTAGGTAGCCGGACTAACTATGACATTGTGACGTCAAACATCTCAGTCCCTCCCGTGACCATGGGTGCTGTAAAGCATCCGAAATGTCGGAAATTAAAAATAAGATAAAATAAGTAAATTTAACGCGATAGAATTCGTAAATATAGTTTTATTCAAAATATATTGACCCGAATCGACCAAACCATTCAGAAATAACTACCACGATTATTTTAAAACGCATCGTCAATATATGATATGATATTCGAGTATTAAATATGTATTTCGTTTATTTATTTCCAGCTGCGTTAAAACATAAGTTGTCAATTACATATCCAAAATATTTCATTCTTTCAAACAAATTTTGGGACACGCACAAGGATATTTTACAAAGTTTCGACTGTATTAAGACATTCATATCATTAGATGAAGGGCTGAATGATGCAGTCCAAGTCCAGGATTTAGTAACAGATCGAGTTGATATTACAAAGTTTGAGCCTGTTGAAGTAGTCGGGCAAACTGATACAGCATTTATCTTGTACTCGTCTGGAACCACTGGCATGCCTAAAGGAGTAGAGTTGACACATTTAAATTGCATTCTTAATAGCGCTCAAGATGAGTAAGTTAATTTCAAATCAGTTTTAAAATATTACTTATTAGAATAGAATTTTAAACATTTAGTCAAAATAGGCTCTCTTTTATTTTAAGTAGGAGTCGATGCTAAATATAAGACAAACTGTATTATCGTAAGTCAAAGTCACAGAAATAAAAAAAAACACCAAAGAAACAGTTCTCATAAAGGCAAGACAAGAAGATTTATTACGATATGACAGTTTTCATAGCATATACACATGAAAAATGCATCGCATTTATAATTGAATCTTAATTATAATATTTTTGGATTTGACTTTGACTTCTATGAGTAAAATATTAAATAAAAAGACATAACGCATTTTTGTTTGTGCATCGAGCACATAGATCTATAAATAATATAAATTATTGAGGTTTTCGTTAATGTACTAAACCGAATTTCAAAGTCAATTGAATAAAACCAAATTTCCGCAGCCGTATGTGTTAAGAAAATAAAAAACATATCGTCATTTGTTGTTACACAAAATAAAACAATTTTAGAATATAGTAATATATAATTATGAATATTAATTTCCTACCCTCGTCTTTATATCCATTAATAATTTTCTTGAACAGAATATCGCCATTTTTAACCCGGCGACCATGAGGTTAAAAAAAGTTACATAGAGAATGTGGCAGGGTGGGACATACCCATAATTTAATGTACCATATTTAAGTTCTTATTATTATTATTTTTACTTTGATGATTTTATTATGTAAAATAATGAATGATTTAATAGAATTAAATGAAACAAGTTCTTAATTGTGAAACTATTATTATATAATCATGTTTTTCATAAACTTTATAATTAAAGCAACAAAAGTTTAAGGACTTACAAAAATTTCTAATTCAACTAAAATATTATTCTTTGGAGTGCAAATCAACTTAAAGTTAAAACATAGTGAGATCCTCCTTGTAAAAAACTTATTATAACTTTTTTTTAATTAAAAATTATGATTAATCACCACTGTCGAGATCAGCACAATATTCGCAAATAAATTTTGCGTGATCCATACATATGGGCTTGGCACAAGCATTCCCGGCATATTTGGTTTTTCTATCCTTCTTGTGTGGACAATCCTGACATCTGACATATCGCCTAGGTATATTCACATTTCTAGGCGAGGGCTCACCAAACTGTTTTAAGATTCGCTGGCGGATGTAGCTTGGAGTATGCTTTTTTGACTTTCTTGAATGTAGGTGTTCGTAAATCACGAATTAAAAAAATTATTAATCACGAAAAAAATAAAATTACGAATGAATTCCGTTCTCTTGATTGTGACGTTTTTGTTTGCTTGATATAAATATAATGCAAGCATTGATAGCTGCCATGTTCAAGACACCATAGAATATAGTCGTAGCCCATCGTTTACTGTTGCGACTAACATAACACAGTATAAATGAATGAACAACCAATTAATATACTAAAATCATCAAAGAAAAAACTAATAAAACAATCGTAATTCATGATCAAATCATTACGTAAAAAAAATACGTCAAAAATGAAGCAGGGTATAACATACCCGAGACAGGTTTGCCCACGAATATAACGGCCGGTGTCCCACCCCACACTGCGATCACGCCACTAACCCGCCCCACGCGCCCAGCTCTCCAGCTACTGAGCGAGTTAGAGTTTCCAGGCGAGGATTTTAAAAAATACACGACCTTGAAATTTTATCAGGGTGTGTGATACCCTGGCTCATGCTCGCCGGGTTAAATCTATTATAACTAACACGTATCCGAAAAAGCAAATATAAGCAGAAAAACTTTCATAATTATGATTAAAAATTAATACTTATGCATAAATAAATTATGAAAAGGTAAAAAGGAAAAATGATCCATATGGAAATCATTAAAATTCGGGCGGTGTCAATCTCCGCGGCATCGTCTGCCATCAGGTCTGCCCTTTTATCTGTTTCCGTATGCATCCACAACTGTATTCTGCTCTTAAGGGTATGGAATATTAAAACAATTTTAAGCTATGCATCATTTTATTTTATTATTAAGAAACGACAACGTTACTATATTTTATTGTTTTTGAAGTTCGTTACAGATGTCCACGGGTTGCTCTAGAAAGATAGCTTATTTTCACATCACACAATAAGTAACTTTTTGCATTCATTGGCAATAATTGGTTGTAATCAAAGACGGTTTAGTTCAGTAAGCAACAAAGCAGTAATGCTGGGGCTGCTCTAACGGAAAACATTAATGTCTATAAACGCTACAATTATTGCATTAAGGCCGATTTTAGAACTCGATCGACCGTCGGTACGTACGTCGGTCGCGCTTGCCTTTTGTATGAAAATTCACAAGTCGTTACAGTGCTCGACCGACCATACGCACGCGTATGTAGCTACGCACTGCGTACGAGGACCGTCGGTCGAGCGCGTCCGCATGCGAACCGTCGGTCGACCGACGCGCTATGGAAACATAATGACGCGTTCAGTGCTACACCGACCGTACGGATGCGTGTATCATCGTCAAGAAAATACTAACCTAAACTTTAATACAATTGTATGATTTCTTATATTTACGCGAACACTACACATTGAAATAATACTAGTTTTAACGGAATTTATCGCTATACAAGATTGGCTACATCTTGAAGCGCGCTTCCATCAAAACATACTTCAAGCCGCCGAAGAAGATTGATCAGTTTTTACCATCAGTCAAGTGTAACGTCCCTCTGCAAGATGCAGGAGTGTACAAGCTTGATTGTGAATGTGGTCTCTCCTACATAGGACAAACTAAAAGATCAATTAAAACCCGCGTCAAAGAACATATAGCTGATGTGAAGAATCGACGCTCCGGGAAGTCTGCAGTCTGTGAACATGTACAAGATCGCCCCCGTCACTACATCAGATTTGATAGACCACAAATCCTCGCTAAAGAACACCGATTCCTTCCAAGGATGATTCGCGAGGCTATTGAAATCAAAAAACATCCTAATTTCAATAGAGAAGATGGCTGGGTGCTACCATCTGCTTGGGATCCTATAATAAATAAAATTAAATCCCAACCCAAGCATACAACTGCAAGACTCCATGATACCATAAGCTCATACTGTGTAGATCGGAACAAAAGTTAAAATTTTAATCTATGGTAACCGCGGTTAACTATGACAGCTGGACGTTGAACATCTCAGTCCTTCCCGTGACCATGGGTGCTGCAAAGCTCTCGAAACGTCGGGTAAAAAAGTTAAATATACGCGATAAATTCCGTTAAAACTAGTATTATTTCAATATTACAATTGTATGATTTTATAGGTATTAAGTAGTGTTAGTGATTTAAGTAATTTTTATCA
This sequence comes from Parnassius smintheus behrii, assembly GCA_036936625.1. NCBI lineage: Eukaryota > Metazoa > Arthropoda > Insecta > Lepidoptera > Papilionidae > Parnassius > Parnassius smintheus. The sequence continues at coordinate 21,323,763 of JAUPFT010000014.1, forward strand.
AACATGGCATATGTCGACACCGAACGCCTCGCGGATGTTTTAAGTTGTCTTGTAATTTCACTGATAATTCATCAAGACTTTTGATTGACATTCTAAAGTAATAAAAAAAAATTCTTCATCTTCGCGAAATAATGAATATAAAGTAGTAAATTCCCCTTGTAGCGTTCTTTGGGCGACGATTGGGTGAACCTGATATCTACGTCTTCTGTTCCGTATACGTTTACGAACATAGTAAGCAGCAATTAAACAATTAACGCGTCCATTTCGTGTACGTGTTTGTGACTGTACCAGTCTGGCCAGTTTCGTTGCTCAGGAAAGCTCTGAACGCTACAAACTGACGATCGTTTATGCGTATCGTCAGGACCGAGTTACGCGATAAAGCGTGCCCACACTTGAAGGGTCAACGTCATTTCAATTTCAATACCATTGAACGGCGTTTAAACTGGCGTCAATGTTCCCTGAAGACTTTTTACATTTGTTTAGATGAGTTCTATAAAAACCCATTCTTCCCAGGCTTTCCTTCTTATTTTTAATTTCTTCGATAGTTATTTTTAAACGTAATAACTGCATAATTCGTCACAAAACATTATTTTGCGATATACGATTCTTAAAGCTTTTGAGTCTCGGATCTCACAAACATGGTTATGTTACAAAATCTCAAGAAATCATAACTTTTTCCTTATTTCGCTCCAACATAGCCATACGTGCGACCCCGTTGCGCTCACCGTACATATTGAGACAAACGTGGTGTAGCTATGTAGTAAACCGCCATTCAAGTTATCGCCAAACGGCAAACGGCATTGTTAATACCGTTGTCAAATTAACACGTTAAGTCGTGGCCACACCTACATTCAACGTCCATCAACGCGATAATTAATGGCTATTCTCGTTAGTGTGACCCCAGCATAACATAAAACTATAACACAACAAAAAGTGACGCAATATTTTGGAAACTTTACAGTTCCAGCATATCAAAAAAAATTAAGCTAAAAATTTTCATTGCCTCACATATTTACATAAGAATGGGGAATATGTTATGTTTATTTTTTATTATCATTTATTTGATTATTTGTTATTTTTAGCACAATTACTAAAAAAATTACGACAGTGATAGTTTAAAAATAAAATGACGGTTCCAAACCTTCCGCAAAATCACTTACATATTATCGACTGTTTGCGATGGGCATCAAACCGAGGATAAAACTTACTCGGATAAATATGGCTTTCTGACTTTATGAAGAAAATTCCGAATTTTGCGAACCGTACCAGAACGAGCCTTTAATATTTTCCTTTATCTGTTTCTCAAAATTTCATTGCAATACACATTTAAATTATGATATGCACTTATCTAATGTGCTACATTTAGAACTGTCTCGACGTCCATGGCAAACAGTCGCAAATGCGTTAATGAATTTATCGCTTGTGTGCACTGCACTATATTGGAGGCAAATACGTACCAAAGCGCATTGGGTAAATACTGACGAACGATTTGATCCATTTTAAGGAATAAAAAGGAGCAATGGAGTATTATATTTATTACTACTATGCTGATATTTGTTAAAAAGCGTACGTTCAAAATTTTATTTAATTGAATTTAAATTATAAACGAATTTTGTGTTTCATTTATTCACATTATTTAAAATTATTTATTACAAACTATTTATTAAAGTATCAAATCATGCTTGACATTCAAACAATATCAAATAGTGTAAGATACGTAATTAACCCATGGTGTAGGACCTGCACCATGGCTTAATTGCACCTGCACTGCAGGTACATTATGGTACTGATGTGTTTAGTATGGTGAGCGGACTTTTTTTACCGTAAACGAGTAATTCCATCTTAGTCCTCAGGGATGTTATTGCATCATCATTTTTATTCTTAATTATGGGCCCCATACTACCATCAACTAGGCTGTGTACGTTTTACACACTTATTCCATAAAAATATGTTTTAATTACGAGTAATTATTTTTTATAATTTCAGGTTTAAAGACGAATCATTGCAAACAGCTTTTGTGTGCGGAGAATGGTATCATAACTATGATACTTTTATGACATATAAATTTTTAGCTGCTGGAAGAAAAGTTGTATATGCTGTTGATGTCTCAGAAGAAAATGTATTAATGGGTATGGATAAGTGCCAAGTAAGCATCGGAAAACATTTCAGTTACTTACATTTATTAAAAAAATCAAACTTAACCAAATTTAACATTAGCGAGACAATTTCTTTTGTCATAGTCATAGTCATTTATATATTACATTGTATTGGAAAATTAATTACACAAAATCAAAAATTATGTTTACATGCAATTGACTTAAATAAAACTAAAATCGAATAAAATTTAAATATCATTTGACAATCATTCTATATACTTATATACATTTAATACTTTTCATGTCATAATTAAATATTTTTCATGTCATAATAGATTAAAATATAGTACATAAACAAAAAAATTAACATTCATTAAGTAAATTTTTGTCATTTAGGTATTCGTCAACTGAGTAGTAGCTTTTCTTAATTAATAATGATTTGAGTTTATTTTGGAATTTTCGGTGGCAATAAATAACTTTAAACGAGATAGGTAAAGAATTAAATAGTGCAATGGCTTGATGCCTTGTGCTGTGGTGTACAACATTCAATGTTGGTGTAATTAAAGTTTTTAAATCTTTTCGACGTGTCATTTCTCTCTTTTTCCTTTCTTCGTTTGTTTCATATTTGTAAATTTTTTTTACTAAATATGTAAGTGAAACTAAGATATACAGTGAATGAATCGTAAGTATGTCAAGTTTTCGAAAATGTTCTTTACACGACTCATTTTGTGGAATACGTAACATGGTGCGGATCGCTCTTTTTTGTAATACAAACGCTTTCTTAATATTATGTTTTTAACTGTTGCCCCTTGTTGCAGATAAACATCGGAATGCTTAGTCCATCTTTCGTCAGTTATTTGTCTAAACGAGAAGATCTGGAAAAATATAATTTTAACTCCATTAAAATAATATATTCGCGTTCAGGTCCACTTCATGCAACAACGATTGAGAACTTCAAAAAAAGGTAATATGAATTGTAGAAGTAATAATAAATTACGAAATATTACTATTCTCATAAAGTTATTTAATCATGGAGTGATAAACTGATCGCATTCTGACAATTGGCTTCTTTAACATATCGGAGTACTTGTCATAATCGCCACGCTTGACTATCGCAGATTTTTTCTAAAGACATAATATTATACCAAATCAACTGCGATAAATATGATGTATAATATAACATAAAAAATCTTTCCAAATAAGTATTAAATGGAATATATTATGAACTTAGCTTTATTGGAGACAATAGCTTAATTTGTTTACAAATAAAATCGCTGGAAAATCTTATTATTACACTCCTCATATTACTTTTAACCCGTACGCGCATATGTATGAATGAAATTGAATTGTATAATTCAGTGTTCACCTACTTCCAGAATTTAGTCCAGAATTTACTGAAATTTTTCAGACGTATTAAGAACTGATGAGTGAATAATTTTACTAATATACATTCTGTGTACTAAATATCGGGAATTTATCAATAAAACAAAAAATACAAATTATTCATCTAAATTTATTTTATTGCCTTCAAAGTAGGCCCCATCGCTTGCAATACAACATCTCCAACGCTTTACCCAGTCTTCCATACATTTTTCATAGGCTATTTGCGGTATGGCCTTTAGCTCATTCAGCAAATTTTTTGTTATGGCTTCTATCGACTCAAAACGTTTTCCTCGAAGTGGTAATTTTAACTTGGGAAATAAAAAAATGTCAGACGGAGCCATATCAGGTGAATACGGTGCTTGGTCGAGAACTTTTGTTGAATTTTTCGCTAAAAACTCTTTCACTATAATGGCTGTGTGTGATGGTGCATTATCATGGTGCAGCATCCATGAGTTGTGTTGCCACAAATCTGGACGTTTTCGGTGGATACTCTCACGCAAACGCTTCATGACGCCTAAATAATATTCTTTATTCACTGTTTCTTCCTTTGGAAGGAATTCGGAGTGAACCACACCACGGTAGTCAAAAAAAACTGTCAGCATCACCTTGATTTTGGAGCGACTTTGCCGCGGTTTTTTGGGTTTCGCCTCTTTTTCGAGACGCCATGCTGGTCTGTTGGCTTGTTTGCATGTCATACTCATAAACCCATGTCTCGTTGCCAGTTATTATACGTTTCATAAAGGTCGGATCCGTAGAAGCTCGGGAAACCATGTCTTCAGCGACATGCTTTCGCTGCGCTCTTTGAACACATTGAGCTCTTTTGGAACTAGTCGAGCGGTGACGCGTTTCATGCCTAAAATGTCAATGAGAATGTTGTGGACGGACTTAAAAGATATGTTCACCTCGCTAGCCAACTCTCTCAGACTCGTACGTCGATTTTCGAGCACTAGCTTCTTGATTTTGTCGATGTTTTCTTTGGTCGTAGCGGTTGAAGGTCTACCAGAACGAGGCAAGTCTACTACTACTTCTCGGCCTTCTTTAAAAGCCTTATACCATTCATAAGCCCTTGTTTTCGATATACACGATTCGCCGTAGGTATTTTGCAACATTTTTAGTGATTCACCACATGAAATATCATTCGAAACACAAAATTTAAGGCACACTCTTTGTTCAACAATATTTTCCATTGTAAAAATCGCCGAGAACTCAAAACTATGACCAACAAAAAGTGTAGTTTAAAACAAATTAAGTGACAGTTCCCGCTCAAACTTTGCGCGCTAAATCAGTACAGTGCTATCAACATGCAGTAAAAAAATTAGAACGACCTCTTTTACGCGGGTCTTTTTATTGACATATTCCCGATACTTTTTACACAGAGTAGTAAGTTGGTATTCTTACTAGGATAGTCACAGTTTATAACCAACGCGTTTTGTTTAAATATTTCAATTCATTAAACTTAAATTATGTTTACTAAAATGTACTTATTATAATGTTTAATACATACCCTGTGTTGTGGAAATTTTACGAATTTGTATAGGACGGAAAGCTGTGATTGAATTTTTATATCAAAAAATGCAAGTGAAGTACTTCATTTAGTGTAGTCATTACTTTTAAAGATTTCCAGATATTAAAGTTTTACAAGGCTATGGAATGACAGAGGCTGGTGAGTTAACATCGGAAAGTTGGGCCACGAAAGAGCCTAAAGCTGGAAGCGTTGGAAAACCATCACCGTGTTTAGTGCTCAAAGTAAGAACAACCATATTATTTACTTTCAGGTATTTCAAAAGTTTTTCAGTCGATTTTGTTAATTTATTTCAATATATTTTGACCAAATATCTTCTCAACAGTTTCTCAGATGAAGTCCTATAATTATAAAATGAATAAACAGATTTAATTAACATTATAATACAATAATATTTATCTTAGGCTTACTAACTGAGACCCTCACACGACGAGTGAACATACGAAATGAACGCATGGTTTTCATAAAAATATTTTTTAAATATCCTAAGGAATAACTTCCAAATAATAATTTAGCGTCCGTCTTAAGGCCATAATTTAATAACATGATATCCTATACTATTAAACGAGCAATTCTTGTATATATATAAATATATAATCGGAATCTCGGAAACGGCTCCAACGATTTTCATAAAATTTTGTGTGCAGGGAGTTTCGGGGGCAATAAATCGATCTAGCTAGGATTTATTTTTAGAAAATGTCTTTTTGTCCGTGTTTTTAGGCAATGAAAAACTGCTATAATATCATTAGAATAAGAAGGTAAATTTTGACAGCTTAGTAATGATTACAAATAGCTTAATGGTATATTGGGCCGTCACAAAATCGTAATACTGTGGTTCGAGCCCAGACCGGCCGACCGACTTTTTTTAAATTTTTTTTCAAGTTCCTTTCTTTTTTGAGAAAATCTATTTTTTCGAGCCCTTTTTTAGTATTTTTGAAAAACACGAAAATTTAAATTAAACTAATTGCACTCATAATTTTTTAATCAAATAACCGGTTCAGTTTTTTCTATTATGTCGCTACGATCAAAAAATATTATTCGTATTTCATCAGTATGTAATTTGTATCTAAATATAATTTCCAAAACACACGAATTAAAAAAAACCGAGCGAAAATTACCGAGCAATGCTCGGTCAACCGGGTACTGTGATTTAAATGTATAAAAAAGCAGAGTTTAACTTAAAAGTGTTGTGGTCTTAGGGTAATAGCAATATTGAGACAGAGAATAATTTTGCCAACAAGATTTACATTATTTTATTTAAATACGTTTCTATATCACTTTCATTTCGAAATATTATCGCATTTTGGTTGAGTGCGACTCTAACTTTTTCAAATTTTACGTATACTATTAAGCAGCCAATTTTACTGGAAACATCCTGTGAACGTCCCTCGCATATGGCGCAAAATTGGGCCCTGTATGGATGGGTTTGATTTCATTATGTTTCAAAGGCACTTAAATATAAGTCTCTAATCGGTCTTCTATATTATATTTTTTATGCGCTTAAAATTGTACAACTTTTATAAAAATAGTTTATAAAAACCTTTTGTCTTTTAATTTGATTAATGTTTGAATAAATTCTACAATCTTAATTATATTATTAATACAGAACACAACACAATTTTACTAATATATAAATTAATATTTACGTGTGCATAAAATATAACCCATCGACCGTCGCCAGACGGAGAAAGGTCTAGAGTTAGAAGTAAATCTTATTACGTTTGCAGCTTTTCAAATTGTCGGTAGAATAGCATCATTGCAAACATCTATATTTACGTAATAATATCATTCCAATTAACTCACATATTATTATCTCTTTAAGATTGCAGATCTTGAAACAAGAAAATCACTTGGACCTAACCAGCCTGGTGAAATTTGTGTAAAAGGACCTATATTAATGAAAGGATACATTGGTATTGATTCCTCAAGTTACCTGGATGAGGAGGGTTTCCTAAAAACTGGTGACTTAGGATACTACGATGACGATGAATACTTTTATATTATAGGTAGAATAAAAGAAATTATTAACTACAAAGGATGCAAGGTAACTACAGATATTCATAGGTATATTAATTTGTATTATTTCATAACTGTTTAATAAAAAACAACTTAAGAAATCTATTGACTAATTTATAATAGAAAATTCTTGTTTCTTTTTTTCTCCGCGTGGAAGCGACGTAAGAGAGTCCATCTCTTAATTTCGTTTTGTAGGTGCTGTAACAGATGACTATGTGTAAAGTCCGAAATATCATAGCGCTTTCGATAAGTGGCGGAATAACCATATCATTTACGTCAGACGTAAAATATCCAGACCGGTGACGAGCGGCCGCGTTATATGCGCGAAGTCTGGTAGGACCTACAATCGTTAATCCTCAATGTTACAAGAGGGTTTCATAACCAGCAAGAAGAAAGATTTTTGATTGAAGATAGATTTTTGTAATGTAAGCAAGCTGTATTCTAACCAATACCTAACAAAATTCGTCTTTTTAGATTGCACCACTAGAATTAGAAACAATACTAATGTCACATCCAGATGTTTGCGACGCAGCAGTTGTAGGCAAACCTATTCCTGATTATGGGGAAGTGCCAGCTGCTTTTATAGTGAAGCAACAGTCATCAAATATTACCGAAACGGATTTAATTAATTATGTTGCTTCCGAGGCAAGTATCAATCTCATATATTTCATAGTAATTACAGTAACTGAGTGCAACGATAAACATTTTATTTTTTAATCATTTAAAATCATCATCTCAGTAAAATATTACGGTTCAAAGACCACTGCAAAAATTATCAAATACTGGATATGAATATTGAGCGTCCACACAAGAGCTATAGCTAGAGAAGGTGACACGGCATTATACTTAATGGACTTCCAAGCTCATTGGATTTGTATACAGTCATAAAGTGGAAATATAAATACAATTTCAAAAAAAGCATAACAAAATCTGGCCCAAAAACTCAGATTTTTATGAATGTAAAAACGAGCACACAGTCCACCACGAAGTTAATATATATCATAATCAGTTAAAAAAATCACCGGTTCTCATAATTCACCCTCAACTCTTACCACAGCAGCATTCATAATCTATTTCATGGTGGAATTCTGTGGGGGCTCGGTCCTTCGCCGGTCGAGTCAACCTATGCGTACTGTAGTAAAAATGCAGCTGCAGAGTAGCGTTAAAGAAATATGGGGTGATTTTTCACAATTTCTAAACATATCAATTATTTTTCAGGTATCTCCTCTTATGCAGTTAAGAGGCGGTGTTCGATTCATTGAAAAAATTCGTCGAAACCCCAGAGGAAAAATACTAAGGCAACGATTAAGAGAAATGCTTAATGATGAAGATAATTAATTATTACGCGAATGTATTAAACTGTTAGAGCATCACTAATTTACAATATATGTTTTACGTGTTGAACAATATAGTTATTTATAATAACTTACCTAGATCTATATAAACGAAGCTGGTTTTCGGTTCACTTATTGACTGAATTTTAGTAAATAAAAAATAGCTCTTTCTGTTTTACTTTTAATATTAATCAAAAACTCGGATCATTATAATATTGTCTTTTATTGCTGAAGATACAAAGAAAAAATTCTTTCATTCTTTTTATTTTGTTTCTTTATATTCTATCAATTTATTTTATATATAAAATATTGAATCCAATACATAAAAATAAAAATTCGTTTGTTTGTTTATTTTTTGGTTTACTATACATTCATATACACGTACCATTCCTTCTACGATACTACTGTGTACTACTTTGGCGGGGTTTAACAAACTGTGACTTTAGTAAGCAATGTGCGAGCCTGCAAAAAAAGAGACCAGGCGCACCAGTACACATGGCGCGCCTTCTTCCACGGCCTCCAACTACACCTGCTCAATGGACACCCTCGTGCGCGAAGGCCATGGGGCTAGGAAAAACGAGCACTCAGGAGCACTAGCCTTCCTGAACACCTTAGCGTTGGATCTGATCTATGGCTCCGCCGCCAACCAAGATTTGGCTGCGGAGTGTAGAAAGAGCGGCGCCTCGCAATGCCAACTCCTCTCCACCCGCAATCCCACCATCACGGCATCAACGGTGCAGCCCGTTTGAGTTGCGGAGGATAGGGCGAGTGGCGGATCGCCATACCGACACTCCTCTTCCTCCGTGACTCCACCTCGGCTGCAGTGATAGGGGTAGAAGACACCCCTCTTGTCGTAGCTCACCAGCACACATCCCAAGTCGGCTCGGGAAACCCGCTTGGAGTGGTCACCTCGGAGTGGCCCTTCACCTCGGGCCAGCCACGTGGGTTCCTCTTCCTTCACTGCGGGTTACCAAGCCACCTAGCGGCCACTAAACCCCCACCCCCACCACGACAAGGCGGGAACCCGTTCGGGGGGGGGGGTATACCTATATCTAAATAAACAGAAAGAGCGTTACGGGTAGGCCTCCACTCCATTCTATTTATGTATCATATCGACATAATGCCATCATCATTTCTACTACTGATCATAGGCCTCCCCCAAGAAATGACATAAAGCACAGTCTTTAGTCTCATCAACTTCCTGCATGTCTTACCAGGTTGTCACTCCATCTAGTGAGGGGACGTCCTGCACTTCGCCTACCGGTACGAGGCTGCCAGTCGAGAAACTTTCATCCCCATCGGTTATGGGTTCTTTGAGCTATATGGCCAGCCCATTGCCACTTCAGCTTACTAATTCGTTGGGCGATGTCGGTGACTCTGGTTCTACTGCAAATATCCTCATTCCTAGCTCAAAATAATAAAAACTGAATGAAACATCTACACGATTTTTTAATTGTATTTATTTAAACTTTTTACTTTAATTATTTTTAATTACTTATGTTTCGGGTGCTTTACAGCACCCATAGTCAGGGGAGACTGAGGTGTTTGACGTTCTGACGTCATAATCAACCCTGCTTCTGGATGTTCATTTTTGGTTTGATCTACGCAGGATGAGCTAACCGTATCTTGAAGTCTTGCAGTGGTGTGCTTGGGTTTGGATTTAATTTTATTAATTACGTTGTTCGCAGCACCCAGCCATCTCCTTTGAAATGTTGATGTTTTTCTTTTTTTAATTTCCATAGCCTCGCAAATAATTCTATGTAGAAATCGGAGTAATGAATATATAAGAATTAATTTTGAAAATCTACGGCTTCCAATCCCCTGCCAAGTCTTTCCTTTATATGGGGATGCCCATGTCCAACATGCTCTTTTGATATGATTTTATAGATAAATGTGTGAATAACTAAGTCAGTGCTTTACTACTAACCCACCTGATGGTAACTGGTGATGAAGTCGAAAATGGTAAAGGGCATTGCTGCTGTACGCATTGCGAACAACGAAGCAAAACATTTGGTTCGGTTGAGTGGTATGGCGACAATAGAGTAGTTTAGGCGAGACGAATGGCCAAACGCCCTCCGAATTGCATTCTGTAAAACAAGCTGGCTATTTCATGCCTGTGGTCGAGACTGGTAAGATTGGCTTTAACCAGGTTAAGATAACCAATAAGCCTCTTAGTATGTATATTGAGTCCAAATTAGCTATGTGACATTTGGCACCATAAACAGCTGTAGTCCGTACACGAATTTCAATCTCATTTCTTTATAAAGAAAAGTAAGCTGATCCAGCTTAAAGCACCGCCACATTTGCAAGAAGAGAAAGAGTAAGAGTAAGTAGCATATGATATACGGTAGTTAAAAATAAACTAGCAGTAATATACTCGTATTTAATAAAATACTTATTTTTGATAGTAGTTATAGACATTATTTTACTCTGGTATTTCGCGTTCTAGATAGTAAAACCATTACTTTAGTTTTAATAATAGCACTTAAACGTTTTAAACTAAATCTATTTAAAACTTTTAAGTGGTGCCGTTGATGTCTTGCCTTTACGTTTATTACAAATTCGCAGACAAAGGTCTATGATTTATTGAAAGACATGAAAACAAACGGTTATATCTGAATTGTTTAGTACGCGCTTAACAAGCTATACATAACTTTGTAACGACCTTTTAAATTTCTATTAAATTTGCTCATCATAGCCGATAAAAGCCTCCGAGAGTGCGCTAGTTGGCACGCATAGCCTCAACGCCAAATAACACTCGCACTGTTTTTGTTTTTCGGTTCACGGTTAATCAAGTTTTTAAATTGAGTAACTTAAAAACAACCATTTGATAACCATCATTTTATCAATAGTTTCTTACACAGAGAAATTCCTACACATACCAGCCTCGCTGGGACAAGGGCGGGTTATGTTGGACTCGCACCGAATAATACCCCAGGGTGTTCCACCTTTGCCATTGAAACGCTTTCGCATACATCTGTAGGCCCATCAGCACCGTCTACTCCATGGCAGCCGTTCCTCTCCCGAGGAGGGGCTGCCATCCCCTCCCTTCTCCTTCCCTGATAAGAGGCACTAGAAAACTGAATGCGCCTTCCTCTGCGGTCTCTAACTACATCTGCACAGCAAAATCCCTCAAGCCCGATACGCGGAGGTCATAAGACTAGGCAACAAGTCTAATTGATCCCAGCGGCGGATCTGAACTATCGCTCCACCGGAAACCAAGTATCGTCCGTGCAGAGCTGGGAGAGTGGTGCCTCGCAATACCTACACTTCTCTCACTGGCTCCATCACAACCGCATCAACGGCCAAAGTTGTAGAGGATAGGGTGAGTGGTGCATCGCCATACCACCCCTCCTTTTAACCCTCGAATCCTCCATGACTGCGACTGGAAGGGCAAGAGGACACCAATCCCGGTCATTACACCAACACTCATTCAGAGTGTGCTAAGCAATCCCACTAAGATTTTGCCAGTCAAGTGGGTTCCTCTTTATCAACCGTGGGTGACCAAGGAAATTAAATGAATGAAATGTGGTTGCGCGGAAAAAACCATTGGATTATTATATTTGACGGTAGAGGTGCCAAGCCGCTTGTTCCTTTCCGACAAAACGATATCATTCATACCCTCCTGGATCCTCCATCGACACATCGGGGTGGTGGGGTGGGAGGGGCAAGAAGATGATTCTAGAATGTCACGTAATCATCTGAACCGAAGATATATAAGGCACGCGCGACCGACGCGCACTCTCTTCCCGCCGCGCTCGTTGTTGGAACCACACCGCTAGTAGAAACCGCTTTAGCCTGGAAGCAATCGAGCTCCAGAAAACCCGCCTCACCTCGTGTGAGATATAGTCGCGCACCGCCTCTCTCCGGAGTGTTCCAGAAGAAGTTCCAGAAGTTGCAGCTATAGTGCTCAACAGGATAGAAGAAACCCCGGTGAGTCAACATTCCTTAATTTAGCTCCTGCCTTACATAGTTTTAACCCGCTCCAATTTTTTTGTTCTCCTAATAAGGCAGGATTCCTTTTCAGCGATTTGGCACAATAATAGTTTAGTTTTAGGGAAGAGCGAGTGCATTATACCGCATGCTATAGTAGTCGCCTTTACGTAAGCGTAGAAGCAACCGCATATACAGTCCACTTTAGTTAATATCTCGCGTAATAGGTTTAAGGTTCGACCGGAGAACTAGACTTCGGCAGCCTTAAACACGTGGCTCCACCATTTTATGGTCACTTCGAGCAGGATTTTGGTCGAATTGTTGAATTAATTAATTAGATAATGCACTCCAATTTATAGAATAGACTTAAATAGTGTTCGTTTAAATTTAAATTTTGATTAGGTACTCGCAAACAGAATTATTCGTTTTATAGCGCTCGCATTTGATTAAATTTAAAGCCTATTAAATAATTGAAACAGTGTAATAGGAACCGTTTGATACGCTTACCCACAATCTTGATAAAATTATTGAGTCTAGCAAATGACGCGTCACCTCGACTCGCTGCGCAGGTGTTCGATTTAATTACGTAATACGACATACCGAGTGTCCATCCTTTATTGTTTGTGCGTTGTGAGATTAATTGTGATTGATATAACTTTATTATAATAGTTTAAAATGGCAGTTAGTGGAAGTGAAATCAAAATTAAAACGCTTTATGCTAAGAGGGACATACTCTTTTCGCGTATGCAGAATATAAGTGATTATATAAAGAACATTCATATAGAAGCAGTGCGGGAAACTTTTTTGACCGAAATCGAAACGATAGATTCTTTACGAATAGATTACGAAAAAATATTAGACCAAATTAATCATTTGGAATTACAAATCGACCCGAAATACATAGTGAACTACCAACCGCTGCTGGCATTCGAAAATATGTTGTGTCGCGTGAAAAGAATTGCGAGATCCCTATCTCAAAACGAAGCAAAGCCGGAAAAACAGGTACGTCCAAGCGACTCGATTAGGTTGCCGCCAATAGATATTCCGGTATTTAATGGTGATATTAAGACGTGGCCCTTCTTCTTCAGTAGTTTTCAAAACAATATACACAATAACCCATCGTTATCGGACGCCGAAAAATTATATTACTTAATCAGTAAACTTAGTGGCAGGGCACAGTCGATCTGCTCTGGTTTTACACCTACAGCAAACAATTACTTATTAATATTCGAAACGCTTAAAACTAAATATGAAGATAGGAGAATGTTAGCTTCCGAATATTTGAACCAGATATTCGATCTTAAATCTATATCATCCGCGAACATCAACGGCTTAGAGCAATTTCTAGATAAATTTGTGGCATCGGTGGCTGCACTTAAGAATTTGAAATTTAATGATCTTATGGACGTGGTGTTTCTCCATATTGCACTGAAGAAGTTGGACCCCGACACCGTGCGTGCGTTTGAAATGGAGCATCGTAGCTCGGAGATGCCTTCCTTTCATTCATTAGCATCGTTCGTGCGAGATCAAATAAAGGTGATGCAGCGCTCTCCGAACGTTAAACAGGAGATTAAAAGGTGCGTCGACCGTAGACAGACTCAACCATCTAAAATAGCAGGGTCGTTAACTTACGTAACCGCTACGCCAACATCACTCCAGCATACTTGTTTAGTATGTAAAGATAGGCACGGTAATTTATATAATTGTGCGACTTTTCGTAAATATTCACCAAGCGAGCGTTATAAATTAGTAAAGACAAACAACCTATGTTTGAACTGCTTAAGCGATAAGCATTTAGTTGCAAAATGCAATTCGAGTTCCGTATGTAGCAAGTGCGCCAGGAAACATCACACGCTATTACATTTTGAAAATAGCAACATAGCGGCGTCAAGTAAAGCGGATAAGGAATTCGCCCCTACTAAGGTCAACGATTCTAGCGGTCGACCTGGTGATGTCGCTCTGTGCTCATTGGCAAATATGGGAGCACAACCTCCTTCAACCGTGTTACTGGGTACGGCACGTATTTTGGTTAGGGATTCGCGTGGAAACGAACAAAGCGTCCGTGCACTGCTGGACAGCGGAGCCCAAAATAGCTTTATAACGCGGCAATGTTGTCAGCGCTTAGGCTTAGTAATAAATAGGTCACTTTCATGTCCTGTAATTAAAGGCATCGGAGGCACTAGTAAATCGACACAGGGATATATAAATTTAAAAATTTATTCTCGGATAGATCGTAATGTTAACTTTGATATAAATGCACTAGTAGTAGATAGGGTCACTGAACGGTTGCCAACCGTTTCGGTTGACACCTCGGCTATGATTGAATTTAAGAATTTGACTCTGGCGGACGACACTTACGCCGTTCCTGGAAACATAGACATGCTCATTGGAGCATCGCTTTTCCCTTATCTTTTGTTAAACAATAAGGTCAGGGGCAACTCTTCGCATACCGCGCCTTACGCACTGGAAACCGTATTGGGCTATGTGATCCTTGGCTCCGCCCCCATCATAGATAGTATTTCGGCAACCTCTTATTGTGGTATGGCTGTCGAACCGCTCGAGTCGTTAGTCCGCAAATTTTGGGAGATGGAGGAGGTGAACGTTCCACCCATAGCTAGCTCAGATGATAGGTTATGCGAGGAAATTTACGTCCGCACGACCATTCGTGATCGCGACGGTAGATATAGTGTAGCGCTACCCTTTAAAGGAGATGTTTTATCTCTCGGCGATTCGCGTCAAATGGCGGAAAAACGTTTCTACAGCTTGGAGCGTAGGATGCTCGCTTCACCCCAGTTAAAGGAAGCTTACGACGGCGTCATTAACGAATATATAAGAGAAGGTTACATATCACTTGTGGCTTCGAAATTAGATAACTACGAAGACACACCGTCGTATTTCATACCACACCACGGGGTTATTAGGGAGGACAAACTTACATCTAAGTTACGTGTAGTGCTCGATGCTAGTGCTAAAACTAGCACTCACCTGTCGCTTAACGATATCCTCTATAGTGGGCAAAATTTACAGGGCAGTTTATTTAATATAATAGTCAATTTTCGTTTGTTTAGTATAGCACTATACGCCGATATTCGTCAAATGTTTCTTTGCATAGGGGTCCGTGAATGCGACCGTAGATTCCAACGCATTTTATATCGTTTCAACCCAAAGGAACCTCTAATGGTGTTCGAATTTAATCGCGTTTGTTTTGGTTTAAAGTCGAGCCCATTTCATGCGTTACGCACGGTGAGACAGCTCGCTCACGATGAAGGTCCCTCTTATCCTAAAGCTAAGAGGGCAATTGAGAGCGGATTATATATGGATGATTTTGTGTACTCGGTCGATAGCGTGGAGGAGGCAACCCTAACCACCGCCGAGGTTATAAGGCTCATGAAATCGGGTCAATTCGATCTTGTGAAGTGGACTAGTAATTCGCGTCCGGTTTTGGATACAATCCCACTATCATACCGTCTTTCGGCGATAAAGGAATTCGACGATTCTGATACACACAAGGTGCTCGGTCTATGTTGGTCACCAGAGTCCGACGTGTTTAGCCTTAAGGTAAATCCGCCCGTAGAGAAATGCACAAAGCGCACAATACTGTCATGCGTTGCTAGATTATGGGACGTCATGGGTTTCGTAGCTCCGGTGGTATTATACGCTAAGCTTTTAATTAAACAACTTTGGTTATTGGAATGCGACTGGGATGACTCGCCGCCTGACAGCATTGTTCGGTTGTGGCAGCGCTTTAGAGAGGAACTTCCTTTATTAAGAGAAATTAAAATACCGCGTCATATAAACGTAGATAGAAGTAGCGCCATAACAGTCGTTGGGTTTGCAGACGCCAGCGAGAAGGCTTACGGGGGCGTTGTATATTTCCACGTCCAGAATAATGGTAGAAATTCGATTAGCCTCATTAGTTCTAAGTCGAGAGTCTCCCCCCGTAAGGTTGTCTCTCTGGCGCGCTTAGAGCTTTGCGCAATATTGGTACTCACCAAGCTTATTACCGCAGTTATCAGCGCATGTAGGGATAGAGTTCACATAGAAACGATATTGGCCTTTTCCGACTCCACCGTCGCCTTATGCTGGGTTCATTCTTCACCCCACCGTTGGGATACGTTTGTTGCGAACCGAGTGGCCAAGATACAAGACGAGTTAGAAACGCGGAACTTTTATCACGTGTCCGGTACGGAAAACCCCGCCGATTGTCTATCCCGTGGACTCACCCCGATGCAAATAATGGACCACCCGCTTTGGTTCCACGGACCTGCTTGGGTTCACTTGGATCCCTCGCAATGGCCAATAACCGACTTCGAACCTTCGTCAGTGTCACAACCGCCGGAAGAGAAGAGACACGCTCTAGTGGCGAACGTTTCGAGTGAGGTTTCTCCAATCATTGCTTTGGCGAACCGCTTGTCCTCTTGGTCGAAATTATTGCGTAGCGTAATTTACGTTTGTCGATTCGCGAAGCTGTTACCGCGACGTTCGTATGTCTTAGCATCCGATTACAACTATGCCGAGTCGCTAGTATTGCGTGAACTTCAACGTGCGCACTTCTCTGAAGAAATTAGAAGATTACAATCGAATAGAGCTTGTAGTCGCGCCTTTCAACGCCTTAAGCCATTTTTACAGGATGGGATTGTAAGGGTAGGTGGACGCTTGTCCAACTCCCAATTGAGTTTCGACCAACGGCACCCTATTGTTTTACCGCGTAAAGACCATATCATGAACTTATTAGTCGATTACCATCATAAATTGAACTCGCACGCTGGCCCCGACTTGTTGATGTCGATTTTGCGTCAGAATTATTGGATTCTTTCTGCATGTGGTTTAATACGCAATCGGGTGCACCGATGTATAGCTTGCTTTCGGGCACGCCCCAAGCCGTCATTTCCGGAAATGGCGGAACTTAGATCTTGTAGAGTAATACAATCAGTAAAGCCCTTCACGCACACCGGGTCTGATTTCGCTGGTCCGTTTAAGGTCACGCTCACTCGCGGGCGTGGTATAAGATCCACAAAGGCTTACGTCTGCATTTTCGTATGTCTAACTACTCGAGCGGTGCATATAGAACTCGTTGGTGATCTAAGCACAGCAGGCTTTATGGGTGCATTTAAAAGATTTCTTTCCCGCCGTGGCCCTGTAAGTAGATTGTATTCGGATAACGGTACGAACTACGTCGGTGCAAAACGTATTTTATCGGAACTACATGAGCTCTTAGCTAGCAAATATTATAATTCGGAATTCGATCACATTCTAGCCGAGAACCGCATTGAGTGGTCTCTGAACGTCCCAGCCGCGAGCCATTTTGGGGGCAATTGGGAGACTAATATCAAGAGTCTAAAGAGTCATTTATACCGAGTAATAGGAGATCAAATTTTGTCCTTCGAAGAGCTAAGTACGGTGCTCGCTCAAATTGAATGCGTAATGAATAGTCGCCCACTTTGTCGTACGTTGTCTAGTGACCCCTCGGAACCACTGGCTCTAACTCCAGCACATTTTTTGAATTTAACGCCTTTAAAGTATTTGCCAGCCGCAGGTATGGATGAGAACAGACTTAGCATTTCCGCACGCCACAAATTATTAGATCGGTTAGTGCAATCGTTTTGGAAACGATGGAGGATGGAATACTTGCATACTTTGCAGTCTCGGCAAAAATGGAACACAGCAACTGAACCTTTAGCTGTAGGAACTGTAGTTGTGCTCACCAAAGAGAATACGCCGCCTCTCCACTGGCCGTTAGGAATTGTCGAAGAGGTCTTTCCCGGTTCCGACGGAGTAGTTAGGATAGCTCGCGTTAAGACCACGGTTGGGTCTTACTTGCGTCCGGTTGTCCGTTTGTGCCCCCTGCCTCTACCATAATTTAAATTAGCTTTCTAGATTAAATTGTAGTTGAATTTAAGTAATCTTAGCGTTAGTTAGTTATTTGTTAGTTGATCTTAGCTCTAGTTGTATTAGTTAATTTGAAGGAAATCCTTCAAGGGCGGGGGAGATGGTAGCGCGGAAAAAACCATTGGATTATTATATTTGACGGTAGAGGTGCCAAGCCGCTTGTTCCTTTCCGACAAAACGATATCATTCATACCCTCCTCGATCCTCCATCGACACATCGGGGTGGTGGGGTGGGAGGGGCAAGAAGATGATTCTAGAATGTCACGTAATCATCGGGGCCGAGGACATATAAGGCACGCGCGACCGTTGCGCGGCCTCTTTTCCACCGCAGTCGTCGCTGAAAACACACCGCTAGTAGAAACCGCTTTAGCCTGGAAGCAGTCGAGCTCCAGGAGACCCGCCTCACCTCGTGTGAGATATAGTCGCGCACCGCCTCTCTCCGGAGTGTTCCAGAAGAAGTTCCAGAAATTGCAGCTATAGTGCTCAACAGGATAGAAGAAACCCCGGTGAGTCAACATTCCTTAATTTAGCTCCTGCCTTACATAGTTTTAACCCGCTCCGATTTTTTTGTTCTCCTAATAAGGCAGGATTCCTTTTCAGCGATTTGGCACAATAATAGTTTAGTTTTAGGGAAGAGCGAGTGCATTATACCGCATGCTATAGTAGTCGCCTTTACGTAAGCGTAGAAGCAACCGCATATACAGTCCACTTTAGTTAATATCTCGCGTAATAGGTTTAAGGTTCGACCGGGGAACTAGACTTCGGCAGCCTTAAACACGTGGCTCCACCAAAATGAAATGAATGATTTTTACTAAATAGAGATTATTGCTTAAAACTATTGAAAATCGTTTTTTTTATTTACCACTGGTTCGGAAAAAAACTTCTGTCCGGGAAAGAACCAGCAAAAAAACCAGCGTTACTTTTTTTTAAAATTCACTTTACAATAATTTATTTTGTACAATATTTGAAAGAATTACTAATATTATTTATCATATTCACTAACTGTCCTTTGCTGTGGTACACATATAGTTAAAAAATGCTATATTGTCACACCATGTACGTAAATCAATAGGTAAGTTGTCGCTACGCGAACCGATTGAATATGGTCGAAGTTACGAATCGGCGGTACATGGAAAAAAAAGTTTATTTGTACTGTCGGATGTTATTCAATAACTATATTTTGTAAAAATAAATAAATAAATAAAATAAATTTTTATAGAACCAACATTGTAGCGATCACCTTATTCCCAGGAGTTATTTTCATATATGCATTATAATAACGATTTTTGTAAATTAGTCTTTAATAAAACATTTAAACATGTTTAATAACATTTACTTTACTTTACTTTTACAGTAATCGGTATTACAAGTTTATGTTTTTTCTTAGTGTTTATAGTATAAACATTTTTATTCTTATGAAAGCTATTTATGTTTTTAAGTTTCGTGTCAATAGTAATACCAAGGAAAACAGTCCACAAGAATCAACTCTTCCCTATTTAATATGATGGAATGTTTAACATTAGGTATTGTGAATTTAATAAATTTTGATTTCTTATATTTACGCGAACACTACACATTTAAATAACGTTTAAATATTTATATATATAATTTTTATATATATATATATATAAAAATTACAGCGCTTTACAGTATATATATATATATATATATATATATATATATATATATATATATATACTGTAAAGCGCTCGAAACGTTGGGTATTTAAAAAGTTAAATAAACGCGATAGAATCCGTAAAAACTAGTATAAGAAATCAGTATGTAAGCCAGTACGGACTGGTAATTGCAAATAAAATACGCCGAAGATCTAAAGACCAAGCGTGCAAGATATCTAACAGCCTTAAATTTCTTGAAGAGATGCCGAGACCATAATATCATTCCTACGTGTGTCAAAATATCAACCAAAAAGGACATTCGAGGAAGCGCTAAGATCTTAAATCAGGCGAGTAAAAAGTTGTTAAGGACGGTAATCCAACAAAAACGCTCCGATCTATATGATAAAAATAAATCCATAGATACATCATCCAGTGAATTTAAGAAAGTTTTAACGACGTTTGATTATAATTTTTGTATGGAAACATTAAATAAACGCAAAATTAGTAAATATAACGAATGCAAAAACAAATATATAGAAAAATATCAAAAATTAACGACGAAATCAAATGTCAAATATCCGAATCAATGCCAGAAACAAAAGCAACCTTCCAAAAGCAAAATTGATAAACACAGATCATTTATTTTTATATCAGATATCAGATATAGAGATCAGATTAATCGCGTTCTATAATCTGTCAAAACAAACACTGGATGATGCAACAATTAGGGTGTTATCCAAAGGTCTCAATTTTGCTATAACACCATGCAGATTACCGTACGATGAAATTATCTGTAGTGTCGAGGACTGTCTATTTAAAAACAATATGCGGAAAGAAGATTTGGAGGCGATACGTCAAGACTTTTCGCCTATGTTACGTCGATGTTCAGTGCCTAAACCGAATCTTCCCAAAGACGAAGTTATGGCGATAAAGAACCTACGCAATAAAACAGAACTCACCACGGTAGTCATGGATACGTCAGATTATAATTCTAAAATACAAGAACTTTTGTCGGATGTAAGCACTTATAAAAAGGTAAAAAATGACCCAACAAAAATATCACACTAAAAACAACTAGTGTCCTCATAAAGAAACACTCCGAAAAATTAAATCTGGACGTAAAATGGATAATACCTTCGTGCGCAAAATCACCAAAGTTGTATGGGTTATCAAAAATACACAAGCACAATGCTCCATTATGTCTCATGGTTAGCCAGATTGATTCACCAACTTACAGATTGGCTCAATACTTAGCAAAAATACTCTCACCGCTCAGGGAACATACAAGAGCACACATAAAGGATTCCTAACATTTTGTCAGCGAGATTAAAGACATACATCTGGCAGACAATGAAACTATGATCAGTTTTGATATGCAGTCATTGTTTACATGCTTACCTGTTGAAGACTGCATCTCAATTGTAATTAGAAGGCTGGAAGAAAACAACATGCCGGTAGAATATGCAATATTACTCAGACACTGCTTTACATCTAGCTACCTATTATGGAAGGAGGAGTTCTACATAGTAGATGGTGTGGCAATGGGCTTACCTGTATCTCCCATTGTCCGACATATTCATGGAAGACTTTGAGGAGAAAGCCCTGCTTACTTCTCCCATAAATCCAAGATTCTACAAGCGGTACGTAGACGAAACTTTCACAATTCAACCTTTAGATAAATTAACTGCATTTTTAGACCATCTTAACTCTATAAATTCTAAAATTCAGTTCACAATGGAGTTAGAGGTAAAAAATTCTTTAGCTTTTCTAGGTGTGTTAGTAATTCGGAATCCTAATAACACCTTGAGCCATACTGTGTATAGAAAAAAGACCCATACAGATAGATATTTAAACGGCGATTCTCACCACCATCTTTCACAGTTAGCTACCGTGGGTAAATATTTGTTTCAGAGAGCACGAGGTATCTGTGACAGTAAACACCTAGCTGCCGAGCTCCACCATGTCAAGCAACTTTTGCATGACAACAAGCTTCGATTCCCTCGCCTACGTCACAGTGAACGAGTGAAACCGGTCACAGTCGAGCATGTACCTGCTCTACTGCCATGTGAGATTGGCTACATCTTGAAGCACGCTTCCATCAAAACATACTTCAAGCCGCCGAAGAAGATTGGTCAGTTTTTACCATCAGTCAAGTGTAACGTCCATCTGCAAGATGCAGGAGTGTACAAGCTTGATTGTGAATTTGGTATCTCCTACATATGACGAACTAAAAGATCAATTAAAACCCTCGTTAAAGAACATATAGCTGATGTGAAGAAACGACGCTCCGGGAAGTCCGCAGTCTGTGAACACATACAGAATCGCCCCTGTCACTATTGATTTGATAGACCACAAATCCTCGCTAAAGAACACCGATTCCTTCAAAGGATGATTCGCGAGGCTTGAAGTCTTTCAGTTGTATGCTTGGGTTGGGATTTAATTTTATTTATTATAGGATCCCCAGCAAATGGTAGCACCCAACCATCTTCTCTATTGAAATTAGGATGTTTTTTAATTTCAATAGCCTCGCGTATCATCCGTGGTAGGAATCGGTGTTCTTTTGCGAGAATTTGTGGTTTATCAAATCTAATGTAATGGTGGGGACGATCTTGAACATGCAATCAGCATTCGCAGACTGCAGACTTCCCGGAGCGTCGGTGCTTCACATCAGCTATATGTTCCTTCACGCGGGTTTTTATAGATCTCTTCGTTTGACCTATGTAAGAGAGACCACATTCACAATCTAGCTAGTACACACCTGCATCAAAGCGTGATAACCTGCATAAATACGGATTAAGCTATACTATGATAGGTAATACCTATCTCTTGTCAAAAACTTCTTACTTAAATTATTAATATCAGTCAAGTTTGGGCTAAATCTACTAGTAAAAATTTAATCACAATATCACTGAATGATTCTCCAGGCATGCAGTAATTACTTATCTGTTGTCCTTTTAAATAGTTATTTAATGATATACCCAAGTATTTGCCTATGTCATTACTAATCCGACGGGGAAGTGCTAACAACTCCTATATTAAACCAAATCTAAGAAATACATTTTGACGGTTGTCAGACTTATTGCACCAACCAAAAAAAAAAAAGAAACGTACAATATTCGATTCTTAAAAATATGGATATCGATTATTTAGAGTTGGTAATCATTTACAGTTTGGATTGAATAATACCAGACTAAATTAAAAACGGATAATTAAAAACACAAGATTTATCAGTTTCTTTGTATTTGTTGTTACTGCTTATTTCTAGAGGCACGGTTACATAATTTATGATTGAAACTAGATTAAAAATAAATTTATTCATTAACTTTCAGTACAACTAGGAGAGCTGTCGTTGTTTAGATTAATTATTATTTGATTTTCAATAGTGCAGTCAATATTAATGTATTTTCCAAAGTCATCCATAATCAATTTTTTTTTTGTTTTTCTACCAATTTTGCCCAATCATCCTTTGTGACATGGGCAACGAATATAGAAGAAACAGAACGGTTAAAGCTGAGTCAGAAAATAAGAAGACAAACACAAAATCACGAAATTACGCACAGTAAGCTCCCGAAATGGGGGAGATTGAAATTACGTAGTGCTGTTTTCAACGCGGCCTTGTATATGAGTTTTTTGCCTACATAAATTTACGTTGACTAAGTAAAGCAAACTTGATTTATTCATGATTCATGTAATTTTAGGAATTTTAAAAAGATTAAATTAAATTTTAAAAAGATTAAACAATACATTAAAAAAATTAATGATTCGGTTATTTGAATATTTTTACCGATTATTTGAATATTTTTGCCGATTATTCGCATAACAATGAATTTTAATCATTCAAACTCTACGGTAAGGTTCATAGAGACATATCATTGAAACGACGTCAAGTAAAATTATTGATACTGGTTTTTTTTTTAAATATTTTGCTCTGTTTGAAAGCTTTGAATTTAAACTAAACTTGATAAAAAACTATACACGTTGTAATGAATTATAGACAACTTCATAATTCTTCGGATTTACGTAAAAGGTTATTTTAAATCGTGTGGGTACGCTTGTGCAAAATTATTGCGGAATGATTAATGTGAAACGTCAAAAGGTATTTCTTAGATTTGGTTGAATATAATTTACAAAAACCAAATTTTACAGGAGCCGAAAAAAACAGTTTTTTATTTTTCCTACAAGTTAAAGGGAAAATGTGTAAATGGCAATTGTATACTTAAATGGACCCGCTTATAAGGTAATAACCAAAATAAGTTTGGAATCAGTATTTAGCGAGATAATGTAAGATACGAGGTATCACTAAGCTGGTGTGGCTGAAAATTTGAAGATGGGGGATAATTTCCAAACTTCAAAAAAGTAGCAGAAGTCATTTACAAATTGTTATTTTTCGTTGAAGTTTTCGAGCATATTCGGTGATAATATAACAAAGGAATCTAAAAATTGCCAAAAAAATATCAAATATTCAAAACAGGCGATTTTTTAAGATAGGAGTTAGAAGAAGGATTGTCTTTCTATATCACCATCATCATCACCATATCGGTTAATTGGAGGTATTTTCAAAATGAAACACTGTTATAATTATGAGAAATCAGTATTTATTTATTGCAATTTTAGGTATAGGGTTTAATTACTGTAACATTTATTAATAAAAACGTCCTACAAAAAAGACAAAGATAACGCTTAAATTAGAACACTCCCACTTCTAAAACTAAATCAGCGAGAACTAAATGGAATGCTTTAGGTCATTATTCTAAATTCAGAAATCGGCATAAAAATAAAAAAAAATATCGAAGAAAGTACAATATAGCTCACGTTATATTATGCATTTAGGAATTCCCATGATCTTATTATCGCCTATGAAATATGAGAATAAGAATAGTTTTTCAGTTCTAATGCTTACAAACGTAAGTGAAGTATTAAAACGTAACAGGTGAGTATTTAATAAAATTATATACTATTAGGATGTCTTACTAACTAATTTATTTAAAAAGAAGGGAAACAATAACGTAGTTTTATTACTAACTAATCCAGTCACAATCTACTTACGAACTCAAGCTCCTCATCACTGCAACTATGAAGTGCTTGACGTAACTCCTACCCTACCTATAGTACTCGTATAATAACTCCAATATTTTAGTTTCACGTTTTTTATGATCTAGCTTTAGGTAAGTGTGTACCCGTTTGAAATGTATTCTACTACTTTTATCTCTACTATTATCTCTTTAATGACTCTAATGATAACTAATGACTCTTAAGACTATAAATAAATGCATAAACTTTTTCAGTCTCTCCGTTTACAAAAGTAAATTAACTGTAATAATGTAAGAGTTTAATACTATTTAAGCTCACAACTTAATAAACTTTCTGTTAAAATATTAAAATATGACTAAGATAAAGAAATATTTTTTTTTGTTAAAAAGTATAATGTAATTTTTATTATATTAATTATTATCTAATCTAATTCTTCACGAGGCAGGTTGGCATAGAAGGAATGAAAATCACGTGGCAGGACTGATTTCAACTGCTGAAGATGGTTGGTTTCGTTAAATTTATAAGTATTTTTGCCGCATGAATATCGGCGTGAACGGTTTGACGAATAGTAAAGCTTTTCTGGGGTAGATCCATCCATTCAGAGTCAAAATCTAGCTTGACTTGAATGGTAGAGTTAGGATTGTATCGAATGGCATGGATGTCCACAACTTGTGGTTCACCTGATTTTCGGCAAGGTCTGATGCTTTTATAACGCCAAGTCTTATGATTAGCAAAATCCTTGACGAAATCATTTCTGAGTTGAACAACTTCATACGGCTGACCCTTCCATATTTCCTTGATCAGTGTTGCAAAGTCACTAGGCAAATAATATTAGCGCTCCATCTGCATGTGGCCTGGCTCCAGATACCTCTGAGTAATAACCACTCCATGTTTCTTACTAAGGTCAAGTAATGCATTAGCCATAACCGTATTCCTATTGTGATTGGTGCAGCCATCGGAGAAGATAATTATCGGCAATATTTATAGGCAAAAAATGTCTCTCTGGGTAATCGACTGACAATGAAGCAAATGTACTGGCTTATAAATCCGGTGCTGTTTCGTCAATCCAATAACAAGCGCAGTGACGGTTTCTTAAGTTGTTAACCGTAAAATTATGACGCACTAAGTTTGTTTTAAAAAACAATGCACTTGCAGTCAAAAATGAACATGATTCATAGCCTCTAAATGCATTGTGAGAACTATACCTTCCTTTTTGTTGGCCTTGTCTTTGTCATCACTTTTTTTTTCCTTTTTGCTTAATTTTTTATAACATCTACTTGGTAATCCTCTTTGTTTAAGTTTCCGGTTTCACACGTGTAGCAAGTATCGCACTTGTCCTTCTTTAATGTGTATAAAGATAAATTTTTGTCATGGAATGTCTTCGAACGTATACCTGCAAACTGACAGTAAATCTTTTTCGGTGCAATATGTAGTATAGGATCTGTATAGCTCTCTTAATGACTAAAAATTCGGTTCAAGGTACAATTTGGTTCTTTTCTGGCAGCACTTTCAGAAGGGCTGCACACGGTCATTATTGTTAGCGTGCTCGTACTTCATTTACATAATTGTGTGACACAATTAACTAGCCACATCTATCAACGCAGAATCAGCTTCAACCGGTCAATAAAACCTATATTTTTATTAAATACGGATGTTGCTAATGCCATTATCGTCGGCTCAATATCTAGTCGGGGTAAGCTATGCAACAGAACCTAGGCGACCCCTGTCATGCTATTCGTGAATTTCTGCAATATCTGGGAACTTCACCACGCCAAATGGCTTGGTTCACATTTAACCGATCATGCGGGAGATCTGTTCATGATTTTGCCTTGTCATATGGTCTGACACAAATGGTTACTTCGCCCAAGTGGATTCCAGATGTGGAGGATCATGCACCTTCCCTGGTGGATCTTCTACTGACCTCTCATCCGGAAAGTTATCAGGTCTCCGTCGATGCCCCTCATGACTTTTTGGATCATTGTCTTGTCCGGAATGTGGTAGCCACTCACGCTGAAATTGCGGTTGAATTCTACAGGCTGCCGCCGTGTTTGGCAATATAGGACAGCCGATTGGGATAGGATGCGGTCTTTCTTTGTATCCTACCCTTGGGGGTGGGTTCGCTTCTCGCCGGACGATCCCAACGTTGTTGCTGATTCTGTCACTGATATGGTACTTCAGGGAATGGAACTTTTTTTCCTTCCTCCGTGGTGCTCATCGAAGGCAGATCTCAGCCGTGGTTTAGTCGCTCCTGTAAAATCATGCTATAAGTAAGATTGTTACTGGTCCTGGGCTGACGTATCAACATCCCGGGATGTAAACACCAGCGCCCAAAAAAAAGGAATAAAATTCCGCCTCAAGGTCCTTCAAAAGAGTCATTGCCAAGGCAAAGTCAGAGCACATAGGCTAAATTGGCGAGAAACTAGTTTGACTTCCTTCTGGTCAATGATTATGAATGAGTCGTGATTCTGGTCTCTCACCAAGGCTGTTCAAGAGAATTTCTGCCAGCCATCTCATCCATCCCTGCACAGAGTGGCCTATGCCTCAAAGTAGCAAGTCGATCTGCAAAGCACTCCTCTCCCTGAACATCCACAAGTCGAGTGGCCCTGGATGAATTCCCCCAACTATGCAGAGAACGTGTGCTCCAGAGTTGGCAACGGTTCTAACGCGTCTTTTCCGTTACTTCTACTCCCAAAGCGTAATACCAAACGCGTGGAAGACGGCTTTCATCCACCTGATTCCTAAAAAAGGCGACCGCTCGGATCCGTCAAACAAAAGGCCTATCGCCATCACCTCCACGGTCCCCAAAATAATGGAATCCATTACAAACTTCCAGCTCATACGGTATCTTGAGGATCATCAGCTGATTAGTGACCGCCAATAGGTTTTCATCGGGGTCGACCCGCTGGTGATCTTCTGATCTACCTGACTCATCGATGGGCGGAAGCAGTAGAGTCCAAGAGGGAGGCATTAGCCGTTAGTTTGGACATTGCAAAGGCCTTCGATTAAGTTTAACACAAAGCGCTTCTTCTTCGGGTAATAGGTAATAAAGGTCGGGTAAATGTAATTCATCGTATTTCTTCGCAAAACCGGTAATGTTTATTGCTATGCGGATGACAACACTAGTGATGCTCTGTAAATCGGCCGTGCCAATATTTCTTGGGAAAACGTCTCAGAGTACCGGGACAAACTTGTGTCTCTCGGATCGGGGGCAACTAAATCTAGTCCAGTTTAACCCTCAGAAGACACAAGTTTGCGTGTTTACCGTTAAAAAAGACCTCTTTGTCGTATCTCCTGAGTTTCAAGGCACTTCCTTTGCTGCCTCAGCGAGCATCCTCGGCGTTAATATATCGCGTGCGCGTTTCGTGGTCACTTGCAAGAGTATAGAGATATAGCATCTATTTGCATTTTCTTTCGCATCTACCACGGGGATTGCTCTGAGGAATTGTTCGGATTAATCTCAGCCGCCAAATTTCACGATCGCACTACGCGGCAAACCTCCCGATACCATCCACACCAGATGGCAGCATCCGGATTATGCTTGGTGGTTCACCACTGTATGTTTCACTAGGAGTTTTCTTCTGCATACGATCTCTGTGGAATAGTTTACCACCGGCGATTTGTCCGGATCGATACGACTTAAAGACCTTCAAGAAAAGAGTTACTCCTTTCTAAAAGGCCGGCAACGTACCTGCAGTGCCACTGGTGTTGCAGTTGTTAATGGGCGGCGGTAGTCACTTAACATCGGATGAACCGCATGCTAGTTTGCACCCTCTCCTATAAAAAAATAAGGCGTTTTCATAAAAAAAAATGTGTTAGGAGTTGTAAGCACTTCCCTGTCGATACACAATAAAATATTTTTTTTCATTATATGACTTACTTTTTAAATTTATCTGCTTTTTCATGGAGTACTGTTATAGATTATAGGTGAATAAAATGAAGTATTACTGCTTGACATATTATTAACATACACTGTCCCTAAAGAATCTGGCATTGATCACTAATATTCATTTTGGTATTTTAATAAGGAGAAAAAATGCTTCTCGTTATATTTAGATGAGCTTCCCAGATTATCCGTGACCAGTATGCGTTCTTTCATCTCATTCTCTGTTGATTTATGTTTATTCGACATAATTTTTAACGAAGTTCGAAGTGATAAAGATTCTAAATTAAGACCTCATTACAGTCTCATAACAATTTTTAATATTTTCCATCTCAAATGAACATAGGTTAAGTTTACTAATTAACTTATATTTTTCCTTACATACTGTTGATGATGTAGGCCGCTGGTGTCGTCTGGGAGAAAAATATACAAAAAAAATTTGGTGAGCGCGTGTACATCCGCGGGGAGGGAGACATAGGTGTCACCTCGTATGATGTTCTAGTGCAACTAACTCGAAACGCGGGATCATGTACTCAGCGGTGCAACACCGTTGTTGCAAATATACCTTCACCCTACTGATAAAAATCGCGGTAAGTGCCACCGTCCCCGTATGCACACGTACTTATTTATTATAGAAAAACAACAAGTACATAAGGTAAGTAACAATGTTTTATGAGTATATTTTTTACATATTTTATTTTTTATTGATTAATATTATTTATATTTCAGGTGTTCGAGAAGCAACGTGAGCGTCGTCAACATCCTCCCCCCAAGTGTCGGTTCGCCGACACTCATCATCAAGCTGGAGAAAGGCCACGCGAGCAGCTGATCGCTTCATCACTCCTGACTTAGTCCTAACGTCAACTACTCTGACTCTGCCGTCTGAACCTGGATAAACCTTTTCAATAATACCTATTGGCCAACAGTTTCGAAATAATGATGGATCGACTACTACAACAAGATCTCCTACTTTTAATTGCGGACCTTCCCTATCCCATTTACGACGAGGAATTAGCTCTGGCAAAAACTCTTTTACCCATCTGCTCCAAAATAAGTCTGTCAACCGTTGGGCAATACGCCACTGTCGTCTAACATACATGTCGCCATCATCAAAGACCCCAGGTACAGGTAAGTTCGACGAAGATCCTAGTAAAAAATGATTTGGAGTTAATGCCTCTTTACTTTGAGGGTCCACCGAAACATGGGTAAGCGGTCTACTATTAATTATATTTTCGACTTCAGCGAGAAGCGTTAATAAAACTTCTTCTCGTGGAGCCCTCTCTCTAAGAACGACTTTCAGTGCCGTTTTCACACTTCTAATCAGACGCTCCCAAGCTCCCCCCATATGAGGACTGGCTGGTGGTATAAACTGCCAGGAAACTCCTTTGTTTAATGCTTCGGCTATAACTTGCTGCTGCTTAATTTCTTCAAAAGATTTTCGAAGTTCAGCATCAGCACCTCGCATGTTAGTTCCGTTGTCAGATATGACAGTATGAGGCCACCCACGGCGTGCAGCCATCCTCCTAAGTGCCATTATAAGTGAGTCTGCGGTAAGCGTCGATACTATTTCAATATGAACAGCTCGTATTGTTAAACATGTAAAAAGAACACCATATCTTTTGGGTCTCTGCCTGCCCACAGTTACTTCGATCGGACCGAATAAGTCTACACCACAAACGGTAAAAGGTCTTTGATGATGAACCAATCTTTGAGGTGGCAAGTCCCCGAGGCGAGGCGGTCTTGGTGCTGCTTTTCGTATTCGGCAAACTAAACACTGTGAAGCTACGGAGCGAACTGTAGGTCTCAGATTTACAACCCAATATTTTTGTCGTAGCTCGTTTATTACAAGTTCATTATACGAATGAGCCGCACGTACGTGGAAGTCCAAAACCACCAGCCTTGCTATGCGATGTTTACCATCCAGAATCACCGGGTTTTTCATAGTTTCAGTGACGTTTGCAGCCGCGTTTATACGCCCTCCTACACGCAATAAACCGTCTTT
This sequence comes from Parnassius smintheus behrii, assembly GCA_036936625.1. Lineage (NCBI taxonomy): Eukaryota > Metazoa > Arthropoda > Insecta > Lepidoptera > Papilionidae > Parnassius > Parnassius smintheus. The sequence goes on from JAUPFT010000014.1 coordinate 21,354,465, forward strand.
ATCTAAAAATGGTGTCAATGAACGTAAACGACTATCACGATTAATTTCTTTATTTTGTTTCAGCAAATCAATTTCAGTCTGAAATGATTGTGATTGTGAATAGCGTAACAAAAGTACTTCGGCTCTATTCATTAACAAATTATTAATACGCCGAGTACCGGTTTTTCTACATTTTTCTATAAATAATAGTACAGATGCGGTGCAGCGAAGCAAGCGCAGCCACACGGAGAAACGGTTTGGATCCGGAATAGGTAAATCATAAATACTATTACAATTCTCTTTTGGTGATTTTATTACTACATATATTTTATCTAACAGCTCATTGTTGCTCTTTTCGTTATTTTCAGGCTCTCGGGGCCAATACTTTTCTTCCGTGTACAGAAAAGACGGACCCGTTAACCAAGAGGAGTCCTTGTTCAAGTCGTAATCATTATTTTTTGTAGCTAAATCCGCTATATTTAAATTTGTCGGCACATAATGCCACTCATCAATTTTACTTAACTCATCAATTTCACCTAACCTATTTGCAATAAAAACTTTGTAATTTCTATTCTCGTTACGTATCCAATAAATAACAATCATTGAATCAGTCCAATAAAAAACACGTGACGGTTTAATTCTATGCTCCTTTTTTATAGTCTCTGCCAAGCGACATGCTAATAGCGCGCCCTGAAGTTCGAGTTTAGGCATAGTTAACGGTTTTAACGGCGCAACGCGACTTTTACTCGCAATGAATGACACCTGCACGCCGTTGCTGTCTTGTTTACGCCAATAAGCAACACATGCGTATGCGCATGGAGATGCATCACAAAAAATATGCAATTGCAACGACGTCTCATCGTCGTTTACGGTGTGGCCGCTCTTCTCATTCACACCGACAGAATCGTTGCTATAGAAATACCACCGCGGGATTCGAACGTAACTCATTTCTTGTAACTGCGAAATCCAATCTTTAAATAAAACAAATAAACTATCTGTCATTTCCTGATCCCACTTTATACCTACATTCCATATTTCGCGCATTAAAATTTTGGATTTTATCGTAAAAGGTGCTAAAAAACCATGAATATCATATACAGACATTATAATACGAAGAACTTCACGCTTAGTCGGTTTTCGTGATAGTTGTAAAATATCACTCGGTATACGCTTTAACGAAAGATCGAACCCGAACATATCACTCGCGGGAAACCACAAAAGCCCAAGCGTTCGTTCCGGCTGGGATTCAACATTAAACCGTATCGCCATGTCATTTAAAGTCTCTTTTGGCATATCATTAAGAACATCTGACTTGTTACTTAACCAGTTACGCATCACAAAACCACCTTGCTGATTAATATATGAAACATCTTTTATCATTTTTGTAGCAGTAGCGACGTCTGGTAAACTATCGATAAAATCCGGCATTTTATTCTGAAAGCGCAATGTGTTTTTATTTTGGTTAATATATTGTGCTATAAATGGGGAGCAGTTAGCGCCAAAAATTAATGACGTCATAACATATTTCTTAACAGGATGTTGTATAGGTAATTTTGAACCTTTGTTACTACTTCCGAAGCCTAATTGTTCATTTTCATTGCTTAAATCGATATCTTTCCACAAAAAACGCAAAGAATTAACATCTTCTTTTCGTACATTAATCCTTAAAAACATATCCTTTATGTCCCCTATGATACCTACGCGGTTTTCTCTAAATCGTAACATTATTCCTAATAACGATTGTAACAAATCAGGGCCTTGTAAAAGAAAATCATTTAAAGAATAACCGTTCGACTTTGCTGCCGCGTTATAAACTAAACGCAGTTTTTTCTTATTTGGATTATCTACACCAAAGTGCGGCAAATACCATATTATACGTTTATTAGAGTTTTCATCGGTCTCATTAAGTTCTCCAGCATAACCATTAGAAAATAAGTATCTCATTCTTTCACAATAACGAGTTGCATACTCTTTGTTGAGCAAAAATTTTCTTTCTATTGACTTTAGACGATTAAAAGCGTTAGGGTAAGAGTCGGGTAAATGTAATTCATCGTATTTCCACGGTAAGCCGACATTCCATTGACCATTTACTAATTCTGCAGTGTCATCTAAAATTTGTAAAGCGCGTATTTCGTCTGGGTTGCGGCGCGGCTTCGAACCTACACCAATAGACTCTAACGCGAAGGATCTACGAACCGCATCGTGCAACTGCGCGCAGGTGCATTCACCGTTATCGTTATCGAGAGAGAGATCGCTAGCAATCGATTCTACCGTGTGTAAGTGAAAGATACACTGCGACTGTCCCGCCTTTTCAGTGCAACTATTAATGAAAGAGACAAAGCGATCAGTGCAATTAACATCACTTACCATATATCCGTGCACACACCATCCAAGCGCAGTTTGAGTTATGTACGGCTCACGCTGCTTACCACGAACACAACGAATGGGAGAAATTAAATGATGGTTGTCCTGACCTATTAATAATTTTGGCTTAGCGTTACAATTACATAACATAAGATCTTCACTTAACAATCCATAATTATTAAAGTCCATATTCGGCACTTTTTGTGTTGGTAAATTTAATTCTTTAATTTTACGCGCACGGAAAGTAAACATTTCGTTATACGAATTGGTAACACTAACACTCACTACTTGAGATTCACACACAAGCTCGCCCGAGTCCCATGCGCTGCGCGCGCGCAATATCACGTTTGCACCGTATAATCCGAGCTCATCTGCGATATCAGAGGATATCACCGTCACGGTAGCTCCATCATCCAGTAGTGCATGCGTATGCAAACTGCCATTCGGTCCGTGAAGAGTGAGCGGCACCACTTTCAAAAGCACCTTGTGACAGTGGGATGCCACCGTATGAGTCACTGTTTCATTGGTGCTGGGATGCTCATCCTCACTTCGCTCCACAGTTTTTAAGCTTTCTTCCAATGGTTTTATCCAGTGCAGTAAACGATGATGCGGTTGATTGCAGCCGTCAATGTCGCAATTACTGCCAATACAAGACATACCATTCGTATGGCGGGGGGCAAGACATTTGAAGCAAAGTTTATTTACGCGTACAAATCGCCAGCGATCTTTGCGTAAGGCGCGCTTAAACCGTGAACAATCTGCGACACCATGAGCCCATTTTAGGCAAAATTTACACTTTTCCGCGTTTTGTAATTGATTACTATTTGTGTACAACAACGAGTGTGAACGGTGTTTACGTTCATCGGGCTTCTTTAAATTATATTGAGCGTGAATATGACTTACTCCTGATGCAGCTGTTTTAGTGGCTTCCTCATATAAAAAATCACTAAGCAATTCTAGCTTCGGTAAATTACACTCTCGCTGTTCATAAACGTAGTCGGTCCATTTTGCGAAAAGCAAAGTTGGAAGCTTAGATACGACAATCGATACTAACTCCGGGCTGCGAAGATAATCACTTTGTTGCATTGCTTTGGCAGCAGCCACATAGTTCTTTATTTTTATTGCAAAATTAATGATATCATTATGATAAGTTAACGGCAACGGACATAGTTTTTTAAGCTGTAAAACTATTTTACTCATAATTGTTTCTGGTTTGCCAAATCGAAGTTCTAAGGCGTCAATTATTAAATCGGGTGTAGTTCCACCAATCAAGAGTGAAGTCACTGCTTCTTTAGCATCGCCACGAAGACACTTACGTAGCCGCCATAAATTCTCTGTGTCACTATATTTGCATAATTGGGTAGATTCTTGGTACGCCTGTTTAAACTGCAACCACTCCATTGGATCTCCAAAAAATAAAGGCAGGTCTTTAGACGTTGCTAATCTTGTTAAGAGCTCCTGGTTCTGTATTTTATACGAAGAGGCAGCCACTGCATCATTCAAGGCATGTGCCAGCTTTTCTAGGCCGATTTTTTCACAAGAGTACTCTTCTCGGTTCTCCTCATGCTGGTTTCCTGGAGCATTCAGCCAATTTTCAACTTTGCTGGTCGAAGATTTCATAGCCGACTTGTGGGAAGAGCATGAATGAGACTCCAATTCTGCCATCTCAGCTGCAAGCTGTTTGTTTAGCAGCTTCGACTGAATATTTGCCTTAAGCTTGGCAGCTTCTGCCTGAGCACTCTTAACTTTGGCTTCTGCTTCAGCTGCTTGCACTTCAGCTTCCGCTGCTTGTATTTCCACGAGAGCCATAGCTTTAGCGGTTTCGTATTCCAATTGCCGTTTGCGTGCCGTACTTGACGACGTGCCTGCGGTCTTTGATGACTTTTTACTCTTACTAGAGGCACTTAGCGCATTTCCAGGTTTTTCCAGCACTTCATCCATTAAGCTGAACGATGGTAACACATCTTGGTTGTTCTTGCACTCCGATTTTGCAGCGGTGCCACGTGGTCGTCGCTTTTTTTGCGGCGTAGCCGGCGCGTGGAACATAACTGGTACTTATTATTATTATATTTTTGCAGACGACGTGAGGATTCGGCCGAAGGACCACTATGTTGATGATGTAGGCCGCTGGTGTCGTCTGGGAGAAAAATATACAAAAAAAATTTGGTGAGCGCGTGTACATCCGCGGGGAGGGAGACATAGGTGTCACCTTGTATGATGTTCTAGTGCAACTAACTCGAAACGCGGGATCATGTACTCAGCGGTGCAACACCGTTGTTGCAAATATACCTTCACCCTACTGATAAAAATCGCGGTAAGTGCCACCGTCCCCGTATGCACACGTACTTATTTATTATAGAAAAACAGCAAGTACATAAGGTAAGTAACAATGTTTTATGAGTATATTTTTTACATATTTTATTTTTTATTGATTAATATTATTTATATTTCAGGTGTTCGAGAAGCAACGTGAGCGTCGTCAACACATACATTTCTATAAGTGTTGGTATTAATTATAGTTTTAACTAATTTTTGCTCTTTCCTAATATATTTATTAATTTTTATATATTTTTTAATTTACTTCTGCTGAGTTAGTGAGTTGCAACGTTTTATGAGATTTACATTCTACGACCTCATCGACCAGACACTGAGTTTGATATTCTAGCAAGTTATCAATGTATAAATTATGTAGATATTTTAATTTTCACTTTATATAATATATAAAACTATTTTATTTAAACATATTTAGAAGAAAAACTTTAATTCTATTTTGTACTTACCTTCATTAGACTAATAATATCCACTATTTATGTGAATAAAAATTTAAAAACACATATTTTTTTAAATATTCCGCGTCGCATTATAGCATGTGCATTGAGGCAGCCGTCCGAGCTACGTCGGAGTGTGGGCCAGACTGAAAACCAGTGTCGGGATCAGAGCAATTCGTGTTTCTGTATCTCGATTTTTACTGAGTCCTGTCCATTTCACGGTCTTATGCTGCTACACACACTCATTTTATATTATTTTTACAGTTTTGTTAATTTAGGGAAATATTGTTTTATTTTCTGTTTAATTCCAATTTCTTGCTTTGTTTTGTATCTATTGTGATTAGACCGTGAATAAATGTTTTTTCTCTTTATCTTTCTCTCTATTATTTAAATTATGAAACTGCTCATTAGCTTTAGTTTACTGTATTTGTAATGCAGCAATTAATCTAAGGGCTTCCTCATATTCTTTGCTGCATCGATAAAATTCATCGACTGTCCCCTGGAACTGATTCCTTTCCCTTAAAATATCTGTATAGTCTCTATGCAATTTTACTATATCACTTTTAAACTGTGTATTTTGCGAAATTATACTTATAACTTTCTTTTTATTGTCACCGCTTTCTTTATGTAACAGTTCACACTGTTCCCTGGACGACTTAAGTTCTTGAAGCGCAAGATGAAGTTGGTTCGCCATCTGGCGCGTCTTGGCGTTGCGAGTAGTCATTTTACGACGTATTTTAAATAGTAAAAGAAAACAAAGATGGAAAATCAAGGGAGCATGTTAAGCAAATATCTTCTTCTTATTGTTTTACAATTAGGGTAAGACTCTAATTACGGATTTCAAAGTAAATAATCAAGAAAACAATTCAAAATGAAATCCAAAATCAATAACAACACGTAACAGATTCGTAAATATTAAAAGGTATACCAAGAATAACAGTAACTTTTAAACGATATTTGTTACCTGCTGTCAGTTTAAGTTGAGGCACTAAAAATTTATTTATTTGGATATTTACCACTTTTATTTATTACACAATACAATATGTGCGTAATTTACAACGATAACTTAAATTTGAGGTGGAAATTATTTGGGAGCAAATTATTTAACTACTTGCCATCGGGGTTGCCATAAAGCAAGAAAAGACAAAGGCTACTAAGTCCTCCCACCACTACAAGGTGGGAACTTGTTCGGAGGGAAGTGCAACTGTCTCTCAGGGTAACTTGTCTTCTTCTTGAATCTCAATTTACACGTGCTACGGCTTATAATTCTAACCTGTTTTTCTTGCTACTGCGTAGTATGTCATACCTTACACATCGGCATTACAGACTCACCATCATTTAGTTTCTAACGACTTATAGTTCGCACCAGCGTCACTTGTCCTTCCACGCACATACCGACCGGCATTAAGGACGCATTGTCTGAACAGGAGGTTGATAAGGTGATGTCGTCGTCACGCCTCAAACGTGATTCGTTTACCTTTGTGACCCGACGAACTATGTACCTAACACAAAAACTTTAAATAGAATTACTCTATTCTATTCTCTTGAATTTCCTTTCACTTCAATCTAGTTCAAAATCAGTTTAAAAAATTCAGGTGCAACAGAATAGAATAATTTTATTAAATGTAGATTACATTTAGTAAAATTATTCCATTCTATTTTATTGAATTACCTCTCACTTCACTAAAGTTTAAATATCAGTTACAAAAAAAACATGTGCTTTGGAGCAACTGATCCGATAATGCGACATTATTTTTCACTTTCTATAACCTTCTTATTACTACATAGGCTACAGTTGCTTTATTTACCAGTATATAAATATGATTCCGTTCAGTCTGATAAACTGAGAATTTTCAAAAAAAGGAAATATAAATTAAACCTAGAAATGTATCATTCCTCTTTTTTTAAAAGGCATGGCATGGTATGGTAGAATTTCACATTTTGTATGTATTTCTAACCTAAACTTATATATTTTTATGTTATACGAATATAAAATTAGTATATAAAAAACAACAACTTAGTAGTTATATAAAAAACAACTACAAGTCACCGATTCTCATTTAGCTTAGTTACATGAATCAATTTACATTTTAAGCTTAGCAAAGTGCCTTAATATTTAAATTTACTAATTTACTACAAGGAAATATCTGCTACCCCGCGGTGTTCCCTACGGCCTGGCGTAGGATAATAGGTTTCTTAAAATGGAAATTGGATTTACGACCTATTTTAATTAAACTACATTTTAAATAATGATTTCTTATAACAGGTCGTGGAAAAAGTTTCTTCGTATTTTGTTTGTATAAAATTAATAAAAATTAATAAAATCTGGCTGTTTTTAATATCAATACATATAGGAAAAAGAAAAATAAGAATTAAAGAACACTTTCCCGCCATTTTTTTACTTTGAATATAAAGAAGAAATTCTATACATTTCGAAGTTTTATTATAAAAAAGGGAAAAATGCAAATTTTTAACACGTCACGTTTATTTTTAGTACCTGCATATACAGTATAATTGAGTTTTATTCTTAAATTAAGGACCATGATAACGATGTCGTTATAATAATATTAAAGGAATGGTGTAATCATGCGAAAAACATATATTGTACTAGTACATGAACATATTTAATATTGTACTAGTACATGAACATATTTTATGTACATTGTCCTCGGACCACGGATTAGCAAGACTTTTTTCAACACTAACAACTGGATAAGAATCTTGCAAGTCAGTTGTAGGCACTGTGCTTTGTTGAAGATCAGCGTCAGTTTCATTAAGCCACTCGGCGGCATCGCGCACTACACAGAGAATATTTCCCTGTGTAGTCTATCTTTCTTTTTTTTTCTTTTTTTTTATTAATAAGGCACACAGACAAATTGAAGACAATACAAAACACATTTACAGTAACAGAAATATTATAACTAGTCTATAATCCAATAAAGTGTGCACAGCAAAACAAAATATGACAAGTATGACAGAAAAATAAACTAATAAAACATAGTACTAGTGACAGTTAAAAAAAACTTATTTTATGATATTCTTTAAATTTACATATTTAACGTAGCAATTACAGATCTTCTAAATTGTGAAATATTAAAATTAAAAATGTCCAGATCAGCGTTACGATGTCTCAGCTCGTCAAAATTTCGACACATTCGAATGACCGGATTAAATAAAAACGTGTTGTTTCTTTGAAATAATACAAGTTTTTACGGAATTTATCGCGTATATTTAACTTTTTAAATACCCGACGTTTCGAACGCTTTACAGCACTTATGTTCACGGGCGGGACTGAGATGTTCAACGTCCATATGTCATAGTTAACCGCGGTTACCATAGATTAAAATTTAACTTTTGTTCCGATCTATACAGTATGAACTTATGGTATCCTGAAGTCTTGCAGTTGTATGCTTGGGTTGGGATTTAATTTTATTTATTATAGGATCCCAAGCAGATGGTAGCACCCACCCATCTTCTCTATTGAAATTAGGATGTTTTTTGATTTCAATAGCCTCGCGAATCATCCTTGGAAGGAATCGGTGTTCTTTAGCGAGGATTTGCGGTCTATCAAATCTGATGTAGTGACGGGGGCGATCCTGTACGTGTTCACAGACTGCAGACTTCCCGGAGCGTCGATTATTTACATCAGCTATATGTTCTCCTCTTCGCTCTGACAGCGCGCGACATGTTATACTCCCGTTCACTCGGGACCTTTTTGGCGGGAAAATTTGTAAATTAGAAAATTTTTTGCTATATTGCAAATTTTGCTATATTTTCACTTTGAGACAATATTTATGGATAAAACTTACAGGAATTCTTGTTGAATGTATAAACTATCGAATAAAATTATTTTTGGTTGCTAGAAATTGTAATAAAATACGTAAATTACCCTGTATAGCATAGTAGTAGTATATACTTCAATTTTAGTGACAAAATTACTACTAATTTGAATTCTACACTTTTGTTTTTGGAGAAATTTATATAAAATTGTTTGGAAATATGTATATTTTTATATTTTATGTGTTTCCATTCGTTACTCATATCAAAATATTAAAATATTAAAAAATTAAAAAAAAATAATTTTATTTTATCTGTATGACATTTCGAACAATATTTCAAAAATATCTTCGTGTGAATTTGAAATAAATACAACGTCAAGTTATTTGAAATATGTAAGAAAACTATTTTTACTTACATTTTACACTAAAAATAAATGAGAATTTGATAAATAACACATTTATGAACCAACCTCCAAACTAGGCCTTCCGAAGTTTGAAGTACTTTTGGCAATTTACTTTTCACTTTTTATACCACAAATTATATATCTACGTGTTTACTATATTACAAGAAATGTAAAAAGTATAATACTTTCGTTTTTAGTCCAGACACAAATATAAAATTCTATAAAAAAGACGGAGCACCTTCATCAAAGTGACACGTGGAACGCCGGAAGTTCAGAGTGATTTCTTTTTTTTTTTCTAAGAAACATTGCCAGGTTATGGTTTAAAATAAAAGAGCATATCTTTGTCTTTGATACTAATATCTATTGCATAGTGTCTTTGGTTTTGTTTAAATCGAAAAAATAGTTTTTTCATAGGTAGACATGTTTACATAATTCTGATCGAATTAGATCACGGTTTGGCGGACGGAAGGTTGGTATTGCGAGATCCAAAGTGAGCATGGCTTGGTTTACGGGTTAACGCGGGTTTTTATTGATCTTTTAGTTTGTCCTATGTAGGAGAGACCACATTCACAATCAAACTTGTACACTCCTGCATCTTGCAGAGGGACATTACACTTGACTGATGGTAAAAACTGACCAATATTCTTCAGCGGCTTGAAGTATGTTTTGATGGAAGCGCGCTTCAAGATGTAGCCAATCTTGTCAGTGACTCCTCTAACATATGGCAGTACAGCAAGTACACGCTCGACTGTGGCCGGCTTCACTCGTTCACTGTGACGGTTACAAGGGTGTATGGTTCATAAAAGAGAGCTTGATCTCTGCGACAGCTATCCGTAAAAATCACGCCTATGAAGTCCTGAGTTTCTTAGTAGTACAGACAGTACCAGTCAATGTCATACTTTATGGGCATGCACTAATTAGGTCGGCACGCCCATGAAGTATGACATTGACAGGTACTGTCTGTACTACTAAGAAATTCAGGACTTCATAGGCGTGATTTTACTGACAGCTGTCGCAGAGTTCAAGCTATCTTTTATGAACTTTAGGTGTTTGGTTTAGTTAATGCAGGTTACCCTTTGCTTTTAAATAGCAGGGTAGTATGGTTGCCGTTTTTAATGAAGTGACATCATCATTCTCTAAACCATTTCCCATTATCTGGGGTCGGCGCAGTAAACCTTCTTGTTCCATTCCTCTCTATCAGCCATCATTTCCATACTTACTCCTTTCATTCTTATATCACTCTTCACACAATCGATCCATCTTTTATTCGGCCTTCCTCTGCCCGTGTGTCCCTCCACATTCATATTCAACACTCGTTTTGTGACATGACTTTCATTCCTCCGCATCACATGCCCAAACCATGCCAATCCGCTTCCTCTCACCTTTTCTACCACTGGCGCTACTTTCAGGCTTCCTCTTATATACTCATTCCTTATCTTATCCATCCTTGTCACACCACACATCCATCGTAACATTCTCATTTCATTCGCATGCAGTCTATTTTCATCCTTCTTCTTGACGGCCCAGCATTCACTTCCATACATGACGACAGGTCGGATGATCGATTTGTAAATTTTCCCCTTCAGCCTTATTGGCATTCGGGGATCGCACGTTGTGGCTGTGACCTGTCGCCATTTCATCCACCCTGCGTTAATCCTATGCTGCACAGCTCTATCTATTCCGCCGTCGCCTTGAATGAGGGAACCGAGGTACTTGAAATCTGAGCAGGTAGGTGGTATAGCGCCATCCAACGACATGGGTACAGGACTGGAAAGACCGCCGAAATCACAGCACAGATATTCGGTTTTGGATCTGCTGATCTTCAAGCCAACACTTTCCAGCCTCTGTTGCCACCCCGTCAGTCTGCTCTGTACCTCGATGCCTTCTTCCCCGACAAGCACGATGTCATCGGCAAAGAGCATGCACCAGGGTGCCTCATCCTGCAGGTCCGACGTCAAAGCGTCCATAATCAGTAGGAAGAGGTAAGGGCTCAATGCCGACCCTTGGTGCAGCCCTACCGCCACATCGATACTGCCCGTAGTTCCCGCGGCAGATCGTACACATGTACGGGATGCTCTGTACATAGCACGGACTAACCTCAAATACTTCCCAGGCATACCTTTCATCTTTAACGCCCACCACAAAACCTCACGGGGAACCCGATCGTACGCCTTTTCAAGGTCGACAAAAACCATGTGCAGATTTTTATGCACGCGCTTGTACTTTTCGCACAATTGGCGTAATGCGAAAATGGCATCTGTCGTACCTCGACCAGGCATGAATCCGAACTGGTTTTGTGTTATCTCACACTCTTCTCTCATTCTTCTCTCTATTATTCTTTCCCAGACTTTCATCGTATGTGACATGAGTTTTATTCCCCGGTAACTGCTGCAGTTTTGAACGTCTCCTTTGTTTTTAAAAATGGGGAAAATTGGGATGGGGGGGGAATATACTACTGCACCATTTCTCAGGTATTTGTTCTTCCTGCAACAATTTACCGAAAAATAAACTCAACCACTTCCATCCATCCGCACTCAGCCACTTCCACACTTCTACTGGTATTCCATCTGGGCCGACTGCCTTCCCATTCTTCATATTCCTAACAGCCATTTTTACTTCTTCCACACTAATTTCTCTCACTAAGCCCATATTCACTGGTGGGTTTTCAAGCATACCATTCCATTCATTCTCCTCATTCATCAATTTCTCAAAATACTCCTTCCATCGCTTCTTTATACTTTCATCGTCAGTCAAAATCCTTCCAGAATCATCCTTTATACATTTTACATGTGAAACATCTCTTCCATTCCTTTCTCTCGCTCTTGCAATTTGAAAAAGTCGTTTTTAATGAAGTGACATTTTATTTAAATTTATAACTGCATGGCAATTGACTCTACATTCAATATAATTATAAGATTTAAATATGGAGATAACAACGCTTAAATTAAAATTATTGCTGTGTTTGGAGAATATGACTAACGAACGCATTGTGCGCTTTTGGTTTATTTTTTTTTTGTAGTGGAAACGTCGACTTGAAGAATAAACCATGAAGAAGAACAGATACTGAGGTAAATAACGACTAATTAAAAATAATGGTAAAAGCTGACGTTCATGTCATGGTTTGACTATGGTTCACCCACAAAGTTGACAGATTTGCACCAAATTAGTGGAATCAAATAATGTAAAAATTGTTTCCTTAAAAATTTACTGATGAACCTATGTTCACGCATGCATACAGGGGCATGCGTTTAAGCTTGTGAAGTGGATGCCGGTAACATTATCTGTTCATATATATGGAAAGGATTGTTGATAGACAAAGTCGAAAAACAAATAATTTTTAATCTGTAATTCGTTGACAAATTTTGAATATATTTCTGCTTGAAAATCTTCACTAAATCGCACCGCCGCGCCAAGCCCGTTTGTTGTGAATCGTGCTTTCAAATACCCCTAAAAGGAATGACGGTCCATTGATTATCGCATATCGCAAAACCATAAAAATAATCTTGAAATGGCAGAAATTTATAGGTAGTGAGAGTAAGTACTTGGATTAAATAAAAGGTTTGAAATAAAATGGAAAAAGTGCTTATAATCAATCAATTTAATACAGCAATTTCATACCCTTTATATTAGTTTTCGGTAATATCTAAGTAGAGATTAAGTGTATCGATGATAAACGTGATCAAACAACATCATCAATGAAATCCCGCGTATAATTACACAGTATAACTGATGTGAAAAACCTTAGCTCCAATCCTGCAGTGCAAATGTAAGATTTATTACGAAAACTTGTTTTTATAGAATCTGGGTTATTTGTCATAAGGTCGTAATAATTGAGGTCATAGTACTATTGCTTGTAAAATTTTTTCATGACCTCTATATTGGCATGCTTTTAGATACACCTAAATTAGGAACGTGATAGGATTCATTATTTATATTGCCAGCTTACTTACAATAATAAAGATAAGGTCGGGATTGTCGATCTTTATATAAATTTATAAAAATATTTTTTAAAGTCCTAAGTAAGGTACTTACCCTACAATTCAAACAAATCAGTATATTGGAGGTATAATCTGTAATTATGTCGAGCATAATAAGTTGAAAAGCCCTACATGCGGTCAAAATTTTGTTTGTGCTACATTTCCTACAAGAGTTTCTAAATGACTGTACATATTTGGATGTTTGGAGCCATGGTAGTTCATGGATTAAGCGCTCGTTGTAAATTTTACAGTATGCGTTCAGCCCATATTTGATACCTAACGGCACCAAACAGATTTAAGGAGCGCTCTCTGCAAATCTAATAAATTAAAAATAAAATCCGTTCACGTGAACAATATAATGCCCAAAAGTAGAAGTTATATAAGCCTTAAAGGTTTTTTTTACTTTTGTTTGGAAGACTAATACCTTTACTTTTACCAGAGTACGAAAATTTTAAGGAAATGTAAAATTATTTACAGTTAAATTGGAAAATCTTTCAGCTACTAGACTGGTCTTGAATGCCAAGTGTTAGTGCGCCGACTGCATTTTCTATTTTAAGGATAAAAGAGACAACAAAATGAGTACGACAATAATTGACCATGTAGTGGCGGTTTAAGAATATTTACTAACCGATATCCTCCCTTGGGTAACGTAAGAGAAAACTGGGAAACAAAATAGGAGATGGGCAGCAGCGTCTTCGTAATAACGACTAAAAATAAAAATAAAACTGCGTTTGCCTACCCGCCAACCCGCTTGCTAAGCTTGGCAGCTATGGAAAATATCGCTCTATGAGGTAATCTATGTTTAGTAGTAGATTTTAATATGATGTAATGGTAAGTTACGTTAGTATTTTGGCTTTATTTAGGTGTAATTCAAGGTATCGGTTACCAATGGAGAGAAAGGATTTCCAAAGTGAGAACTTCGTGCTGCAACTGTAAGCTTCAACCCTTCATAATCTAATAAAGAGTAATAAATCTTGCCGAATATCCCTGTCGTTTGCTAATGACTGTGGTAGAGGCTAATGCTCAGAGAGGACTTGAACGTATGTTATATAACGGAATTAATAAACAAAGCTACTTATATTGACAGTTAAAAACATATACTGAGTGGAAGATCGTCGTTATTTAAATGTCTGCAAAATCTTTGATTAACCTTCTTACGTATTTTTAAAAGTACTTTCTGCTCAAACATTAGAGCTTAATACTGACCTTGGTGCTGCGCTATTTTTTACTTCTTTGTCAAATTTTACATAGTACGTTTCAGGGAAGTACGTAAAAGGCTTGTTTAAATGATAATATCTTATATTGATTTCTTAGAAATAAGACGCATAAACCAACTATTATTACTGCAATAAATGGCAGTTTAATATACTTTATATAAGAATTTTGATTGATGACCTCTTGGATACAATTTCCACGACGTAGTTTTACTAACAGCTTCTGAACTACCCTAAGAAACTTATTATGCTCTTAAAGCTTTTTAAAAAATAATCGGATAGTGATCGTTAACGAACTGTGTGTGGAGTGGGAAAGTATACATACATTAAGAGTGTATATAATAACTTTATTTTAAAATCTACAAATTAAAGCGATAATTTTTGAATTAAAACAAACATACATGTAAATTAAATGAGAGGTTTACGGTGAACAGAATGAAGTGAGGACGTAAGTTGACTGTTCAAAAGTTCTGTTCTATTTTTAAATAAAACAATATTAGTTATATTGTTTGATTTATATACCCGTAAAGTTAATTCTGCTGTTTATAAAGTAAAAATTCATAAATATCCCTGATACAGATGATTCCCTTTTATTGAAATTTTGTGCCAACTCGAGGAACAAAAACTGATCGTACTTTATGAAATCGACTGAAAATATTACTAGAAAAAAGCTTATATTTATAGGCGCTTGTTGCTTTGTGTGAAATCACCAAACGAAGGCTGATATAAAGTAAAAATGACATGTTTGTGAGAGACTGATAAGATTGTGTTTGTTGAGGTGTTTTTGAATTTCAAATTCGGTTCGATTTTATTGGAACGGATGGTACGAATCGCGTGAATAGCATTCCCTTATATCTCTAGTAGCGTACATAGTAAGAGTTAGTGCGTGTATAAAAAATATTGTCGAGTATTGTGTATTGCAAAAGTAGCTGTAACAGGAGAAAATGTTTATTTATTTCCATTTTAGTAAAACTGACTAACAAGTGCGTAGTTTTGTGCTCACCAGATGATAAGACGTCACTCTGTCCTATTGGTGTTTCTATTCAACCTCAATGAAGATCAAGGTGTGGTCTGTCATTACATAATATGGTAGAGCTGTACTGCAGCTATATTAGTAGTATAGTTATAGCACAAATGGACGACGATGGAAGGACCATGCTGTCACAGAATTCCAGCTTAAAATAGCAGCTTAAAACTGCTGTGTTTTACATGGTGAGTGTAGAGATCCAGATACCCTTTTTGAAGGAAGGACAAATTCCATCTTAGTCCTCACGGATGACAACGCATTTGCATTTTGACTCGTAGTCGAGGGTATATGTAGATGTCTATGGGCCACAGGAACCACTTACCATCAAGTGGACTGTGTGCTCGTTTGTCAACCTTCTTTATATATATATATATATATATATATATATATATATATATATATATATATGTCCCGCGTAATAGTGCCTAAAACGCTGCCTGTGATTCCTTTCTTAAAAAATTGCCTTTGATTTTCTACAAACGATGTCGAGTGACAAAATGAGGAAAGAAATTCTAATAGGTAAAATTTCGCCGTACAAAATATCTTATACCAAAATATTTTAGCCTCTACTACTTACAGTATTACTATAAAATATTCCATGGATGTAACCGATTGTACAGGGGAAAGTTTTTCTCGCTACTGTCACAAATCTTTCAAATAGAATCGCGTAGAATTTGAATTTCAAAAGCGCCTCGCCACAAACACGTCATTTTTAGTTATATTTAATGCCAATATCAAACAATATAAAATAAAGCTAAGCGTATCACTGCTAGATATCAAGTAAGATTCAGCATTATTTTAAAATAACAGTTTCATTTCTTTTAAAGTCTACATTGATTCCTTACTCTTCAATTTATTTATTAGTATTTATGGAAAAAAGAATATGTACTTTGATTTTAATTCAATACATCTATCTTTTTACAATAATAATAACGACAAAATTATGAGCTCATCCTTCTTCATCAGCCCGAAAATATCCTCACTTATTATATACGTCCATGAGATATTTTGGCATTACCTATAGTCGCCTCCTACGACATCTTGGAACGAAATGACGAGATGAATTATCCTGTACCGCGATCAAACGAGTTGTAATTGTAGATTACAATGAGAAAATAATCATTTTATATTTTTTTACTGTTACCTACTGATGGTACGATAGTGCGTAGTATTTTTTAGATAAAATATATTTATTGTTTCTTAGCAGCACGCAATTCTATTCTGATCTTCCTTTTTTTCTACTTCTGTGTAAAGAATGTGCTTTCTTATGTCTATTCAAAAAATTTACAATGAAATATTTATTTACTTGAATCTATATACAAAAATAATCAATGACTGAGTTGCTTTTCTGTTTAGGTAGATAATATAGAATATATAGACACATAGATTATGCCTCGTAACCTCTTCAAACGTTAAACGACAGTGAACTCACTTATATTTACTCAATTCAATAGCTGAGAATAATAATTAATTCGTATCCACGAATTAATTATCTTTAGGAAAATAGAGGTCGACGATTAGCTAGTAGCGGAATACAATAAGTGCACTGTGCCACGCCAGAGCCAAGACCTTCTTACCGACGTCAGCTCTGTCCGTATTATACAAGCAAAACAAGTATCCACACGGACGCCACTGCAAGTGCAACGCGCACCTATTTGGTGCACGTGTTGTTTACAAGAATTTTGTCTAGCTACAGAGGCGCCACCGCACGTGCAACGGCGCACGTACCGTCACATACATATTATGTTACGAAGAAAAGTATATTTTTTTAACATAGAAAAGAAGATTAGGATTATATAAAAGACAAGTGGGTGGAGCTGGCGCGATCAATGTGACTCAATACTCTTATGGTCGCCACACACGGTCAGTTAGTCATCAGTTGAACTGATATCAGTCCAAACAGATTTAAGCCAAAGAAAATTCCGCACACACGGTCAGTTCAACTGATCGTTCCAACTGATCAGTTCAAACTAGGACTGTTAATATTTTTTAAAATATCGGATTTTCGATATATCGATAATTATAAATATATCATTAACGGTGTTTTATACATCGAAAAAGATATCGATATATAGGCTTTATTTAAGAAAAAAACAATCGTAAGTCATTTCTTTTAGTTCATTCAATGTATATTTATTAAGCAAATTAAATTACAAATGTATGAAAATATTATATTACAGTTCTTGTTAATCATTATTTAATTTAAATAAGACTATTATATGTACTAATATTTTTATTAAAAGTTTTCAAAAATACTCGTTATTTTATATGTTCAGCTGTTTAATATGTTAAAAACACAGATGCTACAGATCACACACACACACACACACACAGATACTTATTAAACTAAATTGCATCACTTTTATGTATCAAAATCCACTTAAATTACATTATCTAAACGGTAAAACGGGAGCAATAATGTGTCGATAGTCAAGTTCCCGCCAAAACACACAGTAAGTATAGTAGTCTTACTACTAAGTTTCACTGACATATTGATTAAAACTACTTTCACGGATTTTAACCGTAACAATGAAATCTGTAAAAGAAGTTTTAATTAATGTGTAGTGTTCGCGTAAATATAAGAAATCGCCACACATATATATACTATACAAAATTACATCTGTTTTTAGGATAATAAGCAAATAAATAATCTGGGGTAAATGAAAACCATAATATAGTGTATATAAATAAAGTACAGTAGATTGGTTAATAGCAGTTAAAATTATTTACGAGAAAAAATAAAAAATTTAAACTTTATTGAAAAAAATATCGACTATCGATATCTATATTCGCTCTGCCCACCGCGCGACCATTGTATGCCTGCGTTATCGAGAGAATGCGCTAGGATTATTAAAAAAGATAAAATAGACAAAAGACTAGAAATAATAAAATAATTATACCATATGTTTGATAATCAAATATAATGTGCTGAGTTTTAAAATTTTTGTTTAGAAGTTTCACAGATAAAATTGCGTGCTTTAGAAATGAAAAACAATCAAAATATAAAAATAGTGGCGTCACTGAGATCCTTTACTCACCTTCGCATTACACCATCAGAAAGGTGAGATCATAACAGTCACGTAGATCTTTATGAGCCCTTTCAAATGAGGTCAAACACGGCCATCCTATCTAGTGCCATCACTGTGATCCTATATTCACCTTTAGATTGCACCATCAGAAAGGTGAGATCAAAACATCACCTAGGTATTTATGAGCCATTTCAAATAAGTTCAAATACGATCGTCTTACCTAGTGCTGTCACAGAGATCCTATACTCACCTTCGGATTGCACCATAGCAAAGGTGAAATCATCACTCATCATCACTGTCATCTAAGTTTTTCTGACTACCTTTCAACTCATGTCCAAACACAATGGTTTTATGGAGTGACGTCACTGAGATCCTAAACCCACCTTCGGAGTCCTCCATCAGCTAGGTGATATCAGCACAGTAATCTAGATCTTCATGAACCTTTTTGATATGGAGTTGAAAAAAAATGACACGATGGTTCTACATAGCACCACTGAGATCCTTTATCCACCTTCTGAATCAATCATAAGGAAGGTGAAATCATCACAATCACCTTAGTCTCCATCCGCCGTCAAACGAAATTCTCTAAATATATAAAATAATAAAAAATTTAAACAGCATAGAAATAATATAAGTAGCTACTAAGAAAGTTTATTTATGTTATTTTTTAAGTTAGTTTTCTTTGCGATTAAGTCTAATTTTTTCAATTCATTGAGCAGCACAGACCACATAGCCTACGAGACATGTAACGAAAGGCGACAAATTTCTGTACTTCATCTGTTCAACCAGAGCCTATACAGTTGAACACGAACGCCACCCTGTTTAGTAGCAACCAGACAACAGACCTGTGCACTGCGTCCAATTTTTTAAAATTAAAACAGTAAAATGTGCCCACTTGCGCAGTAAAGTGGTGTGATAGTGATAGCAGGAAACGTAATTTCAAGAAGGATAAAGTCACGTTTCACCGATAAATGCATCATTTAATAATCTTAAAATACTAAAACCGTGAGGGTTCAACGTATTCTGGTCGTAGTTCTAAAGCTGTCCTCGTCAAGCACGCAGTATAATAGTTGCGTCTCTGTCTATAAATCAGAGGGGCTGCAGGCGGCATGTGTAAGTAGAAATGCCCAAAAAAGTATCGATGCAAGTTTATCGATGTAATTATAATTTGAAATCCAAATTACGGTTTTACAAACCCTAATTAATAAAAAAATAAAGGTAATTTTTGTTTACATTTTTATATTACGTTAATTTTACCCAATGTAGATATATTCACCTGATCGTCACGGCCGAGGCCGAAACAAAGTCATGGTTTTCGAGAGTATGTATTATGTTCGTGTATTTCTTAGGCACATTCCGCTCTTAACGGATTTATGGTAAGCGATTAGCGTTGTAAATGACATGTAAAATACATGTATATATTTTAAAGAAATTATTTGTATCAAACGTAATGATTTACGCATCATTAATTTCATAGTCTCCCATATTAATGCATATACCATGGAGAGTGCTCTTAGGAATTGTTCGGATTAATCCCAGCCGAATTAATTTTAATTAATATTGGCATAGGCCAATAGGCAATGTTCAGCAGTGGACTTGTGAAGGGCTGTAATGATGATGATGATGATGATGACTAAGAAAGTAAGTACTTACCAGTAATTAAAATGAACTGACACCAGCGGATTACGGTGCACCCGGAAAGCACCGTGGAGTGCCGTCAGTTAAAAATGTCAACTTAAGATTTCACACTCACGATCAATTTTTGAATGTTCGACAGTTCTCAGTTTGACTGAGCAACTTCAACTCACAGTATGCCTGAAAAAATCCAAAAATAAAAATAAAAATTTCAATTTAAGATTTCACACTCACGGTCAGTTTTTGGATGTACGTCAGTTCAACTGACCATTTTAACTGACCGTGTATGGGGATCGTGATAAACGTCATACAGCTTACTCCATCTTATCAAAAAATCCGTCGCCGTATTTTGTTACATTTAACAGCAAAATGCCGTATTTCATCATATTTACTTATCTTACCTTTGGCTTAGACAATTTAAAGCTTAAACATAATCATTCCGTGAAAAACTTTGGTTGTAGTTGTAATGTGCTATCTTTAAATTTCATTTTTATAAACAGTTAGAAGTTCTGTTATAGGGCTTATTCCCAATATAAAAACGGCGCATTGTAACTTTATTTATTTATTTCTTGTATTCATATGGCCCACCTATCCAGATAGCTAGAAATAAATTATTGATACAACCGGAAGGGAGAAATCGACGCTTACGAAAATTAGTACAATTTGTTTAAAAAAATTTCAGAGAAATAATTATTTTCTTTACGAGTATCTCTTTCAAAACGGTAAACTATGATGATTTCTTAAATGATTTCTTGACACCGATTCCTACCAAGGATGATACGCGAGGCTATTGAAATCAAAAAACATCCTAATTTCAAAAGAGAAGAAGGTTGAGTGCTACCATCTGCTTGGGATCCTATAATTAACAAAAATAAACCCAAACCCAAGCATACCACTGCAACACTTCAAGATACTGTAATCTCGTTTTGCGTAAATCGGACCAAAAATTAATATTCAAAAACTGAAGGTTACAATGACATTGGGACGTCAAACATCTCAGTCCCCCCTCCCCTTAACCATGGGTGCTGTAAAGCACCCGAAACGTCGGGAATTAAAAATAAGTAAAAGTAATTAATTAAACGCGATAGAATCCGTAAATTTAGTTTTATTCAACGGTAAACTATGCTTAAAAACGTAGGTTCGAATCAGTTATTCAATTACTGTTGTGAACCATCTTCTAGTTATTTATGATAATTTGGGGTGAATAATGAGACTATAAAAATTAAATATATTCAAAATATAAAAGCGCTTGTTATGAAATCTTGTCTAGGCAACCATAAACAATTATTATTTATTTATTTATGCTTTATTTGCACACCAAGTACCAAAGCCGGACTTAATAAAACAAGGTATGCTCTACTACAGACTACCTACAGGCTAAGCAGAGTAGAAAAAAATAATTTTAATGAAAAAATAATAATTTGCAAATTGTATGTGGTTTTATTTCTTCTAACTCACACGAGTATCAGTAATGCCCGGTCTTTGATAATCCTCTTACTCCTCGGCCAATGCAAAATATAATATAATATATAATAATAAAACCACATACAATTTGCAAATAATTTTTTTTTCATTCTTTTTTTTACAAATGCGTTTTTTTGAAAAAAAAAAATTATTTCTATACGCTTGGATACTGGTTCTGATAGCACACTTAACGGGTTGCGCCCTCCTTTCTGCCAAGGAGGGTCGCGTTCGTATACGGCTTAGAGATCTCCAGTCAGATCGTTAAGCCAATTCCTAAAAGGTTGAGTTTAGTGGGTAAAAGTCGCCACATAACCACGCAGCCGGCTGCGTGGTATGCTATGAGCGTTCTCAACTTCCCTCCCCCGCTTTCCGGAGGGTTGCCCATATTTGCTTCGGGCGCAAAAAAAAAAACTTAACGGGAACCACAGGATTTTTGTTACATATTGTATATATATATATATATATATATATATATATATATATATATATATATTATATCGATATACATACCATATAACGGGTGTTTTTGAAACGTTCCGGAAATCCTTTGAAGATGGGACCAAGAAATTCGAACCCGATGAAAAAAAAACATTTTTTTTTACGTTTAATTAGCTATACTCACTGGAGACGCCAGTAACTTAAGGTATCTTCGATAAAGATTTAGTGGACTGTAATTTTGGTGCATACGGCAAAGGGGAAAATAAATAGGTGGGATAGCACGCACTGACCTAATGAGGGCTGCCGCGCCTTCCTCGCACTCTCGGAACAGTCTCGTGAAGTCCCACACTCTCCACCTTTGCCCTTACGGGGGCGTCTCACACTTTTATGAGTTACAAAGACACAATGTCTGATGCGGTGAATATTAAACATAAACAGGAGAACTCAATGTTCGTCCTGCGCGGTTTGCGGTTAATATATATAAGACGCGACGGGTGGCCGTGCGTTGCGGATGGCGTAATATCACTTAGTATAATGACGCGCGCCGAGATCCTCTTTTTCACCTCGGCGGCAGCGCGTGCGGTAGGAAAGGGAAGGAAGGAAGGAAACAAAAAATATGCACTAGTCATGTTGATAAAGTAGATATAACTTAGGACGAACTCAATGCGATATGTAATGTAATGTTGATAAAGTAGATTGTTAACTGGCGTTACCATTTCCTCCCGCCCTTAAAGGGTCACCTTTAAAAGACAACCGTAATATAAAAGTAAAAGGAAAACAAATAAATAAGCGGTATATAAAGTGAGAGGATGCGCTCAATGCGCATGTCTCATCTACTAACCTTACTTGGTAAGCGAGAAAATGTATACATAAATATAATATTGCGGTTTAATACTTTTTTAATATATATAAATATAAACTTAATTCCTAATTTAGATAAATAATTATAATCAAAATAATCGTGATTTATTGTCTTGGGAGAGGGCAGATACGAGCAACAGGACGGAGGTATGTTCCCTTAGTAGTTCTCACGGTCACTACTTGAACTACGCCATCCTTCGAAGGATGAACAGACTCGACAATCGCTAATGGCCAAGCAAGGGGCGGTTCATTATCATTTATCACAATTACAACCATGCCTGGTACGATAGCCGTAGACGGGGTGTTCCACTTCTGACGAACTTAATCCGTGAAGGTATTCCGTCCTCCACCGGTCCCAAAACGACTGAACTAATTTATCCAGTAAAGAATGCCTGTATAACAGACTGGTAGAGTCAGATTTGACTTTGGGTGCGGGTAATGACAATAAAGGTGCGGTATTCAAAAAATGACTCGGAGTAAGAGCTGAAGGCTCTGCAGGATCAGAACTTAATACTGTCAAGGGCCGCGAGTTTAGCAAGCACTCAATTTGCGCAAGAACAGTATTAAGCTCTTCGTATGAAAGTAACTGATGTCCGATAACTCGGAACAGATGCGTTTTTACGACTTTGATCATACTCTCCCAGGCGCCTCCAAAATGAGGAGAGTTGGGACAGATGAACTTCCATGTTATACGATTCTCAGCACACTCTTGCTCAAGCTTTGGGCGGTATTCAACGTTTAGAAATTTATAGAGATCGCGAAGATACGAAGCGGCACCTTTAAAATTCGTTCCATTATCCGAATATAAAAACTGAATCGGCCCTCGTCTAGAGAGGAAACGTTTAAGCGCAGCGAGGAAACTAGAACTACTAAGATCTGTAGCGATTTCTATATGTACAGCTCGAGTCGTGAGGCATGTGAAAACACATAAGTACGCCTTCTCGCTGCGTACACCACGACGACGTACAGGAGTGTATGCGATAGGACCGGCATAATCGCAGCCCGTGTGTGTAAATGCCTTAATAGCTTGTCTTACACGACTATGGGGAAGATCAGCCATCAAAGGGTAAGTTGGACGGGGTCTAAGCCGGAAACATATATTACATTTGTAGACTCTGCTTCTCACAGTGCGGCGTGCGGAAAGTATCCAAAATTTTTGACGGAGCAATGACAATAACAATTCAGGCCCAGCGTGTAAATTTTTAATATGATAATAGTCAATGATCATGTTCACTACATGATCACTGCGCGGGAGTATAATTGGATGTTTTTGCGTGTAATCTAATGCGGAGTTCGAAAGACGACCACCAATGCGGATTAAACCATTCTCAATAAAAGGCCTTAAACGATTGAAAGCGGGCGAGCAAGGTTTGTTACCTTCAATATTTAAATATTCCACTGCAAAATGCTGTTTTTGCAGGGCGCGGAGGATTATAACCTCAGAGAAACTGAGATCATCAGCAGTCACTACAGTAGTGCTGCGGCGGGGCAATAATTTAGCAAACTTACACACGTACGCAATTATACGTAGAAGTTTACTCCAAGAAGAGATGCGGAGTGCGAGCTCATAAATCGCAGAATTACAGACGGATGTGCACACAGTGTGCGACAAAATCTTCTTCTCAGGCATGTTTGCAATAACCTCATTGTCTAAAGTACGAAGAGGCCATTGAGATGGATCTAACGAAGTCCACTGGGGCCCATGGAGCCACAGGGGGTTTGAAACTAATTTATTTGGCGTAACGCCACGTGAAAGTATGTCAGCGGGATTCTCAGTACCTGCGACATGATAAAAGTTATCAGCGCGAATATTGTCGGTAATCTGAACAACGCGGTTTGCAACAAAGGTCTGCCACTTGTGTGGCGAACTCTTTATCCAGTACAGAGCTACTTTTGAATCTACGAAGGCATAGACTGATATTGCAAGGTCAAGAGAATAATTGTCGAGTACTCTGCGAAGCAATTTTGAGAGTAAAACCGCTCCACAAAGCTCAAGGCGTGCAATAGATAGTGGTTTCGTCGGTGCGACTTTATCACAAATCAACTGGACGGTGTTACCATTGACGCTCTTTACATGTATGTAGACTACGGCACCGTATGCGTGCTCGCTGGCGTTGGAAAACCCC
The DNA here is from genome assembly GCA_036936625.1 of Parnassius smintheus behrii. Lineage (NCBI taxonomy): Eukaryota > Metazoa > Arthropoda > Insecta > Lepidoptera > Papilionidae > Parnassius > Parnassius smintheus. Next base: position 21,379,530 of record JAUPFT010000014.1, read on the forward strand.
AGGAGTGACGCAGTACAGTTTTTGGATACACCAACATGTCGCGGGATACGTAAATCATTAAGTGCTGGTAATTCAGCACAGAATTGCCTCCACATCTTAATAATTGGCGGTGGTGGTATGTCGTCGCAATCTAAATTAAGTTACCAAAGCTGCTTTATTAACAATTTGGCGTACGCGACTGTGGGAGCAACGAAACCCATTATGTCCCACAGGCGAGCGACAGTAGATAAGATGGCGCGCTTAGTGCACGTCACATCAGCGGGAACAGATATCTTAAAATAAAAGGCGTCACTATCGGTAGACCAATGCAAGCCTAGTATTTTATGTGGCATTGATTTATCGAACTCTACTTCTCCTGTAATTTTATGGGAAGTAGGGAGGTCATCTAAAACAGATCGACGGTTGCTATGCCATTTTATCAGGTCCCATTGGGCACCCTTGAATAAGTCTATCAGCTGCCGAGAGGTCTCACTGGCCTCGGATTCACTGGGCATAGAGAACGCGATGTCGTCCATATATAGCGAAGTAAATGCGATACGACTCGCAAGTGGATACTTTGCGCCGTCGTCATCAATGAGCTGTCTTACCGTGCGCAATGCATGGTATGGACTCGAAGTTAAACCGAAGCACACGCGATTGAAGTGGTATAACACAAGTGGGTCTTGTGGACGGAAGCGGTATAGGAAGCATTGGTAACGACGATCAGAATCGCGAACAACTATTTGCAGAAATTGTTGGCGACAGTCGGCTGTCATAGCGATTGGATGTAAGCGGAAAGTTAAAATTATATTGAACAAGTCGCCTTGCAAATTTGGTCCTGAATGCAGAATATCATTTAATGATCGCCCAGTGCTAGTCTTACTGCTAGCATCCAGGACGATGCGCAGACGCGTTGACTTCTTATCTTCGCGTAAGACTCCATGATGTGGTATGACATATATTGGAGCGGGTTCATGAGAGTCATACGGCGGTGCGGGGGATATATAATTTTTAGCTAAGTATTTCTTTATGACGTCATCATATGCTAACCTTAATGTAGGCGAGGCTTGAAGTTTCCTCTCCAAGCACATGAATCGTCGTCGAGAGGTTTCATAAGAATCTCCGAGAGAGTAAACGTCATCTTTAAATGGCAGGCCAACAATATATCTACCAGTAAAAGGATCGCGGGATGTCGTAGATTTATAAAACTCTTCACATTCAATGTCTGAAGGACACTGAATGGGCGGTGCGGAGGGTGGCTGTTCAAGCTCCCAAAATCGTTGCATTAATTTGTCAACGATAGGAGACTCTAGAACTGAGCAGCACGTTAAAGAATGATTTACCTGAAGTGTCGGCACTGAGCCCATAATATCGTAACCAAATACCGTATTCAAAGCCGAGGGCCCGGACAAGTCGTTAGACGAATAAATTACGTCTGGACATAGTAAGTGCGGGAAAAGGGATGCGCCTATCAAAACATCAATTTTATTAGGCATGCTATAACATTCATCAGCGAGTCTTATGCCATGGAAGTGTGATAAGACAGATGTGTCTACCACAGCGGTGGGCAAAAGGTCGGTGATTTGATCAACAACTAGCGTTGAAATATTGAAGTTAATATTCGAGTCGAATCGTGAGAAAATTTTAATATCAATCGATTTCGATTTTACAATTTTTTCAACTCCACCGAATCCCTTTACTACAGTACATTCGGTATCGTGTTGTTGAACGCCTAAACGATGACAGCACTCTTTAGTCATAAAATGGCTTTGAGCCGCGGAGTCTAATAATATACGAATAATTTGTTTCTCTCCCTTAGCATCGTAAGCAAATACTTGAGCGGTTGATAATAAAACAGTTCTCTGCGAACGACTTGCGCGCGCGGGAGGCGGTGAACGTTGAGAAACATTCTTGAACGAAGTACACAGCGCGACGTCTGAACGCGCACCTGCGGTGAGGGGTGGCGAGTGTGCGGGCGCGGGGGTTGTAGACTTCAGTGTAACTGGCTGAAGCGGTGGAGAACGCGCCAGCGCAGGGGAAGCATTATCGCTTCTGCGGTGGAAGTGCAACAATGTGTGATGTTTAAATTTACAAACTCGACAACTATAATTTGAAGAGCAACTAGACACTCGATGACTTAAACTGAGACAATTCACACATGCATTGTTACTCTTTACGCATTTAAATCGTTCCTGCGGCGTCATTTTATTAAAGTCTGCACACTTAAATAGGTGTTGATGCACAATATTATCGCACAGACACCTTGAGCAACTAGTCGTCGTGCTTACGTACGCCTGATACTTCGGCGACGAAGTATTATTACAGCGACGATTATTACCGTTACCTCGTCGATTGTTTGGTGCGCTATTAGAATTTGTACTAGAATCGGTGCGTTGCAAAACTTTGGAGCGGGTCTTAATAAAATTTACTAAATCATCAAAGGTAGGTACCATCGAGTTATGACTATATTCGAAAGAGCGAATGGTATCCGGGTCCAGCTTCTTAAGCGCGATATGAAGAACAATTAAGTCCGCGAGATTATCTAACTTTAAGTTTTGTAAAGCGCGCACTGCACTTATAAAGTTATCAGTAAATAAATCAAAATTATTTGCGGTGGCCGATTGCAATGGCTTAAATTCGAACATCTGATTAATATATGTAGATGCTAGCATACGCCGGTCTTCATATTTGTCAACGAGTGCTTGCAATAAAATTTTATAATTTTTAGCGCAAGGAGTTATACCTGAGCATACAGATAGGGCTTTGCCCGTTAGTTTACCTAGCAAATAGTATAACTTTTCAGCGTCGATAAGCGATGTGTTGTCATGGACGGTTGATTTAAAGCTAGGATAAAATAAAGGCCATGAGCGAATGTCACCCGAAAATGGCATAAGTTCGATAGGCGGAAGTGTGAATCTGGCTTTAGATGGTGTACTAGTACTTTGTGAATTAGATTGCGAATATTGTAAATAAAGCCTATTTATTCTACCGCAAAGAGACTCAAACGCAATGAGGCTGTTATAATCAGGTTTAGCAATAGGGTTTATTTTTAATAAATGTGAATTATAATTATCTAAGACCTGTTTAAACTCAATACGTAAAGCATTAATATTAGAACTTCCATCAAGAAAACGCTCCATCGTTGAAGTGTTTATGTGAGGATGTCCGAGGACATATCATATATTTTTTGCACTATTTCAAATAAAGCATCTCGTTTAGCTAACAATAAAACCAACTCAGCATCAGGTGTGCCCTCATTATCCGAGGAATCGCTATTATTCGATGCTATTTGTTATTTAGGCGGCATTACAACTTAAGTTATGCGGCAAAAATAATATAATTATAAGCGGGTAGTCTGTAAGCGACCTCGCTACGCGGTTGAATTATTAAATATTAGTTTTGTTAACGATGAACTTTAATTGTTAACTTTTATAATAATTATGAAGTTACTTATAACGAATATAATGCTAAAATATATGTGCAAATAACAAATGTAATTTAACAGTATAATCTATAGATGTAGTTAAAAGTTGATGACGTGATGTGAACATACAACAAATAATTTATATAGATAATTATATGCTTATTCATTCTATGAATATAGTTTTAAAATTACTATGAATGTCACCTATTAGGACCTATTCTAGTGTTCTAATAAGGGCTGGGTTAATCCGAAGTCGGATTAAAATATAAATAATTAATTATATAAACGCTTATTACGATAACGATCTAATAAGGGCGGAAAGTCAAGGTCAATCCGGCTCGAAGGACCATTAAAAATGGAGACGCCAGTAACTTAAGGTATCTTCGATAAAGATTTAGTGGACTGTAATTTTGGTGCATACGGCAAAGGGGAAAATAAATAGGTGGGATAGCACGCACTGACCTGATGAGGGCTGCCGCGCCTTCCTCGCACTCTCGGAACAGTCTCGTGAAGTCCCACACTCTCCACCTTTGCCCTTACGGGGGCGTCTCACACTTTTATGAGTTACAAAGACACAATGTCTGATGCGGTGAATATTAAACATAAACAGGAGAACTCAATGTTCGTCCTGCGCGGTTTGCGGTTAATATATATAAGACGCGACGGGTGGCCGTGCGTTGCGGATGGCGTAATATCACTTAGTATAATGACGCGCGCCGAGATCCTCTTTTTCACCTCGGCGGCAGCGCGTGCGGTAGGAAAGGGAAGGAAGGAAGGAAACAAAAAATATGCACTAGTCATGTTGATAAAGTAGATATAACTTAGGACGAACTCAATGCGATATGTAATGTAATGTTGATAAAGTAGATTGTTAACTGGCGTTACCACTCACGCTCTATCATGTTAGTACAGATAAATGAAATGATAATTTCTTAAAAAAGTTCATGAAAATACTTAAAAATAAAACTAGCAGTAATACCTAATGCATAAAAAAAGCTAGATAAAAGAGCGTCCGCGCGTTAATTGACCCTATAATCAGCTGGTACTATTTTAATTTTCACTGCTGGTTTTATTTTTCAGTATTTTCATGAAGTTTTTTAAGAAATTATCGTTTCATTTAGCTTTCCTAACTTGCTAATAGTTTTATTTATGTTATGTTTTATTGATGATAGTTTTATAGGTGAAAATTGATCCATTTTCTTTTGGTCCCGAAACTAAAGGTATCGTTGGTACTATCGTCCGTCTTCGTTTTCGAGAGCGTTTCAAAACTGCCATGTATATAAACATGTACATATGTTTGCTTAATACTGCCTGTATATATATATATATATATATATATATATATATATATATATATATATATATATATATATATATATATATATATACACATTCAACTAGGGGTTGGGTGGACTTAATATCATAGGTCGTTATGTAGAGCACTTCAAATTATCTACATTTCAAAAGTCACTTTAAAAAAAAGTCATTTTATTCAAATTATGCCACAAATAATAATAAAACCGCGAAAAATCACAAAAAATTAAATGCGATGGAAAAAAATTATCTTTTTCCATCGCATTTAATTAGCTACTATAGTTGATATTTAAATTTATATTACGATCATTACCTTGAAATTGTCTCTGTTTACAAACTTTGAAGCATAATGTTTTATACATTTTCTGCTGTAGTGGCTTTAATAGGTCGTTATTGTAAGTTTTACCGACTTATTTCTCTGGAAGCTTTTATAAGATGTTCATTTTATTAGAAACTGCAGTGTTCACGGCTCATTAGCTACAAAAATAGGTCAAATGGCTAAAGGAATATCCGTTAACTTGAAACTTTAAATTTTTCATGTTTGGAATTATACGTATTGAGAGAAAACTATATTATATTGTATAAGTTTATGTTATCAGTATTTCAGTAAAAATATCGCCACACCATACACATAATTGTTGACTCATAAAAAATTGAGGGAGCTTGGTTGGGCAGTGTAAATTCATCCACCTTATAGTCCTGTCTTTGAACCCTCAGATTTTAACCTGTTCAAAGAGGACCTTCAAAACTACTTGTCGCATAATTATTTTTAATAAAAAATTCCAAGATTTCAAGACACACAATATGGAAAAAGTTGTCGAACAAAATGGCACATATATATTATAATTAATATGTAATAAAACTTTAAAAAATATCTTGAATTTTTATACAAAATAAGAATAATCTTTTTCTCAACCTAATGTTAAAGCTTCTAAAATTGCTATCACCATAAATATAAATAAGTAACTTGATGTAAATTTACGCGCTGGTTCAACTGGATTAAGGTTAACAGCCTGACGTTTCGGCTCGATGTCCGTAAAGTATTAGTGGACATAGGTCAATAATTTATAGTTGAGCTTTACTAACATAAACGACCAAAGCTTCCTTTGTTATTTAAGACCCACGTAAAAGATTTATTTTATCTCTTAATTGAGGAAGAATTAATGTAGTTATTAGTACTTTCCTCATTATCAAAAGCATTTAAAAAAATTCAATATTAATTTAATGAGGCCGTCAATCAGTACTGGAACACCTTAATTCTATTCTCTGCACCTTATATTCGAAACAAGCTGTTCTCCTCCACTTCATCCGCGTGAATTTATTGCCATTGAATTTTATGGTTTTTAATTTTTTGCGCGGTACTCTCATTATTTTTCTAAAGTAAAAGTATCCTAAGTTACTCCTTATAACATTGGATATCTGCCAGTGAAAGTCCCATTAAAATCGGTCAAGACATTTTGGAGATTAGCTGGAATAAACAGACAGAGAGAAAGAACGTCTGATAGACAGACAAAAATATCAAAAAAATATTCTTGTTATAAGTATCGTATATACTTTCATATCCATTTAGTAAAAAGTTGTTATTTTGACATTACAAACAGACACTTTAATTTCATTTATTTGTATAGATGTAAGTGAGGCCTATGCGGAGCAATGGACGTTCAAAAGTTGTTCTTCCTTTTCTTTTTTCTTCTTAATATTATTGCGGTAACAAACGACCCAACTATCTTTCTGATGACAAAGTACATTACATATTATATACTTTGCTACAAACTTCAATAAAAAGTCAACGGATGCATTATCATACCTATGGATTATATGATGGTACACCTCCCAGCTCGTAATTTTGCTGGCAATTTTATCCTTAAAGACAAATACAGCAGCAGGTACAGAGCGAGCGAGCGAGTAGGTCTGTTTGGTGGCGAAATATACTATAAAATCACCCGGTTATTTGTTTATGGCATTAACAACATGTATATTACAGTTCTATGTAAAAAGTAATTTTTGCTTGTAAAAATATTTTTGACTTAATATTTAATAAAAACAATAATATAGTAGTGGTAAAACCTAAAATTGGAGCTCTAATAAGTACACCTTCTATTTACAAATGAGAACGGTTCTATAGGCACTTTACTAGAGCTCTTTTCAACCAACTTTCCTGGCATCACTTGTTCGTAGAAGCAATATCAGCAGTCTACGAGCTCTCACACCTGTCCATAGTATTTAGTGCTAGTGTTTTTGCCACGGCAAGGACAAATATCTTGTACAAAAAAAAATCAACAAAAGAAAGGAGGCATGAAGCGTTGATTTTTGTCATTTATTTAGGTAAGGTATCTACTCAATTAAGTTGTATAATAATATGTTTAAATCACGTTGAATGTTGTTATATTACGCACTAAATATTTATATTGACGAATCGGTTGCACATCGGCTACGGGCATAGTTGCGAAATTGGTCCCGTCTATGCGATTTTCGTGCCCAAGAAATATTTGTATGGCTAACAAGCAAATGTATGTGAAACGCTACCACCACAATGCTATAGTAGAAATTCTAATGGTAGAGTAACTATATTGTTATTAAAGAAAGTCGGCTGTTGTATCGTAACTTAATGTAAACTATTTTCAGTACGTGTATATTTATACAATGTGTAAAAACTGGCAAAGTGCGTAACAGGTCATGCGAATCTAGAGATAGGGTTCCGTAGTTTCCCGTTACAATACGTGAAATTAGAAGGGGCTTTCTTGATAATATTAGGATAATATTAGGATATTAGGTGAGTTCTCGGTTTGGCCGCTAGAACGACTAAAAATGGGCCCAAATATGGCGATGGTAACAATAGGACTTATTTTAAAATCAGACTTATAGGTAGTGGTATTCATAAAAGATTAAAAAATATTATGATTTTAAAAATAATACAATCCGCATACATGCCAAGTTCGTACTAAGATGATCATAGATGACTATCTATCTATATATTCCCGGCAGTACAACCTTAAATTATATATGACTGTTACACACCTTCCCGTAAACCACCACTGTCCTAAACTATCTTGAGGGTTGCCCGCGTAAACCAAAAGTACCACAAACAAAATTGTATGATATATTGTATTACGTAATTATATGATTGTATGAATACTTTGAATGAGGCCTACAATAACTACCAAATAAAAATAAGCGAAAGTAGTAATTAAGTAAGAAAGATACTCCCTGCGTATACTGCAAAATAAAGCTATAGTGTTTTTTTTATTATGTGCGGGCAGCTATGCAGGATTAGGTATGGAGACCAGTATCACTGCGACCTAAAAGATCTATTGTAATCACTGCTATGACTATAGTTCACTGCTAAGCCCTATGCCTTCAATGAATAGAAGAAGTTGCTTAGCCGTGTGCAATTTCACTTCTTCTAGGCGGAGTACATAGTTTCCCAGATGAGTGTTAGGTTTGCGCATTAAGGGTTCGCAATCGGTTAGGATGTGCAGGGGCGTTTTTTTTGTTATGGAATAGAACCGACATATCCTTGAATTGCTTAGTTCCAGGATGGACATGTGCTTTTTAAGACAACAATGTCCAGTAAGGGCTCTTGCCTGAATATGTAAATTATTTTTACTTAATCCCAGGGCTTAAGGAAATTTACGGTCATAAGTCCAGATTAAAGTTTTAGTATGTCTTAAGCCAGGTGTTTCAGACTAGATTTTAAGTGATTTATCGTAATAAATAGTTTCAAGGATCAATCGGGCTAGGCTTCTTGAGATTCAACAAAATGGCTCAGGTCCACATCGTGTACTCTTTGAGCCCTCCCGTGCAAGTTTGTCGGCACATTCATTGCCTACAATACCCGCGTGACCCGGAACCCATCTTAAGACCACCCTGTTATTACATCCCGGGGCTTTTAAACGGTTCACGTAATCTCCAATTGATTTCCGCACACTGAAGTATAGCAAAAATTTCTGCTTGGAAGAAAATGGTGAGATCTACCCAAATTCATACTAAGTTTGAATTTGGGGCATTCACCGTAGATTCAAAAGCCTACATCGAGGCAAGCTATGCTCAACTTAACAAACAACAACTCGTTAACTTGTAAATTCAACTTAGCTGTGATTATTTCTTTTAACTTGATTATATATTCTGCTATCGTGTACACTTTTCACATTTCCTAACCATACATAAAGTACATATACATATACTAACCTAACCATAAAACAGCGTTTTAGTTAGTAGAGGAGTTACGACTCTAATGAAAATACTACCTGAAACTAAATATTTCGCAAACGGACCCCTGAATCGAAAAAACGTTGTGCCAGTGTTTCTGAAGGACCCATCTAAAGACACTATGAAAAGGACGGTTAAAGAAAATTCATCCTCCCTTTACCTATATGGAAGGTACTCAATATAAAAGTGTTTTTAATATTTTATCAAATCTCTGTGGACATGATTAATATCTATAACTATGCCAAATTACAGATTTGTAGCACCTAGGGTCTCTGAATGAGAAAGAGAGAGAGAGAAAACCGCGGAAGAACTGGCGGACGAATGGACATGGCGAATAATGTTTTTTTGTTGTTTAATTACGGAACCTTAAAAATCCATATGTTAACAGCACGAGACATTACTCTCCTGTGGGTGTCGTAAAGACACTCAGAAAAATTCCGGTAACATCTCATAGACTCAAACAGATTAGAGGAGTATTTTAAGTTGAGCCTTGAAAATATTAGCTCGCATCAAATAGTCTAATTATAATATTGTGCCTATATTTAATCTAATTAATAAATTGAATCTTATAAGTATATTTTGCGTGTTAAAAAGAGAAGTGTTAAATGCAAGTAAGCAAGTTTTTCTTTTCGATATTAGAAGCGATAATTAAAAGAGGAATATAAGAATATAACTTATAAAAATTGACAGCAATAAATGAAAATTAAAAGTAATAAATAATTAATAGAATATTTATTATCTTTTTTTGGTAATGTTATATTTATTAATATTTTAGTTGTTTCCCATAATTTTAAGTTGCTTTTCTTTATTTTGTTTTATTTTAATTTGTTTGTTTTCAATCCCTTTGCTCCCTGTCAATGTTCCTCTATAAATCATTGACCCTCGTCTACTAATTCACAAAGGACATTGATACAAAATATTTAGCGGCTCTGCAATATAGGGTTTCACCGCAATAGATAACTACCAAAATATTGTTATAAACCCAAATTTTAGTAAAGTTTACGAGATCAATTGCGTGATTTTAACTAATATGTGCACATAGTACGTGCACGTCAATAATATCACTACGTTTTGTTTAAATTTGATACGAAATAAATTAGGTATGGAGCGAAATAAATGCTAGTTTTTATGGTTGTGTACTCATTCTTGTACACATACTTAGAATAATTTGATAAACAAAACATGCAATGAGAGTAAATGATGATTGATTGAGTGATAACAAGTTATTATCGTCTTTTCCGAGAAACCAATTACAAGCAACAAAACAAGCAATGCTCACATAAAGTATAGGATTGTGCATAATTTATTATACAGATTTTTATTATTCAATGTGGTCATAGCGTGGCGCCATCTCTCAGAAATGAAAAAAGAAATATATGTTTTGTTTAGTTACTCTTATATGTACAAACATACTCTGTTAACTCAGTTGTGTTCAATAAACTGTCACCGTTTACAGTTTTGATTTATTAATGTATCCAAATATAAATTGATTCTAATGTTTCATAGTACCTAATCAAATTAAATAGGATGCTAGTAAATACTTATTCAAGAAAAATATATCCCTACCGGTAGTAATTTTTAGGGTTTTTTGCCATAATCGCCACGCATGAAAAAACATACTTGTCCCAATGTACAGTACCAAGAATATCATATCTTCATAAATCTCGTTGAGTATAGAATCTAATGAGAAAAAATATTTAAAATATGCATTCTTAAATAGAAAATTAATATTAGTAAACAATATTGTTTAATTCCGGGCGTACACACTAAATATAATTTTATTAAAAATATAATTAAAAAAACAGAAATACTGTATATTATTCTTTTAATTTTTATGCTTTAAAATTTATTTATTTGGTAAAAATCAAACTAAACCAATCAGAATATTTAATAACAGCATCCATCATTTTCTTAGAAGGTCGTCATACCACTTAGTTGGGGCAGCTTTAAAAATTATAATTATTTAATCATTATGCTTTAAGTAGAAATTAAACGTAAAATATCAGCTCAACGCTATTTTGTTTCGTATGGTGGGTGTAGAGAAGAGACCCATTTAACTGGAAACGAGGCTTTCCATCTTAGAAATCACGATTGACAACGCATCTCTATATTGATTTGCAAACGAGGATTGATGAGGCTAGATATCTCTATGGGCCACAGCAACCACTTACTTTCAGGCGGATTGTGTGCTTGTTTTTTACCCTTGTACTACAGAAAATATAACAAACAAAAAATGAACAATCTCAATTACAAAAGATGATTTATTATTTTAGTCTAAAACTGAATGGTTTTTTTTATTACTATAGTTAATAAATTACTCTAATGTCAATTTTGTATGTAACAACCGATTATTTAAAAACCTTAATCGAGGGGAGAATAACAACAAACTTAGATGGACTTTTTTTTTAAATACTTTCAGTCCAAGGGGATTTCAGAGTCCAAGGGGGAGGCATTTTCCATTAGTTTGGACATTGCGAAGGCCTTCGACTGGGTCTGGCACAAAGCGCTTCTTTCGAAGCTCCCTTTCTATGGGCTTCCCGAGAAATTATGCAATTGTATCACCAGTTTTCTTGCAGATTAGAGCATCAAGGCCGTTGTAGACGGTGCAAGCTTCGATTACAAGCCTATTAATGCTGGTGGTATTAATGTTGCCGTGTAGTGGCGGTTAAGAATATCCACTACCCCATATCTTATATCTTCCCGTGGGTGTCGTAAGAGGCGACAGAGGGAGACAGGCAGGAGATGGGCAGCAGCATCTTCCTGATGACAACTGTGACGTAATAAAAAAACTGCGGTTGCCAACCCGCTCGCCAAGCGTGGCAACTACGGCAAATACCCCCCAATGAACAAATACACAAAAAGACGGCCCCCAGTCCCCGGCGGCCCCGCTATTCCTGGCTACGGTGGCGACCATGGTAACGGCGGGGCAGGGGGTGCTAAGAATCTCCGGTGGAGGTTCGGTTGCCACCTACGACGACTCGACCTGGCAACATATAACGCACGCACCCTGAGGACTGACGAGAAGATACTGGAGCTGGAAGAAGAGGTAGACAAGTTGCGCTGGCATATTATTGGATTATCCGAGGTCCGAAGAGAGGGGGAGGACACGGCAATCCTCGAGTCCGGCAACTTGTTCTATCACCGGGAGGGCGACCATCTGTCCCAAGGAGGTGTCGGATTTATCGTCCACAAGTCTCTCGTCAACAACGTTGTAAAGATTGGGAGTGTGTCGACGAGGGTCGCGTACCTGATACTCAGAATCACCAAACGGTATTCGCTGAAGGTCATTCAGGTTTACGCACCAACCTCTGCACACCCCGATGAGGAGGTGGAGGAAATGTATGAGGATATTTCCAGAGCCATACATTCCTCCAAAACTCACTACACGGTGTTGATGGGAGACTTCAACGCAAAACTAGGCACAAGAGAAAGCGGTGAGCTGAAGGTAGGGAAATTTGGAGTAGGGCAACGGAACCGAAGGGGCCAGCAGCTGGCCGACTTTATGGAGAAAGAGGGACTCTTTATGATGAACTCTTTCTTCCAGAAGCGGCCCCACAGGAAGTGGACCTGGTCGAGCCCCGACGGTTCGACAAAAAATGAGATTGACTTCATTATGACGACCAGACGCCAACTGTTCAGTGATGTCTCAGTGATCGCAAGGGTGAAAACTGGCAGCGATCACCGAATGGTTAGAGGCACACTGAACCTAAACGTTAAGTTGGAGAGGTCTCGTCTAATGAAGTCAACGCTCCGTCCCCCTCGTGCTCTAATCCAGAATCCCGAAACCTTTCAGCTCGAGTTACGTAACCGCTTCCAGTGCCTAGAAGATTGCAATGCAGTGGACGATATGAACGACAAGCTCGTGGAAACTGTCCATGCGGTCGGAGCTAAGTTCTGCAAGACCCGCCGCAGAAGAACACAAAAACTCTCCGATCACACTCTTAATCTCATGGCTGTTAGACGGGAGATGAGGCTGCAATCGTCAACAGATTTGACAGCATACAGGCAACTGAACAGACAGATCTCCAAATGCATGCGGCGAGACTTACGCATCTTTAATACTTCTCGTATTAAAGAAGCGATCGAGCGGAACCAGGGCTCCAAAGTCTTTGCCAGAGATCTGTCTACCAGAAAGAGCCAACTGTCAAAGCTGAAGACTGAGTGTGGCAACATCGTTTCCGGGACATCTGAGATTTTGAGTGAGATTGAGAGGTTCTATGGGCAGCTGTACACATCATCGTTGGAGCCACACGCAAGTGTGAGTAACGATCCAAGAGCAAGTCTTATCCGACACTATTCCGATGATATCCCGGACGTCAGTCTAAGCGAGATTAGAATGGCTCTCCAGCACCTTAAAAACGGCAGGGCCCCAGGCGAGGATGGAATTACAGCGGAGCTTCTGAAAGCGGGTGGAACACCGGTACTTGTAGTCCTTCAGAAGCTCTTCAATTCCGTCCTCCATGGTGGCACTACTCCAGAGGCGTGGAGCAGAAGTGCGGTGGTCTTGTTCTTTAAGAAAGGCGACAACGCTCTCTTAAAGAACTACAGACCGATTTCCCTTCTGAGCCGCGTCTACGTGCTGTTTTCGAGAGTCATTACGAATCGTCTCGCACGCAGACTTGACGACTTCCAGCCTCCCGAACAAGCCGGTTTCCGAAAAGGCTTCAGTACCATAGACCACATACATACCCTGCGGCAGATTGTACAGAAGACTGAAGAGTACAATCTGCCACTTTGCCTGGCGTATGTGGACTATGAGAAAGCCTTTGATTCCGTCGAAATTTGGGCGGTGCTACAGTCCCTTCAGCGGTGCCAAGTTGACTGTCGGTATATCGAAGTGCTGAAGTGTTTGTACAGTAGGGCTACGATGGCTATCCGAGTACAGAACCAGAGCTCGAAACCTATCCAACTGCAGAGAGGTGTAAGACAGGGTGACGTTATATCCCCGAAACTCTTCACCGCTGCATTGGAAGACGTTTTCAAGCTACTGGACTGGAAAGGATACGGTATTGACATCAATGGCGAGTACATCACTCACCTTCGATTTGCCGACGATATAGTCCTTATGGCAGAATCGCTGGAGGACTTAAGCACTATGCTCAATGACCTCAATAGTGCCTCCCAACGGATAGGTCTTAAGATGAACATGGACAAAACAAAGATCATGTTTAATGTCCATGTCACACCTATGCCGGTAGTTGTTGGGAGCACTATGCTCGAAGTTGTTGACGAGTACGTTTACCTGGGACAAATAGTCCGACTAGTAAGCTTACTCTTGAAAACAATTCCGATCGATCGGGATTGGAATTATGACGTTTCGTACTCTTGAAAGCGACTCTAGCGCTAAATTAGTTTAGTATTGCGTGGTGATTGTGTGAACTAATTGGGATTGGAATTGAAATTGTCCAAGCGAAATCGGTACTCCCGACGCACTTTTGACAGTAAGTTGACAGCAGCGTATTGTGCTTGATATTGCGTTGGATTTGGAATTAAGGCAATAGCAAAACAGTAACGTTTTAGGAATTGTGTTCATATTAATCTTTTGTTTTCTGCAATTATCTTATTGTTTTCGATAAAATAATGACATGTTTAGCTCTTGCGTCTATTATTCTACGCCGTAATAGTGCATTACAATTAAAATAATGACTAAATTAGCTTCAAATTATGCGTTTTAAGCACTTAAGTTTTTTTTTCTATGAGTGATGATGATTATGGAGCTAATGATTGTATTTTAAGAACTTTAGTGAGAAAATAGTGCATGAATAAAAACCTAAATATGATCCTCCGTAGAAAATATATTTTACATCATATTGTTACAGCCTTTATTTTTAATTCGTTTTAAAGTGGTTGTTTTGTAGAAGAAATATTTTCAATAGTTAGGCGGCGCAAAGGTTTAAAGAGGATTGTTGAGATATCTCAAGTATGATCTAAAACATCCCACTGTTGGGCAGAGGTCTCTTATCATGTCTGAAAGGTTTATTGGCGGGTTTCACATGTAAAGGAAATATGAATATAATAAATGTATAATTTTATAAGAATTAAAATTATATAGCTAACGTAATTTTAATAACATATAACTTAACACAACATAAACACTCACGCCTGTCACTCAGAGGGGTGGGCAAAGACTACAGACTTCCATTTGGCACAATCCTGACACACCTCTCTTGCCTCCTCCAAATCATTATACCTACATATACATGCTCGTTGGTTAAGGGTACCCTTAATTTCGTCCATTTTCAATATATCGCCAAGTTTGTTGGGATTCTTTCGCCTAGAACATCCCTTTCCAACTCTGCTGCTCACTTCTGCAACATAAATTTGCTTTGTCACTTGTTCCTCATTCATTATTTGACCATATGACCATACCACCGAAGCATTCTTTTCTTAATACTGGTCACATCATCTTGCAAACCACACTCTTATCACACAATTTCTCACCCTCTTACTCAGATTCAGCCCTACCATACTCCTTAATGACTGCATTTCTACTGCGTTTATTCTACTTTCGTGCTTCTTCTGACACATCCAACTTCCACTACCATATGTTAAAATGGAGACTAACATAGTCATATGTGCCTTTTTGGACACATCCTGACTTTTCACAATAGAGTTTAGAGCCCCATTTACTTTATTTCCTGCATTCACTCATTGATTTTTAATAAAGATTTGTTAATAAAATAATGATACAAATTTAACCATTTATTTAATATAATACAAACATATTTTTATCAACCTATCACCATTAGTATATATTCTTACCTACATACTAAATCTACATTAAATCTATTTTTCATATTTGAAATTTGATAATATGGCTTAACATATGTAATCAAAAATATGAATTAAGACAATGAATTAAAATCTTAAAATTATATCTTCAGTGAACCAAAAATCAGTTTCTTTTACAAAAGTAATTAAAAGAAAACAAATAAATTTGTAATAACATTAAAACATTTATAAAATTAAATGAAAGTCTTATTGTAAATTACAGCAATGCTATTGTTGTTGTATTCTGTTTGGAAAATTTAAAGCAATAATATGAAAACCCTCGATTGTCCTGGCTATTTTGGACATTGCATTTCATTATTACTTTAGTTTCAGATGGTCCATATATTGATCATTTCTTGTTGGTAGAGTGTTGTTGCTTGGAGAATGTGGTATGGAATTAAGTTGTAATTCTGAAATGAAAATAAATATTTGATAAAATCCCATCTCTGTAGAGTAATGCATTATGAATCAATGACAAAATTAAGGTGGAATATTTGAATTAGAAGTTTTAATCCATCACAAGCCATTTAAAAGGATGTTTAAGATTTATTGAAACATCTATATTCTCTACACTAAGAGATAACACATACGACGTCAATTTATGTAAATTATTGCAATTAAAAAATGATGGATTACCTTTTTACCACTTGAGTGTAAGGCATACATATTGCAAGTTCCTTATTTTTATCAAACTGTAGGTAGGGGCTCGACCAAGTCCACTTTCTATGTGGCCGTATCTAGAAGATAAAGTTCATCATAAAGAGTCTCTTTTCTCCATGAAATCAACCAGCTGTTGGCCCATTTGGTGCCGTGGCCCTAGCCTATCCATTAGATATTCCTTGAAAAATAAAATAATATTAAAATGTCTGTCTTTAAAAGTGAGTAAAAAAATAGAGTTATTATTATTATTAGATGTCACACAACAATATTAAGAAGTTAACGAATCAACATTGTTATTTGTAATAACTAAGTAGTGAGAAAGGTTAATTGTAGGTTGAGTCTTCAAAATCAACACTTGACCACCTGTGACTGCTATCAATCGCCAGTTTAATGTTGTTCAACAGGCGAGAAATTGCTTTTTTTCTGTGCCCAAATTAAAAAAAAAACATATCTACTTAAAAATTCTTAAAAAACATTGTTATACTTACTTTAGCCTATCCTTGACCATTATTATTTATATAGTTCCTTCTAATTAGCTAACAGTGCCCATTTCGTCTGTTTCATATGATGCTTAAATTGTGTTAATGCGGTAATGAACTATTTCAAACCGTTTATAGTTATACCCAAATTGAAAGGTCTATTAGTAATTCACTGTACACATACTTAAAAAGCACTTCACCTTTAAACTTAAAAAGAGTTCTTTGAAAGTTGATATTTGTTTACTTTGTTTCATGATCGTCGTGATAACAATTTTTTTCTAAAAACAAAAAATGAGGCAAAGACACGCTCCTATACAGCCATATAATTAATTAAACCTCGCAAATATAGTGTTTTTTTATAAGAACTTTATGAAAAGATGTCATGTTTCACGAATTGCACCATTTATTAAGTATTTTTACAACTTAAACACTCGTTTATGAAAGTTACAAAGGATTTATTATGACTTTACCGGTTTAACGATAAATAAAACATGCCTGTTGCTAAGAGTAACGCAGCTAACTTCATGTGGTACAACAAAATTTTTGGCCAATCCGAGCGCAGTTCCGATGTCAATCCAATGTTGTCAAAATTGTTTTCAAGAGTACGCTAATTTATCAACATTGGATTGAAATTGGGATTGGATCGAAATTGTTATTGGATTCAAGAGTAAGCTTGTAGGTAAGTCCAACTTCGACCGAGAGGTCAATCGACGGATTCAACTCGGCTGGGCAGCGTTCGGGAAATTACGACATATCTTTTCGTCAGGTATACCTCAATCTCTAAAAACTAGATTGTACAACCAGTGCGTGTTGCCAGTGATGACTTATGGATCTGAGACGTGGTCCTTCACTGCTGGCCGTATGAGGACGCTTAAGGTCGCTCAGCGAGCTATGGAGAGGGCTATGCTCGGAGTTTCTCTGCGTGATAGACTCAGAAATGAGGATATCCGCAGTAAAACCAGAGTGACCGACATAGCCCAACGGATTAGTAAGCTGAAGTGGCAATGGGCCGGCCATATAGCTCGAAGAACCGATAACCGATGGGGAAGAAAGGTTCTCGAGTGGCAGCCTCGTACCGGTAGGCGTAGTGTAGGGCGACCCCCCACTAGATGGAGTGACGACCTGGTAAGACATGCAGGAAGTCGATGGATGCAGGTGGCTCAGGACCGTGCTTTGTGGCATTACTTGGGGGAGGCCTATGTTCAGCAGTGGACTTGTGAAAGGCTGTAATGATGATGAATGATGAATGCTGGTGTTCCACAAGGCTGCGTGCTATCGCCAACGCTGTTTCTTCTGCATATTGTGACGGCCCAATATTATTATTAATAATTAATTTCAATATAAAGGGGCAACAAAAATAGTCTTAAAATATATATTAAGCAATAAAATTACATTAATAAGCATAAAGTTAATATAAATACATTTCAGACATTAGACCAATAACATAGTAAATTAAAGGCAAAATTATTGTCTTCCATAATAAATAAATTTATTATAAAAACTTGTAATAATATTTCAAACATGATAAACAATAGAAATACAAGTTGAAAATATTATAAAAGTAAAGATAAATAAAGTTTATAAGATAATTAGAAAATTTGTTAAAAATTGTCTAAGTTGCGGAAGGAGTTCATGTATAAAAGAAAATTTTCCTAAGTTATGGAAGGTGTTCATGTATAGATGTCTTGTATGGAGGAGCTGCTGGAGATACATGCCTGCAGATGTACATATATTTAGGGTGGTCGGGAGCCCGACTGCTTGAAGTACTGTAGCACAATGACTAGTCCTGTATTAGGGACTTATGATAATAAACTCAATGATACAAAAGCAATACTATAGAAGGTCTCCATGATGAATTTGCATTACAATAGTGGGGTCGTGGGTTGAAGTCCTATATAACGTGCGTTGGGGCAATACCGGACGGGTTTTCGACAAGTTAAAAGAGACTGGCAAAAACTTTATTTTCTCGACATCTATATACGTCAGATTTCTGAAACATGGCGCAAATCGTTAATAGTTACACGTAATTTAGCTATAAGAAGCTTTTACCTTTCGAAACTCAACAGTTTATGCTTAAAACGTGTGCGAAGACAAGGCATAATTTTTTATATGCATGATGAAAAATTGGCCATCAAGGGGAAGACCGGACGTCGCTAAAAATTGCAAATAAAAGTGATAGGGAAAGACCGGACAGACGAAAAAATTCAAAAATTACCTTGTTTTATAAAATACTGCGCAACACACGCCCTACTTTTCGGAGCGACTGGCTGAAACTTGGGTTCGGGGCAGAATAAAATGGAGTCTTGTACCATATTGCTAGCTTTCAAAAATATAGCATAATTCACCGGACATTCGAATTTTACGGTCTTACCCCATCACCAATCTTACCCCCATGCACTATAATGACTTCTAAAAGTAAGGTCTATGATACAAAAGCAATACTATAGAAGGTCTCTATGATGAATTTGCATTACAATAGTAGGGTCGTGGGTTCACGTCCTATATATGAATGACTTATGAAAGTAAGGTCTATGATAAAAAAGCAATACTATAGAAGGTCTCTATGATGAATTTGCATTACAACAGTAGGGTCGTAGGTTCGAGTCCTATATATGCATGACTTATGAAAGTAAGGTCTATGATACAAAAGCAATATTATAGAAGGTCTCCTTGATGCATAAGCATTGTATGGGGTGGTCGGGTGACTGACTGCTAGTACTGTAGCAAAATGACTAGTCCTTATTAGGGACTTGAAAAGGAATATTATGGTGGCGTGTATGCTGCTTCACGAGCAATTGGTCCAAGGTAAACTTGGGCTCGCTAACCGATGTGTCCTAGACATATCATCTTAGTGCCGGTGGTAAGCGGGTTTGTTGTATCAATACGGCTTTCCCGTGGACATCGCACACCCAAACTGTTTTTGGGCGGCGTAGTAGCGCATAGCGATGCGTTGGTTATATTTCGGATTGGGATGATGAGTGTGTTTGGTAGCACTTTTAAGTGTAACAGGCATACTCAACTTCATGTCTTAATGCATTAGCGCTATGATACGTGGAGTTTTGTTCATTGGGGTCTTAGTAGCGTGCTACTATGATACGTTGGTGATATTTTTATATAACAACAATAAAAACTTTGTTACCAAAATCGATAGGGGTCATGTGGGTGTGTTGTGAGGGGGCGCCATCCGTATCATAGTTGCATTGATGCTTACTGCTACTTGCGGTATTGCGTATTGTGGTAGATCTGCGGGTGTGCTGCGCCTGATTCGACGCACTCTTGTGGTTCTGGTCGATGGAGGTATGCGGGTGGTGATGTCTGCTGGGATGTATGGGGGACCTTGGGATGGTATAAGCCCGACGATAGTCGTATTGATGCTTGTTGCGTTCTGCAGCATTGCGTCTCTGCGATGGTTGTTTTGTGGGACGCTATTCTCAATGGCGCTCTCTGCGTCGTGGTTTGACTCACGCCTGAGTAGCTTTGCCCATGTCGGGTCTCTTCATTACGGGGCTGCAGACTGTCTGCCCTCCACGATGTTTTATATAACAACATAATATTATATCTCTGTAACTTTCCCACCTTTGAATGATTGAAGGCAACTTGTTGGTGGGTGAGACAAACATGATCGAAAATGCATTTACTCAACGTCAGTGACACAAACCCTTTCTGATGGCGAATTATTACTTTTATCTTATAACTACCTTTTGGCTATATCTACCGTTTTATTGGTTGGTGTCGACCTCATGCGGGTGGTAGCTGCGGTGGTGGATCTGAGGAGACTCTCAAGGCTGCGGCCGAAAGCCCGCACAACGTGGGACCCCATTCCCTTGAGGTGAGCGTTAGACTCATGACACGCTCTGCGGTTAGTGGCCGTGCTGATCATGCAACTGGTGGTGATGCCATACACTTACATCACGTCTGCAGGAGCGGTGGTCTGGCAGGTGGTGGCGCTCACGGAGGGTTTACGGCCAGTGTGCCTATTTGCCTAAACCGTGTGATGTACATTCACTGTGGCTGGATTCGTTCGTATTCTGTATGGCGTTTACACGCATAGACATGCGCGACTTCGGTCGATGTTTGTGCTTACGCACTAACAAGGGGCCAAGCCTCTTTTAATGGTTCGCCAGTTATTTTGCTGTGGACTACGGTCCAGTTTCCGAATTTACGTTCCCTGCGGGGGGAGTGCATCAAATGGTTGGCGCTCACCGTGCACGGCATGTGTGGGGCCGTGTGCCTCCCCTACTTTTTTAATAAATGTAGGAGAGCAAAGCCCTCGTATTGGGTATTTCGTATAAATATATTTTGAGCCTTTTCCGAGCGGGAAGGAATAAATAATAATGTAAACCTGATACAAGTGGAATAGGGACGTTTTATGTTCTTAACCTTTCTCTAGACCTGTCTTCGTGAACGAGGTTCACTTAGCTTATAAGGCACTACCAACAGCTTTCAATTGCTCTAGTGAATATTTATTCTTCCAAAAGACACCTAAAAGAACTAAGTTAATAAACAAACACAACGTAAATAGGGGTCCTAACTAAGTCGATCACGCCAAAATATTACAAACGGCCTAATATTAAACCTTTATAAAGATCATTTAGAGAGATCAATATATATTTTATTAATCCTGGTCACATATATATAATTTTTACTATAAAGGGGAATATAATAAATTTAGAATTTAATGTATTTATTATTATGAGAGGGGGAAGCGTTACAATATCAATGATATGTTGCAAACCCGTAACATTCAGTGCTATGCGGATGACAGCACTGATGATGCTCTGTACACCGGCCGTGTCAATATTTCTCGGGAAAACGACTCCGAGTACCGTGACAAACTTGTACCTGAAGTCCAGTCTTTGCTGAACATAGTCTCGGATTGGGAGCGACTAAATTCAGTACAGTTTAACCCCCAAAAGACAAAAGTTTGCGCGTTAACCGCTAAAAGGAACCCCTTTGTCGTATCTTCCCAGTTTCAAGGACTCAGCCAGTATCGCAATCCTCGGCGTCGACATATCGAGTGATGTGCAGTTTCGTGGTCACTTGGAAGAGAAAGCCAAATTGGTTTCTAAAAAGCTTGGCGTGCTCAGCAGAGCGGGACAGTATTTCATGCTGGAACACCACCTGCAACTTTACAAGGCGCAGGTTCGGCCGCACATGGAATACTGTTCCCATCTCTGGGCTGGAGCTCCCCAGTTCCAGCTCCTTCCACTTGACCACATCCAGCGCAGAGCGGCTCGAATCGTCGACGACAGAGTGCTTTCCGACCGGCTTGATTCACTGGCGCTGCGAAGAGATGTTGCATCTCTTTGCGTATTTTATCGCATCTATCACGGGGAGTGCTCTGAGGAATTGTTCGGATTAATCCCAGCCGCTAAATTTCGTAAACGCACTACGCGGCAAACGTCCTTTTTTGCCAGGGTTTATTGCCGACTATTTATTTATTTATATTATAATAAATGTACCATGCCAAAAAAGGAGAACAATCTTTGATTTTATATTATGCTATTAATTAACAGTCGTTTTTTTAATTTATATTTGATAATCAACAAATATTGTACCAATATTTTCTGGAAATTTGTTATAAAAAAGTTTTGCCAAAGCGCACGCGCATTGTCCCATACATAAAAGTGTGTCTACGCTAGACGAGCCGAGCACGAGTGGAGCATGAGCAGTGCACAAATTCATGTAGTGTGGACTGACTGACAAGCCTCGAACGAGCGCGCTACGAGCGTTTGGTTCGTGCTCGACTGTGCTCAGCCTATTGTCGGTTTACGAACACAAAGGGATTTGCATCGAATGCGTTGATCTACATGTTGTGGGCTCGTTGTACGTCCACACTTGACACTGCAAGTAGGCAGCTCAGCTTGTGCACAGCTAGTGCACGGCTTCTCTAGAGTAGACCCAGCTTTACAGTTCTGTGCATTCGAGTAATGTATCCTGAAAGCGGCTCTGCCGCCATGATGTAGCCAGGCGTGTGCTTTCTGAGCCCACTTCCAACGTGTGTTGGTGAGCTGCGGCGAACGGGGTGCCCTCTCCCCTGACCGCTGCAACCGAGGTGGAGTCGCGCAGGTAGAGGAGTGTTGGTATGGCTTTTTTTGCGCCCGAAGCAAATATGGGCAACCCTCCGGAAAGCGGGGGAGGGAGGTTGGGAATGATCATAGCATACCACGCAGCCGGCTGCGTGGTTATGTGGTGACTTTTACCCACTAAACCCAACCTTTTAGGAACTGGCTTAACGATCTGACTAGAGATCTCTAAGCCGTATATGAACGTGACCCTCCTTGGCAGAAAGGAGGGCGCAAGTTGGTATGGCGATGCACCACTCGCTTTATCCTTCACAATTTTGATGGGGCCGCATTGATTGCGTGGTGGTGGGGATGCGGGAGGAGAGGAGTGTCGGTATTGTGTGGCACCACTCTCCCTATCCTACGCAGCAAGAGTCTTGGTTGGCGCTAGCTCAAAATATAAACTAAAAGTGACATTCCTTGGTTGTAGCAAAACACTTTAAAAAACTGATAAAATAACCGTCACATAGTAACATCACTAGTATGGTAAATTTACTAAGTCAGTTTTATAGACAAGAATTAAGACTGCAGTACAAAAACGAAATATTACATTTCCTAATCTAAATATTATGTTATTACAAAGATGTGGGTACCTACATTGAGTATTTAAACAAAATCTACAAAAAATCTGGAGCACTGAAAAATGCGTTTGAGTCGCCGGCATATTTCCGTGGTAAGATAAAATATCAAAATTTTCTCTGATGTTGCCATATTGAAAACAATGCTGTCAAATAGTTATTAAATTTTAATTTAAAAATGACAAATCTCTAAGGAGGGAGGAGGAGAGGTATTTTCTATAGTTTTTGCACTTGGGATGCAGGTTGCCAGATCCTCATACCAACATTGAAAAATTACGTTAAGTTACGTTCCATACTCGTTTGTCATTGACAAGCTCTGGTTTTACACTTTGGTTTTAAGATTTTGACGAATATGTAACGCTGCTGATTTCACTGGCTTCACACGTAGGAACTGTTGGATTGACCTCTTGGTCGAAGTTGAACGTACTTGGTTCGGTAATTGGTCCTAGATAAACATACTCGTCAACAACTTCGAGCGTAGTGTTCCCAACAATAATACTTTTACAAAACAATTGTTATTTTGAAGTTATTAACATAATAGCAACTTGAAACAAAGTAAATTTGATCCGTTTGAATAATTCGGGCTGTTGTTGCTTGTCGGCTTGTTGTAACTCAAAGGCTAAGCGTTAGCCTTATATTTCATAGTAATTTCGCAAGCAACTCTAATCCGATTCTTGCCGATACGACCGGGGTTGTTATAACTGCAATTTTAAGTACTAATTTTCCACATTGATGTCAGTATAGAAAACGTCGTGAAGAAACCTGCATATGTTATAAATTAAATACGCTGCTCTTCTCGGAAGTGAGAGCTGAGAGCTTTGAGTTATCTGTGTTAATGTTTAATTTACTACTACAAGTTAATAGCCACCGGGATATAGCCTCAAATAGAGCAGTGGCCTGTTTTAATTTAGTTTGAGTTAACGATATAAATATTATATATCGGATTTGTAGTCATTTTTCCTCAATAATTTCTATTGAGGTGACCTTTCGAAACAATATTTTTAAGTTTTTTATTGCATTTCAAGGTTAAGTTACCCTAATCAAACATAATTTTACATTATTTTGACTCAAAAATCGTGACATGTCCAAAGATCTAATCTAAATAAAACCATCATTAGATCGGTAGGGAAAATCTAAAGTTAGGACTTTTTAAGAATTTTTTAAGATTTATTCGAAACAAAAATTAATAATATGAATGGAAATGATAATTTCTTACGTAGAATACGACTACAGGTGTCAATAGACTCCAGTAGCCACTTACCATCAAATGGTTCGTAAGTTTTCATTACGTAAGCTTCATTTCGTGTGTAATGAGTAATTCATGTCTGTTCTCGATTGGCGGAGAACTTTTCAAGTTTGGAATCCGTACTCTTTACTATAGGGCTACTATACCAATTTTATTTTATTATTTACAAAGAATTAATCTTCTATGAATAAACATGTGAAGAGAAAGTTTTGTACCCCTTTTTAAGCATATTGAGCATACAGATTAGTGTGAGATTTGACAAGGTAGGTGAATAGTACTTTAATATACTATATATATGAGCAAAGAATTGGAAGATGATTTTTTTTAAACAGTAACAACATACATATCCTTTGTATTACTGATCATTGGCTTAAAGAATATAATTTAATGTTAATTTTAGAAATCAGTTCCTTCAATAGAGAAAAGATTTTACGTGATGGCTCCATAATATTAGCAGATAAATCATCATTAAATAAGTATTTAGTGAGACTTTCTGTTAAACAAACTGTAAAAAAAACTTGAGTCAGGCTCGAGAACCTCAATGTGTAAGTGTTTACTGACTCCCATGTGCTACTTACGAATATTTTGAAAAAATTATGGAAGAAGTTTTACTCAAACTTAATAAACAGAACAAGTGTTGTAATATGTTGACACTTTAACATCAATCTCCTTCAAACTTCTTACATTATTAGTATTAAGTTTAGCTCATTATTTAAAACGTATAATATTGTTATTTTATTCTTAGAACCGGCACGTATTGCTGGGCCTAATGCGACCTATATAGATAAAATTTGTACAGATTTTAAGACCATGAGCAGGAACAGTTGGCCTCATTGTCTCACATACACAAGAAACGGAAAAATGAGAAAGTTGTGTTTGTTCCAATAAATGAACATCGTTTGGAAAGGTAAGAAGTAATATAGTAAATGGACTACGATCACTTTTATTTAATAATAGTGCTGATTATTTTCATTATTTTAAATTATACCTCGTGAATTTAATAGAATATTTACTTCTAAAACTTGTGGCAATTCATTTAATGAATGTACGACAGTAGGAATTTATAAAGCTAGGCAAACGTTATACGAGCTTCATAATGAAATATCATATACCACTGACCTCTATATATACACGCAAGATGTATACTCGTGTTCCAGATATAATCCAAGATGTACTCGTGGAGTACATCTTGGAGTACATCTGGAACACGAGTGAACGTGCACTTTTGCTATCAGCGCCAAAATGGCGCAAATTAAATTGCCTTATCATGTCACGGTGTATAGCCAGTCCAGCATGCTTGTATATATAGAGGTCAGTGTCACATACTCATAGTATATTTAGTGAGTATATAAAAACATATTCTAAAATATTTAATAAAGTATGCTCCACAGCTAAGACTTAACATATAAGCATCAAAATTAAAACTGTATCCAATAAAATTAAAATGACGAAGAGTATAATTAATAGTGAAATGGGTAAGGGCAAACCACGCAACTTGGATTTCCAATTGAATATTAACAATAATTTAACTCAATCATAACAAGCAGTTGCTACAACGTTTGGGGAACATTCGCCGAATCATTGCTTAGACAAAATAAAGAGGCTTGTTTAAATACTTTTAAATTCCATTCCAAAAACTATTGATATTAAGAAAAGGGCGCGCTTTTGGGGGATTTCGATTAAAGTTATTGGATCTATAATTGATACAATACTACCTCATTTTTAATATAAGCATCGAATCTGGTGTTTTTCCTGATTAGTGACACATGGTAAAGTCATACCTTTATTTAAATCTGGTAGTAGATACACAAGACTCCGCCAATTTTAGACCAATTTCTGTACTAACAATATTAAGTAAAATTATTGAAAAAATGTTTTACAACAGATGTTAATTTTTTTTAATAAAAATAAATTGCTTTGTTTAGTCGTAAGTTGTAGAGTCCACGTGATGGTAAGTGGATGCTGTAGCCCATAGACATCTACATTTCTTATCGATTAAGATTCAAAATGCAGATGCGTTGTCATCCTTGAGGAATACGATGGAATACCTTGTTTCCGGTAAAAAAGTTCTCCGGTTCTCTACACTTATTATACGAAACACAGCAGTATTATGCTGCTATTTTACGCTGGTATTCTGTGAGAATGTGGTCCTACCCAGGTCGAACCCACCCATAAATTCAACAACCACATATAGCTGCAGCGTTACTATCGTTACCAGCGTTACATTATAACATTGACGCTTACAAATTATCATGTGTGTGATATACACAAAAAATTAATGAACAAAAATTTTACGGTAATTAGTTGAGGCACGAAAGCTGTTTCTTAAACAATTAACACTGATATGCATCTAACCGCTGCTATTATTCACTTGTGCTCCAAATTCGAGCATAATCTTTGGTTGGGTACTTTACTAAATTCGTTTTAGTCGTTCCAGTAAACGTTAACGTTAATAATAATTACACGTTAGTAAAAATTTTAACCTACAAAAATAAACGTATGAATCACTTGTCACCGTATTTTATTAACCGTTGATTCAATGATTATTGGCAAAAATATGTATGACTAATGACCATATTCGTTACTACACAAGTTATTTTGTTTATATCTGTTGTATTAAATTAGAACTTAGATAGAATAATCGATAGAAAAATCGAACCAGGCCTATCCAATCACAGGACAACATAATCTCGACCCCGTCAAAAAATTCACATCATCGGTTCTCAATAATGCATCGACCTGACTGTATATTCAAGGCATATGACTCAATACGAAAAATATGATGTTACTGCTCAAAAGGAGCTATATGATATCACCAAACTAGGAAATAAAAAAAAAACTGCTAAAATATTATGCTAAAATCAGAAGATAACCTTATAATAATAATAATAATATTCCACAACCATCACACAACGCCATCTAGTCCCAAGCTAAGCAGAGCTTGTGTTATGGGTACAAGACAACTGATAAACATACTTATATATTTCTAAATACATAAATATTATATATATATATATATATATATATATATATATATGTAGATAAATTACACCCAGACACAGAACAAATGATCGTGCTCATCACACAAACATTTGTCCTGGGTGGGAATCGAACCCACGACCTCCGGCATAGCAGTCAGGGTCACTAACCACTAGACCAACAGGTCTGTCAAAGTCCTTATAATTTGTCTAGATAAAAATGATTACAATATAAGGCTAGTTCTATCACAGCTACAATTTATACTAGACACATTTAGTTATAATACGATAATTGTGCTAAATCTTATTGAAAATATTAAAATAAATGTTAATAAATTAAATTATTTTATGAAAAATACATGTATGAATCATAAAATTTGTGATTTTTTGGTTTGTATAATCCAATTTTTCGGACATCTGTAAATTAATAAATTATTTTATTGGCTGTAATGATTATGAAAAAATATTTAAACCCTAGTGAAATCAGCAAATGTTTAGCAAGTATTAAGCCTAATTTTAAAATATGTAAAATCTTAAATGAACCCAAGAAAGGAACAATTCCCTTTTACTTTAAGAAACAATCTGATGTCTACATAAAACCAGATGAAAGTTTTAAAAGTGGAACTATACCCTAATATTTTCCATTTCATTAATCATATTTTAAGTAATATTCCGGATGCAACTGCAACCGTACTACCACTTCATCTATCTGATCACGCTTAAGTTTTCCTTTAAAAAGCAATTTATAAAAACACGCAATTGATATTATATTCATAAAAGAGATTATAAACAACATAATATCAGGAAATTTAATTAATGTTTACAAAATATGTGCGTCGCTTTCAGTCGATTGAATAACTTATTGTGTTTTTGTATAATCCTTGCTTCACAAAAGTAAGAATTAAAGTAGATACAAAATAATAATAAAAAACAAAATTGGATATGCCACGGGATTAAAAAAGTTCTAAAATTTAACGAATCTTAAGATATCAATATTATAGAAATACAAATGCTGTTAATAAAGCTAAATATATGACATATTCTTAAATATTTAAGAAAAGTATTTATATTTTTAAAAAATTATCCACATTAAGTTTATATATACAAATTACAACAAGTGTAGGCCACATGGAACATCATTAAAAATAAAAAAGGTGGCTTTTTTTTTATTTGTCATGACAAAACCAACATGAAAAAGTAATGACAAAGTGTTCACGAAACAAATAGAAAGAACCACTGCTTTTATTCAACATACGAAACAAAAGCAAAAACCTTAAAAAACAGTTATTACACCAACATTATGTTTCTCAAACCCATGTCGGAAGACGAAGTAAGAAGAGAGGCAATGTCATTAAAAATACTAGTTCAGCAGGCTATGACGACATAAGTACAAAAATTGTAAGAAATAGCATCAATATAATAATAGGAAATTTGATTCGTTTTATAAACCTATCCTTTTTATGTGGAACTTTACCAGGTGCATTCATGATCATGTTTATCAAACCATTGGTTTAAATAAAAACCGGCCAAGAGCGTGTCGGGCCACGCTCAGTGTAGGGTTCCGTAGTTTCCCGTCCGTCACAATAAGTGTTCCCACTTATGAGTTTGTACAAAAACTGTTGTTCAACCAAGTTCAAAATGATTTTCCTAGAAAGTCCTTATAAAGTTCTACTTTTCAGATTTTTTTCATATTTTCTAAACTTATGGTTCGAAAGTTAGAGGGGGACACACATATTGTTTTTACTTTTGAAGCGATTATTTCCGAAATTATTGACATTATGAAAAATGATTTTTAAACCCCTATTCATTTTTAAATACCTTTCCAACAATATATCACACGTTAGGGTTGAAATTAAAAAAATCACTTCCCACTTTACGTATAGGGGGGCTACCCTAATAAAACATTTTTTTCCAATTTTTATTTTACCACTTTGTCGGCGTGATTGATACACATATTGGTAGCAAATTTCAGCGTTCTAGTGCTAACGGTCACAGAGATTAAGCGAGGACGGACAGACGGACAGACAGACATGGCGAAACTATAAGGGTTCCTAGTTGACTACGGCACCCTAAAAAAGGAGAGAAGTATATCGTCAATTTCTATCGCCCGATAACGGTGGAACCTTTTATGTTCCAAATTTTTGAAAATTGTATGCACAAAAAAATAATCGAATCCTGCAATAAATATAATATTATAACTAACGAACAATACGGATTTCAAAGAGACACATCTAAAAAATTGGCTATTTTTTCTCTCCTAAAAATAATACTGTCAAACTTATATAATCTCTTAACTACGGGGCTATTTTTCTAAAGCTTTCGACTTTGTCTCACACGAACTCCTGCTTCAAAAACTCGAAAAAGACCTACTCTTCCGTGGATATCTTCATACCTCCAACGGAACACATACAACCATGAAAATAGATGAAAATAAAGATCTCATACCGTACTCGTCTGAATATGGACACAATAGGTATGGCGTTTCACAAGGAAGTGCGCTCGGTCCTATTTTATTTCTATTGTATATAAATTATTTAAAAAAATTGTTTATTTAAAACTCAATAAACCATTAACTGAGTAAAGTTCTTCTGTAGGAAATCTGTATGGTTTGTTATACATTACCTTTATTAACAAACGTTGACCAAATTTAAGTTGTAAGAGTTTCGTTTTCAGAGCACCATCCCAAACTGGTATACAATATGTCAAAATCGATTGGGCTAGTGCAGCATTAAATAACGTTGCGACATGCCTGGGGGTTTTAAAGATCGAAATAAGTTTTCATAACCTGTTATTAGTTGCTGCTATAAGTGAATACCATGTGAGTGTTTGGTCAATTATAACCCCCAAATATCTAGTACTAGTAATTTTTTCTATAGTAAGACACGTGCAATTGTTGCGCAAACCACAGTTGTGTATTTTGAGATTGCGTGTTGTAGGTTGTGTTCGTTTGTTGATGGAAAAGCATATATATTTTGTTTTAGACGCGTTAAGGGTGGACAAGTTCATTGTGGGCCAATTCGCAATTTTGGACAGCCCAAGTACGGTTTTTTTACCCACGATTTACCTGTGAAAATGATACCAGTGTCGTCTGCATTCGAACAAATTTTACCATTTTCAAGTTTTAATTTACCGAGATCATTGATATAAATGAGAAACAAGGTAGCGTCAAGAACATTGCCTTGCGGCACTCCATTATTAACAAAAAAATCAACAAACACATCATAAATGCATATTATTCGTGGATGATATTTCAATAATTGTGACATCCAATGTAAAAAAAATACTGTTACTGACCATGAGACTGACATTAATAACACTGTAGATAATTTAATTAAATGGCTTGACATAAACAATTTAAAAATACATCTTGACAAATCCGTACATATACAATGTAAATTCTACAAATTACCTTCATTCTACAAATACAAAATTATTAAGAAAAGTAATAGTAAGTAGTAGTCCTTGTACACTTTACCCAAAATTAGGGAAATACATTTTAAACGGTTCTCAACAGTCCAATTATTTTATAATGGCCTTGTTTGCTGGTAAAGCACAGAAAATTATATTTGAAATTGCAACACACAACAAAAACCCGTCATTCTTTAAGCTTACCGTTAAGCTGTCATTTTTATTGATTTGTGGAGTTTGACATGTTTAATTTACGTATTTTTGACACTGTTGTGACAGCTGACAGTTTTCTTTCTATGAACAACGGTCGCTTTATGGTTTACTGTCATTGTCTACAAGCACAGAGTAGTTAATCAATAAGTTGCCATGTTGAAAGTCGATAAAAATTATTGATAAACATCAATTGTTTACTACGACAATACATGTATAATTATGTGTATTTTCCCCGAATTCTATAGATTTTCTCTTTTTTTTGGGTAGTGTTAGACGTGGCCCATTTTGAAACACCTCATTTGGACCGGAAATGTGTATACTAGATTATATATACGAAAAATCTCGTATATGCATGTAAACGATGTATATACGGAATGAAATAAATTTGTGTACGCCTTTAAATATTTAAAAAAATGTAACAAACATAACAATGGCTTTTCTGTCCTACCATGCATACGTAGAACCAATACTGCGCTGTGGACTCGGGTAAAAGTTCGGAATAAAATAAAGTATTTAGTGTACAAAAAATAAATCAGCTGTGCTGTGTATACGTTTATATAACAAGCTACCAATTAATCTTAAAATGTTAAATACTTGATTATTTAAATCAAAATTACAGGACTACCTAATAAAGAATAATTTATATAGCATTATGGACTTTATTAATCATAAGTCTTAATTGGTCTTAATGTACACGAACAAAATTGTTTGCATGCTATATATAACTGTAGCAAAACATACTGTTCAATTGTATAATACTGGTAAAATCTTTTTTACACCATTTTTTAAGAAAATAAATATATTATTTTCTGGGGTATATATAAAGTATTATCATCTGGTTGGGTTATTGGGTTTATGAATAAATATATAAAATGATATAATAAATAAATACATAAATATATATTAGACACACTAATATACACAATACTTAAATAAATAAAAGCCCAGCCAGATGGAAGCCCTTGCAGGGGAGACACAACAGGGTTAGGAGGAAAGGGAAACAAATCGGCGGATGCTGCGGAATAACGCCCGCTCTCCAGCCGACCTTTTTCCCTTTCCTCCTCCTCGGAGCACCGCCTTCTGCATTTGGACCTGGAGAGTTCAGTCACGGACTACCAGTTGCCTCAGATGACCCGAGAAGCTGACTGTGATAAGCCTGTTCGCAGATACAACTACAGGAATAATTTCGGTCGGCAGACCACCCCACATGTTTTTGAAGTGAAAACTTCTTTAGCGGCGTTGTACACTTTTTTGTAATGGGTAAAAAATGTTAAACTCATGTCAGGACACGTGACCCTGATCTAAAATGAGTATAACGGATGGAGAGAGAGGGACAGCCGGCGCGGCGTAGGAGAGGAAGTATCCCCCTCTCTTTCTACGGTATGGCGCCTGCTGTGTCGTTTAGGCGGCGCAGGGCGCTTGCGCGAATGTACCTAATATAAATTGTCATGTATGTGTACGATAGCGCAATAAATAAATATTGCATTCTACCACATAAATGATAGTACTTTTATACTGGTAATTAAAGAAATTCGTGCAAAATTATTCTCTAACCATTTCAAAATATCAAAAATGCACAACGTTAAGTTTTCACTTCTGCCAGCACTCCCGGAGTGCAACCCGTCGTTTTTTTTATAGTAGAGGGGGCAAACGAGCATGCGGCTTACCTGATGTCAAGTGACTACCGCCGCCCATGATCAACTGCAACACCAGGGGAATTTCAGGTGCGTTGCCGGCCCTTTAGAAAGGAGTAAGCTCTTTTTTTGATGGTCCCCAGGTCGTATCGGTCCGGAAAAATCGTCGGTGGTAAACTATTCCACAGAGAGGTCGTACGTGGAATAAAACTCCTCTTGATACGTACAGTGGTGGACTGCCAAGTATCCAGATGGTGTGGATGGCACCGGGACGTTTGCCGCGTAGTGCGTTCACGAAATTTGGCGGCTGGGATTGATCCGAACAATTCCTCAGAGCACCCCCATGGTATATGCGAAAGCAAATGCAAAGAGATGCAACATCTCTTCGCAGCGCCAGTGAATCGAGCCGATCAGAAAGCACTCGGTTGTCGATGATTCGAGCCGCTCTGCGCTGGATACGGTCAGGTGGAAGAAGCTGATACTGGGGAGCCCCATCCTAGAGACGGGAACAGTATTCCATGTGCGGCCGAACCTGCGCCTTGTAAAGTAGCAGGTGGTGTGCCAGCATGAAATACTGACCTGCTCTGCTGAGCACGCCAAGCTTTTTAGAGGCCAATTTGGCCTTCTCTTCCAAGTGACCACGAAACTGCAAGTCACTCGATATGTCGACGCCGAGGATTTCGATACTGGCCACCTCGTGCACCGGGTCTGGATATTTTGTTATCTGTTTCGGATTTTACGAGGTTTTAGTCAAACGGAATGGTAATATTGCCCAAAATATCCTTGACTGTGCCGAACAACCGGAGATGACACACCTAAGTGATTCACCGGGACAGCGTAGCCAGATATGGGAGGCAACCGTATCTACAAAAGGCTCATATAGAGCCTTGTAGAACCTCTCATGGAGATTCTTCTCCTTCCATACGGTCTCTAGATCAGAAATGCTCCGTACTACCAGGTCTTGCCATTGCTCGTTGGCTAAAGATAGAAGGGTAAGCCCTTTATCACAAGAAATAAAGTCTGTATAGAATGGATCATCCGATCTCGTCAAGAAGTAATTACGTAGGCTGCACATTTCACCATTATGCATAGTGATAGCACTAAAAAGCCACGCCACCATACTTCCACGGCAAGTACAGCCCCATTACAGACGATCTCAGATAGTGGGTTTTATGGGACGTTATAACAGTGCAAATTTTCTTTCCAGAGCGTTCAGTACGGTCTGAATCCACCTGAGTATGCCAAAAGTATACATGTTATTACAATATACATATTAATATTTTTATTACCCCTTTTATTCAAGGAACATTTACAACTATTCATTATTTATTATAACCTTTCAAAACAGTATCTATAATTTCTGTTAATTATGCAAGGTATAGTGCGTAAGTATTCGAGGTACAAAACACCTTCAACTTTTTCCGAACTATTTAGACGTCTGATGCCAATGTGTAAAATAATTATTTTAATAATATAATATTTAAAATAATTAATTTAATATAAAGGTTAAACACACAACTAATAAGACTTCATCAGAGTTTGATACAGCTAAACGTAATTATATTTTACATGATCGATCCCCTCAACATCATACCTATGTTCAAAGGACTGGTGCGCTGCAATTAACGTGAACCCCAAAGTGCACATTAATTATTATCGGAACATAATGACGGCTTAATTCTGTTTAACATACTTGAAACAACTTTTTAATGTAAATTTTTCGTACTTACTTATTTTAAAGATGAGCTACTAATGAGATCGAGAAATATTATTGGTTATGACAAAACAACCCACCCCACGTTTTGTATGTTGTAAGTGCAGTGCCAAAAGGTATGGTCTATTCTTTCATAAATATGGATTGTATGCAATAGAACCATGATGTAGCTTTTTTATTATGAAAACGTTACCTCCTCACTAGGATTTTCTCCTGTATCGCGGTGGCAATTTACATTAGGTGAAAAACATGCAGACCCGGAACAATTAGATAGACCATACAAATACTTGCTCCGTGCGATTTCAATCCCGCGGTCTTCAACACTGCAACTCTTGGCTGGTTCTATTATGTTTCTGTTTTCTATTTGTTAGATAACAATCGTACAATATTTAAATTATTTTTTTACGTATTAAGATAAGCTTACCTCATACCGTTGTAGAACAGAATAACAGCGTAATGTCGCTGTCTTTTATATGGTGAATACAGAGAACTGGATACGCTTTTCCCTTCGAAACGAGGCATTCCATCTCAGTCCTCATGGAGGACAACATCTGCAGTCGGCTGTGTACTCGTTTCTGGCCCTGATCATATACAAAAGATTAAACATTTTAAATTAACAAAAGCTTATGATCGTTTACTGTAACAGTAATGTGGAACAATTATGGGAAGTTCCTAAAATTACAATTATAATACGGGTTTACAAATGATTGAAGATTGTTATTTATTTATTACTTTCTTACTCTACTTTTTTATATATACTATGTGCTAGTATTTGAAAACTAGTATTGAAGTATTTTTAGTCGTATTGCTTTATTAACCCTAACTTCAAAGTATGTTAAATCTTTAAAATTGATGCACGCCTAATATTTTTAAATACAATATTTAAAAGACTAAACCCTTTGTTAGTAAATTCTTTATCGGGCATGTAGACGATGAAAATCTAACATCAAAAACTAGATCAACAGCTTAACTTGCTTTCAGCATCACAAAAGAGGTTTAATATATTTCATACACATATTAATAAGCCTACAACAAAGGTTTTTTGTGGTTTCTATTTATATCCAGAAATTAGTTTTTTAGCTAAGCTGGGTAGCATATGCTCGTTCTATTATTTTATTTGTCGATTAGAAACTATGGTTCATATATATTAAATCCTCCTAACAATTATATAATATAATTCAGTTCTTTACATTTTAATTTACCTACGTAGTCGAGTGTTCAAGATTAAGTCAATTACTATGTTGCCTTTGAATATTACTAATATTAAACTGTACAGGGTACAGTTACCAGGGCACCAGTGACTCAGAGCCATAATTATGTATGTGGCAGTCTCTGGGAAGGTCTATATCAATAACAATATGTGAATGATTTGTCTATATTGGTCAATTCTTGCTATTTAGTTGAAGTTCCTAATATCGCGGCCACCTTCAAAATAGCACAATATGCGACATCGCATCTAAGCCAATCTCTAATCCTAATTGAAGAGTAATTGATCGTATTTGAATTGATCGTATTTGTATAGATTTTATCAACAGATTGGAAAGGATATTTTTATTTGCATTGAATGTTGGTACTAAAGAATTTGGTGATAGTATTATTTTGTTGTTTGACTTCATTTTACGTAAAAACTAGTGAAATATGAAAATATATAAAATCTTCTGCAATGTAGTGTGTTGTTTTAAAAAGGCTACAGATGCGTTGTAACCTTTAAAGTCTAAGACGGATTTTTTATATAATTAAGTTGACAAACGAGCGCACTGTTCAACTGATGGTAAGTGGATGATATGGCCAGGCATATATCGATTAAGAATCAAAATGCAGATGCGTTGTCACTCCTGAGGACTATGATGAAATGCCTCTATTTCAGTTAAACGGATCTCCGGTTCTTTAAACTCACCATACGGAACACTGAAGCATCTAGCGGCTATTTTATGCTGGTATTCTGTGAGAGCGTAGTTATTTCCCAGCCAATTCGACTCAGTTGTGCTACAACCATAATATAGCTGCAGCGTAATTTTACCATGCCTCACTGGCAATGAAAAGAGATGTTGCATCTCTTTGTGTATTTTATCGCATTTACCACGGGAAGTCCTCTGAGGAATTGTTCGGACTAACTCGAACCGCACAATTTCACCATCGCACATTACGACAAAACTCGCGATACCATCCATACAATCTGAATGAGTGGCAGTCCACCACTGTGAGGTTTAAAAGAAGTTTTCCTTGCGCAACTTCCTTGTGGAATCGACTACCACCAGAGATTTTTCTGGACCGATACAACCTAGGGACCTTCAAGAAAAAAGCCTATTCCTTTTCAAAAGGCCGGCAACGCATCTGCAATTCCCCTGGTGTTGCAGTTGTTCATGAGCGGCAGTAATCACTTACCATCAGGTGAGCCGTATGCTAGTTTGCCCCTTTTGTTATAAAAAAAAAACTTTCATGATGCACTTGACAGAGTTATTATTGGGGTATCCTTGGGGTGAAGATTTACATGCTATGGACGGTATTGTACTAATCAATGTTTGTGGTTTTAAATAATGCCTGAAATTTGAATTTATGTTACTGTTTAAATTACCAAGCTATAATATAAATTTTGTTACATTTTTTATAGAAGAGGGGGCAAACGAGCAATCGCTTCACCTGATGTTAAGTGACTACCGCTGCTCTTGAACAACTACAACACCAGGAGATTTGCAGGTGCGTTCCCGGCCTTTTGGAAAGGAGTAAGCTCTTTTATTGAAGGTCCTTAAGCCGTATCGTTCCATATTATTATCGTGCCACGTACGATCTTTCTGTGGAATAGTTTATTACCGCTATGGGACCTATATAGGCACCCGTGGATGCGGGGATGGTCGTCGCTGTCTACGCGTAGCTATAAGATGGACAAGTCCGTACCTTCAAGGCTGCCGAGGCGTCGAAAACACAACATGTTCTCTCTGACGTACACGCAAACTCCAGCCCGGGGCACAAAAGAGTTTTCTAATCTGTACACCGGTTAGTAGAGGTATGGAGTGTCAGCTGAAGAGGACACTTGTGTCTCGGTTAGAAAAATCAATCAGATGGTAGTGGACGCTGTTGAGATTTGAATGAAGTCCCTTGATGTTGGAGAAATCCACGGATAGCGTGGCAGGGGGCGCTTTTGACTTATTGCTCTGTTTGCTCCGAGCAGGTTTAGTCTCGAGCGGAATTTTACCCCCCTCCAGATTACGAGGGGCTGCCTGAGCACCCACGCTCAGGAAGAGTAGGGGAGTTTAGGCGTGGATGCTTAGCGAGGGATTCTACCACACCGAGGGTGCTGGTAACCTCCTGGGGTAGTGTTATATTTAGCTCCACTACCAAGAGCCGGCCCATACGTGCAACAGCAAAGGCTGCTGCGTGACTATACCACTGTTAAAATCTTAATATAATAATAATAAATTGTAAAAAATCGAGATATTTTTGATTATTTACATGTGTAATATCAATATAACAATACAGTCTTCTCTACCGGTAATAAAACAGTAATATATTTAAACATATCCCTTCACAATCGGACAAAAAAGTTTAGAATTTATGATATAGGTCGTATTTAGAAAGATCGAGAAAACCGCTTGCACGATCGTGCAATTTTGGATTAGTTTTACATAATTATGCACATTTGTGCATATTTATGGATTTGTGTGTTTATTAAGATTAGACAACATTTAAGCATGCTTCTATTACGTGACCGTTGAGTACCACGGGCGTGAATTTATGCAGCTATACGGTGCTGCTATTTTCGTTTTAATTATTATAAAAAGAGAGTACCGTAGTGTTCCGATGGCATTAGAGCTTTTTAAAATTTTCTCGGCATTATATTTTCAACTTCCTCTATGCCTTTTGTGCGACGTTTTTCAGGGGAGCTCAGTAAGATGTGAGATATCTCAAGACGAAAGTGTAATAAATCTAGTGTTTTATTCTATCTGTAATTATTGAAAGAGCAATCTGTTTTGTAAGTACACCAAGCGTCGACTAAAGCTAAATCATAAAAGTGAATGAGTACTTTTAGTGTCCATTTCCGAGTTTTTATGAATATTCGTTAGTCACCACTCCTTCCACGTATCGATTGTAATTTTGAATTATTTGTGGTACAGTCACATCAACATAAGTGCGAGTTCGCTTAACCCACCATTTAACCAGTTACAGTAGTTCAGTACAGTTAGATCCAATGCAGTTAGAGGTTATCAATACAGATTTATTGTCTTTTCATTGTCCCATTCGACTGTCCTTCTTGAATTCTAAACTTGTCCTGTCTAGTATTGTGTTCGCCATGATAGTTCCTGTGCTGTGTAGGTTCCGCTTTTGTAATGTTTCTATTAATGGGATGGTAGTGGAATGTCTGTCGTTATGTAAACAACTTTCTGCTGGAATGCTTCTTGAAAAGTACAAAACTACGTAGGGTCCAAGACCAAGATTAGTGTCTCCGAACATTGTCCTAGCTCCTTAATAAATTTCATAGTCTAACATAATGTTACGAGCTTGAGGTTCGTGACAATAAAAATTGCCGATAAAATTACCTAAATTAACACTTTAATTTACTTTACACAAATTAAAGTTAAAAACACTAATAATTAAACACACTAATTCACTTTATTCCGCTCCGAAGCTTCGCTTGTGTCGCCAGATCAACACTACCTCGATCGCATCTTGCAGCGTCTATTTATATAAATTAGCAAAATATCCAGAATGTTCAAGTAAACACGCGCAAGGTACCGAGAGTTCGAGTTTTAAACTTCAAGAAGTTTAGTTCTTCGGTTCGAGACTAGATGGCGCTAGTGCGCCGATTTGAGCGCGTAACAATAAGCCCATCACTTGTTGTAAGGACATAGTTTTTGAGACCAACTGGTCGTGGTTTATTTTTTACAACTTCTCTCAATGGGCATCGACCAGTGAAAGGAATCATCTGATTTTCGATAAAGTACAAGCAAGAAACCAGTTATCATAGATTGGACTTTCCACAACGGATTTGTCGCCTGTTGAGTTGGTGCAGTATCAGTGCTTACTTACTACATGCAGAGCATTTCGCAATTGTAAGAATCAATCACGGCTCATTTTGCTAGTTATTTTGTTTAGGGAAATAGCACTACGCCAGTACAGAGGCAGCCTTGGAAATGGAATATATCCCATTAAAATATGAATACCATGAAGTTTCTGTATTTCTGACTGCAGTTTTAATTCGGTCCCAGTCTAACTCAAATAATATAAATTTGTGCAAGTACTGACCAATAAAACTGATCATCAAAGTAATCTTGCACGTAATCAATTGGTGGTCTTACCGATTTAACAGATTAATCAGGGTACGTATGCTGCTTATCTTCCAACGAAGTAAAGAACTGTGCAGGGGCGGGGGCCGGAACCATAGCGACTTGGACGTTCAGCAGTCGGTACTACGGAAGAAGGTGCTAGTACGGACTGATCTGGTACTGGACTGTCTTCCATTTGGTCATAACTTTTATTTTTAAGCAGGATCTTTGGGTAAATCAAGATTACCTCGATTGTTTAAGACAGCAGGGTTAATAAACGGTTCCTCGTCGTCAGAGTCGTCAAAAAACTGGATGAACGAATCATTGCCATCACCCAACACTTGTTGTGTTCATCGTGCATTCGGCTTAAAAAATCAAAAATAACCACTTAAATTACATCATAAATTGAAATAAAGTAACTCTGTAGTTATATTAAAAATTATATGTAACACCTAAAATGCACAAACGTGCATCTTTAAATTTGATGCAGAATAAATGAATCAATGATGAACATAATTACAAAAATAGTTAATAATATTATACGTTGATTTTATACTATTAGAATGAAATAGTTTAATAATAATATTCCATTAAACACAACAAAATAATTATACTTACTTGAAGCGCCTACCATCTCCGACGAGGTACTGTAGCGCAGTGACGAGACACAACTTGTATTATTATGTTTTTTAGGAAGAACTGTATCATACACGAGCGAGCAATGTCAATTGCGTTTGGTAAAATAAGTTATTGGCAGCGCTAAAATTAGATGCTTGCAAAATATATATTAACTATGTAGTTGGTTGTAAAGGGATACAAGTGTGGTAGGGTGTGAGTATGATAACTTCAGTTTTACTGCAATCCCTTCATTTAAAACTGTACGCCCAAATAAATCTTAGCGACATCGCGTGTACTAGTAATATATAATAAGGCTTAGTTTTGTTGGGAGCTTTATAAAATACTCTATAAATATATTAGAATACTTTAATATTCATTATTCATTCGACGAATAGAAATAACATACCCATATTTTTTTTCCTTCTAATTACATGTCCATAAACAAACAATGTTTTTAATAAATCGTCATCATCTTCTTTAAAATAGCCCATCGCAAGTCCACTGTTGCACCTTCACCAAGTACGGTCGCCACCTGCATTAATCGATTTCCTTGTAATAAATATTAAGGCAAAATATATTTAATAATATATTTCTGCTAATAGCATGATACTTCTTGATATTTAATTGATTAGTTCTCATAATATGAACGCCAGCATCTTTATTGAACGGTTGACACTACGAAAATTAAACCGTTTTATCGCCGTGACGTAGAAGAAGTGAGTAATCATCGGTACTTTCAACTCGTAATGGCATCGGAGCAACTTTAATAGATAAACGTACATACTAGGGCCGTTCAATAAAAAGTTTAAATGTTTAAAATACTTGTAATGTCTTTTTTCTATGCGTAAAATTATCTTTTAAAAGAACTTTGCATGCTGAGCACCTGAATATTTTCATTTCCTAGCGTTCATGTTAAACGTGATGCACAGTTCTTATCAAAAAGTTTCTACAGCAAAAAACTTTGATACTACATTAAGCAAAACAACGGTTTCGCTGTATTCGAATCGAGATACATTTTTGGTGAATGTTCTTCTGAGTTTCAAAATCAATTGCTAGTTTTGTCTCATTTTAATTAATAGCCTAAAGGATCAGTGAGTAAGCTAAAGTGGTAATAGACTGGCCATATTTCAATAATTTATGTCTGCTGTATTTATTTTATGCTGACGTTAGATTAAACTATATTGCTCGCTCATTTATAATATATTAATTCAAGCTCCCACAGGGTATATATGCCTAACTCTGTCCTAATCCTTCATCAC
Organism: Parnassius smintheus behrii; assembly: GCA_036936625.1. Classification (NCBI taxonomy): domain Eukaryota; kingdom Metazoa; phylum Arthropoda; class Insecta; order Lepidoptera; family Papilionidae; genus Parnassius; species Parnassius smintheus. The sequence continues at coordinate 21,421,340 of JAUPFT010000014.1, forward strand.
AGTTGAACAATAAGTGAAAAATATTTAAAATAATCAATTTTTAAAAGAATTAATATACAACTTTTAACAGGTATTATAACGCAATAGCTCAATACCCGAAATACTACTAGCAAGCAGGACATTTTATTTTCTAAACGCCAACCTCTACCACGCAATATTCAAGGTTTTATCCTCTTAGTAAAACTGCGTGTGAATAATCTAATACAATGGTTTTATAGAGGCTTGTAAAAATAAGGTTAAAGGTAAGCCACAATTTACCTTTTATCTTATCTTTACAAATTATTACAAGTAACAAAGGCACTGGACTACTTAAGTTTATAAGAGAACTATAAAAAAACTAAAAATGTTTGTTCTGTAAGAAATGAGGTAGCAACTCAAAATAGATAATTCATTTTTTCTAAGCCTAATTAAATCAAGATTAAGTTGAAAACATAAGTTGAGAATAAAAGTAAATCCTGAAAAAAGTGTAGCAGCAGTATACTTTCAAATGAATCCAACATCACGCCAACAGACCCGCTGTTCAAAACAAAAACTAAAAGTCATTTCTCTATATGTTCACCCCATCCCTTGGGAAGAATCGGGAAAATACCTGGGCATCACGTTCGACGCCCGCATGAGTTTCGTGAAACACATAAGTGCAACAGAGCCAAGACAGGCATTGGCCGTCTCCACCCTCTCGTTAACAGCAAGAGTAAGCTGTCGCTAGGACACAAACTCCATCCATACAAAACCTGCGTTAGACCTATAATGTCTTACCCAAGTGTGGCTTTTGCCTACACTTATAAGACCCAACTTCTAGAATTTCAAAAAGTCCAAAACTATTTCATCCGAAAAGCCACCGGTGCTCAGTAGCCCTGAGTCAGATAAATCTGTAAGAGGCGCGTAGACTAACAACACAAACATCTCGTAGATAGCACACTAGTATTGTATATATTTCACACACACACGTATGTATATATATATATATGTGTGTATATATATATATATATATATATATATATATATATATATATATATATAATATTATACGTTATTCTTTGCAGTACAAAGCAAAACACTTTGTATGCTACCGACGCACGTTTATCACGTTAGGGTGAAATTCCATCATACACGGAGCTGTTTAATAATACGGGAACAAAATAATACAACTAAAGGGTACCTACTCGGTTTTGTGTTAAATCCTCGCTGGTAAAAAGAAAACATGAGTGCAGTTCACACGCTGTAGAAGTACTTACTTACTTATCGTCACGCACAATCCCTAACGGGGTAGCCAGAGAGAACAGATCGCCAAGTGTCACGATCCTTACATACCTCTTTCGCTTCTTTCAGGTTCATTAACTTCTTCATACATGCACGTCTAGGTATCCGAGTACTCTTGACCCTCCCCTCTTCGAGCAATTTGCTCACATGGTCTTCGAAAGTTAGTCTCGGTCTACCTCGACACCTTTTAATATTTACTTTCGCTCTATATATTTTCTTCACCATTCGGTCTTCACTCATTCGTTCAACGTGTCCAAACCATTGAAGTACGCCCCTATCAATTTTTGTGATAAGGTCATCTTTCAATCCTGCCATATTGCGAATCTCTTCGTTTCGCTTTCGGTCGGCTATGGTAACGCCACACATTTTACGAAGAGATCGCATCTCCACTGCATTCAACTTGCTTTTATGCTTCTTCTGGCATACCCAGGTTTCGCTGCCATATAACAAAGTCGGTACCAACACTGCGTTATGTATTGCAAGGCGTGCACTCTTCACCACGCCTTGCCTTTTTATTAATGCATTCAGGGCACCATTGACTTTGTTTCCGGCAGCGACACGCCTATCCACATCTAAATCACATCTTCCATCCCGGCTGAAAGCACTCCCCAAGTATACAATTTCATTTACCTGTTCTAGACATTCCTGATTTACCCATATTTCACATTTCGTTCTCTCTTCGTCCTTTTCAAATACCAGAACCTTAGTTTTATTAGCATTCAAACGGAGACCTTTAATTTCACATTCCTCTTTCATACACGTGACTAATGCCTGCAGTTCTGCTTCTGATGGTGCAATAAGCACTGCATCATCAGCATACAGCAGACAATTAACTTTTATGTCACCCAATTTCACACCCAAACAGCTATCTTTCAGCTTCTGTAAACAGCTGTCGAGATACAGTATGAACAGCCAGGAAGACATGACACAACCCTGTAGAAGTGAAACAATATTTAATTTTTAATAAATAAAATATTAATTTATCGAGACCGATATAATAAAAAATAGTGTATACTGTACTCATTCTGTCGTAGGCTAAATCCTACAAAAAAGATACTGTCGAATTGTTAAGATATTGTGAACCGTTTAATAAAACTACAAAATTGTAAATGAATCACTGATAATATTAATGATTTACGTACATGTTCCACCCTTTCCTGCTTCGCACTTTTCCATTCGGCGTAATTCTGCTCGATTCAATGATTTTCCTCACGGTAAAATGAAATTCGGTATATTTTGGTAAATTTACAATTGAAATTGCAATTCATAATTTCTGTGGATTTGCCAGGGCTTGAATTTCACTTGCTCGTATAACTTCCATAACAATTTCCATGTCCTGACACCAATGTTAACTAAATCAATCCACACGGACTTCTAGGGAAAAATAAGCTCTACCAACTACTAAAATAATGCAAAACCATAAGTATAGTTGAAAGAAAAACATAATGTTTATTTGTTTTAGCTGTATATAAACTGACTCTGCCTAAGCAAAACAATATTTTTTTTTCAATTCTAGTAGTACTAATATTCCTTTTCATCACTTCTGCTAAGCTTAAAATGCTTGTGTTAAGAGTGGTTCACAACAGTAGTTGAACGGCGGATTCAAACCCACGACCTTATGAGTTCGCAGTCAGTGCCCTGCAATTAGCCCATTTTGCTTTCTTGTATATGTTTTGTATTATTTTAACTTACAAATGTTTAAAAGCACAAAAATTTATTATTTAAACTTTTTTAATTCCGCCGCAGTACTTTTTAATTAGCCAGAGGAAAAAATCTTACTTTCTTTGCAAACGTTACACATGAATGGAAACAACAGTTTTACTTCGGTAATTAAAATTTTATTCCTGATTATACAATCAAAAAGCAGATGGAGCTACCTTTACAAAAGAATACAGTTACCACCTACGTACTTGGAATATTAGCTTTATTTGTTTAACGAAACGTTTTATTAAAATGTTCATGAATTATGTAAAAAAATAACTAGTATAAGAACTATGTAAAGTTTATTGTTTGTTGCAATGTACCTTACATTGCTACTAACTGTCGATATTACACAGTTCGACTTTACACTAAGTGTAAGTGTAAATTATAAATTGCTTCTCACTGACTGCTCTGACTGCCTTGTTAGTCTAGTGGTGGCGCGATTGCTAATCATAAGATACTGGGTTCGAATCCTAGAGCTTTCTTGTCAAGGAATTTTCAGAAGTAGCCCGGAGTCGGGTATTTGGAGGTATTCCGTCATCGCGTTGGTACGATATCTTCATATTATGGAAGATATAGAACATAATATAAAGTCAAAGTGATCGATTTGCAAAATACTTAAGTCTAGTCCACAACCATCACGTAACAATTTCTTCGAAAACTCACCTCAAAAAGAAAAGCACCTCTATGTTAATGCATTTTTTTCTTAATATTGTGCAACATTAAACAATCTTCCTTCCCATGATTAGTAAATAAGTCCATTTCGTATCTTTTACGTGGTAGTGCCATTCTGCAGCTATATTACTGGTATAGTTGTAGCAAGAATGGGTCGGCTCGAGACCGGTGAAGGACCATGCTCTCACACAATACCAGCGTAAAATAGCAGCTTAACGCTGATGTGTTTTACTGGAAACGAGGAATTTCATCTTAGTCCTCACGGGTGACAACGCGTCTGTATTTTGAATGGTTATCGAGGATAGATTTAGATTTCTTGGGCCATAGCAACCACTTACCATCAGATGGATTGTGTGATCGTTTGACACACTTATCCTAAAAAAAAACCTCATGTAAAAATTATTTTCTATAATATTGTAAGCAAAATCAGTTTTACACTTACTTACGAGATGTTAATATAGATGTATTAACAGAGAATGTACTTTTACTTTAATGGCTATTTAAATTACTATACAAATGCAATATAGAAAACTCCTCAATTGCGCAGAATACGTCTCCAATATCATTTAGATCGCATCATAAAAACGTGGCTAAAAACAGCACTCGGGTTGCATCTTTACATTGCGCCGTCAGCCTGCAATATTCCTTTTTAAGTTTAGTTTTCCATAGCTATGATGTGGATTACTATATGATGTTATCCTTGTTTAGGACCAGTGGAAGTGTTTTGAGAGTAGCGAGCAATATTGGCATCCACTAACAGAAACTTAGTAACATATCGGTCTCTTTACATCCAAATAACAAATCCGGGATAACAAAATGCCCGAGATATATATCTGTCTTAACGCACTTTCAATTGCGTTTTGGTCTCAACTAGTCCTACAAAAAATAAGGACTTTTCAGCTCCTCTACAGTTAAAGATGTTACGGAAATTTGTATCAACCATTTTTAACTATCTTGATGGCGCAGGTGATTCATATACTCCGCAGCTTTCAGCTTAGCTCGCCCTTACACAAACGAACACAAACGAATTGTATGTTATTGGGTCGCAGCGCGCGCCAGCCGCGGTACTTTCTTGTTAATTTGACTATATGTGCATTTCGTACTTGAAAACTTGCAAACCTATCATGTTTGATATTTTGTGCTTGTTCCACGAACATTTGTAACAAACACTGAAAGAAGTCAGAAGATATAGAAAAATATAATAATAATATTAGAAAACAACCTATACTTGGAATTATTGAATAACAAACAAAAATTAGGATTCCCTTTGTTAGTAACTTGTTTAATTTAATTATATATTAACACTGAAAAATTGAAATACCCTGTTGTATCATTTTCCCTAACTCACACTTTCTATTTAGCATTCTAATTCAATTTTACTTAGAAATAAAACCCTATGATTTATGGAACATGATATTATGTAATAAAATGTTATGTAATAAATAATAGATTTTTAAAGTATTGACTTTAAAGTTAACAGCATTTTCATTTTAATTTCTAAACAAAGCTAAGCTAAACGGACTTAGGTAGATTTATTCTAATTATTCTATTATATTATTAGGCATTTATTCTAAATAAGATTTTACAGACAATTTGCGCTGAAATTAAGACGAAACGCGCAGGAAATAATCCATCACATTATCTAAAATTTACTCTAGTCTTCGCTCCTCTACAGTATGGGGGGCAGGTTTAAGAGATGGCAGCCCTAGCCATTATGTATGACGCTAATAATTTTCCACACACTAGAAGTCGCTAGTTTGGATTGAAATGAAGTGTTTAGTTACACGATATCATATAAACGAGTATAAAACAGTGATAAGCGCGCTTTTTATTTTCAGCGCGTACGGTCAAAAAATAGCTGGAAATATCTAAGCGGAAAAAAGTGTGCAGAACAATCGTCTTGACCATCCACTATATAAGAATTTCGTGTAAAACTGATATTGTTTTCCGTTTCGTCAGTTTCGGATGAGAAAGCCATATATCACATGATTTTTCGAAGTGACCAATGCGGCAGAACGGTACAAAATCCACATTTTTATTATTACCATATTTTTATTGTCCACATTATAGTACATTCTGTAGTTTAGTAATAAAAGCGTATTAATAAATAACACGCTTTTATTTTTGCTTCAAAATAAGGGTATTGTGACAAAGCTTCAATAGAGAGGGCGTATTGCGTATGTACTGCGTTACAAGTTCATGATATACACTTAAGGCTTTTGCGATTAGTAGTTTAATATTTTAATCCTTGTCCATAACACTTTAAATTTAGAACAGTTCATAGACAACCCTATCTTAAACCTCTATCATTAAGTGGAACGTTTATAAAATTGATCTATTAATAAATACCACAAATTTGAAATAAATTTTCGGGACTAAAAAAATAACTACAAAAGTTTTGAACTAAATTAATTAATTAATTAAAAACTATCGAAATTAAAATAATACGTTATAAATCGGAAGTATTTATTCATATATTCATTTCTTAATATGTTAATGTAAAATAAAATAAAAAGTATAATATTAGTGCCATAGGCTTCTTTCATTCCGTTCACCTGTTACACCCTATTTTTTTCTAGACGGTAAAAAATCATCCAGTATATATAGTACAATATAATAAGCATATTAAGTTATAATAATTATTAAGACGTAGTTGTTTCAATGAAGACTAAATAAATAACTTAAACATATTATAAAATTAAATAAATGGAGATGCATTGAATAAAAGCTCATTTTGATACAACGTCAATAAGAATCGTGGTTGAAACACGTGTTGGAGTAAAGAGTCATTAACATGAGCAAAACAACCCAGTGTAAAGCCAACAGACTGCAAGTTTATCAGGTGGCTAGTAAAATACTTTATCGGCAGTGTTCGAGTGAATACGCGTTGACTACCCGAATTAATAATGACCGATGGAATATTTTTTATGAATACTTAATTCGTTAACAAAAAAAATATTACATCAGTAGGCTGTAAACTAACCTAACAGTTGACGCCGAATATAGTTTACAAAAATCTTTCGTTCATTCGACGCCTACGCTTTGCTAATTTATCCAACACTGCTCCAAGACACGGCCACGGTAATTTATAGATAATATTACCGTGACACGGCAGCGTCAAGATGCGTATCTATAAGTATCTACGATATTTAAATTCTAATCAAAATTGATTGTAAACTTTAAATAAACAATCATTCATAAAGGACAACCTCGATAATCACCCTGTGCAACAAAAGCATCGGACATACACGATAACTAATAGTCTAGTATATTGTAATATACGACCTACGGTTCAGGGCATCAGAAATAACACACTATGCATGTATTGAATCCGTTTTATTGTATAACATATTTAAACCTTTCCAAGATACTTATATATACATATGAAATCTCCACATCGTAACATACAAAAACACAATATATTATGATAGCGCCATCGATATATTATCGATAAACGCGCGAACATACCGCTCACCAAGGGCAAATTTATTTTGCTCTTTATCTTGGCCACTCACCGTGAAAGAACAATTAATAAAAATAAAGAAAGGTAAAGTTTAACAATTAATAATAATATTACATATTTAAGGTTATTGAACTAGAGGAAATATGCAATCTTTGGATGTGGACCTCTTTATTACAGAATTTTGGGTACGGATTGCAACTACTCTAGAAATCTTATCCGCACCGGGATGTTTTGCAACCATACGACCAAGAAGTCATTTACTACGCGGTAAGCCGTCCTCCTTAACCAAAACGATTTCACCTAGACCAGGTTCGGGATTTTGATATGCCCATTTATACCGATGTAGAAACCTTGTTAAATATTCATGTGACCACCTTCCCCAAAACCCTTGCACCATTTTTTGAGTAAATTGTCACCGGCGCTAACTGGAACATTGGCCGATTCATAGTTTTCATCTGGTACTGTCATCACGGTCCGGCCCCGGTGTTAAAATATCAATAGCGTCTGATTAACTATCGATCGTAGATAATGGTCTCGAGTTTAAGCATGCCTCCATTTGTGATAAAATTCTTCGTAGGTTAAAGTTGACTCCCCTATAACTCTCCTCAAATGTTATGTTATAGATCTTACACCGACTTCCCATAACCCTCCGAAATGGGGTGCATGAGGTGGAATAAAATGCCACGTTATGACATTTGTTGCCAAAATATCTACTTCTTCCTTTATCATCGTGGACTTCTCCGAATTGAACATGTGCTGAAGTCCACGTGACGCTCCACAAAATTTTTCCAGATATTACTCCAGAGGTCCGAACATAGGCCTCGACGAACCACGAACCCTTTAAAAGCGGTCAAATAACCTTGAGTTGTCTGATCGCTGACTACTTCAATATGAACAGCTCTAGTAGCCATACATACAGAGAGATACGTAATCCTTTGTGGCATGATAACCACGACCCTTCGTCTTTCGCATATGTGCATAAAGTCATGGTTTGTTTATTTGTTAAGATCTTTTGATAAGCTGTAAATATGAAATGCTTAGCAAGTCCGAATTCTACAGAGAAGGCAGAATTATTGTTGTTGTATGTGTATTGTTGAGTGTGTGTATTTTGAGTGTGTGTGTGTGTGTGTGTGTGTGTGATGTTGAGTGTGTGTATTGCAGAAGGGTTGTATTAAGTCTAAAGAAACTTATCGTTACAGATATTTGAATATTACGACGGCGAAATTTGTGGGTAATTTCCAACAAATCAAGCGAACATGGAAGTGCCCTACTTGTACAAACTTCACTAAAAGACGACACAGAAATGATGACACCCCAATAAAAACAAATCGTGAAGGATCGTCCCCCTCCGATTTAGTTGACATGTTCTGTGATAATATTTCGCAGACAGAGGATAGTAAAGAACAGTTGTCCCCGAATATGGAGCATCCTGGAGTACCTAAAGTGAATACTTTTTCATTTTACCTAGAAGAAATTGGTAAATTGCTGGATCAAAAATTAGACTCGAAACTCAAAAGCGTACATATTTGTCTGGCCACAGAAATTAGGCAAGAATTTCGTGATCTTTTAAATAATTTAGAAAGTGATTTTAAGCAAATAACTGAATGTTTAACACAAGAAATATGTAACTCAAAGCATGAGGTCAATACCCTTAGTGAAAAAGAGCGGGCACTCGAGAATGAAAAGAGAGCTGTGGTAGCTCAGATGGTTAACGCTCGCTGTAAATATAACAGAACGCAAGTAACCCGGATTCGATCCCGGTCGGCACCAATGAAATTGTAAATTGCAATATTAAGTGCTGATTTACCACGTGCTCGGCGGCGAAAGAAAACCTGCATGTCTGAGGAATAAGAAACAGGGCCACGGGAACGCTTTCGCACACATCCGCAGCCCCACCAGCGCCTGCCGCCCCACGGCAGCACCTCCTCGGGAGAGGAATATTCCTCCCCGTTCTCCTTCACAGGTAAGGCGCACCAGAACACATGGCGCTCCTTCCTCCACGGCCTCCAATTAAACATGCGCATCAGACGCCCCCGCGTTCGATGCGCGAAGGCCGTGGGGCCAGGAAAAACGAGCACTTAGAAGTACTAGCCTTCCCGACCCCAGCGGCGGATCTGGTCTATGGCTCCGCCGCCAACCAAGATTCGGCTGCGGAGGGTAGGGAGAGCGGCGCCTCGCAATACCGACAATCCTCTCCCCCCGCAGCCCCACCACCACCGCATCAACGGTGCGGCCCCGTTTGAGTCGCGGAGGATAGGGCGAGTGGCGCATCGCCATACCAACACTCCTCTTCCTCCGCGACTCCACCTCGGCTGCAGCGGTAGGTGGGGAGGACACACCTCTCACCGCAGTCCACCAACACACATCCGAAGCGGGCTTCCCAAGCCCACTCGGAGTGGCCACCTCGGGCCGGCCCTCCACCTCGGACCAGCCATTTGGGTTCCTCTTTGTTCACCGCGGGAGACCAAGCCACGGCTACTAAGCCCCCCCGCCACGACAAGGCGGGAACCCGATCGGGGGGGACGCATAGGGGCTGCGCGGCGGACACTTCGTTGCCCTAAAACCCTCTCAGAAATTAGGGGAGGCCTGTGCCCACCAGTAAGATGTATATAGGCTGTAACCTTACTTTACTTTTACTCGAGAAAGAAAACATATACATTCAAAAAGAAATTGAATCTCGTCAAACTGCTCAAACAAATACAGGCTTGGAGAGTATTGTTACGGAGTTGCAATAACAAATAACCTAGAAAGACCAAAAATCCCTGCTAAATGATGTTGAAATTACCAGCACACCAGAATTTTCAGGTGAATCAACAATACATATTGTGTTGACCGTTGCCTCTAAACTCGGGGCATCTCTAACGAAACAAGACATAATTTACGCTGAGCACGCCAGTTGCCGTTTAAATTGGCTACCTAAGGATACGCGAACAGGTAACCAAAACAACACATCATTATCTATTAGTTTACGCCCCTTGGCTGTAAGACGCGTCGTACATTACGCGATAACTTATTAAAGAATGCTCGAGTGCGCCATACGCTTACTACTGTAGACCAAGAACTGCCACTTCACGAACTATTTTTGAAGTATATGTGACGTGATGTGTCGTAATCTCCCGAACGTTTTTCAGCCGAGCTAAATCCGTCAAATGACCTCTCGGTCAAAGTTGGGTTTACCTATTCGGCGGGTCCCAGATGATTCGTAAATAAATTAGTTATTGAATCAGAATATAATATTTGTATTTCGATACTAAATTTTATATTCCCTCTAATGGCTTCCAAATAATCCAAATAAATTCAGCTATAATTTTTTACTAATTTCTCGAAAGAAAAAACATTTCTTACAATTTTTACGCGTTTTATTTACTTATTCAGCTCTCGAAACATCGTAAATATATAAAAAAGGAAAATTAAACGTACGTATAGAGGTAAAAAGCTAATATTAGAGAATATTATATTCTCTTAATATATAAAGTTATAACCTTTTTGATATTGTTTGAACTTCGCTGAAGTTTGTCAGAGGTAAGCCGTAAAAGATTAACAGCGTGCGATGCTGTGAAGTTACATTAAACTGTTGCTATATTGGTGAGTTATATAAAAACATTGTGTTTTCTTAGCGACAATATTTTAATCTTCGAGTAGAAATTGTAAATTCTATTTATGAACTTAGATTATAAACCATTCGTCGTATCCTTTCAACTTCATACAATGTCAGTTTATTGATTGATAATTTTATAAAACAATACCAAATTTGAAATTACAAGAAAATATAGCCCATGGACATCTGAACCAACTTCAAATAAAAAGTGGCAGATGTGTTGTCACTTCTGATAACTAAGACGGAATGCCTCGCAGTCTGTAATTACCTCTCTTTACCCTTCAGCTGGTCTGAACGTAGCAGTGCATGAACTGTTGCTTGGAAGCAGAAATAGGTAAAACAGCAGTATCTACTACGACGAAATCATAGACCGAAAAGGAGTACTACCACCTAGTAAATCGCACTCCAATTAGAATTCCTCGTAAACCAATTACACTCCTTTAACCACCATGTTGTAGAACTATTCTTGGTGCGCATTCGCTAATCGCAGGGCTGTGTAAATGTTGAACGAATATAGCGATATCGTTGTTGTTGATTTTCATATTGCATGCCAATATTATAAGAATTTCTGTAAACACTAAAAAGATACGAAAGAACGGATTACTATTTGTTAATAAGTCATGGTAAAATACACTGACTAGCATATAAAAGCACGCGCACCTATTCACGCACAAACGCACGTACGTACACGGACGTGCTCTTAACACTCCATTACTCGCGCCCCTGTTTGGGACGCGAGTGCTCGCGCGCTCTACATATGTAGAACTATTTTGTGTAAAGATTTTACAGGATCAATAAACAAATATAAAAATACTTCAATATCATATGAAAACAAACTTTAATAAGAAACTAAAATAGACGAAACATAACTGTTACCATTTATTAGGCACTTAATATCAGACTTCTTGTGAATTTTGAGAAAAATCAGTGATTTTTTTGGCATCAAACCTTCTCAGTCCCTTTTTTTACTCGCTCATATCTTCCACACAGTCTTTATCATTTTTACAACAGTCAAGGCATTGAAGAACTTGATGTTGAGGACGAATCCACTTTTTAGAGGTGTCACATTGTTTTCTAGTGGACTTATTGCGCGCTCTGCCACAAAAGGAACATTTCCCGACTCAACCAGTATTGGGGAGTTGTGCTGGGCATGGTTGTAATTCCGATGGCTCTTTCATGCCCAAAAGCATTTTCCCTTTCATTTTCAATGATTTTGGAATACTTTCAATATTTATTCTGCTTTGTATGCATGGCGAGACTAGGTGAAAACCAAGTTCATATAAAAAATTCTTCCTGGCCTCATTTCTGTAGTCCTTGTTTATTGTATGTACAATATAACCGTTTATAGCACTTATATTCATTAAATTAAAAAAAAAATGGTAAGTGGCCATCGCCTAGAGTTTTTGGCGACGTCTTAAAATACTACAAATTTTGTCTACAATGTCCACGCCATATTTGGTATTGTTGTAAAAAGTTATTATTTCCGGCTTACGTTTCTCTGCTGTTTGTAAATCGATATGATCATCATAGTGCATAGTTAAGTATATAAGCACCACTTTCTTTGTTTTGGCATATAAAATACCAAAGAACCTTGTTTTTGAAAGCCAAAAATTGAATTCGTTTCGCTTCTGTTTCTTGTGATTTTGAATTCTTTGGGAATTTGTGGCTTATTTTTCTTCACATTGCCTACGACAGTAATTTTGCTATCTAAGAGTTCTAAGCATTGAGGTATATTCGTGAACCAATTGTGCACTGTGACGTTACAACCTAAACCATCCAATGGGGTAAGCGTTCGTTGCACAATGTCCATAACTTTATTTGATTGTGCATAAGGACCATCTGGCTGAGCACCTGCGTATATTTCCATATGGTAGGCCTAAGGTACCTTTCTATCCGTTAGTAAAAATATGTTTATCCCATACTTTGCTGGTTGCTTCCTCAGTAATATCTTCTTCCAACCATTTCAGAATATATGCCATTATTGTGCGAAATATAGTTACTTTGGTTAAAAATAATATTATCAATCAAAAAAATCATAATAACAGTATTTATAACATAATATAAACACTTACATAAAATAAAAACGATAGGTAAACTTCCGACAAAAATGACACGCGAGTGCTCGCGCCCTCTACTATTCTAGAATTTTAGTTTTGGTGCGAAATTTCTAACAAGTGCGATCGCCCAGTTTTCTGAAAGGGTACTAATTGTGATCAACAGCTAGTAATAGAGGAATACTATGAGTGTGTGCGTTAGACACCCACAATTAATGTTAAAATCCCACGAAATGCATGCCTGTTCTACAATAGTAGAACGCGCGACTAATGGAGTGTTAAACACACAAACATATTATCAAGTTTCTCAGGATTCTTTAGATTTAGTAAAAAGTACACATTTTAAATAAACGAGGATGCTCTGATTAGCTCTAAGTGATACTTTATTTAGAATTAAGTTCATTATACATTTTCTTTATCGATGTAGATAATAATTTATCAATCATTGGTGATCTTAACCCTTTCACAGCGAATCACGAGTACCGCTCGGCATCCGTATCAAGCGGCGCCTTAAAATGCTCCGCTGTGAAAGGGTTAATTGATAAAAAAATTATCCTACTAGAGTACTAGTTCTTTTCACCTAGTAATAATAACAAATCATAACATAAACACTCACGCTTGTCACCTATAAGTGTGAGCATACACAATGATCTTCTATTTGGCACAATCCTAGCAAAGGTATACATTTACTAAAAAAGATGTCCCAACAACGGATTAATTCACAGATCGTAGAAACAACAGTAGTTTCTATGATATGTGCATTAATGTATCTATTTTAACAAACCATGTAATAGTAGTAATAATAAAGTTATAGTTAATAAATAAATACATACATGGGTATGTATTTATTTATTACGACGGGTGTCGGAGAACCTTAAAATTTGTACAGTCATCAATATATCATCAACTTGGCCGAAAAACTTGCATCCATGGTATTTACTACCGCAACGTAAATTTGCTAGCATAATTCTTAATGACCGAATTTCTACATTTATTCTATTCTCGTGCTTTCGGCTGCCACACACAACTTTCTTTACCATAAATTAAGGTAACGTCTATCACAATATTGTAAATTGCCTTTACTATACGTGGCTTTTTGAACATATTCTGACTAACTACATTTAAGTGAAGATCCAGTTATTATGTGTCTTGCATTCACTCGTCGTTATATACAGGGTTATTTTGCAATAACCGCACAAATTTGCAGAGAAGAATTAATTAAAAAAATCTCAAACAATCTGTCCATTTTATCATTTAAATTCAAAATGCGTGGAATGTATTATTTTAACTCATTCTACTGCGCACGCGCACATACATTAGGGTTGATTGGTAGGAAAAAACGCTGTTGCCCATAAATCACATTCAATTTGGAATAATTTCAAATAAAAGTAAAAGCCTTATTTACTCGTATTTTCAAAAACTTCAATGACAGTATATAATTATTTATAAATTTGAAATTAAGTTTAAAATTTAGCTACTCTTTGTAAAATAACCCTATATAATTGTCATGTCTACCACCCCTGCTAAACGAACATTTTAAACTAATCACAAAACTCATCCACTTCCTCGATCAAAAACCTTTAAAAATCCATCAATTTCATCTTACTTGCGTTCATTTTTATTTCCCTTTTTTTAATGACCTGTTCATTATTGTAAACATCATTTGCAACTCGCCGCCAACGATGTAAATATGACTAGATTTTCAGCAATTTCAAAAGGAATATTTGAGTTTGGAAATGCCATCCCTTAAATAGATTGAACAGCCACGGAGAGATTACACAAATACAGGAAGACATCTTTTGACCTTTTCAAATTTGACACCATACCAGTCCAAGAAGACACCGTTGATTATAAAAAATATATAACACTACTAAAGTAAGTTGTTATAGAAGTTATTATTATAACAACTTACGTTACTTACAACAATATAATAGTAACAACAATTAAAAACGTAAGTATACATTTTCACGTGGTGGAGCCACGCTGCAGCTATATTATGGTTGAAGCACGAATGGGTCGGCTCAACTTGCGTAAACCACGCTCTCACAGAATACCAGCGCAGCAACTTAACGCTGCTATGTTTCGTGTGGTAGCTCTATAAAGATAGCAGTGAAAAGTCAGCAAAAACCTTAAAATTGTATCCGGGAATTTATAGATAATTTGTTGCTAATTTGTTGCTAAAATCGCGATTTTGTTGCTCGAACCGGTTTTGAGAAAATTGATTTTTTTATTTATTTATTGACGATATCAAAAAGCATTACAAGAAAAAAGTATGCCTAAAAGTCGCCTACAAAAACCTACTAAGGTTTGTGCTGACGCGACCTGAGTCGACATTATATTAAAGTATAATTAATAATTAATTACGTTTGTAAGAAAAGAAAAGGAGAAAGCATTTACAGCCTAATAGGACCTGAGCAAACGCATAAACGCTGTTTTAAGTAGTACCATTATAAGTTATCCAAAACGTACAATTTTAGTTTTTTTTTAATGTTTTTTATGTTTAATTTGTCGCGGAATTCTGGGGGTAGGTTGTTAATAAGTCTTGGAACAATGTAACCTGCCGTTCGTTCCCCGTACATGTTGTTTGCACGGCTCGTCTACAGCTTGCGGCTGCTTACGGCGCGCGTACACACGGGGTGCTTGATTTCTTATATAATAATATATAATAAATAAAATAAATATAATAAAAAAGTGTTTTTTTAGTAGTAAATATTTGACTTGCGTATGAACTGGTAATATATTAAAGCGCTTGAAAAGCATACAGTCATTATTATGAAATTGACGTCGAATTTTGTCCGTTACAATGTTTTTAAGGATTATTATCTGGAGGTTATATATTTTGTTTAAATAAGTATTATATGTACGACCATAGCTACCTAAACCATACTGTATATACGATTCTGCTAGAGAGTTATATAACATCATCTTAACTGAGAACGGAATTCTGTTCTTCAGTATTATAATATTAGCTAAGAATTGTCTTAATTTGCTACAAACATACTCGATATGGTTATGCCAAGTAAACTTTCTATCGATCTGCATTCCGAGATATGTCTGGGTATTGACGAGATCTATAGAGGGGCAACTACATGTGTTCTTACAAGAGGAGTGAAGGCAACTATGATTGTGAGCAACTATGTGCTTGGATATAGTACACTTGATATAAGGAGACTTTATCTGTAACAGCTTGGTTTTGGTGGAGTTCATAACCAATCCGGTGTCATGACACCATTTTGCAAGCATATTAAAGTCAGACTGTAACAATTCACATGCTATATCAGGGTCTTTATCGGCGACTAGCAAACATGTGTCATCTGCAAACTGGTAGCATGAACAGTGATTTACGTAAAAGCGCATGTCGTTTACATATGACAGAAAATGGAGGGGGCCAAGCTCAGATCCCTGTGCTGTGCCTTCAGTTACAGTCACCGGGTCGCTGTGTGTGTCACTTATTCTCACAGAGAATTTCCAATTTTTAAGATAATTTGTACACCATCTCAGAAGAGGTCCCCGTATTCTACAATCGTCCAACTTAGTGATAATTTGTTTATGATCAAGAGTGTCGAATGCCCGTGAAAAGTCTATAAATAGGACGAGTACATGTTTTTTGTTATTAAGATACTCGTAAATTTGATCTGTTAACTTCATCAAGAGATCATTTGTACCCTTCCCAGCTTGAAAACCATACTGATTTTGATATATTACATCGTGCGTATTGTAGAATTTATAAATTTCTTCACACACATACTTTTCTACTATTTTATCTATTGAAGATAATAAAGTGATTGGTCGACAGTTCAAGAAATCATCCCGTCTTCCTTTCTTGTATATTGGTCTAACACATCCTATCTTTAGTTCGTCGGGATAAATGCCAGTTTCAACACTTGTATTGATTAGGTTGGCAATGGCCGTCGCCCCTTCTGTGTCCATACATTTTATATCAGAAACCCCAATATTACCATAGCCTGGTACCTTATGGTAGCTATAATAGCTAAGTTTTTGATTATTTTATTAACTTTGTCATGGGTTGCTTTTTGAAAGTATATACTAGAATTACTTGGCCGAGAATACTTACTGGGACTTAACAAATTCAAATTACAGGTTTGGATTATGTTTTTCACAGCCTTATCAACTTTTTTAATAGAATTAGAGTAACAAACGAGTACACAGTCACCTAAATGTAAGTTACATGCTGCGCATTCACTCTCTGAATTTCTTTAGTGACACAACAGCTACTCCTTTGTTTGGTACCAAAATGGCAGAATTTATTCAAAATAATATTTTGCCTGTTAGAACCAATATCTTACGTTACTTCTAGAATTCCGATTTAAGTTATTAACTTTATATTTATTTTTAATATAACTTGTGACATTCCTTTTAGTCATACGTGGTAGAGCCATGCTGCAGTTATATTAGTAGTATAGTTGTAGCACGAATGGGTCGGCTCGACCGGGGAAGGACCACGCTCTCACAGAATACCAGCGTGAAATAGTAGCTTAATGCTGCTGTGTTACGTATGGTGAGTGTAGAGAACCGGAGACCCTTTTTACTGGAAACGTGGCATTCCATCTTAGTCCTCACGGGTGACAACGCATCTGCATTTTGATTCGTAATCGAGGATAGATGTAGATGTCTATGGGCCACAGCAACCACTTACCATCAGATGGACTGTGTGCTCGTTTGTCACCCTATCCTATGAAATAAAAAAAAAATTCCAAAAAAAAATTACTAATAGTTATTAATTAAGAGTTGAAAAACTTTATATATATATATATATATATATATATATATATATATATATATATATATATATATATATATATATATATATATATATATATATATATATATATATATATATATATATATATATATATATATATAATACGAAATGCCTCGTTGGAATGCAATCTTAATATGCAATGGTGTCAATTTATTTGCATTCTGTTTCTTAGTTGGTTGCGCGGAAAACCATTCGTATTATTATATTTTGACGGTAGGTGCCAAGTCGTTTATTCCTTTCCAAAACGATATCACTCATACCCTCCTATCGACATATCGGGGTGGTGGGGTGGGAGGGGAAAGAAGATGATTCTAGAATGATGATTCTAGAATGTCACGTAATCATCTGAACCGAAGATATATAAGGCACGCGCGACCGACGCGCACTCTCTTCCCGCCGCGCTCGTTGTTGGAACCACACCGCTAGTAGAAACCGCTTTAGCCTGGAAGCAATCGAGCTCCAGAAAACCCGCCTCACCTCGTGTGAGATATAGTCGCGCACCGCCTCTCTCCGGAGTGTTCCAGAAGAAGTTCCAGAAGTCGCAGCTATAGTGCTCAACAGAATAGAAGAAACCCCGGTGAGTCAATATTCCTAATAATACTGCCTGCTTGATATAATTGTTTAAACCCGCTCCAATTTTGTTTTCTCCTAATCAGGCAGGATTCCTTTTCATCGATTTGGCAAAATAATAGTTTTAGTTTTAGGGAAGAGCGAGTGCATTGTACCGCATGCTATAGTAGTCGCTTTTACGTAAGCGTAGAAGCAATCGCATATACAGTCCACTTAGATTAATATCTCGCGTAATAGGTTTAAGGTTCGACCGGGGAACTAGACTTCGGCAGCCTTAGACACGTGACTCCACTATTACTGATAAACGTAAGATGCAAATAAATACCCAAAGCACTCCGTACTAGATGTAAATAACGCCTCTTAAACATAAAACATAAACAGTCACGCCTGTCACCAAGAGGGGTAGGCAGAGACTACAGACTTCCATTTGGCACGATCCTGACACACCTCTCTTGCCTCCTTCACACCCATACACCTACGCATACATGCTCGTCGGTTAAGGGTACTCCTCTTAAACAAGTAGGAAAACTAAAAATTTTGTACAACCGACTTCAATAGGTATAAATAAAATGAGAACTTCATCAATATAGTCGAGGTCACTTAAAGAAAACTAAAAATCTACACATCTTGATCAAATGTATTTAGGACCACATGAGAAGCACCAGCAAATTAAAAATAATCATCAAAATCGGTTCATCTAGAAAAAATTCTGAGTCAACACTAAAATCCCAAACCGATTACCCCAGCTACAGGATGCAGGGTAAGTACAGACCGCCTGGTCCCGCGATCGATAATTCTCCTGCCAAGCATGGCGGTCTCCCATTTAAAGGAGAAAACTTTCTACAATACTAACTACTACTAACAATTGGGGGCCGTCTATTTGTGTAATTGTTCATGAGGGGTATATTGCCATAGTTGCCACGCTTGGCGAGCGGGATGGCAACCGCAGTTTTTTTTTGTCGTACAGTTGCTGTTATCAGGAAGATGCTGCTGCCCATCTCCTGCCTGTTTCTCTCTGTCGCCTTTTACGATACCCACGGGAAGATATGGCTTAGTGGATATTCTTAACCGCCACTACACGGATGGAAAGGTTCTCGAGTGGCAGCCTCGTACCGGTAGGCGTAGTGTAGGGCGACCCCCCACTAGATGGAGTGACGACCTGGTAAGATATGCAGGAAGTCGATGGATGCAGGTGGCTCAGGACCGTGCTTTGTGGCATTACTTGGGGGAGGCCTATGTTCAGCAGTGGACTTGTGAAGGGCTGTAATGATGATGATGATGACTAACAATTGTAGCGCTCCGGTTCTGTCAATACCTGTTTTTAGAGGCTGATAAAGAAGAAAAACTAAAACAAATTTTCGATTGAACGTCTATTTCTACATATTACACATAATCAAATAAAACGTAAAATAAGTAGTATATAATAGCAGTAGTAGTATATATCAATGTAAGTCTCATACTATTTCTCTTTAGGGAAAATTGTCATCATAACGCTTATTGCAATATCCTCCGGTAGCCGTTGGGACCATCCAAATGAGTCCATTATTTCATTAGGTGAAATGGAGCGGCGGTGAAATAGAGTAAAGGGAAATAAACTGCCTACTTGAAATGAAGACGCCGTTTGTTCATAACCAGCTCGTTAATTCCATAATTACAAATTAGAAGAGTGAGCTACCAGTAACAGACGTGCCACTTGACTTGCGGATCTCAGACGTCTTGAAATACTTCACGATTTTTCAACAGCTTTCTTAATTACGTGAATAAATATGAGGGTTTAGTTCTAATTAAAAATATAATTAATATTTTCTCCTCGTAACTTTTTTAACCAACTCTTTCTACAATCTAACTAAATCTACAAAATTTATAAAATATGGAAACAAACTCTTGAAATCAAATACAATTTACATCAAAAGAAATAAAAATAATTAAAGGTTTTATTTTGTGTAATTTAAAATGAACATGTAACTGATCGTATCTTGAGTATTACATTTTTGAAGCTTTTTTTATAGCATAAGGGCGACAAATGAGCACACGGTCCACCTGATCGTAAGTGGTTACTGCGGTCCATAGACCTCTCCTCGATTATAAATCAAAATGCAGATTCGCTATCACCCATATCTCTACACCTATCCTCGATTATGAATCCACCTGATGGTAAGTGGTTACTGCGGTCCACAGACCTCTCCTCGATCATGAATCAAAATGCATATGCGCTATCATACGTGATGACCAAGATGGATTATGTACCTCTATTCCAGTAAAAAGGGTCTCCGGTTCCCTACACTCAACATATGAAACACAGCAGCGTCTAGCTGCTATTTTTATGCCGGTAGGAATGGATCACGCTCTCATAGAATAAGAGAGCGTGATCCTTTCCTGCAACAATTATACCAGTAATACAGTTGCAGCATGGCTCTACCAAATAAATAAGCAAAAATTTTTAAAGTAAAGAAAAGCAAACAAAGCAAATTTATGCTGCATAATTGAGTGGCAGAGTCAGCAAAGGATGCCCTAGACGGAAGTTTATTGAACAAGTTGGTAATATATTGATTAAGATGGGCCAAATTAAGCGTACTCTTAACCGAATCGAAATGGGTGAGGCAGGATCATGTGAAATGGAGACCGTCACTGCCTACTCCTATGGATCGTTACCCAGGCCGTAAGAGTTTATTTATGCATGTTTCCTATAAATTTCAATTTAAAGCGAGTGGTAAAATAAAATAAAATGTAAAACCAACTTCAATATAAATAAAATGAGAACGTTATCAATGTAGTCGTAATCAATTGAATACGCATTGTTAAGGATAACTCAAAAACTTTTTAAACGTGGTAGAGCCATGCTGCAGTTATATTAGTAGTATAGTTGTAGCACGAATGGGTCGGCTCGACCGGGGAAGGACCACGCTCTCACAGAATACCAGCGTGAAATAGTAGCTTAATGCTGCTGTATTTCGTATGGTGAGTGTAGAGAACCGGAGACCCTTTTTACTGGAAATGAGGCATTCCATCTCAGTCCTCACGGGTGACAACGCATCTGCATTTTGATTTGTAATGGAAGATAGATGTAAATGTCTATGGGCCGCAGCAACCACTTACCATCAGGTGGACTGTGTGCTCGTTTGTCACCCTATTCTATAAAAAAAAAACTACTGATCAGATCTTGATAAAATTTATATAGGACAATTACCAACTTTCAAATAAAAAAAGAATCTACAAAATTTGTTCACCTAGAAGAAAGTGCTGAAATAACAAACATAAAAAGAATAAAGTCGAACTGAGTAGTTCCCCCTTTTTTGAAGTTGATTAATAAAACATAATTAAATAACAGTGAATGAATGATGGGTCATTCTGAGTTAGAGCCGCCTAAGGATTTCCCGTATAATTCAGTAACTGCATCGCGCGAGCATCCCAGGTTTGATCACCACCGCCACCAAAGAAGTTGTAAATTACTGTTTAAAGGGTCCTTATTTACCACATACTTATTGTTGAAGAATGCCTGAGAATTAAAAAAAAAATTTTAAGACATGTGAAGTTCACCAAAATGCATTGAGGCAGCGCGGTAGATAAATGTCCCCTGGGCAGGCACCCCCATATATTCATCCACTAAAAAATTTCCTTTCCTTAAGACCCTGTTGGAAATAATAGGAAACCTGTGTCCAGGAGTGGAACGTGGTCTATATTCGTTGTTTTAATTTACAGACTATCTAAAAGTTATAATATAATTTGATAAGTCAGAACATAAATTTATTGATATTGATAATATATTATATCATCGACTGTATTGATTACGATAATAAATATTTAAATATAAAGGAACTTCAAAAGATAATAACTCGCAATAAACTACAGCCGCAGGAAGCAACTAAATTTAATATAAAACACCTGAAAGGCACAATCCTCTATTACTTCGCAAAACTGCAGTGACAAAGTGCTTTCATCAGTGGAACTAATGCCATAAAATCCACTTTCGTACCATACCCTATTACTTCCCCATAATAGATGGAAATCAGTTTTTTCAGGAACAAAAAGCAAAAGCCATCTATTTCTCTCAAAATCATGCACCAAAACATTGCTAGTATTTTATCAAAACAAGAACTATTGGAATTAATATTTCATGAGTTACGTGAGGCCGAGAACGAACCCGATATAATATGTTTATCTGAAACGTTTTTGCGAGATGGTTACGATAAATACTTACAAATAAAAGGTTACGAATTAGCAACTGCATTTTGTAGAGAGAAACAAAGAGGCGGAACTTGTATTTTGGTACAGCGCAAAATAACATACAAAAAAATTAATAAATTACAATATTATGCAACACCAAATACATGTGAAGCCTGTGGAATTGAAATTCCTGTACATAGATTGATTATAATATGTATTTATAGAACTCCCTCGTCAAACCCTACTATTTTCTTAGATAAGCCGGACAAACTTTTATATGACTTACTTAGCAGTCATAAGCTAAACATTAAGCTAGTTGTAAGTGATGACGTTAGTATTAATACCTTAAAACAGGGAAATATTACTAATTTTTTTCAAGATCTATGTCACAACTACAATCTAAGTATTCACATCAAGGTACCGACCCGGAAAAACTCTTGTATAGACCATATTTTAAGCAACATCACAGACGCAACGGCTACCATTCTACCTCTATACCTGTCTGACCATGAAACAACGCAACTACTGGAAATCCCCATAAAAAGAAAAACCTTAAAGACCACGGCATATTTTATTTACAAAAAAGACTATTGCGCTGAGAACATACGGAAATTTAGGGAATGTCTTATGAATATATCTTGGTCTGATATATACTTACAGACTGATATAAATAACGCGTTTAATACATTTCATGAATATCTATGTTTAATTTATAATTTATGTTTTCCACTTATTAGAAAAATGATAAATAATAATAATACTACAAACAATTGGATAAATCGAGGTTTAAAAAGAGGTTGTAGAACTAAAAGATTACTGCGATATAGATACTACAGGAATTAATCAGAATTAAATAAGAAAAGTTACATCACATATTCAAAGATTTTGAAAAAAATGTATTCAAAGACCGAAAAGAAATTCTACTATAAAATTCATACACAAAAGCAAAAATAAATGTAAAGCTACATGGTCTGTGATAAAAAATGCAATCTCAAATTCAAACTTCGACCATGGCGTTACGGATTTAAAAATAAATAATGAACTGATTAAAAATCCTACTGACATAGCTTCGATTTTCAATAATTATTTTACTGATTTCCCTAATAATTTGACAATAATGAATAAACCAAACAGCTATGCTAGTATTGAAAAATCACTACCTAACTCAATGTTTGTTAAGCCCATGACAGAAGAAGAGGTTAAAAAAGAAATCCTATCTCTTGATAACACTAACTCGGAAGGATATGATGGTATTAATACGAAAATAATTAAGAAGGCTGTAAATGAATTAGTCTATATTTTAACATATTTAATTAACTTGTCATTTTCATGTGGTACTTTTCCAGAAACATTAAAATTGTCGATTGTAAAGCCATTATTTAAAAAGGGTAAGAGAAATGATATTACCGATTATCGTCCAATTACATTAATACCAATATTGTCAAAAATACTAGAAAAATGTATGCACAAAAGGTTGCTAGATTTTTGCAAGAAATTCAATTTAATTAAGAATGACCAATATGGCTTTTAGAAACAAAAATCTACAAAATTAGCCACATTTAAGCTCATTAATTCAATCTTAACAAAAATAAATAACAATTTTTTAACCACAACATTATTTCTTGATTTATCGAAAGCCTTCGATCTCGTTGCGCACAGCATACTATTACGAAAACTGGAAATGGTCGGTGTCAGAGGACTTCCACTAAAATGGATATCTTCCTATTTAGCTAACCGTAGAAAATGTGTCGTAATAAAAAAGATTGTAGTAGAGGAAATGCTGTCCTTCTCATCTTCTTATAAAGAGAACAAACATGGCATTCCTCAAGGTAGCGTGCTGGGTCCAATATTGTTCTTCTTTATTTAAACGATATAACTCTAACCACCAGTCATAAATATATTTTATTCGCGGACGATATTTCAATGATTGTAAGCACTAATAAGAAGCAAAATAATTCAATACGTAATCATGAAATCGACATTAACAACACAATTGATACAATTATTAAATGACTAGACAAAAACAATTTAAAAATTAATCTTAATAAATCAACTTATATTCAATTTAATAAATCAAAACACACAAAATACAATTTTAATCTTAATATCGACAAATTAAACGAAGTAAGACAAACTAAATTCCTAGGAGTAATAATCGATCAAGATTTAAGCTGGAGAGGTCACATACATCAACTATGCAGTGGAATTAACCAATTTGTTTATGCACTTAATAAAGTAAAAAAATGTTACAGACAAAAAAACTGCTGTTCTAACGTATCACGCTTACATAGAATCTTTACTACGTTATGGTGTTGTAACATGGGGCAATGGTACAGATAAACAGAGATTATTTACTGCACAAAAGAAATGCATTAGAGCTATTGCTGGAATCGCACCGGATAAATCCTGCAAACCAATATTTAGGAGCCTAGGTTTGTTGCCACTACCATCTCTGTATATCTAGGAAGTTTGTAATTTCGTACATAAACATAATAATCTGTTTACAATTGCATGTGATATGAATATAAGACTAAAAAGAAATGCAAATAGACTTATATTAGATGATGTACCGCGATCAAACAAATATAGTAAAAGCTGTTTAACCGTGTGTATTCGAATCTATAATAAAATACCAAATGAAATCAAATCGAATAATAATAATATATTTAAAAAAAAATATTGACTTGAATTAAAATCAATTTTATGACATCAGAGACCTATTTGTTAAATGTAAATGATATATATTTTTTAATGAATTGATAATCTTTGTTTATTTATGATTTTATATGTTTTAGTCTAATTGTTTTGTATTACGATTAGAAAATTTCATTTGTATATGTGCTATTTATGTAAATTTGCATGCTATCACAATCACATAGCAAACATGTTGTGCTTTAAGAATTGTACCACCCTTATCTGTCCATGTTTTATGCAAATATATAAATAAATAAATAAAATCTTTTTCTCTTCATTTTATTATTTAAAAAAAAAAACATATTGTTTTGTCCTAAGAACACTTCTTACGTCGAATTAAAACAGAATATATTAAATCTAGCGTAAATAAACTCTAAACTTTGGACTTTTCTTACTCTTGACGTGTTTATTAACGAAAGTTTATTATTTATTTAGTCTTTATATTAGCTAAATGTCAGGTAAATCTGGCAACCATCGGAATATAGCTCAATAGTCATTTAAAAAATGATGTTTCCTTTGTAATTGTCTCCTCGAATTTCAATACAGTATTAGCAAGCTTATCCGGATGCTCTTTATAATTTAATCACAAACCAAATTAAAGGTTGTAGTTTGCTAGCAGCGCCGTAACTACTTTATAGAATTAAAATATTTTTGTTAACCGCATTTTCTTTGTAATAATCCTATTGAACACCATCTGAACTTTTATTTTAACCTACCTATATTTTAATGTTAATTACTTGACATTGCTGGAAATTTAAAGTAATCTAAGAGTAAAAATAGAAAATGACATATAAGTGAAATATAAGTAAGTCACGTTAATAAAAAAAACTTGTATCATTATTTACATAGCCTTTTTTATTTGTAATTAACATGCAAACAAAAATAGTATGTGAGTTAAAATAAATATTTTTTTGTATATAGATTTGGTCCAAATCATCTGTTAATTAAACAAAGGTATTACGTAAAGTGTGGTGTATAATATTTTGTAATAATAAATTCTTTGAATCCCTTCTGAGTTTCTCTTGAACATAAATCCTAAGAGATGAGGGTTCTCGACTACAACAATATCTGGATGAGCCAATTAATTTCGATCTGGGACTCTACCCTTAATCTGATGGTCACTCACGCCCAAAACTTGTAATTGAATTTCAGTTAAGGAATATTCACTAACTTGCTCATCTCTGAAATTACGATATTACGATGCAGTGATTCATGGAACACTATGGAGAATATTACGTTAGGAACTTGTACGGTAAATAGTTAACAATTCCGATTGAGATACAACTTTATTTGATTACTTTATCCGCAACCAGAAAAATTATTACGTCGTTCACATATTGATACACAGGGAGGTAACCATTGTGTATATAGTCTAAACGAAGTGACAAACAAATAAAGAAAAAAATGCATGTACACAAACTGTTTCAAGGCAATTTTTGTAGCGTAGTGAAATATAAAAAGATTGGTACACCATTGGTATCAAATTGGGCTTTACGTAGACGCTTTTCCAACCGATCACGTCTATCCTTTATGCGAAATCGATTCGAACATTTTATGTGACATTTCCGACGAATTTAATAGCCGAGGAGACGACTGGACGCGAAGCAATAAACGCGAATAAGTATTTTTACACATAACTCTTAATGTATATTTGCGACTAATCGTAGGCTACATCATTCTTCGTATTTATTCGAATTGGGTGTTTAATTATGTGCACAAATTTATATAATTCGCATTAAAAATTACGTTCACGTTTTATTTTCATACTTCTCAAAAGCATTTATATTTTATTTATATTTATAAGCAAATTCACTAACGTATAAAAATCCGTTTTTCCATTACTCTAAATTGAAGTATGCTTTCTTACTTTAATGGCATTGTTTCCCTACTAAAGAGTAGGGCTACAATATTTCAATCCAATAAAATGGGTAGTTTCATAAATAATGCAATAAGTTGTAACAGGTAAGTGGCACTCACGAATTACAGCCCCCATGGAGGCCGGGGTAATCTGCTCTCTCTATTTGTCATGATGAGATCGTATAATGTTTTATTTCACAGCGATATTACATGTTAAATCTGATCATATAGTTCCATTAATAATATTAACTTTCAGTCAAAAATTTTTATTAAAGCCTTAGAAAATAATTTATTTAAGACAAAAGACCAAACAAGAGGAGTAATAAAAAGAAAAATGATTTAAATTCCAAATTAAAAAAATTGGCATTTAAATAGTTATTTTTCTTGTACAAATATAAAATCAGCCAACATTTTTCTCACGTTGCCAATTGTGAGCTATGCTTAAAATTTTAATTCAATTAAGTTTTAAGTTGTTTCAAGTTAGCATATCGTGAAGTTATTTCAAGAAAAAAAAGAAAAATATTTACCGTTCAAAAACCAAACAACAACAATGTAACAAGCAGAAAAACAAGCAAGACGACAGATATAAAAGCGTGTCAGTAAGGAAGTATTAAAATATTATGCCCATCTTTCTTTGAGATTTATGAAAAGGATACATTTATTTAATAATTTCACTGTCCATCAATCTTTCCATTTATGAATTGATTCTTTGCCGCTTTTTGTTTAATACGCATGACTTAAATTTTTTGATTGATTGAGACATTATTAAAGTCAATGAAATAAAAGTTACTTTGACGATCGAAGGATTATATCTTGTCGTCATGACGAGGAAATTAGAATTCACTTTATTATGAAGACAAGGTGATAACTGAAGACGGTAGCGATCGTTGAATAGTAAAATAGACACTAAGCCTTAATGATAAGTTGGAAAGGCCAAGTCAGACGAAGTCAGTGCTCCATCGCTCTATTGCTCTAATCCAAAGGCCTAAAAGTTTTCAGTTCGAAATACCAATTCGTTTCAGTACCTATAATATTGCAATACAGTGGAGAGTGGAGCTCGCTGTAAATATAACAGAACGCGAGTAACCCGGGTTCAATCCCCGCCGGCACCAATGAAATTGTTAATTGCAATTTTAAGTGCTGATTTACCACGTGCTCGGCGGTGAAGGAAAACGTGAGGAAACCTGCATGTCTGAGGAATAAGAAAAAAAATATTACGAAGACATGTGAAGTTCGTCAACACGCATTTGGGCAGCGCGGCGGACACTTCCTTGCCCTAAGACCCTCTCAGAAATGAGGGGAGGCCTGAGCCCAGTAGTGGGACGTATATAGGCTGTAACTTTACTTTTTTTACTTTACAGTGGAGAGCTAAGTTTCGCAAGACCGGAGGTATGACAGCGTACAGAAAGACAGTACATAAAGTCCTTCAGAAAAAGTTTAATCCAGTCATCAACGGTGACGCTATTCTAGAGGTGTGTAGCATAAATATTAATGAAAACAATTTTACTGCAATCAACAATCAAATATATAAGGTAGAAGTAAAAAAATGCGGTCGTCTCGCTCCCAGGCTTTACAATTTCCAAGCAACCAAAAAAGCTGATTTAAGCTTGATTTATATATTACACTATAACTCAATGCTTTAGTACCGTATACAACCAATTCAGCAGATTGTATAGAAGACCGAAGAGTACAATATTTGTCTTTATTTGCTTATATGGACTATGAAGAAGCCTTCGATTCTGTCGAAATTTGTACGTTGCTATAGTCTTTTCAGCAGTATCAGGGTAGCTATCGAAGTACTAAACTGTGTATCAGTAAGGCTACGATAACTATCCGTGTATAGAACCAGAGTATGAAACCTATCCAAATGCAGCTCTCTGCACCGTCTACGACAAGGTGTCGTTATACATCCGATACTGTTCACCGCTGCATAAGAAGACGTTTATAAGCTACTGGACTAGGTCAATCATTTACTATAATTTGTCGACGATATCACGATTATGAAATATAAGCTAGAAGACTAGAAATACGCTCCATGATGTCAGTTGTCTATTTAACGGATAGATCTTAAGTTAAACATGGACAAGATAAAAATCATAAGTATTTAAGTTTACTTAGGGTAGTTAACGGGAATATTAGTAATGTTAATAGCA
Organism: Parnassius smintheus behrii; assembly: GCA_036936625.1. NCBI lineage: Eukaryota > Metazoa > Arthropoda > Insecta > Lepidoptera > Papilionidae > Parnassius > Parnassius smintheus. The sequence continues at coordinate 21,450,312 of JAUPFT010000014.1, forward strand.
GCATTGCTATTTTGAAATAAAAATGCTCTAAATTTTTCACAAGCAAACATTTTGTTAAGATATACGTATGTAGGGTCAATCGAAGAATCCGGCTTGGTTAAACAGAGAGATATCACGACAAATTCTCTCATCATGTAGTCAAAACTTGTAAACAAGAGCTTACAAACAGTCTGTGACAATGACAATGGCAATGGAATGGAAAATGACATATGGATTTGCGACAGGATTATTCTTAGAGTTTCTCTGCGTGATAGAATTCTTATTGAGTATATCCGTATTAGAACCAAAGTAACTAGCATAGCCCAATGGATATGTCATAATTTTAATTTAAATGAAACGAAGTAAACTGTTCTTTTCTTCTGATCTTTTAAGTAATCAGCTAATCGACTGGTCCACTGAATAGTAAGAGCATACGGAACCTAAAATTTAAGTTTGAGAGGTCACGTCTAATGAAGTAAACAGTCCATTCCTCATACACTAAACTAAGGTCCCGTTAATTTTGTCTATCTGTCTTACGATGATATGTGGTAGTAGGTAGTAGGTAGGTCTTACGCCGCCACTTTACGGTACAAAACAAAAATACACAATATTAATGATTTCTTATATTTACGCGAACACTACATATTGAAATAATACTAGTTTTTATGGAATTTATCGCGTATATTTAACTTTTTAAATACCCGACGATTCGAACGCTTTACAGCACTCATGGTCACGGGCGGGACTGAGATGTTCAACGTCCATATGTCATAGTTAACCGCGGTTACCATAGATTAAAATTTAACTTTTGTTCCGATCTATACAGTATGAACTTATGGTATCTTGAAGTCTTGCAGTTGTATGCTTGGGTTGGGATTTAATTTTATTTATTATAGGATCACAAGCAGATGGTAGCACCCAGCCATCTTCTCTATTTAAATTAGGATATTTTTGATTTCAATAGCCTCGCGAATCATCCTTGGAAGGAATCGGTGTTCTTTAGGGAGGATTTGCGGTCTATCAAATCTGATGTAGTGACGGGGGTGGATCCTGTACGTGTTAACAGACTGCAGACTTCGCGGAGCGTCGATTCTTCACATCAGCTATATGTTCTTTAACGCGGGTTTTTATTGATCTTTTAGTCTGTCCTATGTAGGAGAGACCACATTCACAATCAAGCTTGTACACTCCTGCATCTTGCAGAGTGTCATTACACTTATAAAAAAAACTGATAAAAACTGACCAATCTTCTTCAGCGGCTTCAAGATGTAGCCAATCTTGTCAGTGACTCCTCTAACATATGGCAGTACAGCAGGTACACGCTCGACTGTGGCCGGCTTCACTCGTTCACTGTGACGTAGGCGCGGGACTTGAAGCTTGTTGTCATGCAAAACTTGCTTGACATGGTGGAGCTCGGCAGCCAGGTGTTTACTGTCACAGATCCCTCGTGCTCTCTGAAACAAAGATTTACTCACGGTAGCTAACTGTGAAGGATTGTGGTGAGAATTACCGTTTAAATATCTATCTGTATGGGTTTTTTTTTCTATACACAGTATGGCTCAAGGTGTTATCAGGATTCCGAATTACTAACACATCTAGAAAAGCTAAGGAATTGTTTGCCTCTAACTCCATTGTGTAAAAAAATTTGTTATTTATAAAAATAATATCGTATATTATGTGGTAGAGCCATGCTGCAGTTATATTAGTAGTATAGTTGTAGCACGAATGGGTCGGCTCGACCGGGGTAGGACCACACTCTCACAGAATACCAGTGTGAAATAGTAGCTAAATGCTGCTGTATTTTGTATGGTGAGTGTAGAGAACCGGATACCCTTTTTACTGGAAATGAGGCACTCCATCTTAGTCCTCACGGGTGACAACGCATCTGCATTTTGATTCGTAATCGAGGATAGATGTAGATGTCTATGGGCCACAGTAACCACTTACCATCAGGTGGACTCTGTGCTCGTTTGTCACCCTATCCTTTAAAAAAAATCGTATATTAATCTATAATTAACCTTATTTTTCCTAAATAAAACGTGTTTCGAAAATCCGAACTATCCCAAAAATTACTAAAAAAAATTAATATTTTAAAATACACTAGAAAAACACGCTTTTATAAATGCACGTAAAACAAAAAATAAATTATGGATCGTTCCAATTGTCGCTATTTCTGGGCTGAAAACTTTGTGCTTTTAATTATATTACTTGATTGTAAGAGCGTCGGGCGCACAGTCACAAAGTGCCAGGTGACATAGGCGAAAAGCGCATTCTGGGGCGGACACTTGCCATTCATGGAGAGTTTTCATACAAATTCTGAAAAGCCACCGAGAAATGTCTAGCGCTAAAGTCTAAAATAGTTGGCTCTCCTTTCGACAAATATTTGGTGATGTAGAAAGCTATGGATTCATTTGACCCACAAAGTTGGATGTCCATATTTCCCGCCAAGACTTTTAATAAATCCGGATTGCAGTTGCTAACCCACACATCTTCTATCCGACGTTTGAGCAGACGTTGAAAATCGTCCGACGAATGTGCTCTCACTGCATTTCTGACTGGGGTCTCACTGCATTTCTGACGTGGACAATTGAATTGGCACCTTACTGTTGCGTTGTTTTTCGTACATGTGGGTGTATATTTATGAATCTGGCATTTTTTTTTACCAAATCATGAAGTTCTGAAGAACAGATAGAACCAAGCAAATTCTTCGGATTTGATTTCATGTGCAACATTAACAATATTATTTGTTGTTTTTCGGACTATGCTGTTGAGATTATTGGATACCTCTAACTCCTCCTCAACATTGGGCTGCACGACGTCAATCGGTGCCATTACAGACGTCTGCATTGTAATATTTTGTGATGTTATTAACTGCAGGTCTGGAAGTGTGCGGTTTTCAGGAAATCGTTGGGGCTCTAAATTGCAACGCATTGCTTCTTCTGCTTCCATGATCATTGTAGAAATGGGCTCCAACTGCGCTGCATTAACTTGAATAGACAAAGTAGATAGGTAGACATCGATGTGATCCAGTGTAAACAGGGTACTTCTTGACCCTGTCGCTTGCTTAATTATTCTTACAAAGTCATCTTATATTGTCACATAAAATGACACAAGCTTTGCCTACAGTATTCATTAGTGCGCCTTCAGTCCACACGAATGAGAGTCCGTAATATAGTATCTTTCGTCGTACAGCATGACTCTTAGTGATTTGCCTTCTGCTATTAAAACACCTGTCTTATGTTTGTCAAACAACTCCCTGAAAGCTTGCTTGAGTGTCAGTACAAATATTAATTGGTTGTCTCTATCATTTAAGCTTTCCAACAGTGCAGATTACACATCCATAGTTCAGGCAAAACGATTTACCAAACATGTCACATTTATTTTTGGTTAAATTAAAGTTACGAACCAGCAAGTAAACATTATTTTGAATCGGATGAGCGATAAAATCTGATGCAGATATTGACCTAATCATACTATACATTTTATCGCCTTCTAACATATTCGTATTCAGAATATTAGTCGTCCAACTTGTCATAGAACGCATATTTGATCTCCCGCTCTTGTGATTGTGTGATCGCTCTTCTTGAGATTGAGATGCGTGAACTTGAGATTCGTATTGTCTTAAACTTTCTAAACGTTTTTTTCGTTGCTCTGGTCTCTCTAGCTCTATATTGTTTCATATACGTTTTTGATTGGTATTTTTAGATGTTGGAGGTTTTTATTTTTTTTTTGTATTCTCCGTTTTCTTTGTGTTGCTGTTTCTTTTTTTGTAGTTTTTTCCACATTATTCCCACGAGTAATGAACAATTAAACGGCCAATCCCCCCAGAGGTCCATTTAGAGCGACAAGACTTTTTACAACAGGGTTTCGCCCGGTGCCCTGAAGTGACGCTAGTGACATGATATTATTAACGCGAAATGATATTTATTAACCACTTTCATGCCATTCAGCCCTCGGCACGTTTCTCACCTTGGCTTGAACGGGATATTTAACAACCTACTACCCTATTTACACGTCAATATACGTCGCATATAGATATATCAATATTATTCTATTACACTCTCCATCTACAGGTCTTTATACATTTTATACAGGTACCTATGTCAAAATTTACACTATTCAATATTTACACTATTTACACTCAATATTTACAGGCAACGCTAGCGACATGATAATATTAACCACCCTCATGCCATCCAGTCCTCGGCACGTTTCTCACCTTGGCTTATTTGGGATCTTTAACAACCTACAACCCTATTTACATGTCAATATACATCGTATATAGATATATCAATATTATTCTATTCATTTACACTCTCCATTTACAGGTCTATATGCATTTTATACAGGAACTTATGTCAATATTTACACGATACAATACATAACAGGTGTGTCCTGATCGTGTTCAAAGTCCATTACGTAACCTTTTCACAAGTGCAAACACGACTATGATACGATATTCCATCATGTAATTCCAGTGCCTATCTTCCGGCTTCATCATCAGACCAATAAATTTTTGTAATTTTGACCTTGACACCTAATTGTGGTCAAAGTTCATTACAAGACTTTTCTAAGAAACCCAAAACAGCTATGATACGATTTTCCATCATTAAGTTCCAGTTGATATCTTCCGGCTCCATCATCAGATCAGTTCGTCAGTACCATATTATTATATTGTCATCAGAACTACATACATTAGCCAATTTTCATTACGCTACGACATAGTTAGTTACATACAGGTCGACCTAATAAAAGCGTATTTAAAATATCAAAATATGTTAAGAATAGACAGAAAACAGTGTCAAAATTTAACACAGAATGATTTAATAATTCTCTATTCCGTTTACTAATTTTCTATATTTTCAAAAAAAAATTACAAAAATTTATTGGCTGATATAGTTAATCATCAGTGTAAAGTATGAATTAAAATATTTAATATTACAAAAAGTCTCTTTTGAAAACAGTAATATACCTTACATGTTTACACTTGGTCAACATTTGATACTTCTACTTAGAAATTTCCAAAGGGCGATTGAAATCGATACTGAGATTCTATCAATCTAATAAATTATTAACGGCGACGCGTCCTGTCCTGTGTCGCGTAACTGTTATGCCGCTACTGTGGAATTCTCCAGAGAGTCCCGAATATCTTCCAAAATAGATAAGCTTGTAATATATGCATTACCTCGGTATTAATAACCTTACTCTATTATTTATTAAATTATTAGTTTATTAGACTATTATTGTTTAACAATGGTTATTATAATATGGAATAGTAACAACACATAATTAAAACACAGAAATATTGTGAATTGGTCTTATTAAAATAAAATTACAAAAAATTAAAACAATTACTTGTATCCCTATCCGAGGGCTGCTCAATTTCTACTTCCCAGTCCTCTTTGGATTTTAGTAAACCAACTTAAAACTATTGCTTGTAAACAAGAATTCTTACCAAGCATCCAAAGAAGAATTATCCTTTGGATATTTGGTGAGAATTAATTATAGTATTAGCTCGCAGAGAATGCCTTTTAGGCATTAAGTTAGCCTTTATACCATTTTTTTTTGAGTACAATAAAGCATTTTCTATCTATCTATAGTTATAGTAAGTCATAGCTCGAAAATTACGTCGACTGAGCTTTAACTCTGCGTAAATCATTATTCCATTTTTCTAAAATAGGCAGAAATTAAGTTATCAGTGACAAACATGAGTTATAATATATTTTTCAATCGAAAAACTACTTGACCATTTACTTCTATCTACTACTATTTACGGATTTTATCGCGTTTAATTAACTATTTAAGTTATTTTTAATTCCTGACGTTTCGGGCGCTTTACAGCACGTATGGTCACGGGGTGGGGGGGACTGAGATGTTTGACGTCCTAATGTCATAGTTTTTTTTAAAATAAATAAAAAAAATTCTTGTGCTGTATTTGAAAAGTCTATGGGAATGAATGGAAGTCCATATATCATCAACTCGATAGTTGCCCGACAAAAATTAAAAAAATAAACATATTAATAGCTTTTTGATAAATCAGTCGAACAACTATCTACTAACAGCGCAACGTATGTATATTAACGTGTATTGAGACACCCATATGGTCTATTGAACAGTTTATCTGCGACTATTTAGTTGTGCACTGGAGAAGTTGTTCGCTTTACATTTTTTTTCATGTTTTTATTATGCTTTGTAGAGCAAAGGACAAGTAAATACTTTCTTATTTACCATGTGAGTTGTAACTAATTTAAATTATTAACTTTATCCCAGCCAAATGTACTGGTAATCCTAATCGAGTGCTACAAAATGGCCGGCCATTAGATCAAAATAAAGAAAAATAGAAAACCAATAACAGTTTAATCGTCATGAAACAATCACGAGCACATAATTAGACTGAACACTTTGATCGATTTAACAATTGTATGTTTGCGGTTAGTCTAAAGGTTATCTAACTTATTTTGACTAAAGTTCGAAATGAGCCCTTTGTTCAACCGTGGGACGTTCAATCTAAGTAGTGTAACTTTATCTTGTTTTTAACTTATTGTCGTAATATTTCTTATTCTATTATTTTGTCTCAATCGTTCAAATTAATATAAATGCACTAAATTATATCACTTACGATGATTATGTCGACCAAATTATGGTTGAATCATCAATTTAGTAATATTCCGTGTACGTTACTTTCCAAACATCTAAATTGACATTAATGTGTTTCGAATCATATTACATAATAGATAATCAACATTTACAAAACACTATCTACTTCAACATCCTATTCAAATTTTATTGAGAGACTTTATTAATTCAGAACACTTATTATTGGGCGAGTTAACTGTTTAATGTTATTTAACTTAGTTGGTATTATCCTATGTGCCGATACGTAATTTAGTGGAAAAGGTTGCGACCCCGCTAGTTTGTATTACCCCGACAGTGATATAGGGTATTAAGTTCCCTTCCTTGCCTCCCTTAACGCGTAAACAAGACAGAACCTTTCTACGTATCGACCTCACAAAGGTTAATAATTTAAGTGACTAAGCGTGAGAGCTTTTTGTCTATTTTGTGCTCCAACTAAAATTATCTTAAACAATTGTTGATTTTTATTGCTTGTTGTGCACGAAAAAAAAAAGGTGTAGAATTGAGCGTGCATCGATATTTTAGAAAAATAATGTTTTTATTTTATATAATAATGGTGACTAACTAGCTTACAGTCCCAATGTTGGTAAGTGATGCCTGGGGCCCATAGAATTCTAAAAATCGAACTTAAAAATTAGAATTCCATTTTTTTATAGTAAAAGGGTGGCAAGCAAGCACCCAGTCCACCCGATGTTAAGTGGTTGCTGTGCCTCATAGATATCTACATTTATCCTCGATTAAGAATCAAGATGCGGATGCGTTATCACCCCTGAGGACTAAGATGGAATGCCTCGTCTCCAGTAAAAAGGGTCTCCGGTGCTCTACATACATTACACAAAACACAGTAGCATTTAGCTGCTATTTTACGCTTGTATCCTGTGATAGCGTAGTCCTGCAGCGTAGCTCTATTACGTTCAAAGATGTAATGTTTGTTAAAATTAATATATTCAGCCCATTGCTGAGCAAAAGTTTACTTCATAGACTGTCACAAAATATGGCTCTGGGACGCCTGCCTTCTTGAAATATTATAATATTCATTTATTTCATTAACTGTATGAAATTTCACTGAGCAACACGTAAATTTATATTATTATTAATATAAATTCAATTGTAACTGTTAATAATATTGACGAACTTGTGATATGAATTTTGAGTTCTTTCATTTTTCATTTATACACATATATAAATAGTTTCTTATATTAACGTTAAAATTACCACTGTATAGAAAGGTATTTTTACGGATTTTGTGGGAATTATTTTATTTTTTATATTCACGACACTTTGATTATACTGAAGAACCCGCAGTCTCGAGAATAATAATATGTGTTATTCGACGTCCTTACGACATTCATACATATAAGACAATGGCGTACTCACAATTTTGTAGACATTTTTTTCGTCTATAAATGAAAAATATGTTAAGATATAGAGTTTGAAATTCTGACCTTTTTTATACTACTGCAGGAAGTCAGAAATTCAAGATTTTCCAATTCAAACAAAATTCACATCAGACTAAGCTTATGGTATTTATATAAAATATTAAAAGCTTTAAGCAATAATTTTTTAAAATACAATTTAAAAAATACAAGTAAATCTATTCAGAATTGTAATAATAGAATTTATAATCATAGAATTTTCAAATTTTAATGTCGTTCATATTTATAGTTTCACTATTAGTATTTTTAGTATTATTGCGGCCTACACCATAACAAAGAGATTTAAAATCTTTAAATTGAGTGTAGTTTAATTCGTTAACTTTGTAACAATTTCCAGTTTTTTTGGTTGTTCTGATCAGTGAAATATACTGCTCTGGGCTGTATATTGGCTCAATTTTAAGTTATTTTTCAATATTTCTCTTAATAACCGAGTGGGCCGAATCATTTTCATTTTGAGTGTGTCCGTTAATAAGGAACTTATGTGTTATTGTTTTAAGACTGGATATCGTTGCTACCGCTTGCATATATACACTTATTAGGAGTGTGTTCTTTTATTGACCTGTACAATTATCGCTGTAAAAATTATATCAACATCTTCATTTACTCTCGCACGCAAAGATACAATGTAATTATAAACACAGGTTGCAATTTCATTTGCTCCTCTATTACCTTGCTGTTTGTGCCAAAAGTAACGTTCTACAACTTTTGTTTTCAAATCGTAGATGGTAAAGTTGTAAGAATTCAATTTTGATACGTAATAAAATGTTGAAATTTCGCCTTTTGGACATGACAACGTCGCTTGTAAGTTATAAACCGCAACAATTAACGATGATTTACTTTGGGCATCTGTTTCATCGTTCCCTTTTTCTAATCGTGACAATTCTTTTTCTATCAGGAGGTTTTCATAATGATCTTTCATTTCTTCCTTCTCAGAGTCTAATGCATCAACATAGGCAGTACAAACTTCACAAAAATCTTTCTTCGGAGTGAAAAAACTAGTATTTAACTCTGTGTTAAAAATTCCATGCAACATTACGTAGTTAATATACCTCTCTCCCTTTTCTGTACAAAATTCAACATAATCTTTGTAAATATCAGACAAATTTCTGACTCCATCAATATATATATATATATATTGATGGAATCAGAATATATTTTATACGTGGTAGAGCCATGCTACAGTTATATTAGTAGTATAGTTGTAGCACGAATGGGTCAGCTCGACCGGGGAAGGACCACGCTCTCACAGAATACCAGCGTGAAATAGTAGCTTAATGCTGCTGTATTTCGTATGGTGAGTGTAGAGAACCGGAGACCCTTTTTACTGGAAACGAGGCATTCCATCTTAGTCCTCACGGGTGACGACGTATCTGCATTTTGATTCGTAATCGAGGATAGATGTAGATGTCTATGGGCCACAGTAACCACTTACCATCAGGTGGACTGTGTGCTCGTTTGTCACCCTATCCTATAAAAAATATACTCTTTACTTGTATTAGCACGAACGTAGTGAATTTCTATTTATGGTATGTTCCTAATAAATTCTATAGCGCTGTTTTTTAGTGATTCCTCAACCCGGTGATGATTTTCGTGTTTTCCTCTTCAGTCATCGAGCATTGGAACCGGATTGCCGTTTTAAACACCCTATCTCGCACTGTTATAAATATTGAAAAGGTAATATCAAGCGTATTTAAGAAAAACTTTTGACAGACACGAATTTTTTGATATTTTCCATCATTCAAGAAAAAATTAAATTATTTTTGTGTGGTCTATTGCTACATTTATATACATATTTAGGCTTAATCTCCTCAATATTATTGGCTATAAAATGACGTTTATGTAGTGCATAAAAAATAATATAGTAAAGCATAATATGCATCAAAATTTTTTTGCCTATGTTTCTCCAAAATGAAAGTAGAACATTTCTGCCTGTATTTCTCTCCGCAAGGAGGCTTAATAAATTGTTCGCTCACAATTATATTTTTAGTAGGGTAGCTTTTACCTGCATGCCTCAATCTTTTAAATTCATTTGTTTTCCAATTTGTTGGGTAAGCTAGATGTTTACGTGTGTCCTTTTTCAGTGAAACTTGTTCTGTCTGTGATTCAACCTTTTGCATTAATTGAGTCGATGGATTTTCAGCTTGAGGTGGCTCAGAATCAGAACCACTTTTTGATAAATTAAAATCTTTACTAATATTGAAATTGGGATCAGCTACGCTGTCATCGGAAGAATAGTTTTTTCCAGAAGAAGACGAGCTGGATGAAGAACTTGTGGAATCAGAGTCACTGCTATCTGATGAATCTTAAACAAAATGTCTGACTTAGATACACTTAGTTCTCCTACAAAAACAAAAAAAAAATTGATAGAAATCTTGCTAATTTTCTGAAGTTGCTGTATCTTTGAAGTGTTAATTTCTTGTAAAATTGTACATTGTTGCTGTAAATCTGAATTTTCATTAGTTTCCCGTGAACCGAGCAGAGGATTTTAAGTCTTTTTCTGTAAATCGTCCTGTAAACCCGAAAAATATTAAGTGTAATAAGTACCTAAATAAAATAAAATCTCATTAACGTTCACTTAGTTATTTCCAAACATACCCTAATTTTGACTAATTACATATTGTGAGTTATTTTCATGTAGTAATTCCATCAATTTCACTTCAGAATCAGCAATAGGCGGATTTTTTACTTCTTTCTGATTAATTATATTTTTTTTCAAGCTCTCTAAAACTTTACTTTTTTGTGGCGTTTGAAAATCATTTAATTTAATCTGAATAAATAAAGAAAACATTTTAAAACATACAACTAGGGCCTGGACTACAACGGATGGTCGGACGCGACGGCTAGCTGTCGCGGCTGACTCGTTTTGTACAGAGAGGAAATGCGTTGCAAAACGAGACAGCCGCTACGGCTAGCCGCGGTGGCAAGCCGTTGCTCGCCCCCGACCGTCCGTTGCAGTGCCAGCTATTTAAACATAACCAAACGAGCTGAAACAAGTCGCTGTGTGTTTCACAGAATCACAGTGATATTTACAACCAATATTAATGAAAGTCAAAATAATAACATAACATAAACACAAACACTCACGCCTGTCACACAGAGGGGTAGGCAGAGACTACAGACTTCCATTTGGCACGATCCTGACACACCTCTCCCGCCTCCTTCACATCCGTATACCTACGCATACCTGCTCGTCGGTTAAGGGTACTCCTAATTTGGCCCGTTTTCAATAAATCGCCAATTTGGTCGATGAGTTTTCACCTAGGACGTCCCTTTCGGACTCTGCCGTTCACTACTGCAACATAAATTTTCTTTGTCATTCTTTCCTCATTCATTCTTTTCGCATGACCAAACCACCGAAGCATTCCTTTATTAATCCTGGTCACAACATAATTTTGCTAACCACACTCTTCTCTTATCTCACAATTTCTCACCCTGTCATTCAGATAATCAAAATAATCTTTCGTTTATTAATTAAAAAGCAAACATTTTAGGGAATAAATTATTTCTGGTGTCAGATTTATGACAAAAAGTAGACAATTTTAAATTAAAACATAACTTTTCACAAAAAATATCTGAAATAGTATACAATTTAGAATAAACACAGTTTCAATGAAAAAGATGAGGACAGTATTATTCATATTTTATCATAAAAACTGTACAATTACAAAATTATACAATTTTAAAAGTAGAATTGATTCAACCTTTGCTACACATTTATAGTAATAAGTGTATAATTTTGAGATTGTATAATACAAATGAAATAAAATCAAATTTTTATTTTTATACACTTTTGAAGAGACAACGCGTGCACTGCTCGAATGCTTGAACGTAACTAAAACTTATGCTGTATATTGTATTCACGTGAAACAAGTCCTCACTTCGGTCAATTTAAAATTATCCAATGTGTTTATTGAACTACGCTCTTTTGTCAATATTTAAGAGCAAAATACTGGTGTTACCAAACTTTTTCGCATATTAACTCAATTTCTAATATTTTTGGAGATTGTATACTTTTAATGTGAAAAAGCGATATGTTATTTGGTAGGAGGTAGTGGATTCTTTTACGCCAACGCTACACGGCATTATCAAAATGTTGCCTTAACTTCATGATGATTTCTTAAGTTTACGCGAACACTGCACATTCAATAAAACTAAATTTACGGATTCTATCGCGTGTAATTAATTACTTTTACATATTTTTAATTCCCGACGTTTCGGGTGCTTTACAGCACCCATGGTCACGGGGGTGGACTGAGATTTTTGGCATCCCAATGTCCTTGTTAGCCTGGCTACCTTCAGTTTTTGAATATTAATTTTTGGTCTGATTTACGCAAAACGAGCTTACAGTATCTTGAAGTCTTGCAGTAGTATGCTTGGGTTTGGATTTAATTTTGTTAATTATAGGATCCCAAGCAGATGGCAGCACCCAACCATCTTCTCTATTGAAATTAGGATGTTTTTTTTAATTTCAATAGCCTCGCGTATCATCCTTGTTAGGAATCGGTGTTCTTTTGCGAGGATTTGTGATTTATCAAATCTGATGAAATGGTGGGGACGATCTTGAACATGTTCACAGCCTGCGGACTTCCCGGAGCGTCGTGACGTGAAGCACCTGTAAAGTCGGGAATTAAAAATATGTAAAAGCAATTAGTTAAACGCGATAGAATCCATAAATTTAGTTTTATTCAACTAACTTCATGATTTAGAAATATTTTCATCCAAGCAGATAAAGTTTTGTTGAATATAGTCGATTGTTTTTATTCCCCTAAGCAAGTAGTAAATCTATATAAATATAAATAGATAAAAAAATAGAAAACAGTCGTGCGAAACCGAGGCGGATAGTAGTATATAAAATTGGGATTACAAATAGAATCCAATTCGCTTAATATGTACCGTGTGTTTGTAAAAACTTTGTATTCTCTACCTCCCTAACTATTAGTTTGCGCATCGAATATCTGCAATTTAATATAATAATAATCATCAAATAAATTAAAAAAAAAAACAATTTACTTGATTGTTTGAATAATAATAAGTCTAATCCTACTTTATTAGTATTTTAGACACATAATAAAGTAATAAAAATAACTAACTAAACAAAAACGAGTATATCGACGTCGATTTTCGCTAACATTGTGAACAAAATCACTATAAATTAAAGACTAGAAAGTATTATGTGTGACGTTACTTAACAAGACATGATTGTCTTGTAAAGTAGCGTCACACATAATACTACCACAATAGGGATGTCATTTTTCTAGTAAATCAGAAGATACGAGGGTACTTATTTACATATTTGGCATCATATAAAGAGAACAAAGATGACCATTTGACATTTCTACTTCCATGCATGAATTACATACCCAACATCATTCAATAGATTTGTCTCTTTTTGCCTTATTTGAAAATACAATTAGAAAACGCGATTCTATTTATTTTGAAATGTGGATTCTACGTATGTATGTAATAACTCTAAGTAACATACATTACATGTTGTCGACATTATGGAAGCTTATACTTCTATAGCTGTCTTCATCAAGCTATATAAAAATAGCGAATAGTTGTCGCTATATTATATTTTTAGTATACGCTACACTTATATGGGGCAGAGATTTTCTTGTTTACTTTAATTTCTGTTCTCCAAGCGTTATCACAATGACCATCTTTTTTAAGAAATTCTTGTCTGCCTAGGTTGCGGAAAAATATATTAATGTTAATTATTTACTACCATATTTTTACTTATAACTTAAGCAATTACAGTGTCAAATCTTTGTGTCTACTTTCTGCTGCACGTCAACATTAATTGTAAGCGTTGTTACAATTAATGTTTTCGTATAAGCTAATAAACACGTACAAGTTTATTACTTTCCTGTAAATTAGATTATCAATAAGTTGTTATATTACAAATATACCTATTTAAATAATCTATCTGAACAGTACCAACTAACTAGTGAATTGTTTCTTAGAGCAGTTAATTTTACGACTGGCTTATACAAACAATTCGTATTCTAACAAATAATATTTACCAAATATACCTTATCTGTAAACAAAAGCAATTTAATTTGTTTTTAATTTTTTTCTGAACGAATCGAGGCAGTTCATACTCGTACAATACGAGTATGTTTAACGAAATGTAAGCCGATTTGCAAATTCGATAAGTTAAGCCAAATCTCGTGGACACATCCCAAATAAAGCCCGCTTTGATCCTATTAACGCTTGGATAACGGGTGGGATCTCGTGACAGAGCTCCTGTCTGATCCTTGTATGGACCCACGGAAGGATTTAGGTCTTTTTATTTTTTTAATGAAATGTAAAATAGTTACTGCATTTCATATTCTGTTGTAACAATAGCCTGTTAAACAACAACGTAGATTGATAAGACTAAATAAATTTACCAACCGTCCTTCACATTAAAACAATCATTTCTCAACATTTAACGAATCGACGTCATTAAGCCAAATAATGGTTTTACAGTTACGTTCTGGTAACAGAAATGTTAAATAAATTTTGAATGAAAATGGCGTCGGATAATGTTTTATGCATAAAAAACACTTTTTTATAATAAAATCATTACAATTAGTAATCCTCCATAATAAGTTATAAAAAGTAACTATTAATTTGTCTTATTCTTAATAATGAGTCGAGAGAGAGAGAGAGAGAAACAGAAGATGGATAGCAGCAACTTCTTAATAACATAAGTGTCTTTTTACTGCTATACATATTATATATTGGAAGACGGGTGCAAAGCCTAAAAGAGATTATACCTTACACCATTCAGAATATATTAAGCTACACATGTTTTAGACGAAGTCGGCTCTTTTTTTTTCAATTATATTTATAAATTATATAACATAATAATTTTTAATTATATTACAATATATATGTATATATGTATATATATTTATATATATATATATATATATATATATATATATATATATATATATATATATATATATATATATATATATATATAAATATATATATATATATATATATTTATTTATATATATATATATATATTTATATATATATATATATATATATATATATTAAAAATACTCGTCACTTTTATGTTGTCGCCTGTTTCGGTTTTTATGACTTTTGTTATTCGCAAATCGAATAAATAGTAGAGTTTGGTGCTGTTTTAACATGGAAGAGTTAGTAATTGTTATGTATGTAAGATGCGACCGCTATTGGAAATATATTCAGTGTGTCACCTGCCACAGCGCGTTTCACTCTTATTCCCCGCAACACAATATATAACAGTGGCGACGAGCTTAACCTCGTATTAAAAAAAATGTCGTTAGGAAATTTCGGTATTTTGTCTGCTTTCGATTGCAACAGGCGCTACGTGATTTTTTTATTATGGGGATTCTGCTGAGAGTAGAAAAGGAACGCATATACGCACAAGATTTCACGATATTGACCGTTAGCGTCGCCGCCGAGCAACAGCTCTTCAAAATTAAGAAGAGAGAAGGTGAAAAGGTGAAATTTGCAGTGTGAGGATACTCAAATCATAAAACGGCCGACTGTCGCTACGCCGACTATACCTGTAAAAAGTGTAAAGTTAAAGGGCATTTACGAAGGATGTGCAAAAAGTGACTTATGTGTTGGCAGGCGATGTAGGCGAGGAGGACGACGTTGAGTTATTTAATATTCGATCGCTTAAAGGTGAACCTATGGTAGAAACTGTATCTGTTAATGGGGTAAATTTAAGGTTCGAAATAGATAGTGGATTAGCGGCGGGGGGCCGCCGTTATTAGGATGGGATTTTATTTCTTTTTTAGATTACAACTGACACCGGTTAATTACTGTCAACAAATTCAAAATGAAATTGTCTCATTACATTTACGGTATCCCGAAACCTTTTCAGGTAAACTAGGGTGTTTTAATAAATACAAAGTAAACCTGACCTTTGAAGACTTTTTAAAGCCCATCCTGTGGCTTTCGCTTTGAGGGAAAAGGTTGACAAATAAATCGATAAAATGGTGGAAATGGGAGTACTCCGTCCCGTAGAACATTCGGAATAGGCGTCTCCCATCGTTCCAGATTTAAAGCGAGACGGCACCATGCGGACATGCGCCTATTATTGAGTTACCATTAATAAACAACCCGTCGTTGAGCAATACCCCTTACCGACAATTAACGAGTTATTTTCAAAATTGTATGGTGGTAAGCATTTCACAAAGTCAGATTTATCAATGGCTTACAACCAATTTTGTTTAGACGTATCTCGAAAAATAACATGTATAAACACACACCGCGGCCTATAAGTATACACAAGGCTCGTGTTCGGTTTGGCGTCAGCTCCGGCGGTGTTCCAACGCACCATGGAGTGCGTGGTAGCGGAGCTGCTGGGGGTGCTGTGCCTGCTCGATGACGTGCTGATCACGGGCCGCGACGACCAAGAGCACATGGATCGGCTGAATGCGGTGCTGCAGCGGCTGCAGGATGCAGGCTTGACGTTGAACAAAGATAAGTGCGAATTTTTCACGGACGAAATAAAATATTTGGGTTACGTCGTTACTAAGAACGGACTAAAAAAATCGCCAGAAAGATTTAAGGCAATCATAGGGGCACCCGTGCCTACGAACATTTCACAGCTGCAATCCTTCTTAGGATTAGTAAACTACTACAAAAGTTTCGTCCCGGGCGCCTCAACAAATTTATCTCCATTGCACAATTTGCTAAAAAAGGGCACAAAATGGAATTGAAGTAAATTATATGAGAAAAATTTCAATAAGATTAAAAAAATATTTATTTCGCAACGGACATTTTAATCAAAATGCAAAACTCTATTTAACAGTCGACGCGGCTTAGAAGCGATATTATCGCAAATCCACGATGACGGATTAGAGATGCCGATATCTTATGCATCTCGTACCTTAAATAGCGCCGAGAAAAGATATTCTCAGATACAAAAGGAGGCAACTGCGATAATATTCGGCGTGCGTCGGTATCATCAATACCTATACGGCCGGTTGACTCCATTCACATTACGTACAGACCACAGACCGTTATTGTCAATTTTTGGTTCACATAAAGGCATCCCGGAGGTATCCGAAAACAGATTGCAAAGGTACGCGCTGTTCCTTAGTGCTCATAATTATGTAATATAATATGTGCGTAGTTGTAATAATAGCGCGGACTTTCTTTCGCGAGCAAGTGTTGAGGACCCTGTCGATGAGTCGGGGCACAAGGAAGAGTATATATGGATGGGGCAGCCTATGTGCGTTTTGTGACACAAGGTAGTTTGCCCATGACAGCAGGCCAGTTTATTTATTACATACAAAAGGGCTGGCCAAAGTGGGTTAAAGATACAGAAATGAATCCGTATTATCAATGTATGTTACAACTATCGTACGAAAACGGGTATGTACTTCATGGCCATAAGGTGGTGATCCCCTTTTCCTTAAGGCAACGTGTTTTATCATAATAGCACAATTCTCACCTTGGTTTTGTAAAAACCAAAGCTGAAGCTCGATCACGGTTTTGGTTTCCGGGGATTGATGACGAGCTGGAAAAGATGATTGGGGCCTGCGAAGTTTGTTTACAGCTGCGAACATCACCGCCGCGCGTACCTATGTCACCGTGTCAGTTACCTCTCCGCCCATTCTACAGCTTACACCTGGACTTGCCGGGTCTGATAAACGGCCGTATGCATCATAGTCGATGCCTACTCGAAATGGGTCGAGGTATTCGATATGTGTACCACAAACACATTTAGTGTGGTAATAGAAAAAATGCTCCAATTTGTGTGTGTAGGTTCGGAATACCTCACATCTTGGTTTCTGATAATGGCACATTAATTTATTCCGAAGAATTCAATATATTTTGTAATTTAAATGGTATAAAACATGTGAAGTCGCCTGCATATCATCCAGATAGTAATGGTCAAGCCGAGAGCTATGTGAAAATTGTCAAAAAGGGTATTAAATCTAGTCTCGCAACAAGTAAAAATTCAAGAGAATGTAAAATAAGTATTATACAATATCTTTTTAATTGTAATTCGATTCATTCTACCACAGGTTCACCAGGTTCATCACCAGTTCACCTAGTTTTTGGGCACAAATTAAGATCGCGGTTAGACCTAATTAATCCAATACAGCCGAACAGAACTTGCCAATAACGTAAAGTCTAAACAGTATTCGCAGGTAAGTCTTATGGTGGTAAAATAAAAAAATCGTTTTCAATGGGAAAGTCTGTATTATTAGACAGGCCTGTTGGTCTAGTGGTTAGTGACCCTGACTGCTAAGCCGGAGGTCGTGGGTTCGATTCCCACCCAGGACAAATGTTTGTGTGATGAGCACGATCATTTGTTCTGTGTCTGGGCGTAATTTATCTATAATATTTATGTATTTAGAAATATATAAGTATGTTTATCAGTTGTCTAGTACCCATAACACAAGCTCTGCTTAGCTTGGGACTAGATGGCGTTATGTGATAGTTGTGGAATATTATTATTATTACTATATGGTTGCGCGAAAAAAAAAACCATTGGATTATTATATTTGACGGTAGAGGTGCCAAGCCGCTTGTTCCTTTCCGACAAAACGATATCATTCATACCCTCCTCGATCCTCCATCGACACATCGGGGTGGTGGGGTGGGAGGGGCAATAAGATGATTCTAGAATGTCACGTAATCATCGGGGCCGAGGACATATAAGGCACGCGCGACCGTTGCGCGGCCTCTTTCCGTCACAGTCGTCGTTGAAACCACACCGCTAGTAGAAACCGCTTTAGCCTGGAAGCAGTCGAGCTCCAGGAGAACCGCCTCACCTCGTGTGAGATATAGTCGCGCACCGCCTCTCTCCGGAGTGTTCCAGAAGAAGTTCCAGAAGTTGCAGCTATAGTGCTCAACAGGATAGAAGAAACCCCGGTGAGTCAACATTCCTTAATTTAGCTCCTGCCTTACATAGTTTTAACCCGCTCCAATTTTTTTGTTCTCCTAATAAGGCAGGATTCCTTTTCAGCGATTTGGCACAATAATAGTTTAGTTTTAGGGAAGAGCGAGTGCATTATACCGCATGCTATAGTAGTCGCCTTTACGTAAGCGTAGAAGCATCCGCATATACAGTCCACTTTAGTTAATATCTCGCGTAATAGGTTTAAGGTTCGACCGGGGAACTAGACTTCGGCAGCCTTAAACACGTGGCTCCACCATTTTATGGTCACTTCGAGCAGGATTTTGGTCGAATTGTTGAATTAATTAATTAGATAATGCACTCCAATTTATAGAATAGACTTAAATAGTGTTCGTTTAAATTTAAAATTTGATTAGGTACTCGCAAACAGAATTATTCGTTTTATAGCGCTCGTATTTGATTAAATTTAAAGCCTATTAAATAATTGAAACAGTGTAATAGGAACCGTTTGATACGCTTACCCACAATCTTGATAAAATTATTGAGTCTAGCAAATGACGCGTCACCTTGACTCGCTGCGCAGGTGTTCGATTTAATTACGTAATACGGCATACCGAGTGTCCATCCTTTATTGTTTGTGCGTTGTGAGATTAATTGTGATTGATATAACTTTATTATAATAGTTTAAAATGGCAGTTAGTGGAATTGAAATCAAAATTAAAACACTTTATGCTAAGAGGGACATACTCTTTTCGCGTATGCAGAATATAAGTGATTATATAAAGAACATCCATATAGAAGCAGTGCGGGAAACTTTTTTGACCGAAATCGAAACGATAGATTCTTTACGAATAGATTACGAAAAAATATTAGACCAAATTAATCATTTGGAATTACAAATCGACCCGAAATACATAGTGAACTACCAACCGCTGCTGGTATTCGAAGATATGTTGTGTCGCGTGAAAAGAATTGCGAGATCCCTATCTCAAAACGAAGCAAAGCCGGAAAAACAGGTACGTCCAAGCGACTCGATTAGGTTGCCGCCAATAGATATTCCGGTATTTAATGGTGATATTAAGACGTGGCCCTTCTTCTTCAGTAGTTTTCAAAACAATATACACAATAACCCATCGTTATCGGACGCCGAAAAATTATATTACTTAATCAGTAAACTTAGTGGCAGGGCACAGTCGATCTGCTCTGGTTTTACACCTACAGCAAACAATTACTTATTAATATTCGAAACGCTTAAAACTAAATATGAAGATAGGAGAATGTTAGCTTCCGAATATTTGAACCAGATATTCGATCTTAAATCTATATCATCCGCGAACATCAACGGCTTAGAGCAATTTCTAGATAAATTTGTGGCATCGGTGGCTGCACTTAAGAATTTGAAATTTAATGATCTTATGGACGTGGTGTTTCTCCATATTGCACTGAAGAAGTTGGACCCCGACACCGTGCGTGCGTTTGAAATGGAGCATCGTAGCTCGGAGATGCCTTCCTTTCATTCATTAGCATCGTTCGTGCGAGATCAAATAAAGGTGATGCAGCGCTCTCCGAACGTTAAACAGGAGATTAAAAGGTGCGTCGACCGTAGACAGACTCAACCATCTAAAATAGCAGGGTCGTTAACTTACGTAACCGCTACGCCAACATCACTCCAGCATACTTGTTTAGTATGTAAAGATAGACACGGTAATTTATATAATTGTGCGACTTTTCGTAAATATTCACCAAGCGAGCGTTATAAATTAGTAAAGACAAACAACCTATGTTTGAACTGCTTAAGCGATAAGCATTTAGTTGCAAAATGCAATTCGAGTTCCGTATGTAGCAAGTGCGCCAGGAAACATCACACGCTATTACATTTTGAAAATAGCAACATAGCGGCGTCAAGTAAAGCGGATAAGGAATTCGCCCCTACTAAGGTCAACGATTCTAGCGGTCGACCTGGTGATGTCGCTCTGTGCTCATTGGCAAATATGGGAGCACAACCTCCTTCAACCGTGTTACTGGGTACGGCACGTATTTTGGTTAGGGATTCGCGTGGAAACGACGGTACACTGCTGGACAGCGGAGCCCAAAATAGCTTTATAACGCGACAATGTTGTCAGCGCTTAGGCTTAGTAATAAATAGGTCACTTTCATGTCCTGTAATTAAAGGCATCGGAGGCACTAGTAAATCGACACAGGGATATATAAATTTAAAAATTTATTCTCGGATAGATCGTAATGTTAACTTTGATATAAATGCACTAGTAGTAGATAGGGTCACTGAACGGTTGCCAACCGTTTCGGTTGACACCTCGGCAATGATTGAATTTAAGAATTTGACTCTGGCGGACGACACTTACGCCGTTCCTGGAAACATAGACATGCTCATTGGAGCATCGCTTTTCCCTTATCTTTTGTTAAACAATAAGGTCAGGGGCAACTCTTCGCATACCGCGCCTTACGCACTGGAAACCGTATTGGGCTATGTGATCCTTGGCTCCGCCCCCATCATAGATAGTATTTCGGCAACCTCTTATTGTGGTATGGCTGTCGAACCGCTCGAGTCGTTAGTCCGCAAATTTTGGGAGATGGAGGAGGTGAACGTTCCACCCATAGCTAGCTCAGATGATAGGTTATGCGAGGAAATTTACGTCCGCACGACCATTCGTGATCGCGACGGTAGATATAGTGTAGCGCTACCCTTTAAAGGAGATGTTTTATCTCTCGGCGATTCGCGTCAAATGGCGGAAAAACGTTTCTACAGCTTGGAGCGTAGGATGCTCGCTTCACCCCAGTTAAAGGAAGCTTACGACGGCGTCATTAACGAATATATAAGAGAAGGTTACATATCACTTGTGGCTTCGAAATTAGATAACTACGAAGACACACCGTCGTATTTCATACCACACCACGGAGTCATTAGAGAGGACAAACTTACATCTAAGTTACGTGTAGTGCTCGATGCTAGTGCTAAAACTAGCACTCACCTGTCGCTTAACGATATCCTCTATAGTGGGCAAAATTTACAGGGCAGTTTATTTAATATAATAGTCAATTTTCGTTTGTTTAGTATAGCACTATCCGCCGATATTCGTCAAATGTTTCTTTGCATAGGGGTCCGTGAATGCGACCGTAGATTCCAACGCATTTTATATCGTTTCAACCCAAAGGAACCTCTAATGGTGTTTGAATTTAATCGCGTTTGTTTTGGTTTAAAGTCGAGCCCATTTCATGCGTTACGCACGGTGAGACAGCTCGCTCACGATGAAGGTCCCTCTTATCCTAAAGCTAAGAGGGCAATTAAGAGCGGATTATATATGGATGATTTTGTGTACTCGGTCGATAGCGTGGAGGAGGCAACCCTAACCACCGCCGAGGTTATAAGGCTCATGAAATCGGGTCAATTCGATCTTGTGAAGTGGACTAGTAATTCGCGTCCGGTTTTGGATACAATCCCACTATCACACCGTCTTTCGGCGATAAAGGAATTCGACGATTCTGATACACACAAGGTGCTCGGTCTATGTTGGTCACCAGAGTCCGACGTGTTTAGCCTTAAGGTAAATCCGCCCGTAGAGAAATGCACAAAGCGCACAATACTGTCATGCGTTGCTAGATTATGGGACGTCATGGGTTTCGTAGCTCCGGTGGTATTATACGCTAAGCTTTTAATTAAACAACTTTGGTTATTGGAATGCGACTGGGATGACTCGCCGCCTGACAGCATTGTTCGGTTGTGGCAGCGCTTTAGAGAGGAACTTCCTTTATTAAGAGAAATTAAAATACCGCGTCATATAAACGTAGATAGAAGTAGCGCCATAACAGTCGTTGGGTTTGCAGACGCCAGCGAGAAGGCTTACGGGGGCGTTGTATATTTCCACGTCCAGAATAATGGTAGAAATTCGATTAGCCTCATTAGTTCTAAGTCGAGAGTCTCCCCCCGTAAGGTTGTCTCTCTGGCGCGCTTAGAGCTTTGCGCAATATTAGACTCACCAAGCTTATTACCGCAGTTATCAGCGCATGTAGGGATAGAGTTCACATAGAAAGGATATTGGCCTTTTCCGACTCCACCGTCGCCTTATGCTGGGTTCATTCTTCACCCCACCGTTGGGATACGTTTGTTGCGAACCGAGTGGCCAAGATACAAGACGAGTTAGAAACGCGGAACTTTTATCACGTGTCCGGTACGGAAAACCCCGCCGATTGTCTATGCCGTGGACTCACCCCGATGCAAATAATGGACCACCCGCTTTGGTTCCACGGACCTGCTTGGGTTCACTTGGATCCCTCGCAATGGCCAATAACCGACTTCGAACCTTCGTCAGTGTCACAACCGCCGGAAGAGAAGAGACACGCTCTAGTGGCGAACGTTTCGAGTGAGGTTTCTCCAATCATTGCTTTGGCGAACCGCTTGTATTCTTGGTCGAAATTATTGCGTAGCGTAATTTACGTTTGTCGATTCGCGAAGCTGTTACCGCGACGTTCGTATGTCTTAGCATCCGATTACAACTATGCCGAGTCGCTAGTATTGCGTGAACTTCAACGTGCGCACTTCTCTGAAGAAATTAGAAGATTACAATCGAATAGAGCTTGTAGTCGCGCCTTTCAACGCCTTAAGCCATTTTTACAGGATGGGATTGTAAGGGTGGGTGGACGCTTGTCCAACTCGCAATTGAGTTTCGACCAACGGCACCCTATTGTTTTACCGCGTAAAGACCATATCATGAACTTATTAGTCGATTACCATCATAAATTGAACTCGCACGCTGGCCCCGACTTGTTGATGTCGATTTTGCGTCAGAATTATTGGATTCTTTCTGCACGTAGTTTAATACGCAATCGGGTGCACCGATGTATAGCTTGCTTTCGGGCACGCCCCAAGCCGTCATTTCCGGAAATGGCGGAACTTAGATCTTGTAGAGTAATACAATCAGTAAAGCCCTTCACGCACACCGGGTCTGATTTCGCTGGTCCGTTTAAGGTCACGCTCACTCGCGGGCGTGGTATAAGATCCACAAAGGCTTACGTCTGCATTTTCGTATGTCTAACTACTCGAGCTGTGCATATAGAACTCGTTGGTGATCTAAGCACAGCAGGCTTTATGGGTGCATTTAAAAGATTTCTTTCCCGCCGTGGCCCTGTAAGTAGATTGTATTCGGATAACGGTACGAACTACGTCGGTGCAAAACGTATTTTATCGGAACTACATGAGCTCTTAGCTAGCAAATATTATAATTCGGAGTTCGCTCACATTCTAGCCGAGAACCGCATTGAGTGGTCTCTGAACGTCCCAGCCGCGAGCCATTTTGGGGGCAATTGGGAGACTAATATCAAGAGTCTAAAGAGTCATTTATACCGAGTAATAGGAGATCAAATTTTGTCCTTCGAAGAGCTAAGTACGGTGCTCGCTCAAATTGAATGCGTAATGAATAGTCGCCCACTTTGTCGTACGTTGTCTAGTGACCCCTCGGAACCGCTGGCTCTAACTCCAGCACATTTTTTGAATTTAACGCCTTTAAAGTATTTGCCAGCCGCAGGTATGGATGAGAACAGACTTAGCATTTCCGCACGCCACAAATTATTAGATCGGTTAGTGCAATCGTTTTGGAAGCGATGGAGGATGGAATACTTGCATACTTTGCAGTCTCGGCAAAAATGGAACACAGCAACTGAGCCTTTAGCTGTAAGAACTGTAGTTGTGCTCACCAAAGAGAATACGCCGCCTCTCCATTGGCCGTTAGGAATTGTCGAAGAGGTCTTTCCCGGTTCCGACGGAGTAGTTAGGATAGCTCGCGTTAAGACCACGGTTGGGTCTTACTTGCGTCCGGTTGTCCGTTTGTGCCCACTGCCTCTTCCATAATTTAAATTAGCTTTCTAGATTAAATTGTAGTTGAATTTAAGTAATCTTAGCGTTAGTTAGTTATTTTGTTAGTTGATCTTAGCTCTAGTTGTATTAGTTAATTTTGAAGGAAATCCTTCAAGGGCGGGGGAGATTGTTGCGCGAAAAAAAAAACCATTGGATTATTATATTTGACGGTAGAGGTGCCAAGCCGCTTGTTCCTTTCCGACAAAACGATATCATTCATACCCTCCTCGATCCTCCATCGACACATCGGGGTGGTGGGGTGGGAGGGGCAAGAAGATGATTCTAGAATGTCACGTAATCATCGGGGCCGAGGACATATAAGGCACGCGCGACCGTTGCGCGGCCTCTTTCCGTCACAGTCGTCGTTGAAACCACACCGCTAGTAGAAACCGCTTTAGCCTGGAAGCAGTCGAGCTCCAGGAGAACCGCCTCACCTCGTGTGAGATATAGTCGCGCACCGCCTCTCTCCGGAGTGTTCCAGAAGAAGTTCCAGAAGTTGCAGCTATAGTGCTCAACAGGATAGAAGAAACCCCGGTGAGTCAACATTCCTTAATTTAGCTCCTGCCTTACATAGTTTTAACCCGCTCCAATTTTTTTGTTCTCCTAATAAGGCAGGATTCCTTTTCAGCGATTTGGCACAATAATAGTTTAGTTTTAGGGAAGAGCGAGTGCATTATACCGCATGCTATAGTAGTCGCCTTTACGTAAGCGTAGAAGCATCCGCATATACAGTCCACTTTAGTTAATATCTCGCGTAATAGGTTTAAGGTTCGACCGGGGAACTAGACTTCGGCAGCCTTAAACACGTGGCTCCACCACTATATATTATTACTGTTCGCGCCACTTTGCACTATCGCTTAACGCTTATAATGGATTCGTTAATTATTATCCAATAAGATTACTGCAAAGCCCATTTCCGGTTTCCTATCTACCGCTTTATGCCCAGCATGTGCATTCGTGTGTTAACGGGCTCACACAAGTTGAGAAGACACACAATCAACCGCACCGCTTATATCTCGCATCATCGCTCCCGCCCTTGTGTAATTTGGATATTGAATTATACAAGCATATAGTAAAAAGTATAGACATTTGCAATAACGCTATATTTCGTGATTATCTGTGAAGTTGATAAGTGTAAAGACAGCCGACAGCCATCGAGACACGAGGCAGATCAGCGGAAGTCCAGGTGGGTGCACATGCATTCCTTCACGTCCTTCCTATATCCCGAATTTAAGGGATTTGCAGTATCACGAATAAATTAAATTCCATTCACCGCTCGCATCGCGCTCATATACAGTCCACTATTCTATTTAAATTAATAGCCGCACCGCATAACATTATTTAATACATTTGAACCAGCAGTTTGGTGGTTGAAGGCCAAACGCCAAATCCACCATATATTTTTTGGTCACTTCGGCCGGGATTAAATTAACCTTTCGGCCCGGAGAAGTAAATTCATTTTTTTATATATTACAAAAAAAATATATACGTATATATTATTAAATCGTAATAAATTGTAGTTCTAATTATACTAACTACAATATTTATTTGTCCCGCATCGCTTATTACACGTATTATAATACCTTTGTAACGCATACCACACCGCTTCATTATTCCATTAATGATATTTTTCTTGTTGATTAACCGCCATCTTTCTAGTAACGCGAGATTGCTTCGTTCCCCAGTTAACTAATTCTACCGTCACTTATCGCAATAATTTTAGTCCGCATTTGTTTGTTGAAAATGACGACAAGAAGCAAAGAATCTAAACTGGTTTCGGATGAAGAAGTTAGTTTAAAAATTATTATCGCTAAACGTAATTATATTTACGAACGATTACAAAAAATTACGAGACCTCAAAGGGCGCATTTAATTCCTTGGACGAGCAGAATTTATTTCTTAGCATCGCTTCGAATATAGAACAATTACGTAGTGAGTTTCAAGAAGTTCTAGATAACTATAATACTAAACATTTAAAATTAAACCCTAATGCAGACGTTGATTACGAGGCTTGGAACACATTTGAAGATTTATATAGTCGTATTAAGTGCCAAATTACGAAAATATCCACATCGCCTTCCACTGTTACGTTAGAAAATAGATTTCCTACTAAATTAAAAACTTCACTTCCGCCAATTTAATTAATGTCATTTAACGGAGACATACGCCAGTGGTCCATGTTTTATCAACAATTTAAGACATTAATTCACGACAATTTACAATTAACTGATGCCGAACGTGTTTATTATTTGGTTAACAAATTGAGTGACAGGGCGTTATCAGTTTGTACCGGGTTAGCCCCTACCGCAGAAAATTATTCCATTATTTGGAATGCGCTTATAAGAAGATATAATGACGAACGCACACTCGCATCTACGTATATTAACCAACTATTGAATTTAACACAGGTGAACGCAAACACAACAGGAGATTATCATAAATTTATGGACAATTTTGATGCTTCAATTAATGCTCTAAAGAATTTAAAATTGAGGACTTAGCTGATTTTTTGTTTTTAAATATTGCACTTAGAAAATTAGATCATGACACTGTTAAGTCATTTGAAATGTCTTGTCGCAAAATTAGCATACCAAACTACGCCTCTTTAGTACAATTTTTATACGAACAGAATAGGGCTATATGCCATACATTTAATAATTCGCATACTTTATCTACATCCAATAATAATCGAAACAAATCACTTTCAAATAAATTTAGTAAAATATTTATTAATACAGATCCTTCGCATTCATGTATCTTTTGTAAATCAAATGATCATGAACACTTGTATGTTTGTCCACGCTTTTTAAAATTAAATACACAACAACGTTACGATATTATTAAACAAAACAATTGTTGTATTAACTGTTTAAGTAATAAACACTCGACTTCTTTTTGTAAATCGAAGCGTAAGTGTATATACTGCGCGCGGCGCCACCATTCTTTAATTCATTCTGACCCGAATCAGAATGGCTCTAAGACTGCTTTTCGTAGTAGCAATACGTTACACTCAGAGGTTGTGCAGACGCGTAACGCTAATGCATGCAGCGCGCATTCGATTAATTACCGCGCAGTTAACGATAAGGTAAATTCTTCTGTCGCTCACAATTCGAATACGGAGGAAAATAGAAAAACACTTACCTCTTCATGTAATATTTCTCGCGATTATAGTACTCTCCCACGCTATACTACTTTATTGGGGACTGCAAAAATAAAGGTCGTAGATAAATATGACAATGAACATTTTATTCGGTGTTTAGTTGACCCCGGATCCCAAAGCGACTATATTACGAAGGATTGTTGTAAACGCTTATTTCTTTCCGTTTCGAATAAAAATCGTTTTACCGAAGTACACGGGATCGGTGGTGTGTCTCAAAAGATTTTAGGAGTCACTTCACTGCAGTTCACGTCTCGTTTTAATGATAACAAATTTTATCATATTGAACCATTAGTTGTTCCGATCATCACGGGTCAGTTGCCAGATTCGATAGTAGATGTTTCAAAAATTCACTATTTAGATAAAATAAGCTTAGCAGATGATCAGTTTTATCAACCTGGGTCTATAGATATTTTATTGGGGGTTAATACCTACATAAAACTTTTGTCGCCTGAAAACTTAATTCATTCGCAATGGCCTAGTGCCATAGAAACATCACTCGGATATATTATTATGGGTGATGCTGAAGTCGCTATATCACATCATTCCCCGCGTTCATTTGTTTCCTGTTCTTACGATACAAATTAAAATCAAAATTGTCTTAATGATATAATGGAAAAATTTTGGAAAATTGAAGAACTTCCGCAAAAAATATATTTGAGCCGTGATGAGCAGGAATGTGAAGACATTTATACTTCTACTACTTACCGCCAAAACGACGGACGGTATGTGGTCGCCCTGCCATTTAAGAAAAGGCCCGACATATTGGGTGACTCTTTAATGAATGAAAAAAACGCCTCTTACTTTTGGAAAAACGCTTTAACAAATATCCCGATCTTCGCGATCAATACAATGTTGTTATAAGGGAATACATTAATAAGGGTATTTTATCCGCTGTTTCTGATAATGATTGTATACAGCCTTCTTTTTATTTGCCGCATCACCCTGTCGTACGGAATGATAAAAGTACAACGAAGTTGCGCATCGTTTTAGACGCTAGTGCTAAGTCGGATAACGATATTTCTTTGAATGACATTTTGCACACCGGGCAAAATTTACAAACAGACATTTTTAATATTTTATTAAACGTTAGAGTTTATCGCATCACTTTCTTTGCAGATGTTAGGCAAATGTACTTGTGTATCGAAGTCCAAAAATCACATCGCAGTTTTCAACGCATTTTATATCGGTTTTCTACAGAAGAAACTATACGAACATATGAATTTAATCGCGTCACATTCGGATTACGCTCTTCCCCTTTCCTCGCACTTCGCACTTTACGCCAGTTAGCCGCTGACGAAAGGGAGTCCTATCCCCTTACTGCTTCTGTAGTGGAAAGGGATATTTATATGGATGACCTCGTTTCCTCCGCGCCTTGCGTCAACAACGCAGTCAACACCGCCACTCAACTTATCCAAATGTTTCGCCGAGGTGGATTCGATTTGGTTAAGTGGACAAGTAACTGCAAGAAGCTTTTACAACATATACCAGCATCACGTCGTCAACAAGACTCGGTATCATTTGATGATAATGACATTTTAAAAATTTTAGGCCTTTCTTGTTTCGCCGCCACCGGTCACTTGTACCAAACGCGCCATCCTCTCCGCAACCGCTCGCTTGTACGATGTTTTAGGACTCGTCGGTCCAGTAATACTTTACGCCAAATTATTAATTAAAGCCTTGTGGGTTCTTAAACTTAACTGGGATGAGACTCCACCCACTAATATTGTCAATACATGGCAGCGATATATATCAGAGTTACCTTTAATCTCACATTTACAGATTCCACGTCATACCGGCGTAAATGAAAAATCCCATGTGTCGCTACTAGCCTTCGCCGACGCTAGTGAAAAAGCTTACGGGTGTGTCATCTATTCGCATGTTGTTAACGGAAATAATCCCCCAATTATAACGCTCCTATGTTCTAAATTTCGGGTGTCCCCATTA
Organism: Parnassius smintheus behrii; assembly: GCA_036936625.1. Taxonomy (NCBI): domain Eukaryota; kingdom Metazoa; phylum Arthropoda; class Insecta; order Lepidoptera; family Papilionidae; genus Parnassius; species Parnassius smintheus. The sequence continues at coordinate 21,480,200 of JAUPFT010000014.1, forward strand.
AAGGTTATAACTTTAGCCAGGCTTGAGTTGTGTGCCTTGGTTTTGCTCGCTAAGTTAGTACGCACCGTTTACGATTCGTTGTCATTGAGGCATACGATCGACAACATTTATGCGTTTTCAGATTCGGAAGTCGCGCTCTGTTGGGCGTGTTCTTCACCGCATAAGTTCAACACCTTTGTTGCTAACCGTATTTCGCAAATACAGTCCTATTTATTACCGGATAACTTTTACCACATCGCCGGCTCGGAAAATCCTGCAGATCATATTTCGCGTGGACTGTTACCTTCACAAATTTTAAATTGTGACCTTTGGTTACATGGGCCTTCGTGGGTTTCCTTGCCGTTTAAAGAATGGCCTGTACAAAGGTTCGCATCAACTCATATCAGTTTACCAGAAGAAAAGACTGTGTCGCTTGGAGTCAGTGACATGGAAGAAAACCCATTTATCTCGTTAAGCTTAAAATTTTCTAATTGGAATAAGTATTTACGATCCGTTGTTTACGTTTTAAGGTTTTTAAACAAATTACCGCGCATAAATAAAATTATAACCGCATCCGACATAGAGATTTCTGAAATCACAGTTATTAAAATTGTGCAAGGCATCGCTTTCGCCGAAGATATAAAAATATTAAAAAAGGACAACTATGTTCATCAACATTACGAAGGTTATCGCCATTTATCACGGACGATGTACTTCGAGTAGGTGGTCGGTTAGATTATTCGTCTTTATCGGATTCCCAAAAGCATCCAATATTGCTACCAAAAAAGGGGCATATTGTTGATCTTATAATTGATTATTATCACTATAAACATTTCCACGCTGGTCCTCAGTATTTACTTGCTGCATTACGGGAGAAATATTGGATATTATCAGCTCACCGTGTAGTGAGATACCGCATTCATAGGTGTAACATTTGTTTTCGACATAAACCCAAACCTATTTACCCCATGATGTCTGCCTTGCCTGCTTGCCGCCTAGAGCAGTGTAATGCGTTTACACACACAGGTGTGGATTTTTCGGGCCCACTTTATATCACATTGACGCGTAAACGTGGTATACGAAGCCAGAAGGCTTATTTATGTTTATTTATATGCCTCGTTACTAAGGCAGTAAATTTATAATTAGCATCTGATCTAAGTCCGGCGGGTTTTTTAGACGCTTTTAAGAGATTTATCTCTCGTAGAGGTCCGTCTCGATTTATATACAGCGATAACGGTACTAATTTTGTCGCCTCGCGTTCATATTTACATGAATTACATGGATTTTTAAAATCAGAAGAATATTATAAGGCATTCAGTCAGGTGCTCACTGATAATCGCATTGTTTGGAAACTCAACCCTCCAAGCGCTCCACATTTCGGGGGTTTGTGGGAGTCCAATATTAAGGTTATAAAAACCCATTTGTTTCGCGTAATAGGTAAGCAAATCCTCACGTATGAAGAAATGCTTACTACTCTTTGTCAGATTGAGTGTATCTTAAATTCTCGCCCGCTTTATGTATTAAGCAGTGATCCATCGGAATCTACCGCACATTTTCTAAATTTAAAACCACTTGAATGCTTACCAGCTGCAGATTTAAGCAAGGAACGTATTAATCTGTTATCACGATTTTCTTTAATAGATTCTTTCGTTCAGTCCTTTTGGAAACGCTTCAGATTCGAATACTTACATACATTACAGAGTAGAGTGAAGTGGAATAAGAACTCTACTGCCATTTCTGTAGGGACGATAGTTCTAATAGACGTGGATAATACTCCACCGCTTCAGTGGCCTCTAGGCGTTGTCACCGAATTGTTTCCCGGTAAAGATGGTGTGGTACGCGTTGCGCAATTTAAACTTAAGAATTCCACTTTAAAACGCCCTCTTATCAAACTGTGTCCTTTACCAACACAGTGATTAATATAGTTAATTTTACATTATCGTTTATATATTTAGTTTAATTCTTACGTCATAACGTCGCTTCATTTCGCTACTATATAAGTATTTATCTATATATATATATATATATATATATATATATATATATATATATATATATATATATATATATATCTATATTTTTATACTTTACTTGCTAGTTGAGGATACCTCAAGGCCGGGGGGGGTGTTCGCGCCACTTTGCACTATCGCTTAACGCTTATAAGGGATTCGTTAATTATTATCCAATAAGATTACTGCAAAGCCCATTTCCGGTTTCCTATCTACCGCTTTATGCCCAGCATGTGCATTCGTGTGTTAACGGGCTCACACAAGTTGAGAAGACACACAATCAACCGCACCGCTTATATCTCGCATCATCGCTCCCGCCCTTGTGTAATTTGGATATTGAATTATACAAGCATATAGTAAAAAGTATAGACATTTGCAATAACGCTATATTTCGTGATTATCTGTGAAGTTGATAAGTGTGAAGACAGCCGACAGCCATCGAGACACGAGGCAGATCAGCGGAAGTCCAGGTGGGTGCACATGCATTCCTTCACGTCCTTCCTATATCCCAAATTTAGGGGATTTGCAGTATCACGAATAAATTATATTCCATTCACCGCTCGCACCGCGCTCATATACAGTCCACTATTCTATTTAAATTAATAGCCGCACCGCATAACATTATTTAATACATTTGAACCAGCAGTTTGGTGGTTGAAGGCCAAACGCCAAATCCACCAATTATTATATAAAAAAATATTGTAATAATAATAAGTTTTAATGGGATAAAGGAACAATTGTGAAAAAGTTGGTAACATGTTGTTTATTGTACAAGATGATATAACTTTAAACCTAGTTCGAAAACATGTAGATAAAATTATTAAAACAAACATTAATTTCAGTAGGGACTTTTATAATAAGCAACGCTGGGATCACCCTTGCGATATGGAATACCCAGTCATAATAGAAATAAATGACGCCATACCATTGCCACCACCTCCACGGTCTCTTCCGCAATCACCTGTGTAGGAGCCGTACGCGCAGACGTCAGCGCGACACTTGCCATCAGACGTGCCATCACCGTTGCAATCTGAGAGAATGCTACACGACGTCTTGGGGAGAGATGGGGGCAATGAACATTATGCGGCATCACACACTCCCACTGACTCCGAGTATGACCAGACGCCGTCAAAGGTGACGATAACAAGGGGAGTCCAAAGACCCGTTTTCCGACGACAATGACGAGTTTTATGAGGTCGAAAAGAGTAACCAAGACGAGGTTCCGGCACATCGCAGGGTGACTCGTCAGCGCCCCAAAATTAATTATAAAATATTTTATTAGTCTTGAATATTAGGGGAGGAATGTTATGTATGTATGATGCGACCGCTATTGGAAATATATTCAGTGTGTCACCAGCTACAGCGCGTTTCACTCGTATTCCCCGCAACACAATATATAACAGTAATCAACAGTTATTAACTGATAATTTAAGAATATGTGTACTTTTTACTGAAAAAAATATTTTTTTCTTCGAACGTAAACGACCATTATACTTCCTAACCTTACATTTATCTCTATTGTTAATTAAAAAATACATTACATTCATTTTAGAACTGAAACTATGTCTACATTAAGAACTTAGACCAGAGTTAACGTTACAATTATCGCAAGCCACTTCACTCACTCCTTTCTCAAAATTAAAGAAAAAATATACCTTATTTTTTGAGTGACGCTCGGGTTGCCGTCCATGTGTCAAGATTAAAAAAACATGAGGTGTAGAAAATGTATGGGAATGTGTGATTTTTTGGCTTTTTATTATAAATATGTTGATAAAAATAAAGTAAATTTATTTTATGAATGAATGATTTACTTGTTTGAATTTTCACGAATTATGTACAAAATACTGTTAAAGATTCGGTTGCCCAACTTTGAAATTGGCTTTATAAAATCTCTTAGGTTGTATTCAACTTAGATATCTACAGAGTAATAGCAAATAATTTACCAATTCAAATGACATAGGTTTTATACATAGCTTCCATACAATATTGTAGAGAAATTACTAATTTAATCGCCACACGCCGATATCGCGGAAATTACCTGCTAAGCCCTTAGCAGGCGCGACATATTTGCGAAATGGCTGGCCGGCACACGGGGTGATTGGCATTTACACCTTTACACCTAAATCTACTTTTATCTTTTTCAACCCATTTTCTTTATCCTTTTTACCCATTTACACCTAAATCTACCCTCAACGACGAATCATAACGTAGTGCGTTTTCACCCATAATAACTAAGATGAAATGCCTCGTTACTACTCAATATATGAAAAAAAAAACAGCCAAAAGCGTGTTAGGCCACGCTCAGTGTAGGGTTCCGTAGTTTCCCGTCCGTCACAATAAGTGTTCCCACTTATGAGTTTGTACAAAAATTGTTGTTTCCATCCAAGTTCAAAATGATTTTCCTAGAAAGTCCTTATAAAGTTCTACTTTTCAGATTTTTTTCATATTTTCTAAACTTATGTTTCAAAAGTTAGAGGGAGTAAAAAACAATGTGCCCCCCGCACATTGTTTTTTACTTTTGGAGCGATTATTTCCGAAATTATTGACATTATCAAAAAATTATTTTAGTAAACCCCTATTCATTTTTAAATACCTTTCCAATAACAATATATCACACGTTAGTGTTGAAATTTAAAAAAATCACTTCTCACTTTACATATAGGGGGGCTACCCTAATATAACATTTTTTTCCAATTTTTATTTCACCACTTTGTCGGCGTGATTGATACACATATTGGTACCAAATTTCACTTTCTATTGCTAACGGTCACAGAGATTAAGCGAGGACGGACAGACGGACAGACAGACATGGCGAAACTATATGGGTTCCTAGTTGACTACGGAACCCTAAAAACAGCAGCAATATACTAAATTTTAAGCTGGTATTCTGTACGAGTTGTGTTCCTCCCAGGTCGAACTAACCCATTCGTGCTTTAGCCATAAAATACTGCAACATGGCTTCAACACGTTAGAGAAAATACGAAAGTTCCGTCTTCTGTGGCGCATTTATATAAAATACTAAAGTGACCAATGAACAAGCACACCGGCCGGTAAATGGCTACTGCCAGACATTGGAATCTACAACCAAATTTTTATGATACTCTAATTTTAATGTTAGGAGAGATATAAGACCACAGGATATTTTTACATACTGATAACATTTAAATATGATTATAAAATGAAGTTTTATTCAAAAAAATCATCAATATACAATAAGCAAAATAAAATAGCACTTAAGACTCCAATTTTAAGTCATTATAACATTAATCCACGCTGCAGCTACATAATTGCATCTGCAACTGCATGATTCTACCGAGCAAGGAGCACGCTCTCACAGAACACCGATGTAAAATAGCCGCTTAATGCTCTGTTTAGTACGGTGAGTGTAGAGAACCAGGGACCCTTGTTTCTGGATACGAGGCATTCCATCAAAGTCCTCAAGGGTGATGTGACGGTGGGTAGGACGGACGGAGGCGTAAGGGTAGACACAAAAAGTAAAGGTACGATAGTCTTGATTAATTCGAAACAAGTTCAACAAATGAGATATTAAAGTTGCAGCCTATATATGTCCCACTGCTGAGCACAGGTCTCCCCTCATATCTGAAAGGGCTTCAGGGCAAGGAAGTGTCCGCCGCGCTGCCTCAATTCGTGTTGGTGAACTTAACATGTTTTAAAAATGTTTTCCTTCATCGTCAAACACGTGGTAAATCAGCACTTAAAATCGTAATTTACAACAATTTCATTAGTATTGGCGGGGATCGGGGGAAAATTCACAGTGACCGCTAACCATCTGAGCTACCACGGCTCTCATTGGTAGCTCAAATGGTTAGCGCGGATTAAATGGTAAATTAACGGCAAGTAAAAAAATGTGCCAGAATAGAATCTTGGAAGAAAACTCATGTAGGTCGTTTATTTCAATATATTTGTAGTTCTACTTATTCATGATTCTCGTTTGCTCGGCTCCGATGACGTGATCGGGAAACGAAACAAACTGATTATTCACCTCGGAGTTTACAGCGTCACGTTAAGTCATTGCCCTCTAACAGTCCATTTTCCTTCATTAGGGTAGATTTTGTTTTTGATTATTAGTCACAGTAATCAATAATTTACTCTTGCAGTTTTTGTCACTCAGTATATCTATTCCTTATCTATATGATACTTAAATCTACAGATTTGCTTTCTGACATCATCAATGAACGTTCTTAAAACAAAATTTATTTTAGAAATAACTTTTTAATTTTCTAAAAATTAGCTGATAATTTCATTATTATTGTCATTAAGGGTAACAAAAATGAAAATTAATGTGTTAAATTCATCCAACTATAGGTATAATTATTTTTTTTTACATCTAAGTAACGGGTACCCGCCATGTGCTACTACACTAAAAAAAGAAATCACATCGGTTGGATGGTTGGTCAATAAAACCTTATCGGACAAAAATAGAAACATTTTTGTGTTTTTATATTGTAAGATAGATTGTCAAACAAGCTCAAAAAAAAAAACAAATCGTGTTGATCATGAAGTTTTATTTTTAATTGAAAGACGTAAAGTAAAACTTAAAGTTCCCAATAATATGTTGTACAACAATTGATCGAGCTAGGGTTTCTTGCAAATTAAAGGAATTAATTAAAACAATTTGGCGTCGATATATTTGTTCCAAAAGTATAAATTAGAATATTGCAATCAAAAGCAAACCCTTATATTAGTTGGAAACGTCTATTAAAGAAGCTAATTATATGGCTAGCCTGTTGTGGCAGCTCATTTCTTATGCATTCAGCGCGCCTTAATGCCTTCATTACCAGTTTAAAGTATTAAGCAAACTTTGAAGCGGTGAGGCGTCTCAGAGATTTGTTTAAGTGGTTAGCACATTCTGAAAACAGTATACTAGAATCCAGAAATATGTACGCAAAATAATTTCGCCGTCAATTTAGTATACAGCATTAATTTTTACTTTGCTTTATTTATCTAATTATCACACATGTTCAAATCATTTGTTTAAAGTTGAAGTTACAGACTTTACAATCTGATGGTAAATGATGTTATATCTTATAGAAGTATTCTGTAATTATATATAAAGAAAGAAAACATGCAACAGCACAAAGAAACAAACATGAAAAGCTAAAGATCTACATAAGGTATATACTCTTTAAAGATGGATATATAGCCTAATAGTAAGTGTTGCGAATTTTTTATATACTGTAGTATAAATAATATAGTTAATATAGTTTTACCCACGACTTCGTCAGAGAATAAGTTAAACAAAAAACCTTCAGTAATAAGTTAAATAAAAAACTTCAAAAAATTTTCTCATTGGTGTAATTCATTTGGGCTTAAAGTTAATCCACTGAAGACTCAAGCCATTATTATTGGGAGTTCGAAATTAATCTCTCGGTTAACTTTGTCGCTGCTCCCGCCAATCATATTCGATGGGACACTTATCCCATACAGTGACAAAGTTAAGAATTTAGGCATTATGTTCGATCAGACTTTGTCATGGGGACCGCAAGTTAGTGAAATAAGTAAAAAAATGTTTGCCGCAGTTGGTTCACTTCGAAGATTACGCAATGTTCTCCCCATTCCTACTAAAGTTGCGCTGGCTCAGTCTCTTCTTTTACCGATCCTTGACTACGCGGACACTTGTTATCTTGACCTAACATACGAGCAACTTAATAAACTTGAGCGGCTTCAGAATTATTGCATAAGGTTTATATTTGGGTTACGAAAGTATGACCACATATCCGAATTCCGCCTTAAGCTCAAGTGGCTCCCGATTCGTCTTCGCAGGAATACTCACATTCTTCATCTTCTTTACTGCATTCTGTTCAATTCGACCACTCCTTCTTATTTGAAAGACCGATTTATATATTTAAGTAGTTTACGATCTCAAAATAATCTCCTTCTAAGTACCCCTAGACATTCCTCTTCCTTCTATTCTAATTATTTTACGGTTACCGCTATACGACTATGGAATTCTCTCCCCTTACATATTAAAAAATCTAAATCTCTTCCTATATTTAAAAATAAATTAAAACTTTATTACCTTTCCTCTTAAGTTACTACCTGTCGTCATTCATTTTTTCTTTAATCATTTATGTTCTTCTATTTATCTTTCTTTATCATATTCTGTACACCCCTTCCGCTATCTTTAAAATAGTATCCTCTGCCCTAAGGTTGCCTGGAAGAGATCGCTGTTTTAGCGATAAGGCCGCCTGTTGTACCAATGTCCCATTAAATATATAAATAATGTAATATGTTCCTTGGTGTACAATAAAGTATATTTTACTTTTTTACTTTTACTTCAGATCTGCAAATATTGGTCCTTGGGCAAGTAATTCAACTACTGAAAAACTACTTTCAACTCGGTTTTCTGCTATTATCTCGATAACAGTGTGTGAACATGTAGAAATATTACGAATATACTCCATACATAACAATAAAATTGAAGTGTTTGTCTGTAGTATTGAAATAGTTTGTGAACGAAGGCGTTCTTTGCATGCCCCTAATACATTTTTCTATTCTGTCTGCGAAAGATTTTATTTGAGAAATTCAAAAATTGATAAAATAATTGTTTTTGATGTTTATCTTAAATCTAAATAACGCCACAATTATATATTCTACTCTTCCAAAGCTAGGGCTGGTCACTAGCTTCAAATATAAATTGTTTATTTATCATCATCGTCATCATAACAGCCTACCGAAACTCCTACTCGTCCACTCCTGTATATAGGTCTGACCATGTCATGTGGTATGTGGCAACATTTGCCATAGTCGCCACGCTTAACAGTAGATTGAAAATCACAATTTTTTTAGCTTAATTTTTTCTTAACGGTCAGCCGCCGTAGAGTCTACATCACCAGAGGATGCCTCGTGTAGAGGCGGAACACATGTCGTATTATCGTCGATGGTGTATCTTTCCTGGAATGTGTGTTGGAAGTAGTGGTGTCGATAGTAGTGGTATTGTTAGTAGTGATGCTGGGACTAGTGGTGACGGAATCAGTGCACGCAATTGAGGGAGGGTTGGAAGTGCTCTTCAATCCAGGTAAGACACATCATTATATTTAGTTAGCGGAAGATTGCAAATTAATCAATATCTTTACTACATTTTTGATTTTAATAGTTAATAGGGAGTCGCTGCTGCCCATCTCTGGTTCCATTTCCGTCTGTCGGCCCTTACGAAGCCCACGGAACGATATAAGGTAGTGGATGTTCTCACGCCGCCACTACACAGTGCACTCAGATCATTGAAGTAATGTGTACTTACGTACTAGAACAGCTATCTCAAACAAAAACGTGCGCTACTCTGTGTTCGCGCAGTTGTTTTTTTATCATAGAATAAACATAGGAACAATGATCCGTAGGTAATAGTAGATTGTATTGTTAAATAGGTAAATTATATCAAGAACAATATTTAAATTTTGTCATTTATTTTGTATATTATATTTGATTATTTAATATAATATTACATAATATTATATCACAATTACATTTTAATGATATTTTTATCAGAACATTTTAAAAGGTATCTATGTCAAATATAAAAAAACATACTAAATGTGTGTTTAACAACATTTATTAACATAACATTTAAATTACAAATATATTTATTTAAATTAAAATAAGAGTCGTTCATAAATGCTGTGCACGCGAGATTTAAAAATGGACGAATTTATTCCACTTTGACTTTGATATGAAAACCTGAAAATAAAATAAAAGAATAATAAACAGGTTTAAACATGAAAAATTTAGCCTAATAACTTATATATGTTTCTATAAAAAATGTGTATAATAATATATTCGTCTTATACTTAAGTACCCACAGAAATGTCGCATATGAACTTAATTCCATAATCTATATTTCATGACACGAGATGGCGTCTTAGGAATAATTTGTGTTATTATTAATCTATAATACTTTTTTTATTGATTAAGTATCTTATTAACCGATGAAAAGTAATTCATCAGACATTTCTAGAATTATTTGTGCAATATCTATATACACACGACGGCATATTTTTATCTAGAGATTTTTTTAAATCAACACAACACGTGACAACTCTACAAGCGCCTAGCTAGTGACTGATTAAAGTGCGGTGTATGCACCGCAGTTGAGTGGAACATAGTGGCTGAATGCAGTGTCGCCTCTAGTACGTAGTACGTAACACCTCAATGACTCAGATCTATTATTTTTACGTAAAAAATCTCGTAGGAGTTAAAATTTTGTTGCATTATGGCATTGATGTAGAAAATTTTTAATCGATTTTGCAATGAAACTTCAAAGATAAATAATACTAATAGGTCTTGACCTATAAAATTGCCGATCTACAGTACTGGCAATTTCAAATTAATATAATTTTTGTTTTGATAAGAATTCTTATTTCAAATTATTTTTATTTTCAAAAATGGAATTACTTTGTCAAAATTAGTAATATGAATAATATTTCTTATTGGATATTACATCCTAAAGATTAAGTACACACGAAAACAAGAAATAAAATTTGTTTATTTTCTAGCGTCATATTTTCATAAAAAATAAAAATATAAATTTCTTTGCAACTTTCCGCTAAACATATAAAATGATGTGTCTTACCTGGATTGAAGCGCACCTCCCGCCCTCCCTCAATTGTATACACTAACTCCGTCACCACTATACCAAGCACCACTACTCTCAACACCACTATTCCAGGCAAGACACACCATCGACGATAATACGACCCGTGTTTCGCCTCTACACGAGGCATCCTCAGGTAATATAGACTCTACGGCGGCTGACCGCTAAGTGAGCGGCGAGTCGAAACAGTTGCTATTTATACACGCTGACACAATCGCTCCCTACCAAAGTAGCGAGTGACCGCGTCGTGCGATAACAAACCTGCCAACAGTTATTATTATTGTTATGATTATTTTTAAATACTATTATTATTATTGTTTTGAGTGACCGCGCCGTGCGATAACAAATCTGCTACTAATTATTATTATTGTTATGATTAATATTTTAAATACTATTATTATTATTGTTTTATTGAAATTATTATTAAAGATTGGCCTTAAAGATGTTTAACAAAGGTGAATTAGAAACATTTGTTTGTTCATTCAGCAGTGTATAATTACCATTATTACTTTTTAAAATCTCCAACTGCTCCAGCACACACAGTCGCAGCCCCTTATTACAGGTATGTAAGACTTCAAAGGAATGGTCGCTAGCTAGATTGTGTCCAGTGTCCAAGAGATGTTTAGCAAAATGGGATTTATCAGGATTGCGATTTCTGTACGCGGCCATATCGTCCCCGTAGAGCGAAAAGTCATTAAGTCGAAAAATCGTGTTTCGAGATAATGAGAGTTAAAGTTTTTGAAAATAAAAATCGTTATAACATTGGCTTGTCTTTACATATCTTTACGTTTTTAGCTTTAATATGAAGGAAATAAAATAAATAATATACTATAAGAGATAAAACACGTGAAAAAATCTCTAATAATTGAGAAAAGCTAAAAACATTTAAGTAATTAATTGTTTTCTATCAAATATATGATTTAGTTGCGAATTAGATAATTTTCGAACGTAGTTAGTGACTTGTCTCTCAGTTCTAAATTATTTTGAAGAAAATTAACTAGACTTAAGTAAAGTCGAACTTACTATTAGGTGTACAAAACATGTATTGTAAATACTACTTAACTGAATATTCGAAACTTGTATGTTAAGTTTTGTCTTAAATATAACATGATTAAGTAATGAAAATATTGTAATATATTCAATCAAGATTTATTGAAGCTATTATTCGAAAATATCAACCGAAATCAACAAAATACAATTAGTGTTAAATAAAAACAAAAAGTGCAACAACCTCATGCACACAAACTGAAAAGTGATAGAACTAGTAGAACATAGTTATTAAAAAAATAGATTTCAGTCGACTACTTCTTCTTCTCCCTCCTCAGTGACGTCTGGCTCCAAAATTCTATCTACTACGTCTTTACTTGTTGGTAAAGACTGATACCACAAGTGGAGCTCTTGTGGGATTATCCCCTTTGCACATAAATTATTGAGGTCTTTCTTTTTTGCCTCTGAAATAGGCAGCGGCTAGGAGTAAGCTGGTGGCAGTTTATAATTTTTCAATACTTGCATCAGTTCTTCTGTCCCTTGTCCATCCGTTTGTTCTTCTAGTTTCCTCCTCTTTCTAGTAATAAGTGTAGATTTTGTTGGACATTCTAAAATATTAAATTCTAGGTAGGGACCATCATGTTGATACCTAAACTTAACAAGACCCGGGTATTTTCTCTCGAAACGAAGACACTTAATTTTTAGCCATGTAATTTTATTGCCTTCTTTATCTCTGCTTGTATTTTTTGCTATTTTTTCATTAAGAGCTCTTACATCAACCATTTCCGTGTATTTTAATTCTTTAACTGTATAAGGTGGTGCTGAATCCCTGTTTCTTTTAGAGCGAGCACGTTCCATGATCGACTTCCAGTCAATCATGGAATAAACAGGCGTATGTCTTTGCTGTCTTTCTATTGCACTATGCATGGAGTCCACTTCCATGAGTTTGACCACTCTCTAAATATTTTTGCTCAATAACTTCCAGCTGCCCATCCATCCTTTAAATCAAATGAAACAAAAATGCCGCGATAAATTGGTTTCTATTTTGCCCAGCGCACGTGTCGCTATACTTGGTAATTTCTTTAATATTGGTTGGTATCTGACTAACCCACCAGTTAATTGCACTGGCAATTTCCACACTGCCCCTTTTACCATTAATTTCATTCCAAGCTATACAAAATGCTTCATGAGGTGGTTTCGACGTGTAAATTGTATAATTTTGTACGTTTAATTTTCTGGTGTAATATAAAATACCAACACCACTGACTGGTATATGCAAAGTAGACTGCATGTCTGCCGTTACGACTAGGTAATTGTCATCAATAGTAGACCGCTGTTTGTCCGATTCTTTCGCTTGCTGTGCTTCATTTTTCTTGCAATATGTGAATCATATTCCTCCTTCAAATGTTCTGGACGTCCGGCACTATCATAACGAGTGCATGTTACGCATAAGTCTTTTTTTGGGGTAAAAAATGACTAATTGAATTTAGACCCAAATATTGTTTTATAGACGTAAAAAGAACATGGTTCTTCATTTAATGTTGTTAGTTGCTCTTTATACAATTCGTACATTTTAGCGATTGTCAGTTTGCTCTCCAGGTACTGTCGCTTACTTTTCTTCCTGCAGTAGTGAGATTCGTTCCGGGGAAAAGAGTTTATGTGGTCAATGATCTTCTGTTCTGAACAGCTAAGCTGGTTTTGTTTACTGGGACTCGAGAACCACGCCCATCCTTCCCTGTATAGTTACCCAACTCATCTCTATATTTCAATGCTTCATTTACCGGTCCATTTGAAATGCTTAGAGCTTTTAGAAAAAAATCTTTGCAGACTCGTATTTTATTATCATTTTTATTAAAATAATAAGAATAGGTAGCAGTCCGGTTTTTTTTGCAGGGATACAAACTTTCATTGTTTTTATAGGCTGAGCCACCACTTTTTGATGTAAAAATTGTTTTTGTGCATTGAAATTTGTGATTTTCCAGTAGGCTTCACACATTTTTCGTCTTTCATCCTCAGAAAAATGATTTTGGCACTGATACCGGCATTTTACGGAGCACTTTATGGGCTTAGGTTTCTTTGCAGGCATGAGATAGCCCTTTTTACCCAAATAAGGCAAACCTTTTTGTTTATTAGATTTAGCTATGTTTTTTTTCCACTTGCTAGGATCGCTTTTTTTCCAACGCGTAGGTTCAATAATATTGTTTGAAGTAACAACGATTGGAACTGGTTGATCAGTTAATTATTGATAGTCTACAGTGACATTACCAGATGTATCAGAGTTGGAAGATGGTAAAGTAGATTGTTGAGGCACGGAATATTGTTTATTTCTTGATTGAAAGTCATGTTTAATGTTTATATGCTGAAAACATTCAAGCCCCCGACTATCTGCTATCTTCGAGCGCGACGCAGTAAATGTACTTTCTTCACTATCGCTCTCACTAGAAGATTTCGCAACATACACTCGTCTTTTCTTTTTGAAACATCTATCCTCTTCACTATCTGGAAACCATGAAACGCTCGAATCAGAAAACACTCGAACAGGAGAAGAACTCAGCTCTTCGATACCGCTTATTTCTGAATGTGGACTTTCACGAGACTTTCTAATTTCGGTGTAGTTTTGGTGTGTTTTACATGATACATTTTCTTTTCTGATCAAATTCTTAACGGAAATAATATCATGGTAGGTTTCAGCCAATAAAGGAGCGGAGTATGGTGGATTGATACTTGGTTAGATCTCTTTTTGGACTTACTATTGACGCAGATGGTGGAGCAGATTTATATAGATTATTGTTTTGGAACAGATCAAATTTCCTCTGGTCGAGCAGCTTAGATTCCTGAAATAAACAATTAGGAGAACGTTAGGTATGATAAATACTGATACTATAAAAATAATAAAATAATGTCCACATGTTAGACTAAACAAACAAATGCCAGAAAGCATCCTTATAAATACAATAGGTACATCTAGTGACACAACCTAGCACCTCTATTACGGGGTGCGAGAAAATAATAATTAATTAATAATTTCTGAAGCTACTTGAGTGTACTCATTTCTTTTAAGTCAAGCATTAAGAAAAACCACACAACAGGGCAAGTAATCCAAGAGTCAAATAAATAGGTAAGCAACACCCAAATAATACGTATCATAGTAATTACTTTCATCAAAGTCATCACTTCACGAAATCTATACGGACAGCAGATTCCTATAAAATAACATTATTATAATATTTATGTATGTAAATAACGTACATTAATAAAATTGAAACACTTTTAAAATACGATACACATCTAAAAGATACTTATAAACAAAATAAAAATATACTTAACACACTTACCTCTACAACAGTTTTTTTATTTTGATTCAATAAATCAATAATAAACTTAGCACGACTCATTGTTACACAGTGCGTTGTTTACGTAATTTTAACAACAACGAAAAACGTGTTTATGTCAGCTCACACGTCGCGCTGGTCACTGTAGCCGCGACAAACTCACTAACTCGTGGGCGAAATGTACCTTATTTGTAACAAAGTACGTCGAAGTTATATAAATAATAATTAAAAGACTTTAATTATTATTCGCAATAGATTTTATGTTCCATTTTTAAAACACAATAAGACATTAAAACGGATTGATGATTTTTCGCTTTTGTAGTATTGTACAAACCATTTAAAAAAAGAGTGAATAGTCACTAAGTCGAGTTAGTTAATTATCGCTTTTGTGTGTTTTAGCAAACTACTGACTTTGAAAACTTACTAAATAATTTTAATGACTTTTAAGACTATCTAAAATCTTATGTATGAATTGATAATACAAGAAAAAAAAGTAATTAAGTCGTTTTAATTTCGGGTGATGTAAATTTTCCATATGTATAATAATTTACTAAATTAGTTATTTCTCCCATTACGCTTTGAGATCCAAAGGGTGGACTTACTTATTTTTCATATTTTGTAAAACAAAAGCGTGGACAACTACAAAAATGACGGTAAGACAGATATTTAGCGAACAAAATGTTGATTTTAGTGACATTGATAAGTCATTTTAGCCATTTTTAGACTTAATGACTTTTCGCTCTACGGGGACGATATGTTCTTTATAGCGCGTTCCGAAATTGCGACTAGTCTGACCCACGTAAACGGCGTGGCATTCGTCTCATTGCAAATAATAAATAAACTTATTTGTGACCACTAGACCAAGCGGTCTAGTGGTGACGGAGTTAGTGTATACAATTGAGGGAGGGCGGGAGGTGCGCTTCAATCCAGGTAAGACACATCATTTTATATGTTTAGCGGAAAGTTGCAAAGAAATTTATATTTTTATTTTTTATTATAATGGATTTCCGCAAAGTAACGCCTGATTCTATCAATTATCATATTTTCATCCCATTTGAATATTTTTAGTCATCATGGATGCGTTAAAAATCGAGTAATTATGGAATATGAGTACCGTCGTGGTAGCAACGCGCGGCATGCAACATCAACAATATACGTAGCGAATATTACAAACGAACACACCACCAGTCATTAGTTTGCCCGCTTTCGTTCTAGAAACTTCTATCTGAAAAATGAACCCCATGTTCGTCCGCGAAATTTGGTCGATAATAACGAATTAAAGACGATTTTGGAAGCTGATGATATTCAATATATGGCTTAGGAAGGCAACAGGGGTGACCCGTCACCCCACCACTCGAAAAAAGTTTAAATATTTTGTTGGTATTGTTTTTATCTCTTTCTAATGGTCGATCTATTCTCCAATTGGAGTGAATGCAATCAGTTACATACGTCAACGTGTCACAGTAAGTTGTTATTTTTGTTATATTGACATTGTGATACTGTTACAAATGTTTAATTTCTGAGGTGAAAATGGCTTCGATTTTTGATGAACAGTATCGAAACTATTTGCAAGTTTGTAACTTTGTACTTTCAACAAAATAGTGTATACGTATAGTTCGGCTAGCAATACCAGATGTAGGCCGCTTCGATAATTCTATGGTATGCTGGATCAGCCTGCTGTCAATTCTATGTTGCTTTATATTGACGTTAAACATTAGAAAACTCCTGCCAACATGTTCCGAAGCACTTGTTTAAATAAAATAGGTTTACAATTGGCGCAACCGCACATGACGGACCATTTTGCCGCGAGAATTAGGAGTCACTTTATGAGATATTCGAAATATAACCCAGGACCCTCCTGAAGGTGAGCCCATTGCAAAGTTGCAGAAACAAATAAGCTATGCACGGTGTCGAAGAAAACGGGACAAAAAATCAAAAAATGTGCTCTGAACATCGCGAAGATATTTGCTTGATCTGGATTTAATGCAAAAAGAATAATACCAAATTATCAGTGCTGTAATAAACAGTATTTTCACATACCTAATTATATAAGCGATTGATCTCATAACAAATAATTTTGGTTCTCTCAAACATTGCAGTTTATTTTGAATTTAAAAAATATGGGGTGATACGTCATCCCTGTTGCCATTTGTGTATGCAAAAAAGTGTTGCCCGCCGAAGGTTAATTAGCAGCAGCTTTTGACATTAGATTCAAAATAATATAAGTCCATTTTCGGCAAATTGGCTAGGTAAAAAAGTTGACAAATGTATACCCCACGAACTCAATGATCGCCAGCACGAAGTTCGCGTAACAATTTCAAGTGCTCCGCACGTTAGTTCAGCACCTAAGCATTGCTCTAAATGAAAACTTACCTCTAGAGAAGTTGTCACTGTTTGGTAGTGTAGCGCCAGTGTGATTCATTACAGTTTCTTACCAAACAAGATGAGCATTACTGTAGATGTGTACTGTGAAGAACTGAACACAATGATGGAAAAGCTCATAAAATCAGCTTTGATCAATCGCTCGTCCCCGCAGCTCCTGCACGATAAGGCGCAACCTCATATGCACAACAAATGATCTCCAAGTTACAAGAAATGTGGTTGGAAGCTTTTCGTCGTCCGCCGTACTCATCAGACCTTGCGCTTATAGATTTCTACTTTTTCCAGAATTTAGATCCTTTTTGGCGACAAAAAATTCAATACCTAAGAGGGAGTACAAAATGCCTTTGAAGAATTTGTATCCTCCCTTACAGATGATTTATTCAAGAAGGACACCAATAATCTGCCACTGCGTTGGCAAAAACGCATCGACTACATGGGTGATTACTTTGATTAATAGTAATAAAAACTAAAGAAAAAATGACGTTTACTTATTTCACAAAATACGTTTTTGTACGAAATTTCAAACCATAAAGTTTTGTTTGAAGCTTTTATATAGTTAAGTTTAGTTTTAATTATCAAAATTTATTAAACATACTCGTTTTTCAATTTTTCAAAGTAAATTCTATATGTAACTTAGACCTCTCTTGACATTACTCTACATCTGTTTCTGAAATTTCATCACGATTAGACCAGCCATTATGCAGATTAAAAAGGTCAGATAGATAGATAGACTGACAGACTTACAAAAATTTCAAAAATGTTTGTTCATTTTTTTTTATAGAAGAGGGGGCAAACGAGCATGCGGCTCACCTGATGTTAAGTGACTACCGCCGCCCATGATCAACCGCAACACCAGGAGAATTGCGGGTGCGTTGCCGGCCCTTTAGAAAGGAGTAAGCTCTTTTCTTGAAGGTCCCCAGGTCGTATCGGTCCGGAAAAATCGCCGGTGATAAACTATTCCACAGAGAGGTTGTACGTGGAAGAAAACTCCTTGTGAAACGTACAGTGGTGGACCGCCAAGCATCCAGATGGTGTGGATGGTATCGGGACGTTTGCCGTGTCGTGCGTTCACGAAATTTGGCGGCTGGGATTAATCCGAACAATTCCTCAGAGCACTCCCCGTGATAGATGCGATAAAATACGCAAAGAGATGCAACATCTCTTCGCAACGCCAGTGAATCGAGCCGATCGGAAAGCACTCGGTCGTCGACGATTCGAGCCGCTCTGCGCTGGATGCGGTCAAGTGGAAGGAGCTGGTAATGGGGAGCCCCAGCCCAGAGATGGGAACAGTATTCCATGTGCGGCCGAACCTGCGCCTTGTGAAGTTGCAGGCGGTGTGCCGCCATGAAATACTGTCCCGCTCTGCTGAGCACGCCAAGTCTTTTAGAGGCCAATTTGACCTTCCCTTCCAAGTGACCACGAAACTGCACGTCACTCGATATGTCGACGCCGAGGATTCCGATACTGGCTGAGGCAACAAGGGGAGTGCCTTGAAACTGAGGGGATACGACAAAGGTGTTCTTTTTAGCGGTTAACGCGCAAACTTGTGTCTTCTGGGGATTAAACTGGACTAGATTTAGTCGTCCCCAATCCGAGACTCTGTTCAGCAAAGACTCGACTTCAGACACAAGTTTGTCCCGGCACTCGGAGACGTTTTCCCGAGAAATATTGGCTCGGCCGGTGTAAAGAGCATCACCAGTGCTGTCATCTGCATAGCAATGAATGTTGCGGGTATGCAACATATCATTGATATGCAGAAGAAACAGCGTTGGCGATAGCACGCAGCCCTGTGGAACACCAGCATTAATGGGCTTGCAATCGGAGCTTGCACCGTCTACAACGACCTTGATGCTCCGATCTGCAAGAAAGCTGGTGATCCAATCGCACAATTTCTCGGGAAGCCCATAGGAAGGGAGCTTCGAAAGAAGCGCTTTGTGCCAAACCCGATCGAAGGCCTTCGCAATATCCAAACTAACGGCCAATACCTCCCCCCTTGAACTCTACTGCTTCCGCCCATCTGTGAGTGAGGTAGACCAGAAGATCACCAGCTGACCGACCACGGCGAAAACCGTATTGGCGGTCACTAATCAGCTGGTGATCCTCAAGGTGCCTCATGAGCTGGCAGTTTACAATGGACTCCATTGTTTTGGAGAACAAGGAGGTGATGGCGATTGGCCGGTAGTTGGACGGGTCTGAGCGGTCGCCTTTTTTAGGGATCGGGTGGACGAAAGCCGTCTTCCATGATTTTGGGACTACGCCTAGGGAGTAGGAGTACCGGAAAAGACGCGTTAAAACCGGTGCCAACTCTGGAGCACACGTCCTCAGCACAATTGGGGGGATTCCGTCAGGCCCACTCGACTTGTGGATGTCCAGGGAGAGGAGTGCTTTGCGAACCGAGCGCTGTGTGAACTGCACTTCCGGCATGGAGCACTCACACCGCGGGGTGGTCGGCGGCGTACTCCCCCCGTCATCGAGAGTCGAGTTAGACGCAAAGAAGGAGCCTAGAAGATCGGCTTTCTCCTTTGCAGTATGGGCCAGTGAGTCGTCCTCCCTGTGCAGAGATGGAAGAGATGGCTGACAGAAATTCCCCTGGACAGCCTTGGCGAGAGACCAGAATGCACGGGTTCCAGAAGGAAGGCGAACTAGTTTCTCGCCAATTCTGCCTATTTTTATTTTAGTTGCATGCAATTAATGGCTTAATGGAAAACAGTTATTTTAATATAACACTTCAATTTTATTTATATTTATATGTATATATGTAAATATAGATAAAATAACATTAAAACTAAAAATAACATGAGAAATAAAACAGCTCATAGGCTTATAAAGTCGTCGTAGGTGGACGGTATATGAGTATATTTTTTACTATGATAACTTATTTATGTATTGTCTTAAAAGGAAACTCATTCAGAAAGAAGTCCCTGAAAATATGCTAACTTTATCTATCAACATGTTCAAAATATTTTTAACCAGTAAAAACTTTTTAACAAAAAAAATTAAACCGCCGAAAAAACAGAAAGCAAAAAATAATAAACCTTTTTCTTTTACCTTAATCACTAAGCTCTTAAACTAATGTAAGTATACCTAAGTATATATTTTAGTAATAATGTTGAGTTTTTTTTTAACCTTAATAAATATTTTCTTCAACTAATATAAGTATACCTAAGTAATTTTGAGTCGGCGCGAAACAAGCAAATTAATAGTATTTTTTGAAATGTTGATGTTTAGCGCTGAAGATTTCACATTGAACTGTTAATTTGATTTAGTTAGTTGTCGTCAAGATCCAAAAATCACCCTTGCAAAGCCGGGGCGGATCGCTAGTACCATATACAATGTTTCGTGAAGTCGTGAGTGGAGAATTGGAGTCCCTTGTAACTGGAAATGAGGAATTCCATCTTAATCCTCGGGGGTGACATCGCATCTATATTCTGATCGTAGATAGATGCCTACTTCTATCAGCCACAGCATCGACTTACCATAGTTTGTCCACCTTTATAATATATAAAAGCGTTAAACAAACACTTAAGCCAAGAAAATGTCAATTTTTTTATTTTAGATCAATGAGTTTGGAAGCTCTGACGTAAATGTAGAATTCTAATCTTTTGCTGTACGAAGCAAAACACTTCGTATGCTATCGACGGACGTTTATCATGGAAAGGTTAAATTCCATTTTGCATGGATCGGGTTTAATAGAAATAAGAAGTTGGAGGAACAAAATAATATTACTACAGGATACTTGAAACTGGATAAAGGATAATACTGAATTGTTTAAATTAATCCCAGCCGCCAAATTTCGTGAACGAACTACGCGGAACACCCCCCGATACCATCCACACCATCTGGATGCGTGGCGGTCCACCACTGTACGTTTCACTAGGAGTTTTCTTCCGCGTACAAACTCTCTGTTGCATAATTTACCGCCGGCGAATTTTCCGGACCGATATGACCTGGGGGTAATAGATAAAGTTTTCAGCCAAAGCATCCATTTACCGTCGTTTGTCCGATACGACCTAGGGACCTTCAAGAAAAGAGCTTACTCCTTTCTAAAAGGCCGGCAACACACCTGCAATTCCCCTGGTGTTGCGGTTGTTCATGGGCGGCGGTAGTCACCTAACATCAGGTGGACCGTTAGCTCGTTTGTCCCCTCTTCTATAGAAAAAAATCTAGGCACGGTTTGTGTTAAATCCTCGCTGGTAAGAAAAAATGAGCGTCAAAACATGAGTCACGCGCTGCAGAAGTGAAATATTATTAATGTTTTAATAAACAAACCCCATTTACTGGAAACGAGGCATTCCATCTCGTTCCTTAGGGCTAGTAACGCGTCTGCATTTTCATTTTTAATTGAAGTTGAATGTAGATGTCTATGAGCCCCAGCATCCACTTAACATCAGGTGGACTGTGTGCTCGTGTGTCACCCTTATACTATTAAAATAATTTTGGTTTTTAATTGAGACTAATCAGAAAGTCCAATCACCGGGTAGGATGAATTTCGTACAATGACCTCTTTGCGAACTGACAGTAGTCACAAACATTTTTGTATTAAGTGCGGTTCATATGTAATATTTGACGGGGAAAAAATATATTTACTAACTTATTAAATAAATTATTGTTAATATATAAATTATTTATTTTGATCTAAGTATAAAAACCGTTATAAAAATCGAGTTATAATTACTATTCTTTTAGTTACCTACAGAAAAAAGATGCTACATGTTGTAAAGGCAGACGAATCCTTATCAAACATGGCTTGACTTGAATCGCGTCCCAAGATGGAATGTCGTTCGTTTGTTATTTAAGAATTATTAATTACGTCAAGCAAGCCAAGGCTTTTGCGTCATGACTCAAGGTCAACTAAAAACCATAGGCAGGCAAGAACAAACTATACAGTCACAGGTAAAATGTTTTCAGTCCCTGAGGACGGCGGCCATTGCATCTCTGTCAGTGAGCGAAACGCATTATATATACGCAGGAACATTGATATCGCGGGAATGACAGAGTCAGGTAATAACAGGTTAAAATACGAAATTCTTCCTGCTTCTTGCTTGCGTTCGAAAAAGAAAACACTGTACACTGTATTCTATCTCATTCTCTCGCAGGCTAAATTCTGCAGCTGTATAGGAATTTCTTTTTAGTGTCGCTTTTTCGTTTAATCGAGTGTCAAATCATAATAACACTATAAATGTATCAATTCGATAAAATTATTAACTGCGTTATTAAGTGCTGATTTATTAAGTGTGAAAAATTTTTGAAAAAGTTTGGCATCATTCAATAGCGACATTTTTTCTGCTCAAAAAGGGAAGGGGCTTTAAAAAAGAGAAGATATTATGTGCCCACCAGTAATGTGTATGAAGACTTGTTAACTTACTTACAACCCTACTTTGGGTAAGTTTTGTACTTGTTTATTACTTTGGAAATTTCATATTCTTGCTTTATATATACTATTTTTTAAAAGACATACATATAAATATCCACACAAAGAAATAAAATTGAAGTGTCTCTTTGTGATATCAAAATAACAGCTTTTTACTAGATTCATCTGAAATTATATAAGGTACTTATAACAAAAGCTCCGGCTAATCCCCGAAATTTCGGATCTGAGACGTGGTCCTTCACTGCTGGCCGTATGAGGACGCTCAAGGTCGCTCAGCGAGCTATGGAGAGGGCTATGCTCGGAGTTTCTCTGCGTGATAGACTCAGAAATGAGGATATCCGCAGTAAAACCAGAGTGACCGACATAGCCCAACGGATTAGTAAACTGAAGTGGCAATGGGCCGGCCATATAGCTCGAAGAACCGATAACCGATGGGGAAGAAAGGTTCTCGAGTGGCAGCCTCGTACCGGTAGGCGTAGTGTAGGGCGACCCCCCACTAGATGGAGTGACGACCTGGTAAGATATGCAGGAAGTCGATGGATGCAGGTGGCTCAGGACCGTGCTTTGTGGCATTACTTGGGGGAGGCCTATGTTCAGCAGTGGACTTGTGAAGGGCTGTAATGATGATGATGATGATGATGAATCTCCAAAATGGCTAGACCGATTTTCAGCTCTTGGAACTATACTTGATAACCATCGCGATTTCAGCTTATTTTTCTAGCGGATAATGTTGGTTCCTTTTTTTATTGCGGACATTACATTATAAATTCTATCACGTAGAGAAACTCGTGATAACTTAGATCTGCCGTTGCGAAAAAAATCTAAATTAACTGGCCGCCGTGTAGTAGCGGCGTAAGGAAACCCTATACCATTTCATTCCCTGGCGTCGTAAGCGGCAACCGAAAAAAAATGGAACAGTCTATTGCTGGCCATATAACTCAAGGAATTGGTGTAACATGGACCTTTATCTTAAGACATATCCGTTGGGAGACACTATTGAGAACATTCAGCATAATGCTAAGATCGTCTAGTGACTATACGACTCGCGATCAAAGATGATATTGTATCCTTTCCAATTCATAAACTTCTTCTAATGCAACTGTGAAGTTTCGTGGTACTACGTCATTGTGTCTTACTATTCAAATACTTCAACACATCGAAATGCAATCAATCCGATGTAAACAAAGGCTTTTTCATAGTCTATATACGATGTACTCACGATAAAGTCAGTGCGCTTCAGCTGCATCACCACTTACCATCAGGTGGTATAGTAGTCAAGCTCTAGCTTATAGTAGCTAAAACTATGCAAGACAAAGTAGAAAATTGTATTGTTCAGATTGTATTGATCGGATTAATTGTACTCTTCGGTCTTTTGCATATTTTGCAAATCAATTACCTATAAAGAAACGAATTTTATTTATTGCTGATCAATCAAATACAAATTTACAATATGCTCTTCTAAAGATTAAAACATTTACAGTAGAAAAATCAGAACAAAGACCGTCTTAGGCCGTTGAGGGATTTCAGTAATTAACATGGGCATTTCAGTATACACAGGCGATACTAGTCGTACGTTTATTGAGTAGCGATTTATTGTTCTGAAATTGAAGTTATAAGTATTCTGTTAAGTTAAATTCCGACACGCTATTGTTTTATTTCGTTAGTTAATTACCACGATATTTCTATTACGTATTTAAACCTACCTAATGGTTTCGGTTCATATTCACCATCGTTATTAGAGTTTACAAATGTGTCTCTATAGTTTACAAATCTTTATTCATACAAATAAATAGGTTGAAGTGTATAATGTCAAAATAACAGCTTTTTACTTAATGCATTTGTAAGTATATACGGTACTTATAACAAAAATACATTTTTTAATATTTTGTCTGTTTATTTGTTTCAGCTAATCTTCGAAAAAGCTGGACCGATTTTGACGGGACTTTCACTGGCAGATAGCTGATGTTATATGGGGTAACTTAGGCTACTTTTATTATAGGAAAAGAACTAGGGTTTTGTGTAAAATAATTAAAACTAATAAAACCCAATCATTATAAATTATACGCTGACAACAGTCGGGGAACATCTAGTGCAATGATATAAACGTAATGTAAATATTTATTGTATTTTGGCATCGTAAAAGAATGCGTCTTCTCATCTTGTCTCGTGAAATCCTTAAGAATTTTGTTGGGGAATGCCAAAATTTTGTAGCCTCCAACAAATACTGAAGTTATTTCGTATTTATTACTGTATCCTTGAAAAAATACCTTGACAAACAAATGACAGCAACGTCTAAGTTGCGGTACTATTGTTATATTGACATTAGATCAATCTGAGAATAAGGGCTATATCCCTACAAAAGTAAATAAATAATCAACAATATTTCAATTATAGTTGAGACCCGCGTGAATTTGGGGTCTAAATACGTAAAAATTATAGCTTTTCGTTTACTGAATTTTTTGTGATTTTCTCCACTTAACTTACAAGTTTACTTCCGATCTCTAGCTTAGTTATTACTTCGATGTTATTGATTTTGACGAGGAAAAATGTTGTTTCCTACATCATTATTCTTTTTTATTAGCTCGTAAAATCCACAACTGAAAATGGGTCTCAAGGTACTTAAAATACTACTTGTGCACTTTTATTCCGTGACTCTCATATTCTGTTGGAATGTTAATTCGACACGTACTTTACGTGTTTTCCGCGGTACGGTGGTGAAGCAACACAAAGGCTGTCATCAATACGGCAAAAACTTAAAGCATTTTTCAAAAACGAGCTTACAAAACTGTTATAATATCTGAATGTATTCTACCAAAATTAACACGACAACCCGAGAGTTAATTGAAATATGATACTTATTTTAAATGAACATTATTCACCGTATCAAATTACAGACATAAGGTACAACACTCCCAATACTCATTTATCAGCGAGGTCGGTAACGATTCCGTGAATTGGTGTGTTAAATTTACTGACACCTTAAGATACGTCTCCCTTTACAGGGCAATTGGGAGTGGTAATGGTCGTATATTAGAGCCATGATTATGAGTTTCATTAGTGGTGAATCCACTAGCAATTCATGTAGAACGTGTCTATTAAAGCGACGTGTCTGTTTTGATAATTACCTTAATAAGTCTTTCTCGGCAAGGTAAACTATTCTATGGTTTTACTGTCTTTTTTCGCTTATTTCTGTAACGTTGTGATGGCAACGGGACTTAGTGATTGTCTTCAAGTCTCTGGTTCTTGATTTAAGTTGTTGATGAAGTTATATGTACCACGCACGAATCTATAGACGGTTTAAAATATTATGACTATGAGGCCCACCGTATGCACCTATGTCTAATATAATCGCACATCACATAATTGGCTGAAAGTGTAAAGGAGTAATTATCATTATAACATCACCTCTACAATGTAGCAAACATCGCGCATATATCTCAAAACTTGAAAACGAGATTGTACAACCAGTGCGTGTTGCCAGTGATGACTTATGGATCGGAGACGTGGTCTTTCACTGCTGGCCATATGAGAGGAAGACCAAGGTTGCTTAGCGAGCTATGGAGAAGGCTATGCTCGAGGTTTCTCTGCATGATAAACTTAGAAATGAGGATATCCACAGTGGAACCAGAGTAATCGATATAGTAAGCTGAAGTGGCAATGAGCTCGCCATATAGTTCTAAAAACCAACAACCGATGAGGAAGAAAGGTTCCCTAGTGGCAACCTCGTACCGGCAGGTAAAGTGTAGGGCAGCCCCTCACTAAATGGACTGACGAACTGGTAAGATATGCAGGAAGTCTATGGATGCAGGTGCTTAGGATCGGATTTGTGGCGTTCCCTGGAGGAGGCCTATGTTCTACAGTGGACTTAGGAAGGGCAGTAGTGATGATGATGAATCAAAAGAAAAAACGAACATTGATTTCTACAGCTGAACGTGGGATTACTACATGGATTGTTTCACAGTTTTCAGATGGCAAATGTTAAAATATTTGATTATCTTTTCGAATATCTTAAAAATATCATTATTCATATCCACAACTTTCATATTGACTCCAAAACAGTAATGTTTGTCGTTTCTCGTAGTAACTTTGACTATGGCTATTTTGATATATGAAATTTATTTAGTAATTTTTAAGTCAAAAATAGTGTTGCGCGCCTAAGTTGACGTCTGGCACTAGCACCATCTATAGTCGGGTAACAAAGCGAGGAGAGCTTTCCAGAAAATGACATGAATAATCTTTCTACTGACCTGTGCCATCTAGTACCGAATTGAAGAACTAAGCTTTCTAGAAGCCCTACACTCGAAGTTTCTGCGTCTGGTCGCTCGGCGCCCGTATTTATCGGAATATTCTGGATGTTTCGGTGGAAAATGTGTATTTAAAGGCGCTGCAAGACGCGATCGGGGCAGTATTGAATTTGGCGAGACAGCGAAGCTACGGAGCGAAATAAAGTGAATCAGTGTGATTAATTATTAGTGTTTTAAGTTTTGGTTGGTGTTCGGTAATAAAAGTGTAAATTTTGGTAATTCAATCGACAGTTTTTATTGTCATGAACTCAAGCTCGTAACAATAGTCTCTCTATTTTTATAATGAAAGTTTTAAATATTATCATCGAAAATCCACTTGTGCAACACTATCTGTTCTCTAGTACAATTAAATTCGGATAAATTGAGCAAATCGGCTTTATAGTACATTTAGCTGACTTAGCGTATATTGGGCTTTTGGCTATACCAAACCGATACAGTTGATAATTAGTCAATATTTACAGGACGTACGACGTTATATAAATAAATTACATACTGAAATATGCTATAAAATATATTGTTCTCTTTTATTTGTTTTTTGTAATTGTCTATCCTTCTCAATTCCCGATCAACGTCCTCTCCTTGATATTTTGAGACCCATATAGCTATTTTGAAAAATATTTATTAGGAGTAATATATCTCTAGAACAAATGAAGATATCATCTCTAAACCAATGTCATGAAACGCATAATTGCATAGTAAATACCTTATTATAACATATTTGATACAGTCGATTCTTGTTTTTAAGTAATAATATAAACTTGTAATCAGTCCCGAATTGCAATCATATTGTAAAAAATAAATACAAAGTAAAAATAAACCACTTTCTTTAGACAAGGAAAATAAGTTGTTATAAAGCAAAGAAAAGAAAATATTTCAGTTATAAGTCATCGTGTTCGTTTTATTTAAGTACAAATATAGAATATTTTAGAAAGGCAGTTATATTACGTTTCATGTTTTCAAAAGTGTATTTTATTTAGCTTTTAAGAGGGTTTTGGCTAGAGTTAATAGAACTTAATACCTAGGCTGCACTAAAAGTATAGGGAATGGAATATTTCCATTGTTCTTGTCATATTAAAATCTTTTTAATTAAAAACTCCTTTGGTTTTGAAAATCGAATACCATTTATTTATTTAAAAAAGATTCTCGGTCTTGTCACAAGGTTTTGTCAAACTTGTTTAGTCGTTGAGAAAATGGAATTGACTGAGAAAATTCAAGAGCGATGATTTATTATAACTTTCGAAGTGGTTTAACACAAAAACAGTGTGTTGACCGGATGATTTCTGCATTTGGTTATGAAGTCCCATCCAAAACCACAATTTATCGCTGGTTTACTGAATTTCAACGTGGACGTGTCAAGCTCAAGTGATGATCCCCGTCAAGGTCGTCCAAACACTGCAGTCACCCAAGAAAACGTTGATGGTGTGCGTAAGCTGATTGAGGAAGATCGACATGTGACATACCGCGAAATTCAGGCAACTTTAGACATTGGCATGAATTAAATACAAATAATCTTGCATGAACAATTAGGCGTAAAAAAGTTGTTTTCCCGATGGATACCGCATTCACTCCGTAAAGATCAAAAAGCGGCTCGCGTTACTTGGTGCGTCAGAACTCTCGAAAGATTCCACGCAAGATCCTCAAATGCTGTATACAACATTGTATCAGGTGACGAATCCTGGATATATGCGTACGAACCCGAAACAAAAAACCAGTCACGAGTTTAGGTGTTCGAAAATGAGTTCAGCCAATAAAAATTGTTCGTTCACGGAGTGTTGCAAAAAAAATGGTGGCCACGTTTGTCTCCAAAACCGGCCATGTTACGACTATTCCTCTTGAGGGACAAAGAACGGTTAATGCAAAATGGTATGCTAGCATTTGTTTGCCACAGGTTGTTTCTGAACTCCGTAAAGAGAACTGCAACCGCCGCATCATCCTCCATCATGACAATGCGAGTTCTCACACCGCACACAGAATAAAAGAGTTTTTAGAGCAAGAAAACATAGAATTATTAGACCATCCGCCGTACAGCCCCGACGCCCATTTTGGAGACCCCAACTTCCGAATGGAATGGTTGCTTCAATGATTGTTTCCATCGTATGGAAAAATATGTCAAATTTTGCGGAGAATACTTCGAAAAGCAATAAATACATTTTTAAATAGTAATGTTGTGTCACTTCCTTGATTTCCGAAATTTTCAGTGTACAATATTTTAAAAACCTGTCCCATGTGTGAGGGTAATTTTAGGTATCGTGTCGTATCTATATATGTCCATTCATTAAATCTTCTTCAAAGAAGAAATAAAATAATAAGCAGTAAAAAAGTTAAAGAATACGGAGGAATTATATCATCTAATTTCTTCACATATTCGCCGAAACGTATACTGCGAGACTCTGTATTCACAACCTCTTTTTAACCAAACTCTAATATTTTTTTCGTTGCTTGCCATGTATATCTTTATTATTATTATTGAAGGGGTATATATTGGGTCATTACATATGAAATTAGCGTTTTGTCGTACTGACCACTTTGTTCTGAAATATCTCTTCTTTGGTGAAGAATTCAAAATTCAAAGTTATAAATTCATTTAGCTTGTACATTTGAGTTTTGAAAACGGTCATTCATTTGTTTTTTCCTCATTATTTTTTTCTTTGGCGTCACTTATTACTGCCCAATGGAAAACATGAAATACGTTAGGGCACACTGAAATGACCGGAATAGAATATTTCGGATTGAGTTACAATAAAACCTTTTTTTAGAATTTAAATACTGGCCTCTTAGAATCTTAATTACATTCTAACAATTGAAAAAAATGTTTAAAAACAAAAACTATGTTGGTTTAAAGTTGACACATTATTAACAGAAATGGAGCTCACGCGTGAAACATTTCCGTGCCATAATTTATCACAATATTCGTCGCGGCTTATCTCAAGATAAATTTCACAGCGAACTTGTTTCGATATATGATGTTGAAGCACCAAGTCAAACGACAATATACCGCTGGTAATCCGAGTTCCGACGCGGTCGTGTGTCGATCAGCACTGTTTCTTCTGCAGGTCGACCAAAAACAGCGGTCACGTCTGAAAACATCACAACTGTGCGAACTGTTTCTTGTTTGTTGTTGTTTATTAGATGACCGTTATGTGACTTACGAGTAGATTTGTGCTGCTATCAGTATTGGAATAACTGCAATTCAGTCGATATTACATAATGTGCTGTGTGTAAGAAAGCTAGTTTCCCGCTGAGTTCTCCACAATTTTTCCGAAGAACAAAAGGCGGCTCGTGTAGATTGGTGCCGGAGTACTCTGCAACCCTTTAATGGAGGGAAGTCAAATGCCGTTTATAACGTCGTATCAGGTGACGAATCATGGATTTATTCATATGAACCTGAAAGAAAACATCAGTCAGCAGTTTGGGTCTTCGAAGATAAGGTCAAACCAACGAAAGTGGTTCGCTCACACAGCGTGTCAAAGAAAATGGTTGCTAAGTTTGTCTCGAAAAAGGGGCAAATTGCTACAATTCCTTTATAGGAACCCAGAACAATTACCACTGAGTGGTATATCATGGTTTGTTTGCCCGAAATCATTGCCGAACTCCAAAAAAATAACCCGAAACGTCGCATCATCTTCCATCACGATAATGCGGCTCGGAAGACAAATGATTTTCTGAAGCAAGAAAACGCTGAGCTGATGAGCCATCCTCCGTACAGTCCTGACCTGAGCCCAAATGATATTTTACATTCCCTAAAATGAAAGATTTACTACGCGATCAACGGTTTGAAAACCCCGAAGGAGCTGTGGAAGCGTACAAATCGGCCATTTTGTCAACATTAATTTCAGACTGAAATTACTGTTTTGATGATTGGTTTGCACGAATGGAAAAGTGCACAAAGTTGAACGAAGAATACTTCGAAAAACAAAAAATAAAAATATAAATTTCTTTGCAACTTTCCGCTAAACATATAAAATGATGTGTCTTACCTGGATTGAAGCGCACCTCCCGCCCTCACTCAATTGCATACACTAACTCCGTCACCACTAGACCAAGCACCACTACTCTCAACACCACTATTCCAGGCAAGACACACCATCGACGATAATACGACACGTGTTTCGCCTCTACACGAGGCATCCTCAGGTAATATAGACTCTACGGCGGCTGACCGCTAAGTGAGCGGCGAGTCGAAACAGTTGCTCTTTATACACGCTGACACAATCGCTCCCTACCAAAGTAGCGAGTGACCGCATCGTGCGATAACAGACCTGCCAACAGTTATTATTATTGTTATGATTATTTTTAAATACTATTATTATTATTGTTTTGAGTGACCGCGCCGTGCGAAAACAAATCTGCTACTAATTATTATTATTGTTATGATTAATATTTTAAATACTATTATTATTACTGTTTTATTGAAATCATTATAATTATTTATTATTATTAATCTTAAAATTATTATTAAAGATTGGCCTTAAAGATGTTTAACAAAGGTGAATTAGAAACATTTGTCTCTTCTTCATCCCGTAAACGTAACAACGACACACATACTGAATATCACCAATTTTATCCCCGTGTTAAAAATCTTTCCGATGTCCAGTTTCCAACGGATGAGTTGTCCCTTTTACACAAAGGCCTAAAATATAATTTAACACCTTCGGTCTCCCAAAGATCGTTAGAGACTGTAGCCGTTGACGCGGAGGTGGCTGTTGTGATCGGGAGGAAAGATAACATCGTTAAAAGTTTGTTAGCTAAAGAAATTCAGGAGGCACCCGCATCTTCCCATTGCAATCCTGAGTTCCCCATTTTTATGTCACTAAAACATAGAATAAAAGACAATAACCTTATTGTTACTAAGGCCGACAAGGGAAATACTGTTGTCATTATGGAGAGTAGCGGGTATAGCCAGAAGGTTAACGATGTTATCCAAGGTGACGACTTTCAGCTGTTAGAGTCTGATCCAACCAAAAAGTTTACTTCGGATATTAAAGTATGTATACAAAAGTCGTCATATGTTTTTCCCGATCACAACTTGTCTCGGAGCAATCTTGTTCCAATGAATCCTCAAGCACCCACTTTATATGGGTTACCTAAATTACATAAAGAACATGTTTCTATTCGACCAGTTGTCTCATATATAGGTGCACCAGCTTATTTCCTTGCTAAAAAATTAAACTTCCTCCTTCGGGAGAAATCTGGTTTCAACCCCCCTTACAGCCTTAAAAATAGTTTAGAACTTATTTCCAAAATAAAAGATATTCGTATTCCACCTAAATCTATGTTGTTGCCTTTAGACGTCGATAGTCTTTTCACAAACGTCCCATTCCCTGACTGTTTGCGTATACTCTTAGATCTCTTTAAAAAACGTCGTCTGCATCCCGGGGAAACAAATGATCTTCTTAATTTAACCTCTCTCTGTATGAAACAAAATTATTTCCGGTTTAATAACCGTTTCTATCTACAAAAAGAAGGGTTAGCTATGGGGTCCCCTCTAAGTCCACTTATGGCGGACATTTTCATGGATGATTTCGAAAAACAACATATAGTTGTTAACCAAAATATCTTATACTATCATCGATATGTAGACGACATAATTATTTGCTGGACAGGCACAAGGAGACAACTGGATGTTTTCCTTAATAAAATAAATAGAGTCCACGAAAAAATTAAATTTAAGCTTGAGTTGGAACAAGATGGCTCCCTTAATTTCCTTGATTTAACAATAACAAGAAAAGAGTCGTTACATGTTTTCAAATTTATCGAAAGCCAACTCATACCGACACGGTCATCCCCGCATCATCGTGTCATCCATGGCAACATAAATTAGCCGCTTTTTATTGTTACATTAACCGTCTGTCTACTGTTCCATTAAATAAAGAAAATTATTTAAAAGAACTTAATATAATTTATCAAATTGCGGTCTCTAACGGTTTTTCAAAAAGTCTCATTGATAATCTTATTAAAAAGAAACAAAAGCATGTTGTACGCAATTCTTTGTACGCGGTTCGATCTCAGTGTCCGGCGGTATGTGGGTAGTTTGACCTACTTAGGCCCTATATCGGAAAAAATAGCTAATAGTCTTAAGAAAAACGGCGTTAACGTGGCATTCAAAACAAACAATTCGCTTAGGAATATTTGTAACAATAAAGATAAGATAAATATTAGTCAAAAATCGGGTGTTTATAAACTTGTTTGTGACGAATGCCACGCCGTTTACGTGGGTCAGACTGGTCGCAATTTCGGGACGCGTTATAAAGAACACATGGCCGCGTACAGAAATTGCAATCCTGATAAATCCCATTTTGCTAAACATCTCTTGGACACTGGACACAACCTAGCTAGCGACCATTCCTTTGAAGTCTTACATACCTGTAATAAGGGGCTGCGACTGTGTGTGCTGGAGCAGTTGGAGATTTTAAAAAGTAGTAATGGTAATTATACACTGCTGAATGAACAAACAAATGTTTCTAATTCACCTTTGTTAAACATCTTTAAGGCCAATCTTTAATAATAATTTTAAGATTAATAATAATAAATAATTATAATGATATCAATAAAACAATAATAATAATAGTATTTAAAATATTAATCATAACAATAATAATAATTAGTAGCAGATTTGTTTTCGCACGGCGCGGTCACTCAAAACAATAATAATAATAGTATTTAAAAATAATCATAACAATAATAATAACTGTTGGCAGGTCTGTTATCGCACGATGCGGTCACTCGCTACTTTGGTAGGGAGCGATTGTGTCAGCGTGTATAAAGAGCAACTGTTTCGACTCGCCGCTCACTTAGCGGTCAGCCGCCGTAGAGTCTATATTACCTGAGGATGCCTCGTGTAGAGGCGAAACACGTGTCGTATTATCGTCGATGGTGTGTCTTGCCTGGAATAGTGGTGTTGAGAGTAGTGGTGCTTGGTCTAGTGGTGACGGAGTTAGTGTATGCAATTGAGTGAGGGCGGGAGGTGCGCTTCAATCCAGGTAAGACATATCATTTTATATGTTTAGCGGAATGTTGCAAAGAAATTTATATTTTTATTTTTTATTATAATGTATTTCCGCAAAGTAACGCCTGATTCTATCAATTAACTTCGAAAAACAATAAAATACAATTTAGCTATACCGTGCAAGTGGTTTTTCTTATTTCCGATCATTTCAGTGTGCCCCTTGTATCGGTATATTTACGAGTACGGGTTCTATTGTGGCACCAGTACTACAGATACAGCTCGATTGAGATCGAATGATGATGTGTACGGCGCTGGTTGGACATTTTTGGTTTCAACGTTTTTGTTCTGGAAATGTCGAACTTCAGAACCAACCCGTGGACGGCCGGAGACCAAAGTGGACAATGAAGAATTAACGGCTATTGTGGAAGCGGATCCATCACAAAGCACTTCAGAGATAGCTGCAGGCTTCGGGATAAGTGATAAAACTGTATTAATTCACTTGAAGCAAATCAATAAATTAAAAGAACTTGAACGATGGGTACCTCATGAATTTAGCGAATTGAACTTGCAAACACGCGTCGACTGATGTGTTACTTTGCTCAACCGACACAAAAATGAAAGGATTTTAAATCAAAAAATAAATACATATAATGTAATATACCAAACGGTAAAGGGTTAGGGGGAAAGGGAAAGGAACTGGCCTGTTTGATGTAATATTCGTTTAAAGTGACCAAGAAATTTTCAGTTTCTTCTGTATTTAGAGTTTTTAACCAAGATAGTGTCAGTTTTTTTACATTAATATTTGTTAAGCGATTAATTTTGTAGAATTTTATTTATTTTATTGTTAAGCATAGGACCTAAGTAGCATTGAAATTTAGTTATAAAATATGTTTTTAAATAGCCCGTAGGGCAAACTTTATCTTTCCGACGATTGGTTGTTAATTCGAGATTATATGTAATTTTTTCGTGTTGGAATATAACAGTATCTTTATATTTAAATATATTTATATGTAATTGTCTAACTGTCAATATGTCACATTCTGAATATAGTTTGTCTGTGGAAAAGCTAAATGGTATAAATGTCATTACTTTGAGCAAAATACGCTGCGCTCTTTCTAATTTTATCAGATGAGTTTTACGGGCTCCACCCCATGAGGTAATACGTGATGATAGGCTGTGCCAATGATAAGTAAACAGTCTTCAGTAAAGAATAGTCTGTCACGTTTCTTAGTTTTTTAAATATATGTACAAAGCTTCTTGTTTTCCCTGCTAACCAATTAATATGAGGGCACCACGTCAGATTTTCATCCAACACTACGCCTTAGTATTTTACTGTCTCATTTCAGTCTACAGATGTGCAATTACATTGAATTGAGTTTTTTTTGCAGGTGTGTATTTTGATTTTAAATGAATTTTCTATAACAATATGGAAGATAATTGTTCGTCGCTTGAATCGCGTTGCATTTTGTATCGTTTCGAAATTTAAGACGGTTTAGTAGGATTCTGAACTGTATTGGAAACATCAGAATCCGATAAAGTATGGGGTGATCTTATAAACATTTTACTAGTACTAGTAGTAGTAGTTACTTTAAAGTTTTTAGTGGTTGCAAAAGTAAATGAACAGATTGTTTACACTTTATCTTGATCCCTCCTCACAAGTAAGCTAGCTTCGTGTACGTTTGTGTTTGTCATTTGTTAGCAACGTCAATAATGCACATTTGTTAAACACTCCTTGTTTTCTCTTCGCCTGGTAGTTGGCTTGAATTTTCAATAATAATTTAGCACTTTAAATATTGTTTTTAACGTTAGTGTGACGTGTCTAACCACTTATGCGTTCTGAGGAAGTGTGACAAGCGAGCACACAGTCCACCTGATGGTAAGTGATTGATGTGGCCCATAGACATCTACATCTATCCTCGTTTGCGAATCAAAATGCAGATTCGATGTCTGTCATGTGAACTAAGATGAAAGGCCTCTTTTCCATAAAGTCGACGGCTCTTTACACTCATTGGCGACGTAGGCGTAGTGTTGGATGAAAGTCTGACATGGTGCCCTCATATTAATTGGTTAGCGGGGAAAACAAGAAGCTCTTTACTGAAGGATGATCATAAATTATTGTATTACCACATGGGGTGGAGCCCGTAAATTTCATCTGATAAAATTAGAAAGAGCGCGGCGTATATTGCTCAAAGTAATGACATGTATACCACTTAGCTATTCCACAGACAAACTATATTCAGAATGTGACATATTATCATACAAAAACAGCAGCATGAATTTACTATTTTACGCTGGTACTCTGTGAGGGCGTCGATCTTTCCCAGTTGAGTCAACCCATTCTTGGTACAACTATAATATCAATTTAACTGCAGCATATCTCTATTGTGTTGGATTGTTTTAAATTTACTTTCATGGTCGTGTCTCTATTTTTCTTAATAAATATACATAGAAAATAAAATTCAAAATAAAGTAGTTTTTAAGTAGTAGAGCCATGCTGCAGCGATGTTTTATGTATATCAGATATATATAAAACGTCGCTGTATCTGATATACATAAAACATCGCTGGAGCATGGCTCTATCACGTACGTGAAATGGCAGCTTTAGTTTTATGGTGGTATGTTTCATATGGAAAGCTTGGAGAACCTGATGTCCGTGTTCCTGGAAAGGAGGCATTCCATTCACTCGAGATGACAGTGCAACTGAATTTTAGTTCTCAACTGAGAACAGATTAAGATGTTAATGGGCCACAGCATCCACTTACTGGATTTTTTTTGCAGTCAACGTTTAACACAGTTAGAAACAATACTATTAAAACCCTCTGCAAGATGCAATAACAAATAACAAAAATTTACACTTTTATTACTGAACACCAATTAAAACTTGAAATACACTAATAATTAATCACACTGATTCACTTCATTTCGCTTCCAAGCTTTGCTTGCATCGCCGAATTCAATACTGCCCCGATCGCGGCTTTCAACGGCTATAAATAGGGCTCTTCCACCGAAACATCCGGAATACTCCAGCAAATATGGGCCCCGACCGACTAGGCGCAGAAAGTTTGAGGGTGGGGTTTTCTAGAAAGCTTAGTTACTCCGTTCGATAATAGATGGCGCTAGTGCCATCAACCGTGGCGTGCAACTTTATTCTTCATTAGGAGAACTCTTATGCGATCACGGCCTACTTAGTAATAAATAATATTTTTGGAATTACACGGCAAACTTTTTTTCAAATATTACTTCATATAAAATTACAGAAAAATTCACGATAATTAGATGTAATATTTATAACTTATAATATATTATAATGATTAACAAATTAATGATTATACCAAGTATACGACATTGTTATAATATTAATCTAACTTTGGTATTTTCTCTTACGTGTTACATAATAAATTAGTTACCAAACAAATTGAAAAATATAGAATAATTTATGTGTTTAAAATTTTGATTTATATTGTTATACATGACCATTAATATTTTCACATTACTATAGTAGAATAGCAAAGCATCGTTTCCGGGACACCTGGGATTCCGAGTGAGATTGAGGGGTTCTATGGGTAGCTGTACACATCATCGTTGGTACCACACGCAAGTGTGAGTGATGATCCAAGAGCAGGTCTTATCCGACACTATTCCGATGGTATTCCGGACGTCAGTCTGAGCAAGATTAGAATGGCTCTCCAGCACCTTAAAAATGGCAAGTCCCCGGGCGAGGATGGAATTACAGCGGAGCTTCTGAAAGCGGGTGGAAAACCGGTACTTGAAGTCCTTCAGAGGGTCTTTAGTTCCGTTCCCCATGGTAGGGCACTACTCCGGAGGCGTGGAGCAGAAGTGAGGTGGTCTTCTTCTTCAAGAAAGGTGATAACGCCTTCCTGAAGAACTACTGGCCGATATCCCATCTGAGCCGCGTCTATGTGCTGATTTCGAGAGTCATTACAAATTGTCTCGCATGCAGACTCGACGACTTCCAGCCTACCGAACAAGCCAGTTTCCGAAAAGGCTTTAGTACCATAGGTCACATACATACCCTTCGGGAAATTTTACAGAAGTCTGATGAGTAAAATCTGCCACTTTGCCTGGCATATGTGGACTATGGGAATGCCTTTGATTCCGTCGAAATTTGGGCGGTGCTACAGTCTCTTCAGCGGTGCCAAGTTGACTGTCGGTATATCGAAGTGCTGAAGTGTTTGTACAGTAAGGCTACGATGGTTATCTGAGTATATAACAAGAGTACGAAACCTATTCAACTGCAGAGAGGTGTAAGACAGGGTGACGTTATTTCCCCGGAATTCTTCACCGCTGCATTGGAAGACGTTTTCAAGCTACTGGACTGGAAAGGATACGGTATTAACATCAATGGCGAGTATATCACTCATCTTCGATTTGCTGACGACATAGTCCTTATGGCAGAATCGCTGGAGGACTTAAGCACTATGTTCAATGACCTCAATAGTGCCTCCCAATGGATAGGTCTTAAGAAGAACATGGACAAATCAAAGATCACTAAGCTCGAAGTTGTTAACGAGTACGTTTACCTGGGACCTTTTTTCCCTTCAGCTTGGAAAGACGCATTTGTAGTTCCTCTTCCGAAAAAGTCAAATCCTTTTAGTTTTTCTGATTATAGATAGACCTATTCCTATTCTATTTTGCCTTTCTTTTCCAAAGTTCTAGAACGTCTTATGCACAATCAATTAAGCACCTATCTTTTAAAATACAATCTTTTAAATCCCTTGCAATCCGGTTTCCGTCCTGGCCATAGTACGACTACTGCACTTTTACAAATCACTGATAATATTCAGTATGGTATGGAGAAACAAAAGCTTACTATTCTCACGTTGCTTGATTTTAGTAACGCGTTTAATACTGTAGATTTTGATATCTTGTTAAGCATCCTACGCTCTCTCAACATATCTCCAACTGTAGTTGACTGGTTTCGAAGTTACTTGTTTGGTCGCCGACAGCGAATTCAGGTGCAAGAGGTTTTTTCCACCTGGACTACCACTGCTGGTGTACCACAAGGTGGCGTGTTGTTTCCTCTCCTTTTTGCAATTTTCATTAACTCTTAAAGAGTCATAATTTGTCCTCTTCCTACCACTTGTATGCTGATGATCTCCAAATCTATACTCAGTCCTCTCTTGAAGATCTATCTAAAGCAGTTGACACTATTAACGCTGATCTGACTTGTATTTCGAATTGGAGTAAATGTTATTGTTTAACGATTAATCCTAAGAGAACTCAGGTCATTGTCATCGGTAGTTCTAGATTAATTGGTAAAATTGACTGGTCTTCCCTACCCCCTATTATACTAGACTGCACTCTAATCCCTTACAGTAACAAGGTTAAAAACCTGGGATTGTATCTAGACTCCTGTATGTCTCGGACCTCACAGGTTAATGAGGTCAGCAGAAAAATATTTGCTGCATTAAGCTCTTTACGTAGATTACGTAATTTCCTTCCCACAGCAACTAAAGTTACGCTCGCCCAGTCTCTACTTTTGCCTGTCCTTGACCATGCTGATATTTGCTATCTTGACATTACCGAGGAGCAGCTTCATAAGCTTGAGCGCATTCAAAATTTATGCATTAGATTTATATTTGGGCTTCGCAAATATGATCATATCTCCAAATTTCGCAAACAGCTCAAATGGTTCCCGATCCGCCTTCGCAGAAATACTCACATTCTCTCCACGTTGTATAGTGTGTGCTGTTTAATCCTTCCACTCCTCTTTATATAAAAAACCGTTTCCAGTATCTTTCTCTTACCCATAATCGGTTCCTTCGATCCTCCGTCAATCTTTCTCTCTCTACACTTGACTCTCGTGGCACTCTTCTTCCTTTTCCAAGAAATACTTCACCGTAACCGCTGTGCGATTGTGGAACTCCTAACCTCTCCATATTCGTCGTGCTAAATCTCTTCACTCTTTCAAAAGTCTTGCTAAATCGTATTATTTAGAACGCTATTAGATAAATTACTTTACCTTTCTCGTACTCTTTTCATTTAATCTAGTATATGATATTTTATATATAACTTTCACTTATCTTTATTTGTATGTATTATTATATTTTTTATTATTATTTTGTATGCCCCCCTCTATTTTAACTTTTATTTGCATCATTCCTCTACGCAAAGGTTGTCCGGAAAAAATCACTTTCAGAGTGATAAGACCGCCTATTGTACATACATTAACTTAGTTTTAACTGCACTTGATGTTTCTGTATTGTGGTGTACAAAAAGAATAAATAAAAAAATAAAACACTGTATTTAAACACTAATAAAACACTAGAAAAATTAAAAACCAACACAATAACATTCACAGGAAAATGGCGTACGGAATGAACCTGGTTTATAAATAAATATCCATAAACTAACTGATTTTTTATTCCACTGGAGGATAGAAAATTTCATATTGATATTATAATGCCAAACTTCTTCAGAAAAGTAATCTCTAAACATAAGTAT
Source organism: Parnassius smintheus behrii (assembly GCA_036936625.1). Taxonomy (NCBI): domain Eukaryota; kingdom Metazoa; phylum Arthropoda; class Insecta; order Lepidoptera; family Papilionidae; genus Parnassius; species Parnassius smintheus. Next base: position 21,520,583 of record JAUPFT010000014.1, read on the forward strand.
TTTTGGGTTAAAGAGCTGTGGGTAGGTGCGGTCACATTTGAACTCTTGAATTTTGACGAAATATCACTGCGGTCAAATTTGGACGCTTGTAATTTGAGAGGTTAATTTCAGCAGCTAAATTCTTTGATGTCCCAGCATCCTTGTGCATCTATAATAAAGTCACATCTGTGTAAAAATTATAAAATTATGACGGCATAATATTTTTTATAGTATAAGGGTGGCATACGAGCACACATACCACCTGTTGGTAAGTAGTTGCTGTAGCCAATAGACATTTATATTTATCCTCGATAATGAATTAAAATAAACATGCGTTGTCACCCGTGAGGACTAATATGGAATAGCTCGTTTCCATTAAAAAGGGTCTCCGGTTCTCTACACTCACCAAATGTAATACAACAGCGTTTAGCTGCTATTTGACGCTGGTATTCTGTGAGGGCGTGGCCCTTCCGCAGTAGAGCCGACTCATTCGTGCTACAACCATACTAGTAATACAGTTGCAGCATGTCTCTACCACGTAAAAATATCTAAAATAATTATTCAATTTATATAAACTTTACAGTCCGCGAGAAAAATATAACATGGACAATTTATTTGTCATTTGAGATTAATGACTTGTTACGTATTTATTCTGTAGATTGCAAAATACAAGAAGTAATTTATCTTGTAAAATCAAATATTTAATTTCAATTTTCCACCCCGGTATTTCTAGTGATACCGCTTTTTGAAGCAGTGGTCGATTATAAATTTCTTTTTCTACAACTTCACCTTCATCAAATAACGCAAGAATGGACAAATTAGTCAATCGATGCGAACTCCATTTCCGGCCAGTAAACGAAATTTCGTTTCGATGCTTACTACGTCAATTTAAATTCCATAAAATTTCATTTGTACACTCATTCTGCGCTATATTTTTCATTCCAAAACAAAATTAATTGTTTTCTATCAGTTGACCTGAGTTCATGTTTCGATTGATATATAAGTAACGTAAAATATTCAGGCTAAATTTGTGTTATTTTTCCATTACATGTGCATTTTCATATTTTCATTTATTTTCTTAATTGTACTTATGAATAAGATTGTTATAATTTAGTGCTTAAGTAAAACAGACTTAACCATAGAAAGTTAACTAAACTTAGGATGTTGATGGTATATTAAGCCTATAGTGTACGTGTCAAAGATTGACACGTGACAGAAAAATGTAAGCACGCCTTTAACTAAAGTATTGGGTCCTTACATATGAAATTAGCGTTTTGTCGTACTGACCACTTTAATCTGAAATATCTCCTCTTTGGTTAAGAATTCTAAATTCAAATTTATAAATTCATTTAGCTGGTACATTTGAGTTTTGAAAATAGTCATTTGTTTTTTCCTCATTATTTTTTTCTTTCGCATCGCATATATATGTATATATATATATATATATATATATATATATATATATATATATATATATATATATATATAGGTAGGTATATTTACGAGTACGAGTTCTAGCTGGCCCCAGTGCTGCAGAAACAGCTCGAAGGATAAATTATGTGTACGGCACTGGTATCGCAAAAGAAAGTCCGGTATGTTTTTGGTTTCAACGTTTTCGTTCTGGAAATTTCGACCTTCAGAACCAACCCTGTGGACGGCCGGATACCAAAGTGGAAAATGAAGAATTAAAGGCTACTTTGGAAGCGGGTCCATCACAAAGCACTTCAGAGATAGCTGCAGGCTTCCGGGTAAGTAACAAAACTATATGAATCCACTTGAATCAAATCAAAAAAGTAAAAAAAAACTTGAACGATGGGTACCTCATAAATTGAGTAAATCAAACTTGTAAACACGCCTCGACTGCTGTGTTACTTTGCTCAACCAACACAAAAATGAAGGAATTTTAAATCGAATCATTACTTGTGGTGTAAAGTGGATACTGTACAATAATTGGAAGCGCTCGTCGCAATCGCTAAACCCTCGAGACCCAGCCAAATCATGTCCTAAACAAAAATTGATTCAAAAAAGTTACTTGTGAGTGTTAGGTGGACTAGCGCTGGTGTCGGTCACTACAACTTTCTGAAATCTGGCCAAACGATTATGGCAGATATCTATTGTAAGCAACTGTAAACCATGAAGGAAGAACTAGCTGCTAAACAACCGAGATTGGTCAATCGCTCTAGGCTACTGCTGCTTCACGACAACGCAAGACCACACACTGTACAACAACTAATTTAGATGAGCTACGATTGGATTGTCTGCGACATCCACTATACTCCCCAGACCTTGGTTCAACAGATTACCATTTTCTCTGGATTTTGAACAACTTCTTACAAGGAAAAAAATTCAACTCCAATGCGGCAGTCCAAACAGCCTTCAAAGGGTTTATTGATTGTCGCCCCATGGTTTTATTTTAGTAAAGGGATCAATGAACTATGTATGAGATGGCATAAGTGCATAGATAACAACGGTGCGTACTTTGACTAATTTAATATATTTTACAAAAAAAAAATGACCCAATATGCCTCCCGTACAAAACCTCAATTTCATATGTAAGGACCTATTACAAAATCCAGAAAATTTAAATGTATTTTTAAAAGGTTACAATTATATACTTTAAGCGCTCATTTTTATTATTTATCTTTGGTACATAATTGTGCCCCTTGAAATAACTGTGCCTTATACTTGTAAACATTAAATGATTTTGTAAAACCATTCCATTTCGTCCCTTGGGTGTCGTTAGATGCGCCTTCGGAAAATGCCACAAAAATCTAATGGCTTCCGATAGATTTCGGTATAACCACCGCGTTTACGTCAGACGTGATAAACGCCACAGGCAGCTGTGACTAGGGTTTTTCTTATTACACACAATTCACCTAATGGCAAAGGGATGGTGAGAATCGTACACCTACATGTACCCTCTATTACGAATCAAATGTACATGAGTTTTTACCTCTGAGGACTAACATAGAATGCCTTGTTACCAGTTGAAAATCTCTCAGTTCTCTACACTCATTAATTGCGTGACTAGCTACAATATAGCTGCAGCATGGCTCTGCCAAATTAAAAGTTAAACGGTGTGAGTCGATTAGCACTGAGAACATAAATTCGCAAGCCGTTATAATTAAGACAAATACTCGACAACAAGAGATGGTCATGTCAAGAAATGGACTTTCACAGGCTGGTAAAGAAAATTAAATAGAAAGTATTAAATTTCAATTTTTGTCTTGTTTTTCGTCCATCACACCATCCACCAGCTGGTAAATAAAATGAAATAGAAAGTATTAAAGTTCAATTTTTGTCTTGTTTTCCGTCCATCGATCACTTACAGTCTACAATGTTCCCTGATAAATATAGGCTAAGAATGCGTCATAGGGAGGATTTTGCTATAGTTGTCACGCTTGTGTTCACTTGTTATACACGTTAATAAAGAGTTTTGTTAAAAATACGCTTACAAAAGGAATTAAAAAAAATTAAATCTCTATAACTCATTGAATTTTCTTATTAATTTTTACATCCTAATGGAAAAAGCTATTGTTTTTTTCAACTGGCCACTAACAATGCTGACTGTCAAAGATGTTTTATAGGTACAGATACCGTGTACGCGCGCCTAAAACGCTTCCATTTAAAAGGCGCCAATATTGGCGTATTCGTTCGATCGTTCCGCCATTACGCCAGCGACGTTCACTGTGAACGTACATCACGCACCGGTATTTTTAATTTCGCAAAATGACTGTTTGTGCCGTGAAATCATGTAAAAATTACTCTTGGAAAAAAGATAAGGAAAAGAACATCACTTTTCTTCCAGTAAAAAAGGAAAGTAAAATCCAGTGACAGTATTTAACTAATTTCATGCAAGGATTTGATCTAGTCATGAAACTGGATCGATATATGAATTATAAAAAAACATTTGCTATCTCTTTGCCGAAGTTTACACTTCACCAAACTTTTGTACGTCATTCATGTCTTCGTAAAAAGCGGCAATATTTGGGTTCTACAGTACAAAGGTGTAGTACTCTATATATATTCAATAATAATAGACTGGTTAAATATATAAATAAAAAATCACAGTAGATATAGGTACATAAATATCTGCTGTGATTTTTTATTTGTTTTTAACTGTTACATTAACTATAGGTTTTATTACTTATCTTCACTATTTTGGTGCGATTTTCATACCTACATAAAACACACATAACCAACCATATCCCTTGTATGTGTATATCTCTATACACACACGCACACAAATGCACACGCTTCGCATATAAATTTTACACTCAGGTCATAATAAAAATAAAAATAATAAGGTCAATATAAATGAAATGTAAAATCTCCCAAATTTTTGGGTAATCGATTTGCACTGTTATTACCGAAGTCACGCACATTAATGCAGGCACGGTACGTAAGATATGCGCGCCACGTGGTACTCACGCACACATGTATCAAAGACTGGCGTCACTGTGAACGGTGCGATGTGTTAGCAACACGGTATCTGTACCTATAAAACATCTTTGGCTGACTGTATTACAATGCCTGGACAGTAAGCCACATTTAATCTTCCTTTTTCCTCAGCAGGAAAACATAAAGAAAAGATACACCACACAAGGGAAACACGAAGGCTTTTATTTAATTAGCGACTATCTCTTTATTGTGACGAACTTCATTCGAACGTTTGCGAAGTTTTCGCTCCTTTCATACTGGTTTTTATAGTGTTCGTTCAACGATCTTTTTAAATATTAAAACTCTATTTATTTAGTAGCCCTTTTAACGAGAGTTTTCTGATAGCTTTTCATTTACAAATGAAATATTGTACTTTGGTGAAAACAAAGAGCGTAATTATCGTTGAAAATAATATTTTAGTTGAAGACTTTGCCCTCTTAGTGTTTTATTTTGTCTGTTTTCTGATTTCTATTTTTACATTAAATGTTATTTCATAATTTACTCAGATTTTTAGTGATGTATAATTGTGGCGTAAGGGTATATATACATAATTTTGCAAATATATGAGGCCTATGGAAATCCTTTGTCTACTCTTAACAAATTCTACTTTTGCACTTTAATTATATTAACACTTTGCGAATATTCAAGGATATTTTTTTAAAAGTACTTGTACTACTAATTGTATATAAGATTATCTGATACCCACTCGCTTTGCTTGGTGCACGATTATAGACACTATAATAAAGCAGATATAAAATACCAAGAATTTTTTATAGGACTATCGTAAAATTCGTTCTTAGTGAGCATCTACACTACATTGCAAAATGAGTAGCAATCGGGTATATAGTTTTAGAGATGTCGTGATGAGTGAGTGGTATTTCGCTTATAAACATACGTGGGCAGTCTGAAAAGATTCCGACCTAACGAAAATGCAAAAACTTTTTCTTGAAATTTATTCTTATTTTTATACATAGTTTCTTTGTAATTCTGCACACTTGACGAAAATGTTTGTCCTTCGAGCGAAATTTTTAAATGAGGGAACAAAAAGAAGCCACTTCGGCTAGATCTGGTGAGTAAGGCGGATCGTCAAGCAGTTAATTTTGATTTTCGCCATGGAAACCACTGAGGTGTGAGACGGTGCGTTGTCATGGTGAAACTGGATTTTCTTTTTATGCAAATGTGGACAGGCCGTTTTTCCAAAATTTATGTCTTCATTTTAGCAAGTAATTATGCGCAGTATGCTCATATATTGGTTTTACTTTTTGAAGATAATCGTTTAAGATAAATGTAACTAAGTCCCAATCGCAGCCCAAAAAACAGTTTTAGATATTTTTTGAGGCGGTTCCCCTTTGCAGTACAGTTGACTATGAATATAGTCTCTTTTTGAGCGTATAAAAGTGTATCCAAGTTTCATCTACAGCAATTAATCACCACCAAAACTTGGATGCATTGCGCCTAAACTGCGCCAACAAGGCGTTGGAAATGGTCATTTGAAGACGTTTTGATTTTTCGTGAGCAAACGTGGTCCTTCACTGCTAGCCGTATGAGGACGCTCAAAGTCGCTCAGCAAGCTATGGAGAGGGCTATGCTCGGAGTTTCTCTGCGTGATAAACTTAGAAATGAGGATATCCGCAGTAGAACTAGAGTGACCGACATAGCCCAACGGATTAGTAAGCTGAAGTGGCAATGGGCCGGCCATATAGCTCGAAAAACCGACAACCGTTGGGAAAAAAAGGTTCTCGAGTGGCAGCCTCGTACCAATAGGCGAAGTGTAGGGCGACCCCGCACTAGATGGAGTGACGACCTGGTAAGACATGTAGGAAGTCGATGGAAGCAGGTGGCTCAGCTTTGTGGCATACCTTGGGGGAGGCCTATGTTCAGCAGTGGACTTGTGAAGGGCTGTGATGATGATGATGATGATGAGCAAACGCGGCATTTTTCATGCCTAAATCTTGATTTCATATGCAACAAACACGTTCATTGGACATTTTCGTAGTTTTTGCTGTCCTCACTCAAATGGTGCTACCATTTGGTGAACTTCGGCGATGCTATCGTCGGTAGTTGCAGTTTTTGGACTTTCCCATAGTTCATCGTCGCCCAAGCTCTCATGGTCACGTTTAAATTTAGCTGTCCAAAATTTCATTTCCAGTAGCTCAATAGCGCCTTGTTTAATATAGTGAGTATAAAGAACCGGAGACCCTTTTTACAGGGAACAGGGCATTCCATATAAGTTCTCACGGCTGACAACGCATCTGCATTTTATATTATATAGTCTTAGAAGATTCTTAAGGCTGCGGCCGCATGTTGCACAATGTGGAACACAATCCCCTTGAGGTGAGCGGTAGACTGATGACACGTTCTGCTCTGCTCTCACTTACATCACGTCTGTAGGAACGACGGTCTGACAGGTGGTGGCGCTTACGGAGGACGTTTTAGGGCCAGTTTTCTTATTTGCCTAAACCATGTGACGTACATTCATTGTGGCTGAATTTAGACGTATTCTGCATGGCGTCTACATGCATTGACATGCGCGACTTCGGTCGATGTTTGTGCTTACGCACTACCAGGGGCAAAGCACTCTTTTACTGGTCCGCCAGTTATTTTGCTGTGGACTACGGTCTAGCTCCCAGCCTAACGTCCCCTTCAGGGGGAGCGCGTTAGTTGGTTGGTGCTAATCACACACGGCGTGTGTGGAGCCGTGTCTCACCCCACATTTTTTTAAATGTTGTACAGGACGGGAGGCAGGTGCTCTTCAATGATTGATTTATTGAACGTTTGTTGGTTATATTTAAGTCGTCTTATTGATAACAGTGTGTATCAGGTAATAATCAAAATTTAAACAGACAGATCTTATAACTAATTGCACGACGTGCTGTGATTGGTTGCCGACAATGACGAGCTCTGATTCGTAGATAAAAGTTTGGTGTTCCGGTGCGTCGCTAGACGGCGTTAGAAGTCGCGCCAACATGCCGGCCGCCTTGGAAGCTCCAGCTTTCAATGATGTATCTACGTTGCCGCTTGATTGGAGCTGCTGCTCCTCTGCTAATGATACAGGCAGAGGGCAGATTTTCGAGAACGCTCGTTGTACAGGACCCGTAGCAGTTTGGATGGTGGCGACACGCGACACGCCGTCCTTTCCGGGGAAAATATGGGTAACTCTGCCCATACGCCATTTAAGGGGTGGTAAATTGTCCTCCTTAATAACGACAAGCGTGTTTAATGCTATATCTTGACTGTTCGCCTTCTACTTCGTTCTTGTCTGAAGTTCAGCAACATACTCTTGTGACCAGCGTTTCCAGAAGTGCTGTTTTATTTGTTCCACTCTTTGAAACCGTGTCAAGCTGTGAGTCCGTGCTTCGGTGAGGTATTTGCAAGCTGGTGCAGTGAGTGGCCGGCCGATAAGAAAATGAGCTGGGCTAGGACTTATAGGACGGGAGTTTAGGACTGCTTCGATCTGTGCCAACACAGTGCTGAACTCCACGTACGTCAAGTTAGCGGTACCCACAACACGCTTAAGGTGGAACTTACAGGATTTTACTCCTGCTTCCCACAATCCCCCAAAATGTGAAGCATAAGGGGGAATAAATTTAAATTCAATATTGTCGGTTGATAATTTATCAATTATTTGCTTTGAATTTCGCTCTAACATTTTGTTAATCTCTTTCATGGCTCCAATGAAAGTTCTACCGTAATCTGAGAAAATTTGAGCTGGTTTACCTCGTCGTGAGATAAATCTTTTAAGTGCTAATATAAATTCTTGAGCAGCTAACGTACTGACAAGTTCTAGATGAATGGCCCGGGTAACAAATCAAACGAATATGCAAATACAACCCTTTTCCAATTTAGCTCCCCTTCCTTTGCGATTCAGTACGTTTATGGGACCCGCATAATCCACTCCACATCGAATGAATGGGAAATGATGGAGGTTCTATTCGTTCAGACGGAAGGTTGCCCATGATTGGCGTTAGGGTTTTACCTTTCTTTCGAGTACAGCGGACATATTGGTGGACAACCTTTCTAGCTAGGTTTCTACCCCCTAACGGCCACCAATTCTCACGCACGGTGGCCAATAGCAGCTGGGGACCAGCATGAAGAAGCTCTTTGTGTTGATGTTGAAACAACAATTGTGTGAAGTTGTGTTTACTTGATAAAAGCATCGGGTGCTTCTTGTCGTAATTAAAGTCAGGCGAGTTACTAAGACGGCCACCTACTCTAATTATATTCCATTCATCTAGAAATATATTAAGCCTAGAAATCGAACCTGAAGTTTTTAAAGATATGTTACGTTTTAACTTATCATATTCCATCGGAAACGATTCGCGTTGAGCAAGACGCGCTAACGACTGTAATGAGTCATTCAATTCATCTACTGATAACGGCCCCTGAGTACTGTTACGATTCCCCAAAGCTAGGGAAAACCCTTAGTCTTGGATAATTATTGATTATATAGATTTCCACTAATTAGTCATGACAGCATCTAAAGGCAGCTCTGCTTCCCGCTCCCGGTGAGCAGTCAGTCTCTGCCCGGTCGCTGAATCCCGAACATCTCTCTCTGTATCCTCGTGTGTCTGCCAGTTTCGACTCCGGGCCAATTAAATATTGTAACTTTTATTATTTTCTTAATTTTATATTGTTTAAATATTACTATTTCTTATTATGAAATAAAAGTGTTTTTTTTAAAACCTAAATTACGAGGTCCCGTATAACATTGGTGGCAGCTTAAGGGTTTTTTTAAGGAATAAGTAAATCCCCGGAACGCCTCATTTCTGTGAAAATTAAATTAAATAAATTCTATTCCTACGGGTGATTGTGTCAGTGAAAAGTACAAAGTTCCAATCTCATCTCCGTGTCGCTGGATCCTGCATCCCTGTTCAACACCGCTGTATCCTGCTGGTCTTACCAGACCCTAACGTGCCTTGTTGGGCATACACTGAAGACCTACCACTCACCTTGGGTGATCTCGCCTGACTATGAAATGTTTCGTGTTGCCGTCGTAATTGCAGTATTCCTGTAAGTACATTAACTAATCCTACATCGAAGCTATCCGTGTTGTGAAAAAGTGTCAGTGATTTAACTATAAAATTCCATCGCATAATTTTAATTTAATTCAAAGTGTTAAAGAGTTTCAAAGTACATATTAGTCTTAGTAACATTTAATTAATCATTCTTTGTTCATTGTATTATTCCTTTATCGCTCAGTACCGAGAATAGTGCAACATTCCATTCTTATCGCAACTCCGTACCCCACGCGTTATCGCTGTTTTGACTAACTTGCTATGCCCAAAGACGAGCCTATTGCCATGTCTAAGGAAGTAAAAGAAATCGACATGAACTTTTTAAGCAAATTTATTAATAAATTCAATGGAAGTCGCGAAAAATTGAATGCATTTTTAAACAATTGCAGAAATGCAATAAGTCTTGCGTCACCGTCTCAACAAGACATAATATTAAAATTTATTCTAAGTCAACTCGAAGGCCGTGCTGAAAGTGCGTGTTCCATTAAAGAGTTCGAGAACTGGCAACAGTTAGAAGAGTTTCTCAAAAATCAATTTGGCGAAAAAAAACATTATGCTGCACTACTCTCAGATCTCCAAGATTGTTGTCAAATTAATGGTGAAACAGTCAATCAGTTCGCACTACGCGTAGAAACTTGCTTATCAAAACTATTAACAGAAATTAACATCTCCATACCAACGAAAAAGAAAGGTTAACTGACTGGCCGTGTCGCTGCAATGCAAGACCTAGCATTGCATACATTTATAAGTAGCTTAAATCCTCGATTGTCAACGGTAGTCAGATGCCGTGATCCTGAAACTCTAAATGAAGCCATTGGCTTCACTGTATCTGAAGAAAAGATATTGCAAACCTCCTTTAAACGTAATCCTTCAGCAATCCACACCGGTTTACATAGTCAAGGACGTTGGCATCCACGTCAATCCCAGCAAGTTCAAAATCCAATACAGCGAGGCTATTCAAATAATGCTAACAGTCAAAGGCCGTCTACTTCAGGGCCTCCCGTGTGCCGTTACTGTAAAAACGTGGGCCACACTCTTGAGGAATGAAGGAAACGTGAATTTAATAATAACCGCTTTAGAAACCAAAGTAATCGCGGACTATCTCCACGGCGTTATCAAAATAATCAAGCTCAAATCCACGCGGTAAATGTTAATGAAAACAGTGAATATACAGAAAATCAGGATAAATCAAACGATGATTTAAACGCATAGCGGGCTCACGGTGGTGTCTCGTGAGACCCAAACATCGATTTCCAAAACGTTACCATATCAAAGGCACCAATACTACATCCACTGTATCCTCTGTATCCCCTTACGACAGGGACACGCGAAATAATCGCAACACTGTATCCACTGTATCCTCTGTATCCCCCTACGACAGGGACACGCGAAATAATCGCAACACTGTATCCACTGTATCCTCTGTATCCCCTTACGACAGGGACATTCGAAATGAACGCAACACTGTATCCACTGTATCCTCTGCATCCCCTTATAATAGGGACTCGCGAAATAAACAAGACACTGTATTCACTGTATCCTCTGCATCCCTTACAATAGGGACTCGCGAAATAAACGCGACACTGTATCCACTGTATCCTCTGTATCCCCTAGTAATAGGGATTTGCGAATAAATCGTAGCCATGCATCCGCCGTATCCTCTGCATCCGCTGTACCCTCTGCATCCGCTGTATCCTCTGCTCCCACTGTATCCTCTGCATCCACCGTATCCTTTGCACCCACTGCATCCTCTGTTCCCGCTGTATCCTCTGCACTCGCTAACAATAAGGACTTGCAACCTAGTCGCACCGCTGTATCCTCCGTATCCACCGACCTCATCAAACGTAAGATAGATCATTCCGTACCTGCTAAATCCACCTCAGACTCAACTGGTCCTCATCCTATTCCTGAAACCAGAATTTACGAAATTAATATAGGTCCATTAAAGAAACGCTTACCCCATATCCTCGTGCATTCCTCGGTTTCAGACACAGCCTTATCTATCCTTATAGACTCCGGTGCAACTGTTAGCCTACTAAAACTATCCTCTATACAAAAACCAGTCGATATCGCAATGGAAGTAATTTTTCTAAAGGGTATCGACCCTATCGATCAAGCTTCACCTACAATGGGCCATTTCCCACTTGAGATAAAAATAAACGATAAAAATTGTATCACACACAGATTCCATATAATACCTCAAATAAACTTACCTTATGATGGTATAGTTGGCATCGATATGCTAATCGCTTTCGGCTGCACAATCGACTACACTCGTGAAATTTTGAAAATAGGCAAAAATGAAATAAAATTATATTTTAATGAACCTACATATGTAATTCCTCCCAGATCCGAAACCGTCATAGAATGCTCTGTTTCCAACCCTGAAGTAAAAGAAGGACTTGTACTAGATCAATACTATCGTGAAGATTTGCTTATCGCTAATTGCTTAGTCGCGGTCAAAGAAAATAAAAGAATTAATTTATCAGTAATTAATACCTCTGAAACTCCTATAACCCTTCAATCAAATCTCGATATTACACTAATTCCCTTAAATTCTTTAACCAAACCTCTCGACCCAGTAAACACTCACACAGTTTGTCATTTAAAAAACACAGATTCCTATCTCCGAACACAAGAAGTATTAAACCTACTTAGAATCTCCCACCTCAATTCTGAAGAGGCAAACACCCTTCACGATGTTTGCTCTGAATATTCGGATATATTCTTTATTCCTGGCGATAAACTTTCCCACACGAATGCTCGTAAACATAACATAAAAACTAGTGATCAAAATCCCATAAACGTAAAATCTTATCGGTTCCCAGAAGTACATAAACAAGAAGTTCAAAAAGAAATTGACCAAATGCTCGACCAGGGAATCATAAAACATTCAGAGTCTCCATGGTCTTCACCAATCTGGATTGTCCCAAAAAAGATCGACGCATCCGGACAACAAAAATGGCGTATAGTTATCGACTATTTAATTTCAGATACCACAGATATCCGAAATTTTAGATCAGCTAGGACAGAGCAAATACTTCTCAACCCTTGATCTTGCGTCAGGATTTCGCCAAATTTTAATCAATGAGGAAGACGCTCCTAAAACAGCTTTTAGTGTACCACAAGGACACTACCAATTCACCAGGATGCCGTTTGGCTTAAAAAACGCTCCTGCCACTTTCCAGCGACTGATGAACACCGCTCTCACTGGCCTCCAAGGCATACGGTGTTTTGTCTACCTTAACGACATTATCATATATTCTCATGACTTGAACTCTCACATCGATAACCTTTCGTCAGTATTCCAACGGCTTCGAAATTACAATTTAAAACTCCAACCTGACAAGTGCGAGTTTCTCCGACGTGAAGTCGCATATCTTGGCCATCAAATTATTAAAGATGGTGTAAAACCTAACCCTGAAAAAGTTAAAGCAGTAACTCAATTTCCTACTCCCAAGTCCCCAAAGGACATTAAGTCATTCCTCGGTCTTGTATCCTATTATTGCCGCTTCATTGCTAATTTCTCTAAAATTGCCAAACCCTTAACCCAACTCCTAAAAAAGGATGTCCCCTTCCTATGGGAAAACCAACAATAAGTCCATCCCTTTCATCTTAACGTGTGATGCCTTAAATTATGCTATCGGCGCTGTACTCAGTCAAGGTCCAAGAGGCAAGGATAAGCCAATAGCTTTTGCCTCTCGAACCCTCAACAAAAGCGAATGTAACTACAACACCACTGAAAAGGAACTCCTTGCTATTTTATTCGGTTGTAAAACCTTCCGCCCATATCTCTATGGACGAAAATTCAAAATCATTACTGACCATAGACCACTAAAGTGGTCGTTCAATCATAAAGATCCTAGTAGCAAATTACAAAGATGGCGCTTAAAACTAATGGAATATGAATATGAAATCGAATTTCAAAAAGGAAAACTCAATGCCGCTGCTGACGCCCTATACCGATATCCTGTAAACCCAATTCAGCCATCAGACTCTGATCCTATCCCATCCACTTCTAATCAAAATGAAGATAATTCCACACCTCAATTTAGCCCTCTGACTCTCGACGATCTTGATATCCAATTACCCACTGATTCCTTAGACCTCGATGATAGACTACCTTCTGTAGACCTCTTAGAAAACGACGATTCATTACCAGGAATCGACGACCCTCCTACACCTATCACATCCAACAAATCACAAGATCTCACACCAAATCCTTCTCGCGACGATGATTATAGCAAATTCCTAAAAACAATGAGTAACAAAAACTTTAATAGTAACGCTAACATTCTTGAACATAACGAAAGCATCCTGAAAACTAACTGCAATATCATTGTCATACCTACCTCCATCGACCTCGACGACTTCAACCCTCATGTAGAAGAAATCCTAAGAAACCTAGAAAATTCTCAAGAACTCTTAGACAGGGAAAGAACTCTTTACTCCTTCATCTCATTTGATCACAAGGGAAAAACTATATATCTCCTGTTCACCAAAGTATACCATTTTCATAATAGCTCTTATGAAGACATTTATAAAAGCCTACTAAATCTTCGATGCGAAATATTACGTAATTCCACCGATTCCGACATAAATTTAGCCATTACCGATTTCCAAAATCCTTTCGACAAATACATCTGGACGAAAATTTACAACATGTTCTGCAATATCTTTAACAATACTCAAATATCAGTTCATATTTATCACAACACTATAATTTACCCTACACCCTCCGAGATACCTAAAATACTCCGCGAAAACCACGACATTCCAATTGCTGGACATTTGGGATCCGCGCGAATGTATAATCGAGTAAAAGAGAGGTATTTCTGGAAAAATATGCGAACTGATATCGAAACCTATGTAAAGAATTGCTTCCTATGCCAAAGTAACAAAGCCCTAAGACAAATTAATAAATCACCTATGCCTATATAATGCCTATATAACTACAACCTCTACCAAGCCATTTGAACGTGTCAGCCTCGATCTTATAGGTCCACTCCCGGAAGCTGGTCTTAATAAACTTAAATTCATTGTTACGTTACAGGACGACCTCACCAAGTATTCCCTCGCTTATCCTATCGCTAATGCAACTGCAGAGGAGACATGTGAATGTCTAGTGCACTTTATTTCCGTTTTCGGCATCCCAAGGTCTATTTTAACCGACCAAGGCACAAACCTCACCGCAGAATTATTCAAAAGAACCTGCAACTTCCAGAAAATTAAACAAATCTGGTCTTCCCCATACCATCCCCAAACTCAAGGTGCACTTGAACGCAGCCACTCCACGCTTAAGGAATACCTTAAGTCCTATGTTTATGAAAATCATTCCGATTGGCATAAGTACGTATACACCGCTATGTTAGCATACAACACCTCAACCCATTCCACTACTAACTTCACACTATACGAGCTCCTTTTCGGTCAGAAGCCTTTCATCCCGGACTCCGTCTACGAATTACAAGCTGATCTTACTTATCCGGAATATCTCAAATCTTTACACCATCGTCTAAAACTTTCACGCGAAAAAGCCTTAGAAAACATACAAAGATCTAAGGAGAGATCTAAACAATATTACGACACCCGTTCACGGCCTGTTCAGTACAAAGTCGGAGATTACGTTTATCTCAAAAATCATGTGCGTCTGTGTAAAGCCCTCTCGCCTATTTGGAAAGGACCGTATAAAGTCGTAAAAATTAATGACAGAAACACCTTGACATTACTCATAAATAGACGTCATGTGACACATCACTATGACGAAGTTAAACTAGCTTCTAGATCTGAAACGTAGCCCTAGTTATACACATATTATTAATCTTAATCATATTCTATTACAGTTATTCCGCGCTGGGGCAAGAGTTCATTACGTTCTTATCGAACAGTTCTGGTATCTACTTCGACCCCTTAGGTTCCTTAAGTTTAGTTGATAGTTATCTTAGTGTAGTTATCCCATACGATGTATCCTTTATTAATCCACATATTCTAAATCTGCGTCTTGTTCTCGGTAAATGCAAACAAGTATGTAATGATGGCAAAGTCTTTGATCGCTTAGAATGTACTAATCTCTTTGAACCGCTGAACACCCGTTATAATGATATAGCCCATGATAATGAAGCCATCTTTCATCTTACGTCTCGCCAGACCAAAAGGTCTGCACTTCTAGGATTCGTAGGCACTGTATCCGATACGACAATGCCATCGCAGAGGAAGAAACAGACCAAAAGAAGCTAGCCCTCCCGATGAAGGAAAATATATTAGTCACTACTTCTTCGCTTAGATCTTTTAATGAAACTCTGTACAGGATTAAGCTAAATGAAAACCATCTAAAAAATGCAATTGATGGATTGTCACAAGACATTCTAAATCTGACTAACGTCTCGAAGGAACTAGGTATTAGGTCTCGCATGCTGGAATTAACTTCCATGATAGAAAATAGCCTCCTAGCCTTGTCCTTTAAAGTTGAGGACATAATTAACGCTATCATGTTTAGTAAATATAATATCCTATATCCCACTATCCTAACACCTAAAGAATTGTACACCGAATTAGTCGAAAACTACAGATTTTTACCCGAATCCAAACAGTTTCCAATTCCTTTAAATCTCGACAACATGCACATTATTTTAAACATATCGGAGATTTCTAGTTACTTCAATAAAGAAAAAATAGTGTTTGCGGTAAAAATCCCTCTCATTAATCCTATACACTTAAACATATATCACAACTTACCGTCACTAGTCCCTCATGATAAAAATAACCCTGAATCGTAATCAACCATCATCCCATCCTCTAAATATATTGGTATAAGCAAAGATAGGTCAATGTATTGTAAGTTAGACAATCTAGACTATTGTAAAGTAATCAAAAATGATCATTACCTTTGTCAAACACCAATACTATATTCCTCTTCCGTGACGCCTTCCTGTGAAACTGAAATTATTACAAAAGTACTCACCTCAATCCCTTCGATTTGTGAAACCAAATTCATTCATGGTCATATAAGCATCTGGCAGCCACTACGTTATAATAGATGGTTATTTGTAATGTCTGAAAAAACTAAAATAAGTATTGAATGTAATAACTCCCAAATTACTGAAATTGAATTTAGTGGAAACGGTATATTGTACTTACCTTCTGAATGTATCGCCTACTATAAGGACACTCGTTTAACACCACTCGAAAATCATGAAATTCAACTGAAAACCATTGTACCTAATTTTAATATTTTAAATGATTCCTGTTGTAATATTGTAGCGTATAAAAATATTGTATCAAACTTACCTGTAGTTAATCTTAAGAATGTTAACTTAGATTCCTTAGCTTATGATGATCCTGAAATCCTGAAAATCCTTAACAGTATAATTGAAAAACAGCATATTGTTCTGTATCAAAAATATTATTCAGGTATCACAATTTTAATTGTAATTTTTATTATTTGATTTATCGTTTATAAGATGTATGAAACTGGCATACACAAGAAAATAATGAAATCTAGAACAAATAAAAGTCCTGAAAATAACGACACTGAATTAGATGACATTAACCCCTCAAACGTTAACACGGGACCCTCTCTTCAAATCTGCTAATTTATACTTCATTAACATAAACTCCACTTTTAAGGGTGTAGTTTACTCTAAATCGGGGGGCTGTTACGATTCCCCAATGCTAGGGAAAACCCTTAGTCTTGGATAATTATTGATTATATTGATTTCCACTAATTAGTCATGAAATCATCTAAAAGCAGCTCTGCTTCCCGCTCCCGGTGAGCAGTCAGTCTCTGCCACGCCGCTGAATCCCGAACATCTCTCTCTGTATCCTCGCGTGTCTGCCAGTTTCGACTCCGGGCCAATTAAATATTGTAACTTTTATTATTTTCTTAATTTTATATTTTTTAAATATTACTATTTCTTATTATGAAATAAAAGTGTTTTTTTTTTAAACCTAAATTACGAGGTCCCGTATAACAGTACGATCTTTCTTTGGTGTGCGTAAGTTATGTATGTATCGCAACAGGTAAGCGCCGGCGCACACGATACGCTGATAAGAACGAAACCTTTCAAAATTAATAATTTTATTCTTTGTTATATCACAAACCATAACCGTTGTCGTTTGTGGTTTTAGTTCTGGTAAGTCGGAGTGTGTAGTCGAAGATTGCTGTGACCATACCGACTCAGAATTTTTTAAGAACTCACGTCCGCTCCACCATAGATTACTGTCAATGAGTACATCAAGACTAAGACCGCGCGAGACCAGATCCGCTGGGTTATTTTTGGTTCCTACATGTAACCATAACGCATTACTTGTTATTTCATTAATCTCCACTATCCTATTTTGAACGAATGTTTTTAACGAATGTGGTGACGTACGTAGCCATCCAAGGACAATAGTTGAGTCTGTCCAAAAGTTAATTTTGTGGAAATAAACACGCAATGACTCGATAATTTTCCTATATAATCGTGCGCCTATTAAAGCCTCGCACAGTTCTAGCAGGGGTATGCTGACTGGTTTAATTGGTGCAACTTTACTCTTTGCACACAATAAGCTAATAGTCACCGTTGACTCATCTGAGTAGGTGCGAACATATGCACATGCACCATACGCACTCTGCGACGCGTCCGTGAATACGTGTAATTCTATAAACTGTGTGTGTGCACTCATAACATGACGCGGAATACGTAGGTTATGCAAATATTGAAGTGTGTCAATAATTTTTTCCCAGGACAACGCAACATCACTGGGAACGGGATCATCCCAATTTATCTTGCACAACCACACTTTTTGCATCAATATTTTAGCTACTACGACAGCCGGTGTTAAAATTCCTAGAGGATCGTATATTTGTGCGATTATCGACAACATTGTACGTTTATTTAGTAAATTCGGTCTAACTACTCGTGTGGTAAAATGAAGTTCATCACTTTTATTATACCAACCCACTCCTAAATTCTTAGTTTGGCAATATTCGCCTAATGACAAGTCTTTAGATATGTCGTGGTCACTGATATCAACGTTAAACAACCACTTACGCAACGGTAAACAAGCCGAGTTTAAAGTATTTCGTAACTTCTCACAGGTATCGAGTAAGCTATTTAAATCATTGTCACCTAGGATGACGTCATCAACGAAAAAATCCTCTCGGATTACTCTCGCAACCTGCTGATCCTTACATTCCAGCGCAAGCTGGCGTAAACATCTCATACTAAGGTATGGCGCAGACGCAGTGCCATACGTCACGGTGTTTAGGCGATATACACGTATTGGGTCCGACGGAAGTTTACGCCATAATATCAATTGTAAATCTCGTTGATCTGGTTGTACAAGAAAATTCCGAAACATTTTCTCAACGTCCGCACAACCCACGTATTTATATTGCCTAAAGCGTAATAAAATGCTAAAAATGTCATTCTGAAGTGGTGGACCAATATGTTGAATATCGTTCAATGACTTACCGGACGACGTCGCTGCACTTGCATCGAAAACAGTGCGCAGTTTAGTCGTACTGATAATTTCATTAATAACGCCGTGATGCGGCAAAAAATAGTGGGGTGACTCATAAGTTTCAACGTAACTCATATGACCGAGCCTTTCATATTCCCCCATAAAATCTACGTATTTTTCCCTAAATTGCGGCGAACGAGCGAATTTTCGTTCTAACGACAACAAACGTTTTTCAGCCGCTGTGTAACTGTCTCCGAGCACATCAGCTGATTCCTTTAAAGGAATGCGTACGGAAAACCTACCATCTTCCATACGTTTTGTCGTTTTGACAAAAATGTCTTCGCACGCACGTTCGTCAGCACTAAGGATGTTTTTATTAACGTTATTGTTTATCTCTTCGAGTTCCCAAAACAATTTCAACTGTGTGTCAATAGTTTGGGAGAAATTATATTGCACACTCTTAACGGGAAGTGGGTTATTATGTAAAGGTCCCGACATTATCCAACCCGATTTTGTATTTTGTAAATAAGGTCCTTTATTCAATTTAATTTTGCCATCACACAATAATTCCCAGAATTTATCCGCGCCTATCAGTATATCGATGTCTGACGGTGAGTGAAAGTTCGGATCCGCAAGTTGAATATTATCAGGTAAACTCATATTATTTACATCGACACTAAATGTGGGTAATTGATTTGTAATGCACGGCAACACTAAACAGTCAATTTTAATACAAAACCAATTTAACCTTGAACGTAATTTTATTTTACAAATGTGGGTGGACTGCAAAATTGTTTGACCTACCCCAGCAACGTGATAAGTGGACTGTATTAACGGTGCATTTCGATACCTCCTAAGTATAATGAGTCAACTGACATTAAAGTAATTTTATAGGAGAGCGATTTGAAGGCAAATCGTTTATATTTTAATGAAATCAAACTAATTCGAAATAAATTAAATGTTTTTTTTAATAAAGATTGCAAGCTCTTCCTTTGGTATAAAATGATTTTGCTAATTTTTGTTTTTAAATGACATTTTATGTACATACCTGGGTATATGCCAGCGGGTTTCAATAGTAAAATGGTTTAACTACCAGTTATATTCATTTACGTTGTACACCAAAATCTTTGGTTTACACTAAAATATTATAAATATGATTTTCATTTTATTAATAATAACTTAATTTTGATTTTTTTCGGGATGTTCTGTCTCATTTAATAATAAAACGTTGAAATTACATCACTTGACTCATTATACTAGGAAAGTACTAAGCTATGTTAGCATTTGAAACTTCGACGTATACTGGACTAATATACTTCAACGAGGCTTTTTAATTACTCATTTTATTTCTAATACTTTACGAAATATAGGATTAATAAAAGCTAGGAAAAAAGACGAAGAATCATAAACAAAAACAGCGCATTTTAAAAAATCACAATGTATTTTTCACTATAACTAAGTAGGAACATGTTTTTTGGCCTTAGTAAAAACTACAAGTTGAATAAATCAACAATAACAAATTATCAAAGTTGTATCATTAAAGTTTCATAAAAAAACAACAAACAATCAATAAAAACTTAAACAGGTATACTTCTCTAGTAGGTCAATAAAAATATTAACAACTAAAAATGGTAACTTACGTTAAACAATATTAATAAAGAGAATAGAAATGTATAACATAAATAACTAATAAAGTCTAGGCAATTATAATGCTTAAAAATAGCTATAAAGTTTATATATATATAGCATATCTTGCCAAAAATCCCATTGTCTTGAGTGGTCTCCAATACTCCAAAACATATCAAAAATTCTTTGCCGAATATCTTTTGCTAATTTCTCACTGCATTTTTTCCGCCAAGTTACGGGACAAGAAGTTTTCATAGTTCTCTTACTATGTACTCTTCCGTTTCTACTAACATATTCCAAACCTCTAATAACATTATATTTTCTTTCCTGATCCTTCCATTTTTTATGAAAACGTTCTCTTAGCCTTCCTTTATCTTTTTTAGCAATGGTCCGCCTACGACGTTTGGCGTTATTGGACGGTGGGTATGTGATATCATTAATATCAGATGCAGGCGAGGCGACCGCAGGACTATCATTTAACTCAAAATTAACAGGTGATGGGGCAAAAGAATTATAAGGCGATGGTACTGGAGTAATATCACAATAATTTTCTATAATGCTATTCCGGATGGGCGAATCCCTTGGAGTGTTTTCTATGACTGACGGCGATTGATCTCCTTTTTGAGTTCTACTATCACTATTCGGTACCCAAGGTGAGGAGCAAGGAATATCATCCGGGAATAATATGGAAGCGTTAAAAGGGATATTTTGCAATACATCCTTGCTATCATTTAAATCAACATCATCAAGTATTGATAGCTCCTCTTCTGTAAAACTTGCATCAGGTGGCAGTGGAGACTCTAAAACAATGATAATTTAAATTAAAATACAAGAATTCATATTGTTGTATTAAACATGCTAATTACAATTAATAAAACATATAACAGATAAACAATATATTATAACACAATTAACACAAAAATATCGAAAATTGAATTAGTACATTATTATAAACATATGAGTCAAGTGTCTTCTTTATAAAGTTTGTTCGCCGTATACTGGTGTAACAGCAGTTGTATGAGTATACGGCGTACTAAGTGACGTAAACAACAATTATCAAAGAAAAGCAACAAAATCACACTTAAACACATAAAGATAACTTACCATCTCTATCCCCATTTTGCATTATATTATCATCGATTCTTGTGTTATTGTTTATTGTATCATTGGTATTATTCACATTGTCATTGAGTAAATTTAAAATTTTTCGCGCCCTGTTTGACTGCATTATGTTTCTTATATTAAATAAAAATATAAAACAATATAAGACAAATACATCCACATTTACTTTATTCACTAATTTTACGAAACAAAAATATTAACTAAAATTGCGTGTGCACTCGCCGCTGTTCATCGAATACTGAGTCACAATAAACTTATAACATCCTCCATACGTTCCCCCTCACGCCCCGCGTACATTGGTACAATGTTATTTGAATCAGTATACAATGTACGATTTTAACTGATGTTGAAATTGATTCAGTACGTGAAATTATCTCGGTAATTATCGTTCTTTTTTTTTTAGCACTAACATTAAGATCATGGTTTATTATGTAAGTTTACATAAAAATAATAAAATACCTAAATTTGTTAGATGACTCAGTATACTTAGGGGGTTATTGATTTAATGTTTCACATAACAATTTCTTTATGAAACAATGTGGACTACCATTATCAAGCAGAATGCGTACAGTGTGATAATCTGTTATGTCCACTAACGCTGTAGACAGCAAAACGTTGGGTAATAACGAATATTCCTGATTACTGTTTTGCGATTCTGAATGGTTAGCCGTAACGTGTAAAGATGACGAGACAGTGGAGACGTTAGCGGTGATCGGCTGTGCTGATGCACTCGACTCGCTCACCTGTGATGCGCCGTCTACCTGGCCATCAATGTGAAACAAACTGTTGTGCCTTTTATCACACAACCTACATGGCCTAAACTTGCATTCGTCAAGAGGGTGGATTGCGCGTAAACAATTGATGCACAGCTGATGCGTTTTAACTATCTTATTCCTTTCTTGGATAGACGAATTAAGAAACCTTGAACAGGAATAAATCGCGTGATTACCATGACACATCACACACACGCGGCTTTCTTTTAGTTTCGTATTACCCTTATTGTTATTGTTAGTAACGTTCGTAGCAATATGAGTATGTGTATATTGTTTCTTAGAGCGCGTTTGTTCGCCGCCTTTGTTCTCGTGAGATTTGTTATGGTTCACTTTTATCATTTCTAAAATGTCGGCGCGGTCCTTAAGAAATTTAAGTAAGTCATCCAGTTTCAAAGCTGACCTCGATTCAATTAACGAACTAGCTGTACCTTGAAAATCTTCCCATTCGCGTTCAATGGCCTGATATAATTTGGAAACGATCACGTAAATGATTAAAGTGTCCCATGAATCTGTTGGTTCACCTAACGTTTTAAGGGCACGCAAATTTCTCAAAACAATATGTATTAAGTTCCTAATCTGGGAAGCGGACTCTTTATTTAACGATGGAATTTTAAATAATGCCTTCACATGATTATGAACCAATAGTCGCGGATTATTAAATCTATTCTCTAATAGCTCCCATGCGTGAGAATAGTTGTTAGCCGTAAATTCTAATGCACCTATGACGTGTGCGGTGGTACCGGACAATGACCATTTTAAATAATGAAATTTTTGAACAGGACCTAAATCATCGCGATCATGAATCATACTAACGTAATAATTTTTAAACTCTAGCCAGCAATCGTATGAACCGTCAAAGGAAGGTATTTTAATATCGGGTAACTTTATGCCTATCGGCTTACATGTTGAAACACTAGACTTGTCAGCTACTTCCTTTCTCAATAAAAGTTTTGCAGAAGCTACAGCACAATAAAATTGATTTTCGAAACGATCTCTCTCTTCCAGGTGTTTTACAAGATCGAGATCTTCCGCTACCTCTTCTATAATTTTAGTCTGTATTTCACTATACATCTCTATCAAACTCGAAGTACTCTCTCGAAGTATAAGAAGTTGCAGCTCTTCGTTCGATACGTGAATCTCCTCTTCGTACTTTGATGCGACGAATCTTCGGAAATTTCAAGCTTGAACTTCTTATTCGGCTCGATAGGACCACTTTATGTACGGGACGGGAGGCAGGTGCTCTTCAATGATTGATTTATTGAACGTTTGTTGGTTATATTTAAGTCATCTTAGTGCTAACAGTGTGTATCAGGTAATAATCAAAATTTAAACAGATAGATCTTATAACTAATTGCACGACGTGCTGTGATTGGTTGCCAACGATGACGAGCTCTGATTCGTAGATAAAAGTTTGGTGTTCCGGTGCGTCGCTAGACGGCGTTAGAAGTCGCGCCAACAAATGTGTTAGAGTGAAACCCTTGTATTGGGGATGAGTCTTTCCTAGGCGGGAAGGGATAATTAACACTTAATTAAATTTAAATTAAAAAATTTAAATAACACGAAGAAAATCACACAATCAGTCGCATGGGGTCTCTAGTGACCTCAAATAAATAGTTGAAAATAGAGAGTTATAAATAAATAAAACATACTTAATGTTTTAAAAAATATATTTTAATTCTTTCTTGTAATTTATTTAAGAAACTAAAACATAACTTCGACTTTAAACAATGAAACAAATAACAAAACTTTGAATCTCTTTTTAAACTAAAATTTTTTTTCTTTAGAATTAAATACGATTCATCAGGAGAATTTTCCATTCTGCACCCTCAAGTTTTGTTGACAAATAAATTTACTACACTTTTTGGCATGTGCGATTATTTGTTTAAGTATTATTCAACAGCACGCTGTTAAATTTGACGTTTTGGTCATCCTCTACAAGTGTTACTGCTAATTTCTTGAAAAAAAAATACGCCTTATGTGTATGTTAATCTTATTTTTATTCAGCATTAGTGATAGCATTAGCAAAACCAGCGATATCTCTTTGTCGTCGGACACATCCATCAGCCATTGCAGCATCTTTTTTTCGCAAATTTGCTCAAATCTGCAACAGAAAAACCAAGAAAATTTAATAAAAATAAAGACAAAACTAGGTAAATTAAATATGCACTCAAACAACACACAAATACCAATTAAAACCAATAACAACATATTACGAATACAAACTAAGAAAAAACACAAATGGATATAATTTGAATTTCGATAGATTCGAATTAATTAATTTAACTAATTCAAAATTTTTGTTTTTATTTTTATATTTTTGTTGTTTTAATGTGCCATAGGTTTCTACTTCGTTCACACTCTACGCTATAACTTTTTTACAGACGGTAAAAAAGGCTATCCAGTATAGTTCGCAAATTTTTTTGCATTAAAGGAAACCAGCACGTTGGCGTAATAATTGAGTCGAAACTTTTTAATTTAAAAAAAATTCATTATCTACATTAGTAGAGTAATTTTTTAGGAAAGTACTATACTTGGCATCGTTCACACTAGTGTAGTTCTCTATGTTGCTGCTGCTACGTTGTATCTTGCTCCTGAAGTTGTATTGTTAGTTGTTTGTACACGGACTTCGCAAATATTTTAATGCTCTTATTTTAAAACTTTATACTATTATGGCAAGAGTATTCCGTAAACGGTTTTTACAGGCAAGCCTAGACGATTATTTTTCTTATTAAATGATCTTTATTCTGATACCAATTTTATTGGTTAACATATCGGTGTAGTTTCCTATATTGGCTTACCTGTTCATACCTGCTTGCCAGGTAGTCATTAACAGAAATACATAGATAAGCCTACCAAAGCATATTTTCCAGGTTAAAAACTATCTGTTTAAACTTAATTTATTTGGTTATCAAAAGAGTGAAAGTAATGAAAAAAAATAAATTTAATTAAAAATAGCCATGAACACTTTTGAAAGGCAAGCTATCATAGTATTCATTTTCATAAATCGAAAAAAATCTTAAAAATTGGTTATCAGATGGGAAAAGGTCGATCTACTACGGTCTCTTAGACTATAAGAGAATATAAAGTCTTATACACATTGGTTATTATGGTAGTGGTTGAGCGACGGGCGAAGGGGTTCCCGAGTTTTATTCCCAGGTCAGACCTTGACCCTATTACACGAGATGTTATGTTATGGACTGTGTACGCGGACTTCTTATGCCTCAACAAGATGGCAGACGTGGCACGTGACAGCCTTGGACAATGCACTCGCTCTTCCAAATCTATTGCTTCGCCAAGGTCGAGAGGTAGTTCTACTTACTAGAGGAGACAAAATGGGGCGGGTCAGCTAACAAAACAAAAAAAGGCTCAAGTATGAAAAACTAAATAAAAAGGAAACACAGTTACCAGGGTGGGATCCTGACGCCACGGACGACGCTTGTATTATGGTGGTGCGTTGAAAGGACTGGCGCAACGATTGCTCACACTACGTGAGGCGGTTACTTCTGGGGCGCGACTGCCCCAGGGATGCGATCAAAACTAGCGGTGCGAAGCAAGTGAGCGCTCGAAGGCTGCGCGCGAGCTTTTATTGGGTCGGCCTTCCCACCACCTCATCTCGGAAGGGCGCTTGTTTTATTGGTCAAAAAATTGCGTCACCTTTTAGACCCCTTCCGTGCGTACGGACACAGGAAGGACAGACACTTGGCGAGAAATATACTCTCGAACAAAATTATAAAAATAAACGATTCATTTCTGCGTAACCACACATATATTATAACAGTGCATACAATTGTCTTATTGTGATAAATTTGGTCTAAGATACTGCACAATTTGTAATCCTGTAATATTAAGAATGAAATTCTTCGGCTTCCAATGTTTTGTCTTTCCAGATAGTTGGTGCCGTTGTTAAGCAGAGGACCCACTCATTTCTGAAAGGGTTAGCCCACCGCGAAGCTACACTGCATACTGCCGGCCTCCACGTTCTCAGAACATTTTATTCCTTAATATATAGGTTATGTACAAAGTTTACTCAATATGTTTTCCTGAACCACTAAGCATGTAGAAAAATACTTAAAATTGCAATTAATCATTTTATTTTTATTAAAACTACTTTTACGGATTTTATCGCGTTTATTTTACTTTTAATTACTTTTTTTTAATTCCCGACGTTTCGGGCACTTTCCAGCACCCACGGTCACGGGGGACTGCTGGAAAGCGCCCGAAACGTCGGGAATTAAAAATAAAAAAATAAAAAATAAAAGTAATTAAAAGTAAAATAAACGCGATAAAATCCGTAAAAGTAGTTTTAATCAACGTGTAGTATTTGCGTAAATATAAGTAATCATTTTATTGACAAATTTTATGGAATCTAACCTGGGTTGCTCGTATACATTAGAATTTACGAATGTGCTTTGCCTATGAGATACCACGTCGCTTTTCACTTAGCATTACCTGATATTCTCGTTATATTTTGCATGCATAAAGAAAAGAATAATGGAGCTTACGTTTCAACATTCATTTACATATACAGCTTAGCAGTGACGTACTTGTGACCCTTGTCATTGACGGATGCGGCTGCACAGCGGTCGTTACGTGAACGGACGCTCCATCAATACTCTTACGCTTTTAACGAGCTCAGACGCTCTAGCATCGTTAGTTTTATTTGCCGAAACTGCACCATATGAATCGCTCCAGATGTAGTCTGGTTGTTAATAAATGTGTCAGTTATTCTGCTTGTGCTCCATTGCTGTTTTCACATACTGGTTTCAATTTAATTTAAATTTAAAACATAGCAACTAAAATTACCAACACAAACATATTAAACATAAAATGCCTGAATCTGCTCTTAATAACTTTATCAGGTAATATCTAAGCGCTAGAAATCAATAAAAGCTAAAACTAAAGGCATTTTCATATAGACGTAATAGGTTAAACTTAGTGATCCCTGTTGTCCTGATTTCAAGAATTTTGTATTATTTCTGAAGGTGTAAACATGTAGTTATTAATACAGCTTCCAAAAACCTAGCAGACCTTAAATTCCCAAAAAAGAGTAAATAAATAATAATTTCATGAAAAATGTATAACCACGCAAAGCATTATGCAGCGCAGCAGATCAAATGGTATCATTATCACACAGTGTAACAAATAAAATGCGGTGACAAATAAGATAAAAGTCCATCTGATTTTAGGTAGGCATAGCACCACCTGCAAATTTCATACAAAGAATAGTAACGTAGTGTTTTATTACATAGTATACGTGCGTAGTAACCCCTAGACTGAGATAAAATTATATCTTCAAAAACAGGCTGTGTAGCACCACGCTAAAGACTTAAAAAGACACTTAGCTTTGAAGGTAAGATGATTCAAGGATTCATTAGCAGCCCTTTTAAAATATAATCTAGTTTTTATATAACGAAATCGATAAATAGTTGCATTCTAATTTTAAAAGGCTCTGATGCTTTTGCTTGGCGTAATAATACACACAAATGTATTTACTATACATAGCTAATAGCACTAAAATCAAATAATACTTGAATGTTTGGAACATTTTACGAGCGCAGAGGTTACAAAAAATGGAATGTCCCTCTGATCATCAGTCGTCGCACCAAACTAATTTAAAATTGAGTAATAAACGTAAATAAAAACTTACAACATTTAACAGCAGTTAAAGCTTAATTGACTTCATTGACCAAATTTATTAACAAGTGAACAGCTTAAGTCTACGATGTGATCCGTCTATGACGAGCCTAATTATTCAGCACTTAATATCAAACGATATTCCTAACATTTAAAGGCCGATACAGTGATCAAAATACCTCACGGTATAAAATGTGTTAAACATTTTACACTGTGAAGTACCTAGGTATTTACATAAACAATTTCCAGGAAATATGTTCTTACCAGACGAATATGAGTTTTTCTTTATTGAATAAGGGTGACAAACGAGCACACAGTCCACCTGATGGTAAGTGGATGCTGTATATGCTGCATAGACATCTACATTTATCCTAGAAATCAAAACGCAGATGCATTGTCTCCCCTGAGGACTAAGATGGAATGCCTCGTTTCCAGTAAAAAAGGGTATCCGGATCTTTACACTCACCATACGAAACACAGCAGTATTAAGCTGCTATTTTACATCGGTATTTTGTGGGCACCTAGTCCTTTCACGGTCGATCCGACCCGTTCGTGCTACAACCATAATATAGCTGCAATGTGGCTCTAACACGTATAAAACATCTGTTTTATAATAACACTACTGTTTTATAATAAAATAACAATATAAATATTCAAGGACTTTTTTATAAAGACATTCCGAGCACATTAGAATTCAGCACTTAAATTTTTAATTATTATTTCAGTGGTGTATCGAACTCTATTTAATCATATACCTACTATAAATATAAAAGGCGAGCGTTTACAAATATACAATAGAAACAAACCAATTACACATTTTCTACTTTTTCTCACCTTTCTAATTCTTTGTACGGTACATATTCAGTACAATAGAACAACTTTTATACATTATGTCACCTTGCAACGTCATATGTCTTCGTGGTAGTGTTTAAAAATTTAAATTGAAGTTCCTTGCTACGTACATCGCGGTACCGATAAACATCTCCGGGCGTCAGGTCGCCACGGGGCGTCGGTTTGTTTATGTTCTACGCGCGATTTCGTGATGTATTACGCTAGTGTACGATGAGAATGCGGATTTCTGAAGAAAAATAAATGGTGTACCTTGAAACTGTGAAAGAAAATGTAATTTGTTTTTTTTTTTAATACTACGTCACTGAATGTAATAAAACTTTTATACATAATATGTATAACAAAAAAAGTAATAACAGGTTTTACATATTTATTTGCTGACTTTGATATCAATTATTATGGAGCTGGTTATATCAAATGTTTTTTTCAACGTACGTCGATAAATTAACTGAACAGCTATTTATATACGCCCCTTGATATTGATATATCTGTTTTATTTGTCAACCGATTTTAATAAAAAAAACAATAAATGTTAGGCTATTGTGAGTTTTGAGAGAGGATAGATTTCGCTGCACTGACCCAAGTCAGAATGACGGACTTCACGTATCCACGAAATATTTTTTTAACTTCTCGGATATCTTCTTCCCAGATTTCCTCAAAAGTTTTTCTACACCAACGAGCATGTGATAAAATTGCTTTTTATTAACAAAGTTTTTTGTATGAAAAGAGCTAATATCGTGCACATTAAGTAAGCACAGTAAGTAGATGATATGGCCCGTAGAAATCTACATTTATCCTAGATTAAAAATGAAAAGAATGTTTTACGAATAAAAAGGATCTCCCGTTCCCTACATTCACCATACGAAACACAGCAGCATTAAGCAGATATTTTACGCTGTTACCCTGTGAGAGCCTGGTCCTACCCCTGTCGCACCGACCCATTTGTGATACAACCATAATATAGCCACATGGCTCTATCACGTATAAATTTCATAGTTCTTGGTAGGAATCGAATACGTTTTCCTCCTTGATACGAAATTTTACAGTGAGTTACACGGCCCCCGTTAACAGTATTTAAATGATATACCTTATATTACTAATATTTATTTTATAGCACGTTAAGTTTGTGCAGGCATAACATACACTTAAGCGATTTTTTATACCTGAGCTTCGATATATACGTGGGCGTGAAAAAGAAAAATTACGTAAAAAGAGCCGTTTAAAAAAAGTCAACATACATAGTTAGTCGTCGCTGTTCCGCAGTTCATCAGCAGCTAGGATAAAAATTAGCCTATGTATTTATTGTTGAGGGTCAGGAAATACCTTTCCACTAAACGACTATAATAATGGAGTATTATAAATGCTACTGTGGGGCTTTATCATAGAATCGAAGATTGTTAAACGCTTTTATACCCGTTTCATCATCATCATCACTACAGCCATTCACAAGTCAACTGCTGAACATAGGCCACCCCTAGGTTATGCTACAAAGCATGGTGTTGAGCCACCTGCATCCAAAAACTTCCTGATTGTCTTACCAGGTTGTCACTCCATCTAGTAGGAGGCGGCCCACTAGATAGTGACGACGACTAGTTCAATGTAACTATATTATGTTTGTTGGCGACGCGCCTATAAGAATGTTTCAGTTTATTAAGTCAACCGATGACGAATAACTTTTCAAAAACTTATTGTCCAATAGAGATGTTCTGTTAAGAAAATGCTTAGTTAAATCTTAAAGAAATGTCGAATCAATGGTATGAAGGTCTTGGGTTCGACTCCCAGGCCGGACTAGTTACTGTTTTCTAAGTAATATCTTTCAATAAATTCATATAGGGAATTTTATGTTATAAATTATGTTACCGGATTTGTTCCCCGGTTGAAATCGTCTTTCCAACGATGTAAATTCAAAGGAATATTAAAGTGAAGTAAGAGATCGGATTTGTTCCCCGGTCGAGATGATCACTCTGTGCACAAACAGAATTAACGGAAGTTAATTGCATAAGTATTGTCTTGTATAAGTATGATATGTTTTGTACGAAAACAAATGCCTATTTGTTATGATCGATTAATGAGAACATTCACTTGTATTGTTATCTGATAAGAAGCATGATAACTGATAAGAATCTTATCAGAGATAGTTTCCTACTGTTTGAAAATTATGTAGAAGCACTTACTTATTTAATATTGTTAAAATTAAGTGTATTTCAGACTTTCATTTTTTCTGATAGCCGAGAGCCGTGCAAAGTTAGTTGTTCAAATAGTGTGAGTTCACGGAAGCACGCTGACCACGCCCCTAGGAGGCCGAATATGTAAAAATTTAAAATGTTTGTAATTTCAGCAATTTATGTAAAAATGACTTGTAAAACATTTCAGGTTGATTGTACGTGCTAAAAAGGTGAATTCTGTGTTATTTTTATGTGAAAATTCCTGTGTATAAGTGAAATAATGATAGTTTTGTATAAGAAATTTAAAAGTGTTTTAAATAGTGAAATAAATAGAGAAAATGTAAATTAAACTATTGTATTAGTAAACATATGTATAAATTCAAGTGGGAAACATTGTTTTAACTTTCTGTGTTAAATATTTAAGAAGTTTGGATTTTGGATTTGTGATTAAAATAGGCATGTTTTGTTTTATAAATTAAAGGATTTTTGTGATACGAAAAAATAATATATATCATGGTGTAGATATTGTTTTGTGCTATCTAAATAGATAACTTGTATTTATGTATGACTTATGTGAATAAAGAAATTAAGTGAAACGTGAGAGAGTAATAGTACAAATTCATGTTGTTAAGTTGCGCAGGCACGCGAATGGCGCGGCTCACTTTCGCGTATAGCTCTGGGGGTAGCTTAGTGAACGGGTTTTATTGCAATTCGTTCGGGAAAATAGTTCGGGAATCAAACCAGCAGTCAATAAGAAGAAGAAAGAAAAAGTGTAGGGAAGTGATAGGGAAAAGTGATTACTCTCTCACGGAACGGTTTGAAGATAATTGCTGTTTTATTCCCAAGTGATTCATCCCTAAAAGTTATACAGTCCACATCGAAGAATTAAGGCGTCGGAACCGGGACGACTTCGGAAGACCCGTAATCCCCGTCTGAACCTACTTGCTGAAAAGGAAGAGGTTATCGCCCTTGTGTGTTACTCCATTGCGGAGATCACATACGTTGTTCCCGAACCCAACGTAGGCGTTATAGGAGGCCGGATCGAGAGAAGCCTCGATTCCTCCCTTCTGTTTCAGAGCCCGAACGTTTCCGCCCGCTGTTTCCTTTTCAATTGGTCCTTCGCAGCCGGATCAAGAGGAACTTCCAAACCTGTTTCCTTTTCAATTGGTCCTTCGAGCCGGATTAAAAGGACCACCCGAACCCCGCCAGCTGGATCAAGGAACCAGCTGTGGACTGCTGGTTGTGGAAAAGAAGACCTTCGGAGCCGAGTGAAGATCAGCAACCGAAGGAAGCCGGAGGTTTGAGCTGAAGCAATAGGACCAAAGGCCAGAAGACCAGGACGTCAGCGTTGAAGGACTGGACCTGGAACTACCGGAAGAAAGAAAACCGGGATTGCGGCCTGGGGCGTGTGCTCGCATGGGGCACGTATCGCAGCTGGGCGCAGGTGTCTTGTGAAGGCACTCATCGTGGCCAAGCAGGGCTTGGCATTTTTCCTGTCGGGCAAGCGTGCTCGGCATTTCCTGTCGGACGACCGTGTCCGGCATTTTCCTGTCGGGTCATCAGGGTGCAGGAAGAAGCATCCACCGCTGCTGCTGCCAGGCGAGGGTGCGCGTGGGCACCTGACTGCATCGCGGCCGGAGGAGGGCGCTCGGACGAGGCGTCACCGGCAACTGGGCGGCGAGCACAGCATACATCCCGACCACCTAACGGTGCCAAACGGTTGGGCTCTGGCACATCACCTTCGGGTGGAGCAGTTCTCTCGAGCGAGACTGCGCTTGCACTACCGCTCGACTGTTTCGTCATATTCCTTGGCGGGACAGTTCCTAAACCTTTCCTCCATTCCATTCCTGCACGACTCCATCCCTGGACGGCTCACCTCGGTAGGCCCCGTCCAGGATTGATAGGGCTGATAGGGCTGTTAGGGTGGTAGTAGGGTTGTAGGGTTGGGAGATAAGGGGGGGGGGAGGGGTAGTGGTGTTAGGTTGGGGTGTAGAAGGGTTGTAGGTAAGGGGTTGTAGGGACCGTAGGGACAGTTAGGGACCGTAGGCCAACAATCACCTTCCTGCAAGATGAAGAAGGCACAAGACCAGACAGGGAGAAGCGAA
Source organism: Parnassius smintheus behrii (assembly GCA_036936625.1). Taxonomy (NCBI): domain Eukaryota; kingdom Metazoa; phylum Arthropoda; class Insecta; order Lepidoptera; family Papilionidae; genus Parnassius; species Parnassius smintheus. The sequence goes on from JAUPFT010000014.1 coordinate 21,553,735, forward strand.
GGGAGCAGGACAAGGACAGGGATCTCAAGAAAAGCTAAAGAAGCGGAACCATCTGGAGCGACCACAGCTACTGCGTCAAATGGAGCAACTCCTTCAAGTGGAGCCACCACCGACACGTCCACATGCACGTGGGACTCAGGGACGTCCATGGCAACGACAAGCAACAGGACGGACACCAGTGGTACGCAGGCCAGCACCGCACAACAATCCGTTATATCCAGGAGTGAAACGGTGGTCGAAAAAGTAGGTCAAAGGACCGAAGAAGCGGCATCGCCAAGGACAGTAATCGGGCACACTAGTGATAAAGGGTCACAGAGAGGTAATAGGTCATCGCGATCGGCGAGGCTGAAAGCCGAATTAGAGGCGCGGATTAAATTCGAACGCTCAGAGCTCGAACGAGCACAGGCAGCTGCTGCCTTAGCCAAGTCTCAATTGGAGTTGGCACGACTCAACCGAGAAGAGGAGATCGACTCGAGTGAGGATGATGAAGAGCGGAATACTCAGGTGGAACCTTTCGCAAGGAGTTGGGTTCAGCTGACCATAATGAGCGCGCCGGTTAGTGTAGCACAACCCGATATTACTGATAAGGAAGCGTGTAAAGGATCACGCCGCAAAGGGGCGGAGATCGAGCGCAACCAAGGAAATGCACAGAAAACACACGCGAGTGAGGTGTCAGAATTGACCGAAGCGATTGTGAGTGCAATAAAAATAGCGGGTAAAGATAAGTCTTCCCAGCTTCATTTCCTCCAGGAATTACCGGTGTTCGATGGAGACCCGGGTGAATGGATAATTTTCAAAACGATGTTTGAAGACACGAGAAGCCAATTTTCAGGGGTGCAAAATGTTGCACGCCTTAGGAGGGTATTAAAGGGCACCGCTAAAGAGGCGGTAAAGTCGCTGTTATTTACTTTGTGTGAACCGGAAGAAATAATGAACGCTCTCGAAAGAAGATTCGGTAGGGTTGAGATGCTCATTCTAGCCGAAATCGAGAATGTAAAGCGTATGACAAGATTGGCAGAAGATTGCCGGAATATAGGATCTTTTGCAAGTCGTATTACGAACGTGGTTGCCACGATACAAGCGTTGAATCAACCACAGTATTTGTACTCACCGGAGTTAGTGAGCCGCATAGTGGAGAAGCTCGGAACTATGATTAAATTTAAATGGTTTGAATATCGAGCTCAGTATCCTTTGGAGCCAGAGTTACAGAAGATGGCCAAGTTTTTAAATTTATTGAGTGAACAATTTGGAGCGTCCTTAAACAATGAAAATGCGCCTGAAAAAAGGAAGCGTCCTGAATTCAGGAAGCAAACTGTACACACCGCAAAGGGAGGTGTACGCAGCTGTGCCGTGAGCGAGCGCTATATGCGCCGAAGTAATTCGAGCGAGCGTCTAGAACGCCGAAATAGTAAAGGGCACAACCGACAAGTGGTTATGACAACCCAGGATAAGCCTGTGAGTCGGGTAACACATAAGTGTGTTATATGCAACAAGGAGCACTCTATAGTGAGTTGTTACAAGTTTAAGGACATGAATATTCGCGAGAAATGGGAAGCGGTCAAAAAAGCGAAAGTATGTTTCCAATGTTTGTCACCTAACCATAGGAGGTTAGAGTGCAAAGCGAAAAAATGTGGTGTAGAAGGATGTAGAATGTCACATCATCGAATGCTACACCGATACCCCAATGAAAAAACCTCGCCACAAGGGGACGAGGGGGGTAAAGATGCTCAGATCACAACTGTTAGTACAGTGAATGCACTGGCATGTGCATACTTAAAGATTATACCGGTCGAGTTGTATGGACCTAGAGGAAAGGTCAAGACAACAGCTCTTCTGGATGAGGGATCGACCATGACACTCATAGAGGAGTGTATGGCTCAGAAATTAGCGCCTCGCGGACGTAAAGAGGGATTACGTATCGAAGCCGTGGGAGGTAAGCGAATTAACGACGACAGTTCGTATCGCTTAAACGTTAAGATAAAAGGCATTTACTCGAGCGACTTAGAAGAGATAAGTGTACAAACAATTAAGTCACTAAACCTTTCTCCTCAGTCGGTAAGCCGAGAATTATTGCAACGGTGTTCTCATTTGACACCGATTAAGGATGAGTTGATGTATGAGAGGTCCAAACCTACCATATTAATTGGTCAGGACAATTGGCATCTCATAGTTACTCGTGAATTAATTTCAGGAGGTAAGAACCTACCTGTAGCATCGCTCACCAAACTTGGATGGGTTTTACATGGTCACATATCGGGTGGTATTAAACCGATCAAGATCGTTAACCACATTTCCACCAAGAAGGAGGAAGATATGGATAAATTGATCAAGGATTATTTTAGTTTGGAATCTCTGGGAGTGTCGGCTAGAAAGCCCGCGAACGACCCAGAAGAACGAGCCTTAAGTATTTTGAACAAAACGGTACGTCGTATACCTAATAATAGGTACGAGACTGCTTTGTTATGGCGCACAGACAATGAGTGCATGCCGTCGAATAGAGCGCAGGTTGAAAGTCGCCTGTTAAAATCGCCGAAGGGCGTAAATGCGTTAAGAAAGCAAGAACCGTTAAGTCTACCCGACTACGGACGATTTAGCAGCTTTAAGAAATTCCTTGGGGCAACTACACGCAACTTACAAGCGGTAGAAAAATTCAAGAGTTTAAGAAAGTCGGTTAAAGGACCCGACGACGCAGCCGAAAGGTCGGTTATGTGTTCCAACAAAGTTTTAGCAAAGTCGGTTAAAGGACCCGATGGCGCGTTGGACATAGCGCTCTTGAAAAAAGCGGAATTATTAATTTGGAAGTTCGTTCAAGACGAGTGTTTTTATTCGGAAATAAAATGCTTGAAAGCAGGCAAAAGTGTTGAAAGAAGTTCACGCTTAAGTAAATTATCTACGGAAATGGGAGAAGATAACTTACTCCGTTTAAATGGACGTTTACCTTTCAAGTCTAATTTGACCGAGGAAAATAGAAAACCTGTCATATTGGACGGTAAACATAAAATCGTTAAAATGATGATTAGAGAAGTTCATCATCATTTTGGACATGCCAATCACCAGACGGTGATGAATGAGGTGAACCAGAAATTTTATGTCTTGAATTTACGTAATGTAGTACGAAGTGTGTCACATCATTGTCAGTGGTGCAGGACATACAGGTCAAAACCCCAGAACGCGCCACAAGGAAATATTCCTCTGGAGAGAATAGCTCATCATGAACCACCTTTTACATGCTCAGCTGTGGATTATTTCGGTCCTATGAGTGTGACTATAGGAAGGCGACACGAAAAACGTTGGGGTGTTTTATTCACGTGTCTGACCACCAGAGCAGTACATCTGGAATTAGCAGCCTCGTTGACACCAGCGTCAATGATAATGGCGTTGAGGCGATTTATCGCCAGAAGAGGAAAACCAGCCGTTATATACAGCGATAACGGGACAAATTTCAAAGCTGCGAATAAAGAATTATTGAAAGCATGCGAAGAATGCCATGAGAGCATGAAAATTGCGTCATTTAAGATATACATTAAATGGAAATTTATACCTCCGGGAGCACCGCACATGGGTGGCGCCTGGGAGAGGTTAGTAAGATCGATTAAAATTGCGTTGACCGCTACGCTCAGAGAAAGGAGCCCACGAGAGGAAATTCTACATACGTTGCTTTTAGAAGCAGAGCACACAGTAAATTCCAGGCCTCTGGTAACATTCAGTATGGATAGTGCTGAAGAGGGTTTGACACCCAATCATTTTCTTCTGGGACGGTCATGTGGTGATCGACCACCTGGATTATTTCTAGAGCAGCATCTGACGGGTCAACTCAATTGGAAAGCTGCACAGAGATTAGCCGACCATTTTTGGACAAGGTGGCTGAAGGAATACATGCCTACCTTAATACCGCGAACAGGTAATAACGGAAAGTTCATGGAACCTAAGGAAGGCGATATTGTTTTGATAATAGATCATTCGTTGCCACGAAATACGTGGCCGAAAGGCAAAATTAGCAGAACGTTACCGGGACCAGACGGTCACACCAGAGTGGTTGACGTCATTACTAGCACAGGTATCTTGAGGAGACCTACATCCAGAATAATAGTCCTGGTACCCGCGACGCCTCCCAAATGATGGTGCTAACGCACGGGGGGGAGATTGTTGGCGACGCGCCTATAAGAATGTTTCAGTTTATTAAGTCAACCGATGACGAATAACTTTTCAAAAACTTATTGTCCAATAGAGATGTTCTGTTAAGAAAATGCTTAGTTAAATCTTAAAGAAATGTCGAATCAATGGTATGAAGGTCTTGGGTTCGACTCCCAGGCCGGACTAGTTACTGTTTTCTAAGTAATATCTTTCAATAAATTCATATAGGGAATTTTATGTTATAAATTATGTTACCGGATTTGTTCCCCGGTTGAAATCGTCTTTCCAACGATGTAAATTCAAAGGAATATTAAAGTGAAGTAAGAGATCGGATTTGTTCCCCGGTCGAGATGATCACTCTGTGCACAAACAGAATTAACGGAAGTTAATTGCATAAGTATTGTCTTGTATAAGTATGATATGTTTTGTACGAAAACAAATGCCTATTTGTTATGATCGATTAATGAGAACATTCACTTGTATTGTTATCTGATAAGAAGCATGATAACTGATAAGAATCTTATCAGAGATAGTTTCCTACTGTTTGAAAATTATGTAGAAGCACTTACTTATTTAATATTGTTAAAATTAAGTGTATTTCAGACTTTCATTTTTTCTGATAGCCGAGAGCCGTGCAAAGTTAGTTGTTCAAATAGTGTGAGTTCACGGAAGCACGCTGACCACGCCCCTAGGAGGCCGAATATGTAAAAATTTAAAATGTTTGTAATTTCAGCAATTTATGTAAAAATGACTTGTAAAACATTTCAGGTTGATTGTACGTGCTAAAAAGGTGAATTCTGTGTTATTTTTATGTGAAAATTCCTGTGTATAAGTGAAATAATGATAGTTTTGTATAAGAAATTTAAAAGTGTTTTAAATAGTGAAATAAATAGAGAAAATGTAAATTAAACTATTGTATTAGTAAACATATGTATAAATTCAAGTGGGAAACATTGTTTTAACTTTCTGTGTTAAATATTTAAGAAGTTTGGATTTTGGATTTGTGATTAAAATAGGCATGTTTTGTTTTATAAATTAAAGGATTTTTGTGATACGAAAAAATAATATATATCATGGTGTAGATATTGTTTTGTGCTATCTAAATAGATAACTTGTATTTATGTATGACTTATGTGAATAAAGAAATTAAGTGAAACGTGAGAGAGTAATAGTACAAATTCATGTTGTTAAGTTGCGCAGGCACGCGAATGGCGCGGCTCACTTTCGCGTATAGCTCTGGGGGTAGCTTAGTGAACGGGTTTTATTGCAATTCGTTCGGGAAAATAGTTCGGGAATCAAACCAGCAGTCAATAAGAAGAAGAAAGAAAAAGTGTAGGGAAGTGATAGGGAAAAGTGATTACTCTCTCACGGAACGGTTTGAAGATAATTGCTGTTTTATTCCCAAGTGATTCATCCCTAAAAGTTATACAGTCCACATCGAAGAATTAAGGCGTCGGGACCGGGACGACTTCGGAAGACCCGTAATCCCCGTCTGAACCTACTTGCTGAAAAGGAAGAGGTTATCGCCCTTGTGTGTTACTCCGTTGCGGAGATCACATACGTTGTTCCCGAACCCAACGTAGGCGTTATAGGAGGCCGGATCGAGAGAAGCCTCGATTCCTCCCTTCTGTTTCAGAGCCCGAACGTTTCCGCCCGCTGTTTTCTTTTCAATTGGTCCTTCGCAGCCGGATCAAGAGGACCTTCCAAACCTGTTTCCTTTTCAATGTTAATTTCTAATACATTCAATTCATTCTTCTGTTTTAAAGAGGGTTTTCTTCCGTGAAGAAGTAAGCTCTTACGCGCTAGAAAAAAAACAAGAAAAAAATTTAAATGTATAGTATGGTAATTTCCTTCACAATTTTCTGTAAATAAGTTATTAAAATTCCTTTTTCTTCCTATGTATTTCATTTCAAATTGTAGAAAAGAAGGCAGACTTTTCCGTATTCAAAATCACATCTTCGTATATTTATTAGAATAACGTTTTAATTTTGAATTGTGTAATTTATTCATAATTCAATTCCGGTTCTGTGACTGAACTCAACGTATTACATACCCCATTGTTGTTACAGCCTGTTAAAGTCCTCTCCTGAATACAGGCCTCCCCCAAAGATTGCCTGATATTTTACATGGTTGCCACGCTTGTCACGCGGGTTGCCAACCAGAGGTTTTTTTTTAACTTCCCAGTAGGAAGTTATTGCAATGGGTCGATTTTTGCAAATTGGAAATTTTAACAGATCTCCACGTTTCAAGGTCCTTAGAGTCGAATAGTATGTTTTTAAGAGGATGTCCGTGTGTGCACATGTACGTATATATGTACGTATGTTAGGATTCAATTTTCGCCTCGTATAGGGAACAAAGAGTGATATTGACATGGTACCAGTTTCATTAAATTTTATTCGTTATTAGGAAGACGCTGCTACCTCCTGATTTGTTTCCTTCTGTCGCCTTTTGCGACGCCTCGACGATGACCAGATATGGGGGTAGTGGATATTCTTACACCACCGCGATACGCTAACGTATTACACATTTCACTGTATCGGCTTTACCATTACCGTTACAGCGTATTAAAAGTCCAATGCTGAACATTAAAAGTCCAATGCTAAACATTAAAAGTCCAATGCTGAACATAGAAAGAAAAGACAGAAAGACGCTGCTGCCCATCTCACATCCACAGGACCATAAAGGAGTGGACATTCTTACTGACCACATGGTCACTATATTGACATACATCCATCCATTACAGCCTGTAAAAATTACCCCTGGACATAAGCCTCGCCATAGATTGCCTCTTAGGAGGAATTTCGCCATTGTTGATACGCTTGACAGGTGGGTTGACATCCGGAGATTTTTATTATTTTAAGTTGTTACTAGAAAGATGTTGCTGCCAATCTTCTGTTTTAGTTTTACAATTTTTGACAAATTTCTTAATAAATATTCAGGTACTTTTTTTCTACCTTAATTTATACACCTTCAATATACGGTACATATAAAATATAGAATGAATTTTAACATAATATGAAGGGAATATTTTCTTTAGAACGGTAAAATAGTAATTAAACGTTTGCATTGTAATGTATTTTCTATATAACTAAACCATTAAATTAAATAATAGAAATTCCTTAAACTAAAATAATAATGAAAATAGGAAAATACATTTAATCCTATTGTTTTCCTCCTAATATTATTCAATGAATTCTATTGTATTATTACAGTAAGTAATAAATCAAACGTGATCAGAATAGACGGTGAGTTAGTTTGTATTGTGCCGTGCAAAACTGAGAAATGCACTAAGGTATTATTTTCGTATATGATTAAATGTTACGACATCTCTGTTGTATTGCAATATAATTTAATAAATTAAAATAATAGTATGAAATATGTTACGTAACGTTACAGATCAGCATGTTTTGCTACGAGTAGCATGCAAACAAATTTAATAAATTAATATTAATGGCTACAAAATTCCCTAATTTTATAGAAATGACAATCATTCTACCACTGATACAATTTTTTAAATCCTTAAATTCACAAAAAAATTGCGGTAAAAAAGCTATCCTATCTCTCAAGTTGGACCAAAGTGCACACGGTGTGCAAATTTGATTAAAATTAGGTTAAGTAGTATATATATATATATATATATATATATATATATATATATATATATATATATATATATATATATATATATATATATATATATATATATATATGTTTATTTGTATGTATATGCATGAATTTAAATTTGTGTGTATATGTATGTATTTATGTATAGGTAATACATGCATAGTTTATTTATTAGTAAAATGTATACGTATTTGTCATGTAGCTAATTAGCCACATCTACGTCAAATTCTCACCACTTCATAGATCGACTAGTAGAGAATCCCTTGTTTCTATTCTTTTTAAAAATAAAAAAATAAATATATGTCTTAAATTAGTTATAATATTTATTTTGATAATGGTTTTGTATTGTGATACAGCCTATAAAAAGTCTTTTTTTTTACATGGCGAAATGCCTACGCATACCAGCCTTGCGGGGGCAAGGACGGGTTATGTCCGACTCGCACCAACTAATACCTAATGGTGATCCACCTTCATCGCATATTGGCAAGGCCACGGGAATGGTTTCGCAAACATACGCGGCCCCACTATCACTGGCCGCCCCGTGGTGGCCCCTTCAGCGCTGGTCGCCCCTCCTTGGGAGAGGACTACTCCTCCCACTTCTCTTTCTCAGGTAAGGCGCACCTGAGCACATGGTGCTCTCCTCCGCGGTCTAATTGTCACGTGCGCAACAGACGCTCCCGTGTCCGATGCGCGAAGGCCATGGAGCGAGGAAAAACGAGCACTCAGAAGCACTAGCCGTCCTGACCCCAGCAGTGTATCTGGTCTATGGCTCCACCGCCAACCAAGATTCGGCTGCGGAGGGTAGGAAGGAAGTTACTTAGTTGTTCATCGACATAAAGATCAGGTTCTGCGCCGGGATCACCAAGATTTAAAACATTTACATCGAGGGTATGATTAAAAAGTAATGCGCGCGTTACCAACGAGCATTTTTTCAGGTTAATACAATTTTCCGAAACAGTCTAAATAACTAAACCACCAGTACCATTACTAATACTGTTATTGCCTGGCAATAAATAGTATTGATATCCTGGTACACCTGGTAGCGTACCGTTAACATAAAGGTGTTCCGACTAACCACTATCAGAGCGTATTGGAATAGCAAAAATTTCATACATACATACATGAACTCTCACGCCTGTCACCCAGTGGGGTAGGCAGAGGCTACAGACTTTCATTTGGCACGATCCTGAAACACCTCTCCTTCACGTCCATATACCTACGCATACATGCTCGTCGGTTAAGGGTAGTCCTAATTTAGCCCGTTTTCAATAAATCGTTAATTTGGTCGATAAATTTTCGCCTAGGACGTCCCTTTCCGACTCTGCCATTCACTTCTGCAAAATAAATTTACTTTAATGATTTCTTATATTTACGCGAACACTACATATTGATTAAAACTACTTTTACAGATTTTATCGCGTTTAATTATACTTTTAATACTTTTCTAAAACTTTTATTGTAATTTTATTATATATTAGAAATATTATTTATTATATATTAGAAAAAGGTATAAATTTCGCAATAACACCGCGAAAAATACCGTATGAGGACATTATCTGTAGTGTTGAGGATTGTCTGTACAAAAATAATATCCTCTTTCGTCCGAGATCGCGTTGCAAGCAGACGTGTTTTTGTTTTTATTTTAAAACCTAATAATAGTTTCACAGAATTGTATACCTTAAGTGAATGGAGGATAATAAATAAAACTGTATAACATACATTCGAACTCAAGCTGATCGCCGTAGCCGCTTCGTCGCTGTGTTCTCCCAGACCCGCACACCTCGAGGGAAAGAGTTGGTTGCATAATTGCGTTCCTTATCATCGATCAACGCTATGATCTGCTACGATGCGCTAATTACCGCTAGCTGCAATTTCTTCGTAACAGTGCTACGAAACACCTACGCTGTTGAACTGTGGTGAGCTACAAACTTTACTTTTACTTAATGGCTAATTACATTTAATTAACAATGCCATTAAAACGCACTCCACCGCCTCAAAAATCAGTTTAGGATTCTAATCTCGACGACGTGGGTCTAAGCGATAAAGTGGTAATGGAAAAAGAATCGCAGAATAATAAGGTACGACAGAAACGTAAGCGGGAGATCGAAGGATCTGGATTTATGGACGAAATTCGCAGTTTATTTAATAATTTCACTAAGCAACAAAATAATAAACTAGAAAGCCTACAGTCCGCCATTAAAGATATTAAAACACAGAATTCTGAAATTACGGCCACGATACAATTATTGTCGGATAAATATGACGACTTTTGTAAGGAGTTGGATCTGTTAAAACATGAGCATAAAGAACAACTCGCTTATATAAAAATACTTGAAAACAGTGGTAGAGCCATGCGGCAGCTTTGCTGTTGCACGTATGGGCCGGCTCAAACCGGGGTGGTACCACGACCTCACAGAATACCGGCGTGAAGTGGAAGTTCTGCTTCCGCGTTTCGTCTGGTGAGTGCAGGTGGCCGGAGGCCCAAATCCCCCCCCCCCCCCATCAACATGGTAGCGGAATTAAATAAAGATAGACTACCCCAGGAGGGTACCAGCACCCCTGGAGAATCCCTCGCTGAGCATCCACGACCATGTTTCTCCACTTCTGAGCGTGGGTGCTCAGGCTGCCCCGCGTATACTGGGGGGGGCGAAATTCCGCTCAAGACTACAACTGCTCGGGGCAAACGGAGCAACAAGACCAAGGCGACCCCTGCCACGCTGTCCGTGAATTTCTGCAATATCAGGGGACTTCACTCCAACCTTAACGCCGTCCACTACCATCTCGAGACGGCGAGGCCGGCTCTGCTCTTTCTGACCGAGACGCAGGTGTCCTCTCCGGCTGATGTTTCGTATCTCTCCTACCCGGGGTACAAACTGGAACACTCCTTTGTGCCTCGGGCTGGAGTTTGCGTTTACGTCAGAGAGGACATCTGTTCTCGACGCCTCGGCAGACTTGAAGGTTCGGACCTGTCCATCCTTTGGCTACGCGTAGACAGCGACGACCATCCGCGCGTCTACGGGTGCCTCTATAGGTCCCACAGCGGTAATGCCGAAACAGACCGACTCTTCGACCACGTCCAAATGGCTGCAGATTCGTTGCTACAGCAGATCCCCTCCGCAGAGATCGTGATCCTCGGCGACTTTAACGCCCATCACGCCGAATGGCTCGGTTCACGTTTAACCGATCATGCGGGGAGATCTTTTCATGATTTTGCCTTGGCATATGGTCTGACACAACTGGTTACTTCGCCTACGCGGATTCCAGATGTGGAGGATCATGCACCTTCCCTGTTGGACCTTCTGCTGACCTCTCACCCGGACGGATATCAGATTTCCGTCGACGCCCCTTTAGGCTCCTCGGACCATTGTCTGATCCGGAGTGTTGTGCCACTCACGCTGAAATCGCGGTTGCATTCTGCAGGCTGCCGCCGTGTTTGGCACTATAGGTCAGCCGATTGGGATGGGATGTGGTCTTTCTTTGCATCCTACCCTTGGGGGCGGGTTTGCTTCTCGCCGGATGATCCCAACGTTGTTGCGGATTCTGTTACTGATGTGGTACTTCAGGGTATGGAACTTTTTATTCCTTCCTCTGTGGTGCCCATTGGAGGCAAATCTCAGCCATGGTTTGGTCGCTCCTGTAAAATAGCATCATGCTATAAGCAGGAGTGCTACCAAGCCTGGGTTGATGCATCAGCGTCCCGGGATGTAAACACCAGCGTTCTAAAAAAGAAGTATAATTCCGCCTCTAGGTCCTTCAAAAGAGTCATTGCCAAGGCAAAGTCAGAGCACATAGGCAGAATTGGCGAGAAACTAGTTCGCCTTCCTTCTGGAACCCGTGCATTCTGGTCTCTCGCCAAGGCTGTCCAGGGGAATTTCTGTCAGCCATCTCTTCCATCTCTGCACAGGGAGGACGACTCACTGGCCCATACTGCAAGGGAGAAAGCCGATCTTCTAGGCTCCTTCTTTGCGTCTAACTCGACTCTCGATGACGGGGGGAGTACGCCGCCGACCATCCCGCGGTGTGAGTGCTCCATGCCGGAAGTGCAGTTCACACAGCGCTCGGTTCGCAAAGCACTCCTCTCCCTGGACATCCACAAGTCGAGTGGGCCTGACGGAATCCCCCCAATTGTGCTGAGGACGTGTGCTCCAGAGTTGGCACCGGTTTTAACGCGTCTTTTCCGGTACTCCTACTCCCTAGGCGTAGTCCCAAAATCGTGGAAGACGGCTTTCGTCCACCCGATCCCTAAAAAAGGCGACCGCTCAGACCCGTCCAACTACCGGCCAATCGCCATCACCTCCTTGTTCTCCAAAACAATGGAGTCCATTGTAAACTGCCAGCTCATGAGGTACCTTGAGGATCACCAGCTGATTAGTGACCGCCAATACGGTTTTCGCCGTGGTCGGTCAGCTGGTGATCTTCTGGTCTACCTCACTCACAGATGGGCGGAGGCAGTAGAGTTCAAGGGGGAGGCATTGGCCGTTAGTTTGGACATTGCGAAGGCCTTCGATCGGGTTTGGCACAAAGCGCTTCTTTCGAAGCTCCCTTCCTATGGGCTTCCCGAGAAATTGTGCGATTGGATCACCAGCTTTCTTGCAGATCGGAGCATCAAGGTCGTTGTAGACGGTGCAAGCTCCGATTGCAAGCCTATTAATGCTGGTGTTCCACAGGGCTGCGTGCTATCGCCAACGCTGTTTCTTCTGCATATCAATGATATGTTGCATACCCGTAACATTCATTGCTATGCAGATGACAGCACTGGTGATGCTCTTTACACCGGCCGAGCCAATATTTCTCGGGAAAACGTCTCCGAGTGCCGGGACAAACTTGTGTCTGAAGTCGAGTCTTTGCTGAACAGAGTCTCGGATTGGGGACGACTAAATCTAGTCCAGTTTAACCCCCAGAAGACACAAGTTTGCGCGTTAACCGCTAAAAAGAACCCCTTTGTCGTATCCCCTCAGTTTCAAGGCACTCCCCTTGTTGCCTCAGCCAGTATCGGAATCCTCGGCGTCGACATATCGAGTGACGTGCAGTTTCGTGGTCACTTGGAAGGGAAGGCCAAGTTGGCCTCTAAAAAGCTTGGCGTGCTCAGCAGAGCGGGACAGTATTTCATGCCGGCACACCGCCTGCAACTTTACAAGGCGCAGGTTCGGCCGCACATGGAATACTGTTCCCATCTCTGGGCTGGGGCTCCCCAGTACCAGCTCCTTCCACTTGACCGCATCCAGCGCAGAGCGGCTCGAATCGTCGACGACCGAGTGCTTTCCGATCGGCTCGATTCACTGGCGTTGCGAAGAGATGTTGCATCTCTTTGCGTATTTTATCGCATCTATCACGGGGAGTGCTCTGAGGAATTGTTCGGATTAATCCCAGCCGCCAAATTTCGTGAACGCACGACACGGCAAACGTCCCGATACCATCCACACCATCTGGATGCTTGGCGGTCCACCACTGTACGTTTCACAAGGAGTTTTCTTCCACGTACAACCTCTCTGTGGAATAGTTTATCATCGGCGATTTTTCCGGACCGATACGACCTGGGGACCTTCAAGAAAAGAGCTTACTCCTTTCTAAAGGGCCGGCAACGCACCCGCAATTCTCCTGGTGTTGCGGTTGATCATGGGCGGCGGTAGTCACTTAACATCAGGTGAGCCGCATGCTCGTTTGCCCCCTCTTCTATAAAAAAAAAAAAAAAAAAAAAACCGGCTTGATAATTTCGAAAATAACACGTGTGCTGCAAAAATTGAAATACGTAATATTCCTAAAATTCCAAATGAGTCAAAATTAGAACTTATTAGGATAGTACAGAGCATTGGAGATCTAATAAATACCCCAATTCTAACGACGGATACAAGAGATCTACATCAAGGATTCGCCTAACCTATCGTGGTCGAATTTGTATCCGTCCTTAAGAAGGAGAGTATATTAAAATCTGTTAAAGCTTATAACAAATCTGGAAGTGAAAAGAAACTTAACACATTACTTCTGAAATTGGATGGCCCTTCAGTACCTATTTTCATCTCTGAAAGTCTCACTTTCAAGGGTAAAAGATTATTTTTCCTCGCTCGCAACTTTGCTAAAACACATGGATATGTTTTCTGTTGGTCATCTTATGGAAAAATATACTTGCGGAAGATGGAAGATAGCCCACAAATAAGAATCAATGAAGAAGCAGATCTTGCAAAGCTAAAGGAAGCCAACATATGACTATCATTCCTGTTTATAGTGTATATAATAAGAAAAATGTTTTTACTACTAATTATTCAAATAACGTATTGTACTAGCCTAGATTATTCATTTCTTTATTTTGTTCTGTACACATTATCTTATTACTTTTTTAACTACTCTACACTCTATATGCTAATGATACTCCTTTATATTTATAACTCCATAACATACCACTACACACTTACACAATACACAACCAATACTTATACAAATCATATTTATATAGTTAATAACATTATTCTCAACTCTCTGATCTACTTAATTAATTTAGTAGAACTATTTAAACTAGAACCTAAATGCCATATAATTTATAAAAATGGATGATGATATAGGAGATGAACTTGAACAAATTTCTGTATCTGAATCTGCCATATGTGAAGTTGAGCAAACTAAACTATTGCTACATGGCCAACCCAATAGTCTTATTGTTATTAATCAAAATATTCGCAGTATCAATAAGAATTTTGACGGTTTCACAGTATTATTGAAAAGACTTGAGGTTGACTGTGACATTATTATTCTGACCGAAAGCTGGCTTGGTTCTGATCCTTTATTGCCTAATTTAAATGGATATAGTAGTCATGCAACAACAAAACATGCATTGCAGAATGACGGAATCGTGGTATATGCAAAATCTGATATCAATATTGATACAACAAGAGAGTCGTTTGTATTATTATCTACCGATGTGGACGAAGTAGAACGCATTATAATAAATTTAAAATCAAAATGTACAGTTGGTTGGGACAAAATCTCTAATAACTTTCTAAAGACTTTCCGACATATCCTAATCCCACCATTAACTTATATCTTTAATTTATGTTTCGCGAACGGAATATTCCCTAATTATTTAAAAAATCCATAATTCACCCCATATATAAATCTGGAGATAAAGACCGTGTGAATAATTATAGGCCTATTTCTATACTTCCTTCTATTTCAAAAGTATTGGAAAATCTTATTAACATCAGACTTGTAAAATACCTAGAGAAATTTAATATTCTATCAAACTGTCAATTCGGGTTTAGATCCGGAAAATCTACCAATGATGCAGTACATGAATTAACCGATAATATCATAAAAAATCTAGACAAAGGCAATAATACGGTGGGGATTTTTCTGGACCTTGCGAAAGCATTCGGCACGGTCTCTATCCCCATTCTGCTAAGGAAACTTGAAAAAATTGGTATACGGGGTACACAACTAAAACTATTTGAAAGCTATCTAACTGGAAGACTACAATGTGTTACAATAAATAACCAATGTAGTTATGATGTACCTGTTAGCTACGGAGCTCCTCAGGGGAGTATTTTGGGCCCAATGCTATTCCTCGTCTACATAAATGACCTCTTAAAACTTAAATCCTTCCATGGCAAAATCATATCATATGCTGATGACACAGCACTCCTATTCTCAGCAAGTACATGGAAGGAGGCTTTTGATAACGCTCAAACTGGAATTGATGTTGTCTCGGTATGGGTACGTAGTAACCACCTATCTCTTAATATTGAAAAACTAAATATATCACATTTTCCATAACAAATGATCCTCAATCAAGTTTCAACTATAAGATAACTGCTCACATTTGTTTAAATTTAATAAAACCTTTTGGATTACCGTGTACCTGCCCATCTTTATCCAAAATCAACTGTGTTAAGTATTTAGGTATTCTTATTGATAATCAACTGAATTTTCGAAAGATCATTTAGAAGTTTTAACGTCCCGAGTTCGAAAACTTATTTATGTCTTTAAAAATCTGAGGCATGTAGCTAAACCCGAACTAGTGAAACAAATATACACTGCATTGTGTCAATCCATTATAACTTTAGGTATAACAATATGGGGCAGAGCCCCAAAAACTACATTAGCTCCACTGGAAAGATCTCAGAGAGCTGTTTTAAAGGTTTGTACTTTTCTACCCATTCCCTATCCAACATATGAACTATATAAACACTGCCGAGTATTAACAGTCCGACAATTATTTATGACGATTTTAAAGCAACATGGGTTATTAAATTTTACCTCATCTCAATAAATAAAGAGAAGATCGGACAAAGTGTGCCATATTGCTACCTTTAAACATTCGTATGCACGATAATATTTTTGTTTTCTTGGTCCATTCTTGTATAATATAATAAATAAGCAACTAAATTTATACATTTTAAATAGGAATCAATCTAAAAAAAAACCCTATTCAAATGGCTTCAAAAACTAGACTATGATGAAACAGAAGTATTATTGAAATCCCTAAATAACTGAATTACTTCTATAATGTATAATTAATATACCATTAAATTATATTTTATTATTACACGCGCGCGCACACACACACACACACACACACACACACACACACACACACAAACACACACACACACACACACGCACACACGCTCACACACACACACGCACACACGCACACACGCACACACACACACGCACACACGCACACATGCACACACGCACACGCGTACACATACACACACACACACACACACACACACACACACACACACACGCACACACACGCACACACACACACACTATCACGCACCCACATACGAGAGGAACAATTCACACTCAACAATATTATATTTAGTTATGTATGTAGGTTTAATTTTCATACTTTAAATAATATTGTTTGATATAATGTTTACGTAAGTTTCTTAATCAGAAAGATTTCTGTTAAATTGTCCCATAAGAAAGAGCACTGTTGCCTAAGATACAAGCTTATTGCTTAGTTCAGGCGCAGATGCAAAAATATACATTGTTAAAATTATTCCTGAATAAAAAAATTATTATTATTATAAATATTGTTAAGGAAGATTTAGAGGCTATACGTCAAGACATTTCATCTACGTTACGTCGAAGTTCAGCGCCGAAATCAAATCTTCCCAAAAATGAGTTTAACGCGTGGAAAAACAGAGCTTACGATTGTCCGCGCAGGTAAAGGTAATGCTACGGTTATAATGGATACGACAGATTACAATTTTAAAATACAACAACTCTTCTTGGATGAAACTACATACCTAAATGTCAAAACCCTACAACTAACACGCTTAAAACAACTAGCGATTTTATTAAGAAATACTCCGAAAAATTGAATCTAGACGTTAATTCGATAATACCTTCATGTGCCAAACCACCGAAGTTATACAGGTTACCAAAAATACATAAACCGAACGCTCCGTTACGTCCAATAGTGAGTCAGATTGATTCGCCAACTTATAGACTGGCTCAACACTTAGCTAAAATATTATCACCACTCAGAGGACACACAAGAGGACACTAAGGATTCATACCATTTTGTCAGTGAGATAAAAGACCTATGTCTTACTGACAATGAAACCTTGGTCAGTTTTGATGTTCAGTCTCTATTTACATGCCTACCTGTTAAAGACTGCATCTTAATTATAGCTAGAAAACTAGAGGAAAATAACATGCCAGGAGAATATGCAGTATTACTCAGACATTGCCTTACTCCTTATATATTATACATCAGACTTGTTATCTATTGTGGAAGGAAGAGTTTTACAAGCAAGTAGGTGGTGTTGCGATGGGCTCACCTGTATCTCCCATTGTCGCCGATATATTCATGGAAGACTTTGAGGAGAAAGCCCTCCTTACTGCACATGTTACACCAAGGATCTACAAGCGGTACGTAGACGATACTTTCACAAATTTACCATCAGACAAAGTAACTGCATTTTTAGAACATCTTAATTCCATAAACTCTAAAATTCAATTTACTATGGAGTTAGAGGCAAATAATTCCTTACCTTTCCTAGATGTGTTAGCCATCCGAAATTCTAACAACACCATAAGTCACATTGTGTATAGAAATAAGACCCATACAAACTGATATTTAAACGGTGAATCTCAACACCATCCTTCACAGTTAGCTACCGTGGGCAAATCTTTGTTACAGAGAGCACTAGGGATCTGTGACAGCAAACACATGGCCGCCGAGCTTCAGCATGTCAAGCAAGTTCTGCACGACAACAAGCTTCAGATCCCGCGCCTACGTCACACTGCTGTACTACCATATGTTAAAGATGTCACAGACAAGATTAGCTACATCTTGAAGAGAGCTCCTATTATAACATTCTACAAGCCGCCGAAGAAGATTAGTCAGTTTCTACCATCCGTCAAGTGTCATATTCCTCTACAAGATGCAGGAGTGTACAAGCTTGATTGTGAATGTGGTCTCTCTTAAAACAAAAAGATCAATTAGAACCCGCGTAAAAGAACATAAAGCTGATGTGAGTCATCAACGTTCCGGTAAGTCTGCAGTTTGTGATCATATCCTAGACGGCCCCAACCATTACATCAGATTTGATAGACCACAAATCCTCGCAAAAGAACACCGATTCCTACCAAGGATGATACGTGAGGCTATTGAAATTAAAAAAACATCCTAATTTCAATAGAGAAGGAGGCTGGGTATCAGTAAAATTAAAACTAAACCCAAGCATACCACTGCAATACCTCAGGACATAATCAGTTCATTTTGCATAGATCGGACCATAAACAATAATTAAAAAATCTGAAGGTACTCCGGGTTTAACAATGACATCGGGACGTCAGTTACCTCAGTACCCCGTGACCATAAGTGCTGGAAAGCACCCGAAACGTCGGGAGTTAAAAATAAAAATAATTAAAAGTATAATTAAACGCGATAAAATACGTAAAAGTAGTTTTAATCGATAAATTTTCTTTGTCACTCTTTCCTCATTCATTCTTTTTTCTATATAACCAAACCACCGAAGCATTCCTTTCTTAATACTGGTCACAACATAATCTTCCAAACCACACTCTTCTCCCTTCACTGTGGCCGGAGTAGGAAAAGGGGAGATCTCCCGCCGGGCAAGGTGTTGTGCCCGAGGAGCGGCCAACGCCCCGTGTTATAGTTCGGAGATGTTCTATATATATACTGTTTATGATTCGGAATATTGATAGCGTGATTTAGGCTTCGGTGTGTTTCGCTTGTGGCGCGACGACAGCGCCGCTAGATCACCCCCCTGCTGAGACCGGAGGTCGATAGTGCAGCCTCGTTGCCGACAAATGTGCAAGTGCCAGTGGATTGCCTTGTAGTCTGCGGTGAGTCGAGAAGAAGGCAAGTAATCGGCGAGAGTGCCGTGAAGCAGAGGCGAGCAGTAAGGCTCAGAGCCGTGTCGAACACTGTATAGCGCAGAGAGTAGCTTGAAAGAACAGGAAGCATTATTATTCCAGTGCTGCGATGAACCTTGTGAAGCTAGATGGCTTGCAGGATATGAAGACTGCAGACGATATCTGCTCGGGAGCGAATAGGTGGGGTATTCTATGACGATGATGAAGCTTGAAGTTTCTGAAGGTTGTTGGTTGCGTGTTCAGATCACTTCGGGTGGTCACCACTGTGGCCGGAGTAGGAAAAGGGGAGATCTCCCGCCGGGCAAGGTGTTGTGCCCGGGGAGCGGCCAACGGAGATGTTCATATATACTGTTTATGATTCGGAATATTGATAGCGTTATTTAGGCTTCGGTGTGTTTCGCTTGTGGCGCGACGACAGCGCCGCCACACTTTCATTAGTATAAAAGTCAGTAAATATTTAGAAAAGCAGTGTATTATATTTATAACTTTATTTTTCCTGCCTTCAGACATTACTAATATTTACAGCTTCTCCAATTGAAAAAGCACATATTTTGATTACTCAAGTCCTTAAGTATGAAAATGTACCCTTTTTGACAATAAATTTATTGATAGTAAAAAAACATTTTTAAAAACTAGCTTTTATTGAAATGCTCTTAAAAGAAGAATATAAACTTTAAATTAAATCAAACCCCTCAATTCATTACAATACATAATTTATATGATATAAAAGCTTATCGTTTTATGTGTTTTATATAAGAGATTTATTTAGAACTACCACTTCTATCAATATCAAGTTACATATTCATAAATTCAATATCAGTTACATATTCTTGTATAAGCACACAGTTAATTATTGCGAAAAGCTTTAAAATATGTCATATAAATTGTGTGAAAATATGTATTAATTAAATTCTTGGGTTTGATTTAAATTAAAGTTTATTTTCTTCTTTTTAGGGCATTTCAAAAAAATACATAAATTACATAAACACTCACGCCTGTCACCCAGAGGGGTAGGCAGAGACTACAGACTTCCATTTGGCACGATCCTGACACACCTCTCTCGCCTTCTTCACATCCATATACCTACGCATACATGCTCGTCGGTTAAGGGTACTCCTAATTTGGCCCGTTTTCAATAAATCGCCAATTTGGACGATAAATTTTCGCCGAGGACGTACCTTTCCGACTCTGCCATTCACTTCTGCAACATAAATTTTCTTTGTCACTCTTACCTCATTCATTCTTTCCACATGACCAAACCACCGAAGCATTCCTTTCTTAATCCTGGTCACAACATTATCTTGCAAACCACACTCTTCTCTTATTACACAATTTCTTACCCTGTCATTCAGATTCAGCCCTAACATGGAGTAACAGGTTAACGACCGTATTTCTACTGCGTTCATTCTACTCTCGTGCTTCTTCTGCCACACCCAACTTTCACTACCATACGTTAAAGTAGGGACCAACACAGCATTGTGAGTTGATGCACGTGCCTTTTTCGACAAATTTTGACTCTTCACAATAGAGTGTAGGGCCCCATTTATTTTATTTCCTGCATTCACTCGTCGTTCTATATCCTTATCACATCTCCCGTCCCTGCTAAATACGCAATCCAGATATACAAACTCATCAACTTGCTCGATCAACTCCCCTTCTATTCTTATTTCCCAAATCGTCTTACTTTCTTCTCTTTCAAAAACCATTTTTTACGTCTTGAGCTTACACATTCATACTCTTTCACACATAGGCCCATTCTTTCTCAAAAGGATGATACCTACTCCCTGGCATGCCGCTCAATCTCGTCCACACCAGACCAGTATGCGGTATACATGCCATGTGTAGTGACGTCCTTCCCCTTCCATTCCCTTCTTTTCATTTACACATAACACATCTATTCCTCTATTATACATCATATCGCATACTTCATCCATTTTATCATTCATTGCTCCACATACATTCAACGTAACCAGACGGGCCTCTGCAATCCACTTTTCGCCCCTCCGGGAGACAGAACGTGACGGGTGGTGAACCTCGTCGCCGGTTTTCCTCCCGGAGATTCTTCGCACCCCTGCCCCATTAAAGGGGCGCCGGGAACTCGGGGCCATTTCTTTTGTTTCGTTCGTCATGGTGCGAAATATGGGGTGGTATATTTTACGCCGCTACCACGGCGAGGAACCGAGTCTGCGCTATCGGCTTGTCGCTCATTTAGCACCATCCCAAAAATGTTGGTTACCACCACTCAAAAAAAATGTTGTTTAAAAAAATACTATTAATTTATTTTTTCTTTTGTAAGTTATTGCTGGATAATAAGTAATTGCGGAAAATAGAACAAATGGGGCCCTGCACTCTATTGTGAAGAGTCAAAAGGTGTCAAAAAGGCACGTATGGCAATTCACAATGCTGTGTTGATCCCTACTTTAACGTATGGTAGTGAAAGTTGGGTGTGGCAGAAGAAGCACGGGAGTAGAATGAACGCAGTAGAAATGCGGTCGTTAAGGAGTATGTTAGGGTTGATTCTGAATGACAGGGTAAGAAATTGTGTAATAAGAAAAGAGTGTGGTTTGCAAGATGACGTTGTGACCAGGATTATGAAAGGAATGCTTCGGTGGTTTGGTCATGTGGAAAGAATGGATGAGGAAAGAGTGACAAGGAAAATTTATGTTTCAGAAGTGAATGGCAGAGTCGGAAAGGGACGTCCTAGGCGAAAATTTATCGACCAAATTGGCAATTTATTGAAAAAGGACCAAATTAGGAGTACTCTTAACCGACGAGCATGTATGCGTAGGTATATGGATGTGAAGAAGGCGAGAGAGGTGTGTCAGGATCGTGCCAAATGGAAGTCTGTAGTCTCTGCCTACCCCTCTGGATGACATGTGAGTGACGCGTGAGTGTTTATGTATGTTTTATGTATATATGCTGGATAATATGTCCTACAGTTAGTTATATGGATCCTACATTTTGAGCTATTCACGCAACTGAATCAATATAATTTTATCACTTACGTCGAAAGCGGCTGCTAACTTGAACAAGTTGTATAGATCCTTATCCGCGAATCCTAAAGCTTTCAATTAGTCATTATCGAATCTCCGGGACTGTTGTTGAAGATGCTATTTTCAAAACTTAAGCGATCAAATAAAACACGTACTATGCGAATCGTTAGTGACGTAAGAGACATTTTGACCAAAAAATGCAAAATAATAATTGAATAAATGATTGAAATAAAACATAATACGTTTTTTTATATAAGAGGGGGCATTTCATATTAATTCTATAATGCCAAACTTTTTCATAGAAAAGTAGCCTCTCAACGTAATTGTTGATGGGTTAAAGCGCTGTGGGTGGGTGCGGTCATATTTGACCGCTTTAATTTTGACGGAATATCGAAGCGGTCAAATTTGGCCGCTTGGTGTTTGAGAGGTCAATTGTTCAATTTCTTCAAAGAAGGGGCGAAATAGCATAATGTTCACATGATGTTAAGTGACTAACGCCGCCCATGAACAACTACAATACCAGGGGAATTGCAGGTTGCCAGCCCCTTAGAAAGGAATAAGCTCTTTTCTTCAAGGTCCTTAGGTCGTATCGGTCCGAAAAAATCGCCGGTGGTAAACTATTCCACTAAAAGGTCGTACGTGGAAGAAAACTCCTAGTGAAACGTACATTGGTGGACCGCCAAGCATCCAGATGGTGTGGATCGTATCGGGACGTTTGCCGCGTAGTGCATTCACGAAATTTGGCGGCTGGGATTAATCCGAACAATGAAATAGAGACAAAGAATTTGTCGTGTAGTGGCGGTTGAGAATATCCACTACCCCATATCTTCCCGTGGGTGTCGTAAGAGGCGACAGAGGGAGATAGGCAGGAGATGGGCAGCAGCATCTTCCTGATAACAACTGCGATATAATAAAAAACTGCGGTTGCCAACCCGCTCACCAAGCGTGGCACTATGGCAAATATCCCCCGATGAATAACAACACAAACAGACGGCCCCCAGTCCCCGGCGACCCCGCTATTCATAGCTACCGTGGCGACCATGGTAACGGCGGGGCAGGGGATGCTAAGAATCTCCGGTGGAGGTTCGGTTGCCACCTACGACGACTCGACCTGGCAACATATAACGCACGCACCCTGAGGACTGACGAGAAGATACTGGAGCTGGAAGAAGAGGTAGACAAGTTGCGCTGGCATATTATTGGATTATCCGAGGTCCGAAGAGAGGGTGAGGACACTGCAATCCTTGAGTCCGGCAACTTGTTCTATCACCGGGAGGGCGACCATCTGTCCCAGGAGGTGTCGGATTTATCGTCCACAAATCTCTCGTCAACAACGTTGTAAAGATTGGGAGTGTGACGACGAGGGTCGCGTACCTAATACTCAGAATCACCAAAAGGTTTTCGCTGAAGGTAATACAGGTTAACGCACCAACCTCGGCACATCCCGATGAGGAGGTGGAGGAAATGTATGGGGATATTTCCAGAGCCATGCATTCCTCCAAAACCCACTACACGGTGTTAATGGGAGACTTCAACGCAAAACTGGGCACAAGAGAAAGTGGTGAGCTGAAGGTAGGGAAATTTGGAGCAGGGCAACGGAACCGAAGGGGCCAGCAGCTGGCCGACTTTATGGAGAAAGAAGGACTCTTTATGGTGAACTCTTTCTTCCAGAAGCGGCCCCACAGGAAGTGGACCTGGTCGAGCCCCGACGGTTCGACAAAACATAAGATTGACTTCATTATGACGACCAGACGCCAACTGTTCAGTGATGTCTCAGTGATCGCAAGGGTCACAGGGGAAACTGGCAGCGATCACCGAATAGTTACACTGAACCTAAAAGTTAAGTTTTTTTTTATAGAACGAGGGGCAAACGAGCATGTGGCTCATCAATGTTAAGTGACTACCGCCGCCCATGATCAACCGCAACACCAGGAAAATTGCGGGTGCGTTGCCAGCCCTTTAGAAAGGAATAAGCTCTTTTCTTGAAGGTCCCCAGGTCGTATCGGTCCGGAAAAATCGCCGGTGGTAAACTATTCCACAGAGAGGTTGTACGTGGAAGAAAACTCCTTGTGAAACGTACAGTGGTGGACCGCCAAGCATCCAGACGGTGTGAATGGTATCGGGACGTTTGCCATGTAGTGCGTTCACGAAATTTGGCGGCTGGGATTATTCCGAACAATTCCTCAGAGCACTCCCCGTGATAGTTGCGATAAAATACGCAAAGAGATGCAACATCTCCTCGCAGCGCCAGTGAATCGAGCCGATTGGAAAGCACTCGGTCCCAGCCCAGAGATGGGAACAGTATCCCATGTGCGGCTGAACCCGCGCCTTGTAAAGTTGCAGGCGGTGTACCGGCATGAAATACTGTCCCGCTCTGCTGAGCACGCCAAGCTTTTTAGAGGCCAATTTGGCATTCCCTTTCAAGTGACCACGAAACTGCATGTCACTCGATATGTCGACGCCGAGGATTCCGATACTGGCTGAGGCAACAAAGGGAGTGCCTTGAAACTGAGGGGATACGACAAAGGGGTTCTTTTAAGCGGTTAACGCGCAAACTTGTGTCTTCTGGGGGTTAAACTGGACTAGATATAGTCGTCCCCAATCCGAGACTCAAGTTTGTCCCGGCACTCGGAGACGTTTTCCCGAGTAATATTGGCTCGGCCGGTGTAAAGAGCATCACCAGTGCTGTCATCCGCATAGCAATGAATGTTACGAGTACGCAACATATCATTGCTATGCAGAAGAAACAGCGTTGGCGATAGCACGCAGCCCTGTGGAACACCAGCATTACTTGGCTTGCAATCGGAGCTTACACCGTCTACAACGACCTTGATGCTCCGATCTGCAAGAAAGCTGGTGATCCAATCGCACAATTTCTCGGGAATCCCATAGGAGGGGAGCTTCGAAAGAAGCGCTTTGTGCCAAACCCGATCGAAGGCCTTCGCAATGTCCAAACTAACGGCCAATGCCTCCCCCTTGAACTCTACTGCCTCCGCCCATCTGTGAGTTAAGTAGACCAGAAGATCACCACCTGACCGACCACGGCGAAAACCGTATTGGCGGTCATTAATCAGCTGGTGATCTTCAAGGTACCTCACGAGCTGGCAGTTTACAATGGACTCCATTGTTTTGGAGAACAAGGACGTGATGGCGATTGGCTGGTAGTTGGACGGGTCAGAGCGGTCGCCTTTTTTAGGGATCGCGTGAAAGTAAGCCGTCTTCCATGATTTTGGTACTACGCCTAGGGAGTAGGAGTACGGGAAAAGACGCGTTAAAACCGGTGCCAACTCTGGAGCACACGTCCTCAGCACAATTGGGGGGATTCCGTCAGGCCCACTCGACTTGTGGATGTCCAGGGAGAGGAGTGCTTTGCGAACCGAGCGCTGTGTGAAGTGCACTTCCGGCATGGAGCACTCACACCGCGGGATGGTCGGCGGCGTACTCCACCCGTCGTCGAGAGTCGAGTTAGACGCAAAGAAAGAGCCTAGAAGATCGGCTTTCTCCTTTGCGGTATGTGCCAGTGAATCATCCTCCCTGTGCAGAGATGGAAGAGATGGCTGACAGAAATTCCCCTGGACAGCCTTGGCGAGAGACCAGAATGCTAGGGTTCCAGAAGGAAGGCGAACTAGTTTCTCGCCAATTCTCCCTATGTGCTCTGACTTTGCCTTGGCAATGACTCTTTTGAAGGACCTAGAGGCGGAATTATACTTCTTTTTTAGAGCGCTGGTGTTTACATTTCGGGACGCAGATGCATCAGCCCAGGCTTGGTAGCACTCCTGCTTATAGCATGATACTATTTTACAGGAGTGACCAAACCATGACTGAGATTTGCCTCCAATGGGCACCACAGAGGAAGGAATAAAAAGTTCCATACCCTGAAGTACCACATCAGCAACAGAATCCGCAACAACGATGGGATCATCCGGCGAGAAGCAAACCCGCCCCCAAGGGTAGGATGCAAAAAAAGACCGCATCCCATCCCAATCGGCTGACCTATAATGCCAAACACGGCGGCAGCCTGCAGAATGCAACCGCGATTTCAGCGTGAGTGGCACCACACTCCGGACAAGACAATGGTCCGAGGAGCCTAAAGGGGCGTCGACGGAAATCTGATATCCGTCCGGGTGAGAGGTCAGCAGAAGGTCCAACAGGGAAGGTGCATGATCCTCCACATCTGGATTCCGCGTAGGCGAAGTAACCAGTTGTGTCAGACCATATGCCAAGGCAAAATCATGAACAGATCTCCCCGCATGATCGGTTGAACGTGAACCGAGCCATTCGGCGTGGTGGGCGTTAGAGTCGCCGAGGATCACGATCTCTGCGGAGTGGATCTGCTGTAGCAACGAATCTGCAGCCATTTGGACGTGTTCGAAGAGTCGGTCTGTTTCGGCATTACCGCTATGGGACCTATAGAGGCACCCGTAGACGCGCAGACGGTCGTCACTGTCTACGCGTAGCCAAAGGATGGAGAGGTCCGAACCTTCAAGTCTGCCGAGGCGTCGAGAACAGATGTCCTCTCTGACGTTGAAGAGGTCGTCTAATGAAGTCAACGCTCCGTCCCCTCGTGCTCTAATCCAGAATTCCGAAACCTTTCAGCTCGAGTTACGTAACCGCTTTCAGTGCCTAGAAGATTGCAATGCAGTGGACGATATGAATGAAAAGCTCGTGGAAACTGTCCATGCGGTCGGAGCTAAGTTCTGCAAGACCCGCCGCAGAAGAACACAAAAACTCTCCAATCACACTCTTAATCTCATGACTGTTAGACGAGAGATGAGGCTGCAATCAAAAAAATTCAAAAAATTCAAAATTCTTTATTCAGTATCTTAAATTTAAATACATTAACTAGGCTGGGGTCTCCTTTTAAGTATATCAATACCTGTGTTAAGGGACCCCGGTTTTCCATAACAATTTTAGATACATATAAAATTGCGCATATGTAAAGATTAAACCAAGTGCGTGCGGTCACGCGCATGCGCGCGCGCTCTTGTGTGTGTGTGTGTGTGTGTGTGTGTGTGTGTGTGTGTGTGTGTGTGTGTATGTATGTTTATGTGGGTGTGTGTGTGTGTGTGTGTGTGTGTGTGTGTGTGTGTGTGTGTGTGTGTGTGTGTGTGTGTGTGCGCGTGCGTGTGTTGTGGAAAGTATTTATGCTATGGTGTAATTTTTCTATTTATTTCAATAAATTTTCAGTTTCTTCATACTCTATCGTCTTTAACCATGCTGCAAGTTGTTTTTTCACATTATGCTTGGTCGTTGCATATATATTAAGTTTTTTATTAGTATAGTTATACAGATGAGCAGACTGACTTCTAAATTGCCTCCTAGCGAATTTCGTTTTCATGGGTACTACTGGTGCCCCAGCATGTCCTCTTCTTCTATCGCAATTTTTGGGGTTATATATCAGCGTCTTGTGCAATCTTAATACAGAGTTAAGGATATACAGCTTCCTGACCGAAAGTTGGTCACATAGTGTGTATAGCTCTTTAGTAGGGAATATGTAGGGCTTAAAGTGCATCACTTTAAATAATAATCTCTGCACCTACTCTTTCTAGTTCCAAGAACTTCATTTTAGTGGCCCCACCCCAAACTGGGATACAGTATGTCAAAATGGATTGAGCTAATGAAACATATATTTGACGCAGTAAGGTCTTCATCTTTAGTTTTTTAGTTATATGTCTAAGAGTTTTAAAAATCCATATAAGTTTCCGCATCCTAGTCATAATCAGTTCAAGATGTGCATGCCAGGATAGACGCTGGTCAATTATTACTCCTAAATATTTTGTTTTGTCTACTTTTGATATTTTGTTACAAGTACAATCAGGGTTGGAAAATTCAGAACATGTGTGTATTTTGATTTCAAAATTTGTTTCCGGTTGTGAATTATTATAATTTGAGAAAGTTATGTAATTAGTTTTGGTGGTACTGAGAGTTAAGAGATTATTATTTAACCAACTGCTTATCTCGACAAGACCTCTCTCTGTTACTGAACGTATATCATCCCAAGTCCGCCCGTAAAACAACAGCTGTGTCATCCGCGTAAGAAAATATCTGTCATATTTTCTTACGCGGATGACACAGATTGTTAATATATATTAAGAATAGGGTTGGACCAAGCACGCTACCCTAGGGAAGGCCAAAAGTTACGTCACAGTGCTCACTCACATAGGCCCCAATTTTCACGCATTGTTCGTACGTCCAGTGAGATAATCAACAAAGAGTTTTAAAGGGATTCCTCTTATACCTATGTTTTCGAGCCTTCGTACTAAAGTAGGTACCGACATGGTATCGAAGGCTTTTTTCAAGTATAAAAATACAGTTAAGCATTTGTTACCTTTATCCACATTGTCCACGATAAGAGAAGTCAATTTTATTACGGCATCTTCGGTAAAAATCCCTTTTCTAAATCCGAATCGATGGTCAGAAAGCAGCTTGTATGCATTCAAGTAAGATATTAGCCGATTATTTAAGAGTTTTTCTAGGATTTTCGAGATGACTGGCAAAACAGAGATAGGTCTACAGTTTGATGTATCTTCCATGTCACCAGACTCATATACTGGTGTAATAATTGCTCGCTTTAGGGCAGTTGGGAAAATGCCCTGACTAAAGCAAAGATTTGCCAAATGAGCTATCACAGGAGCTACATGTTCCTTAGCGAGTTCTAAGAATCTTGTGGGTATGTCATCCCACCCTGCGGTACTCTCAGATTTAAGATTTGTCAGTAAAGCACCTATCTCTTTTGAATCGGTTTCTAAAAGTGCGAACGATGAGGCTTGAGAGATAAGTGGTACACTAACATTATGCAGTTGTGAGTACTTTAAAGTGATGTTTTCAGCGAGCGTTCTACAAATATTTGCAAAATAGTGGTTCACGTGATTGGTCGATTCTTGAGGAGATGATTTTATCTCTAAAAGTTTATTTGGTGGAGCCACGTGTCTAAGGCTGCCGAAGTCTAGTTCCCCGGTCGAACCTTAAACCTATTACGCGAGATATTAACTAAAGTGGACTGTATATGCGATTGCTTCTACGCTTACGTAAAAGCGACTACTATAGCATGCGGTATAATGCACTCGCTCTTCCTTAAACTAAAACTATTATTGTGCCAAATCGCTGAAAAGGAATCCTGCCTGATTAGGAGAACAACAAATTGGAGCGGGTTAAACTATATAAGGCAGGAACTAATTAAAGGAATATTGACTCACCGGGGTTTCTTCTATTTGTGTAGAGCACTATAGCTGCAACTTCTGGAACTTCTTCTGGAACACTCCGGAGAGAGGCGGTGCGCGACTATATCTCACACGACGTGAGGCGGGTCTCCTGGAGCTCGACTGCTTCCAGGCTAAAGCGGTTTCTACTAGCGGTGTGGTTTCAGCGACGACTGCGGTGGAAAGAGGACGCGCAACGGTCGCGCGTGTATTATATGCCTTCGGCTCCGATGATTACGTGACATTCTAGAATCATCTTCTTGCCCCTCCCACCCCACCACCCCGATGTGTCGGTAGGAGGGTACGAATGATCGTTTTTCGGAAAGGAACAAGCGGCTTGGCACCCCTACCGTCAAATATAATAATACGAATGGTTTTCCCCGCAACCATCTCCCCCGCCCTTGAAGGATTTCATTCAAAATTAACTAATACAACTAGAGCTAAGATCAACTAACAAAATAACTAACTAACGCTAAGATTACCTAAATTCAACTACAATTTAATCTAGAAAGCTAATTTAAATTATGGAAGAGGCAGGGGGCACAAACGGACAACCGGACGCAGGTAAGACCCAACCGTGGTCTTAACGCGAGCTATCCTAACTACTCCGTCGGAACCGGGAAAGACCTCTTCGACAATTCCTAACGGCCAGTGGAGAAGCGGCGTATTCTCTTTGGTGAGCACAACTACAGTTCCTACAGCTAAAGGCTCAGTTGCTGTGTTCCATTTTTGTCGAGACTGCAAAGTATGCAAGTATTCCATCCTCCATCGTTTCCAAAACGCACTAACCGATCTAATATTTTGAGGCGTGCGGAAATGCTAAGTCTGTTCTCATCCATATCTGCGGCTGGCAAATACTTTAAAGGCGTTAAATTCAAAAAATGTGCTGGAGTTAGAGCCAGCGGTTCCGAGGGGTCACTAGACAACGTACGACAAAGTGGGCGACTATTCATTACGCATTCAATTTGAGCGAGCACCGTACTTAGCTCTTCGAAGGACAAAATTTGATATCCTATTACTCGGTATAAATGACTCTTTAGACTCTTGATATTAGTCTCCCAATTGCCCCCAAAATGACTCGCGGCTGGGACGTTCAGAGACCACTCAATGCGGTTCTCGGCTAGAATGTGAGCGAACTCCGAATTATAATACTTGCTAGCTAAGAGCTCATGAAGTTCCGATAGAATACGTTTTGCACCGACGTAGTTCGTACCGTTATCCGAATACAATCTACTTACAGGGCCACGCCGGGAAGAAATCTTTTAAATGCACCCATAAAGCCTGCTGTGCTTAGATCACCAACGAGTTCTATATGCACCGCTCGAGTAGTTAGACATACGAAAATGCAGACGTAAGCCTTTGTGGATCTTATACCACGCCCGCGAATGAGCGTGACCTTAAACGGACCAGCGAAATCAGACCCGGTGTGCGTGAAGGGCTTTACTGATTGTATTACTCTACAAGATCTAAGTTCCGCCATTTCCGGAAATGACGGCTTGGGGCGTGCCCGAAAGCAAGCTATACATCTGTGCACCCGATTGCGTATTAAACTACGTGCAGAAAGAATCCAATAATTCTGACGCAAAATCGACATCAACAAATCGGGGCCAGCGTGCGAGTTCAATTTATGATGGTAATCGACTAATAAGTTTATGATATGGTCTTTACGCGGTAAAACAATAGGGTGCCGTTGGTCGAAACTCAATTGCGAGTTGGACAAGCGTCCACCTACCCTTACAATCCCATCCTGTAAAAATGGCTTAAGGCGTTGAAAGGCGCGACTACAAGCTCTATTCGATTGTAATCTTCTAATTTCTTCAGAGAAGTGCGCACGTTGAAGTTCACGTAATACTAGCGACTCGGCATAGTTGTAATCGGATGCTAAGACATACGAACGTCGCGGTAACAGCTTCGCGAATCGACAAGCGTAAATTACGCTACGCAATAATTTCGACCAAGAGGACAAGCGGTTCGCCAAAGCAATTATTGGAGAAACCTCGCTCGAAACGTTCGCCACTAGAGCGTGTCTCTTCTCTTCCGGCGGTTGTGACACTGACGAAGGTTCGAAATCGGTTATTGGCCATTGCGAGGGATCCAAGTGAACCCAAGCAGGTCCGTGGAACCAAAGCGGGTGGTCCATTATTTGCATCGGGGTGAGTCCACGGGATAGACAATCGGCGGGGTTTTCCGTACAGGACACGTGATAAAAGTTCCGCGTTTCTAACTCGTCTTGTATCTTGGCCACTCGGTTCGCGACAAACGTATCCCAACGGTGGGGTGAAGAATGAACCCGGCATAAGGCGACCGTGGAGTCGGAAAAGGCAAATATCCTTTCTATGTGAACTCTATCCCTACATGCGCTGATAACTGCGGTAATAAGCTTGGTGAGTACTAATATTGCGCAAAGCTCTAAGCGCGCCAGAGAGACAACCTTACGGGGGGAGACTCTCGACTTAGAACTAATGAGGCTAATCGAATTTCTACCATTATTCTGGACGTGGAAATATACAACGCCCCCGTAAGCCTTCTCGCTGGCGTCTGCAAACCCAACGACTGTTATGGCGCTACTTCTATCTACGATTATGTGACGCGGTATTTTAATTTCTCTTAATAAAGGAAGTTCCTCTCTAAAGCGCTGCCACAACCGAACAATGCTGTCAGGCGGCGAGTCATCCCAGTCGCATTCCAATAACCAAAGTTGTTTAATTAAAAGCTTAGCGTATAATACCACCGGAGCTACGAAACCCATGACGTCCCATAATCTAGCAACGCATGACAGTATTGTGCGCTTTGTGCATTTCTCTACGGGCGGATTTACCTTAAGGCTAAACACGTCGGACTCTGGTGACCAACACAGACCGAGCACCTTGTGTGTATCAGAATCGTCGAATTCCTTTATCGCCGAAAGACGGTGTGATAGTGGGATTGTATCTAAAACCGGACGCGAATTACTAGTCCACT
Source organism: Parnassius smintheus behrii (assembly GCA_036936625.1). Lineage (NCBI taxonomy): Eukaryota > Metazoa > Arthropoda > Insecta > Lepidoptera > Papilionidae > Parnassius > Parnassius smintheus. Next base: position 21,586,001 of record JAUPFT010000014.1, read on the forward strand.
TCACAAGATCGAATTGACCCGATTTCATGAGCCTTATAACCTCGGCGGTGGTTAGGGTTGCCTCCTCCACGCTATCGACCGAGTACACAAAATCATCCATATATAATCCGCTCTCAATTGCCCTCCTAGCTTTAGGATAAGAGGGACCTTCATCGTGAGCGAGCTGTCTCACCGTGCGTAACGCATGAAATGGGCTTGACTTTAAACCAAAACAAACGCGGTTAAATTCAAACACCATTAGTAGGGGCGAATTCCTTGTCCGCTTTACTTGACGCCGCTATGTTGCTATTTTCAAAATGTAATAGCGTGTGATGTTTTCTGGCGCACTTGCTACATACGGAACTCGAATTGCATTTTGCAACTAAATGCTTATCGCTTAAGCAGTTCAAACATAGGTTGTTTGTCTTTACTAATTTATAACGCTCGCTTGGTGAGTATTTACGAAAAGTCGCACAATTATATAAATTACCGTGTTTATCTTTACATAGTATACAAGTATGCTGGAGTGATGTTGGCGTAGCGGTTACGTAAGTTAACGACCCTGCTATTTTAGATGGTTGAGTCAGTCTACGGTCGACGCACCTTTTAATCTCCTGTTTGACGTTCGGAGAGCGCTGCATCACCTTTATTTGATCTCGCACGAACGATGCTAATGAATGAAAGGAAGGCATCTCCGAGCTACGATGCTCCATTTCAAACGCACGCACGGTGTCGGGGTCTAATTTCTTTAATGCAACATGGAGAAACACCACGTCCATAAGATCATTAAATTTCAAATTCTTAAGTGCAGCCACCGATGCCACAAATTTATCTAGAAACTGCTCTAAGCCGTTGATGTTCGCGGATGATATAGGTTTAAGATCGAATATCTGGTTCAAATATTCGGAAGCTAACATTCTCCTATCTTCATATTTAGTTTTAAGCGTTTCGAATATTAATAAGTAATTGCTTGCTGTAGGTGTAAAACCAGAGCAGATCGACTGTGCCCTGCCACTAAGTTTATTAATTAAGTAATATAATTTTTCGGCGTCCGATAACGATGGGTTATTGTGTATATTGTTTTGAAAACATTTTTCACTATTTATTTCGGGTCGATTTTTAATTCCAAATGATTAATTTGGTCTAATATTTTTTCGTAATCTATCCGTAAAGAATCTATCGTTTCGATTTCATTCAAAAAGGTTTCCCACACTGCTTCTACATGAATGTTCTTTATATAATCACTTATATTCTGCATACGCGAAAAGAGTATGTCCCTCTTGGCATAAAGCGTTTTAATTTTGATTTCACTTCCACTAACTGCCATTTTAAACTATTATAATAAATTGAATAAAACTATTATTTACGGATTTTATCGCGTTTAATTACTTTTAATTTATTTTTATTATTATCCCGACGTTTCGGGTGCTTTACAGCGCCCATGGTCACGGGGGGGACTGAGATGTTTGACGTCCCAATGTCATAGTTAGTCCGGCTACCTTCAGTTTTTTAATATTAATTTTTGGTCCGATTTACGCAAAACGAGCTTATAGTATCATGAAGTATTGCAGTGGCATGCTTGGGTTTGGGTTTAATTTTGTTAATTATAGGATCCCAAGCAGATGGTAGCACCCAACCATCTTCTCTATTGAAATTTGGATGTTTTTTAATTTCAATAGCCTCGCGTATCATCCTTGGTAGGAATCGGTGTTCTTTTGCGAGAATTTGTGGTTTATCAAATCTAATGTAATGGTGGGGACGATCTTGAACATGTTCGCAGACTGCAGACTTCCCAGAGCGTCGGTGCTTCACATCAGCTATATGTTCCTTCACGCGGGTTTTTATAGATCTCTTTGTTTGACCTATGTAAGAGAGACCACATTCACAATCTAGCTTATACACACCTGCATCTTGTAGAGGAATATTACATTTGATGGATGGTAAAAATTGACTAATCTTCTTCAGCGGCTTGTAGTATGTCTTAATGGACGCTCGCTTCAAGATGTAGCCAATCTTGTCCGTGACTCCTCTAACATATGGTAGTAGAGCAGGCGCGCGCTCGACTGTGGCCGGCTTCACTCGTTCACTGTGACGTAGGCGCGGGACCCGAAGCTTGTTGTCTTGCAATACTTGCTCGACGTGCTGAAGCTCCGCGGCCAGATGTTTTCTGTCACAGATCCCTCGTGCTCTCTGAAACAAAGATTTACCCACGGTAGCTAACTGTGAAGGATGATGGTGAGATTCACCATTTAGATATCGGTTGGTATGGGTCTTTTTCCTATACACAGTGTGACCAATAGTGTTATCAGGATTTCGGATGACTAAAACATCTAGGAAAGCTAAAGAATTATTTGCCTCTAACTCCATTGTGAATTGTATTTTAGAGTTTATGGAGTTAAGGTGGTCTAAAAATGCAGTTACTTTGTTAGATGGTAAAATTGTGAAGGTGTCGTCTACGTACCGCTTGTAGAACCTTGGATTTACAGGAGCAGTAAGAAGGGCTTTCTCCTCAAAGTCCTCCATGAATATGTCGGCGACTATGGGAGACACAGGTGAGCCCATCGCCACACCATCTACTTGCTTGTAGAACTCCTCCTTCCACAATAGATAGCCAGATGTGAGGCAATGTTCAAGTAGTATTGCATATTCTTGAGGCATGTTATTTTCTTCTAGCTTCCTAGTTACAATTGAGATGCAGTCCACAATAGGTAGGCATGTAAATAGTGACTGAACATCAAAACTGACCATAGTTTCATTGTTAGCGAGATGTAGGTCTTTTATCTCACTCACAAAATGGTATGAATCCTTTGTGTGTGCTCTGGTATGTCCTCTTAGTGGTGATAGTATTTTTGCTAAGTATTGTGCCAGCTTATAAGTTGGTGAATCGATCTGGCTCACTATGGGACGTAGTGGAGCGTTTGGTTTGTGTATCTTCGGTAACCCATACAACCTCGGTGGTTTGACACATGATGGTATTAGCGAATTCACGTCGAGATTTAATTTTTCGGAGTATTTCTTTATTAAATCTCTAGTTGTTTTAAGCGTGTTGGTTGTAGGGTCTGTTTTGACCTTTTTATATGTACTTTCGTCCGATAAAAGTTGTTGTATTTTAAAATTATATTCCGACGCGTCCATTACTACCGTAGCATTTCCTTTATCCGCGCGGAGAATCGTGAGTTCTGGTCTGTTGCGTAAGTTATTTAGCGCTGTAAATTCGTCTTTAGGAAGGTTTGGTTTCGGCACTGAACTACGACGTAACAAGGACGAAATATCTTGACGTATGGCCTCCAAATCTTCCTTACCGATATTATTCTTAAACAGACAATCCTCAACACTGCAGATAATTTCTTCGTACGGGATTTTTCGCGGAGTTAATGCGAAGTTCATTCCCTTCGCTAATACTTTCATTGTCGGTTCGTCCAATGTATGTTTTGACAAGTTATAGACAGTGCGTTGGTTATAGTTTGTGTCTATGGTCAACGGTTGTTTATTGTTCTGGCGTTGACTTGGATGTTTGGCATTTGATTTGATCGTTAATTTTTGATATTTTTCTATTTGTTTATTTTTGCATTCATTGTATTTTGATGTTTCTCGTTTGTTTAAAGTTTCGATGCAATTATTAAAATCAAATGTCGTTAAAATTGTCTTTAGTTCACTGGACAAATTGTCTATGGTGTTGTTTACGAAATGTAAATCGAACCGTTTCTGCTGAATCACCGTCCGTAACAACTTTTTACTTGCCTGATTTAAGATCTTAGCGCTTCCTCGAATGTCCTTCTTTGTTGATATTTTGACACACGTAGGAATGAGATTATGGTCTCTGCATCTCTTCAAGAAATTTAAAGATGTTATATATCTTGCGCGCTTGGTTTTAAGATCTTCTAATCGGCGAATTTTATTTGCTATTACCAGTCCGTACTGGTTCACATAATGATTTCTTAAATTTACGCGAACACTACACATTGAATAAAACTATTATTTACGGATTTTATCGCGTTTAATTACTTTTAATTTATTTTTATTATTATCCCGACGTTTCGGGTGCTTTACAGCGCCCATGGTCACGGGGGGGACTGAGATGTTTGACGTCCCAATGTCATAGTTAGTCCGGCTACCTTCAGTTTTTTAATATTAATTTTTGGTCCGATTTACGCAAAACGAGCTTATAGTATCATGAAGTCTTGCAGTGGTATGCTTGGGTTTGGGTTTAATTTTGTTAATTATAGGATCCCAAGCAGATGGTAGCACCCAACCATCTTCTCTATTGAAATTTGGATGTTTTTTAATTTCAATAGCCTCGCGTATCATCCTTGGTAGGAATCGGTGTTCTTTTGCGAGAATTTGTGGTTTATCAAATCTAATGTAATGGTGGAGACGATCTTGAACATGTTCGCAGACTGCAGACTTCCCAGAGCGTCGGTGCTTCACATCAGCTATATGTTCCTTCACGCGGGTTTTTATAGATCTCTTTGTTTGACCTATGTAAGAGAGACCACATTCACAATCTAGCTTATACACACCTGCATCTTGTAGAGGAATATTACATTTGATGGATGGTAAAAATTGACTAATCTTCTTCAGCGGCTTGTAGTATGTCTTAATGGACGCTCGCTTCAAGATGTAGCCAATCTTGTCCGTGACTCCTCTAACATATGGTAGTAGAGCAGGCGCGCGCTCGACTGTGGCCGGCTTCACTCGTTCACTGTGACGTAGGCGCGGGACCCGAAGCTTGTTGTCTTGCAATACTTGCTCGACGTGCTGAAGCTCCGCGGCCAGATGTTTTCTGTCACAGATCCCTCGTGCTCTCTGAAACAAAGATTTACCCACGGTAGCTAACTGTGAAGGATGATGGTGAGATTCACCATTTAGATATCGGTTGGTATGGGTCTTTTTCCTATACACAGTGTGACCAATAGTGTTATCAGGATTTCGGATGACTAAAACATCTAGGAAAGCTAAAGAATTATTTGCCTCTAACTCCATTGTGAATTGTATTTTAGAGTTTATGGAGTTAAGGTGGTCTAAAAATGCAGTTACTTTGTTAGATGGTAAAATTGTGAAGGTGTCGTCTACGTACCGCTTGTAGAACCTTGGATTTACAGGAGCAGTAAGAAGGGCTTTCTCCTCAAAGTCCTCCATGAATATGTCGGCGACTATGGGAGACACAGGTGAGCCCATCGCCACACCATCTACTTGCTTGTAGAACTCCTCCTTCCACAATAGATAGCCAGATGTGAGGCAATGTTCAAGTAGTATTGCATATTCTTGAGGCATGTTATTTTCTTCTAGCTTCCTAGTTACAATTGAGATGCAGTCCACAATAGGTAGGCATGTAAATAGTGACTGAACATCAAAACTGACCATAGTTTCATTGTTAGCGAGATGTAGGTCTTTTATCTCACTCACAAAATGGTATGAATCCTTTGTGTGTGCTCTGGTATGTCCTCTTAGTGGTGATAGTATTTTTGCTAAGTATTGTGCCAGCTTATAAGTTGGTGAATCGATCTGGCTCACTATGGGACGTAGTGGAGCGTTTGGTTTGTGTATCTTCGGTAACCCATACAACCTCGGTGGTTTGACACATGATGGTATTAGCGAATTCACGTCGAGATTTAATTTTTCGGAGTATTTCTTTATTAAATCGCTAGTTGTTTTAAGCGTGTTGGTTGTAAGGTCAAAACAGACCCTACAACCAACACGCTTAAAACAACTAGCGATTTAATAAAGAAATACTCCGAAAAATTAAATCTCGACGTGAATTCGCTAATACCATCATGTGTCAAACCACCGAGGTTGTATGGGTTACCGAAGATACACAAACCAAACGCTCCACTACGTCCCATAGTGAGCCAGATCGATTCACCAACTTATAAGCTGGCACAATACTTAGCAAAAATACTATCACCACTAAGAGGACATACCAGAGCACACACAAAGGATTCATACCATTTTGTGAGTGAGATAAAAGACCTACATCTCGCTAACAATGAAACTATGGTCAGTTTTGATGTTCAGTCACTATTTACATGCCTACCTATTGTGGACTGCATCTCAATTGTAACTAGGAAGCTAGAAGAAAATAACATGCCTCAAGAATATGCAATACTACTTGAACATTGCCTCACATCTGGCTATCTATTGTGGAAGGAGGAGTTCTACAAGCAAGTAGATGGTGTGGCGATGGGCTCACCTGTGTCTCCCATAGTCGCCGACATATTCATGGAGGACTTTGAGGAGAAAGCCCTTCTTACTGCTCCTGTAAATCCAAGGTTCTACAAGCGGTACGTAGACGACACCTTCACAATTTTACCATCTAACAAAGTAACTGCATTTTTAGACCACCTTAACTCCATAAACTCTAAAATACAATTCACAATGGAGTTAGAGGCAAATAATTCTTTAGCTTTCCTAGATGTTTTAGTCATCCGAAATCCTGATAACACTATTGGTCACACTGTGTATAGGAAAAAGACCCATACCAACCGATATCTAAATGGTGAATCTCACCATCATCCTTCACAGTTAGCTACCGTGGGTAAATCTTTGTTTCAGAGAGCACGAGGGATCTGTGACAGAAAACATCTGGCCGCGGAGCTTCAGCACGTCGAGCAAGTATTGCAAGACAACAAGCTTCGGGTCCCGCGCCTACGTCACAGTGAACGAGTGAAGCCGGCCACAGTCGAGCGCGCGCCTGCTCTACTACCATATGTTAGAGGAGTCACGGACAAGATTGGCTACATCTTGAAGCGAGCGTCCATTAAGACATACTACAAGCCGCTGAAGAAGATTAGTCAATTTTTACCATCCATCAAATGTAATATTCCTCTACAAGATGCAGGTGTGTATAAGCTAGATTGTGAATGTGGTCTCTCTTACATAGGTCAAACAAAGAGATCTATAAAAACCCGCGTGAAGGAACATATAGCTGATGTGAAGCACCGACGCTCTGGGAAGTCTGCAGTCTGCGAACATGTTCAAGATCGTCTCCACCATTACATTAGATTTGATAAACCACAAATTCTCGCAAAAGAACACCGATTCCTACCAAGGATGATACGCGAGGCTATTGAAATTAAAAAACATCCAAATTTCAATAGAGAAGATGGTTGGGTGCTACCATCTGCTTGGGATCCTATAATTAACAAAATTAAACCCAAACCCAAGCATACCACTGCAAGACTTCATGATACTATAAGCTCGTTTTGCGTAAATCGGACCAAAAATTAATATTAAAAAACTGAAGGTAGCCGGACTAACTATGACATTGGGACGTCAAACATCTCAGTCCCCCCCGTGACCATGGGCGCTGTAAAGCACCCGAAACGTCGGGATAATAATAAAAATAAATTAAAAGTAATTAAACGCGATAAAATCCGTAAATAATAGTTTTATTCAATGTGTAGTGTTCGCGTAAATTTAAGAAATCATTATATTATAATAAAGTTATATCAATCACAATTAATCTCACAACGCACAAACAATGAAGGATGGACACTCGGTATGCCGTATTACGTAATTAAATCGAACACCTGCGCAGCGAGTCGAGGTGACGCGTCATTTGCACTCAATAATTTTATCAAGATTGTGGGTAAGCGTATCAAACGGTTCCTATTTCACTGTTTCAATTATTTAATAGCCTTTAAATTTAATCAAATACGAGCGCTATAAAACGAATAATTCTGTTTGCGAGTACCTAATCAAAATTTAAATTTAAACGAACACTATTTAAGTCTATTCCATAAATTAGAGTGCATTATCTAATTAATTAATTCAACAATTCGACCAAATCCTGCCGAAGTGACCATAAAATGGTGAAGCCACGTGTCTAAGGCTGCCGAAGTCTAGTTCCCCGGTCGAACCTTAAACCTATTACGCGAGATATTAACTAAAGTGGACTGTATATGCGATTGCTTCTACGTTTACGTAAAAGCGACTACTATAGCATGCGGTATAATGCACTCGCTCTTCCCTAAACTAAAACTATTATTGTGCCAAATCGCTGAAAAGGAATCCTGCCTGATTAGGAGAACAACAAATTGGAGCGGGTTAAACTATATAAGGCAGGAACTAATTAAAGGAATATTGACTCACCGGGGTTTCTTCTATTTGTGTAGAGCACTATAGCTGCAACTTCTGGAACTTCTTCTGGAACACTCCGGAGAGAGGCGGTGCGCGACTATATCTCACACGATGTGAGGCGGGTCTCCTGGAGCTCGACTGCTTCCAGGCTAAAGCGGTTTCTACTAGCGGTGTGGTTTCAGCGACGACTGCGGTGGAAAGAGGACGCGCAACGGTCGCGCGTGTCTTATATGTCCTCGGCTCCGATGATTACGTGACATTCTAGAATCATCTTCTTGCCCCTCCCACCCCACCACCCCGATGTGTCGATAGGAGGGTACGAATGATATCGTTTTTCGGAAAGGAACAAGCGGCTTGGCACCCCTACCGTCAAATATAATAATACCAATGGTTTTCCGCGCAACCATTATTGTTCTGCGTTTTATTTTTATTTCGTTGTGTTAAATTGCTAATGGTTTTCCATAGTACCTTATGATCTCTTTTATATTTAGAAAGCTGTTCTCTCTCATATTTACGTTTTTTTATTTAGTTATTACAAAAATTGCGATATGTTCTATATGATATTTTTAAAACTTCGTTTTCTGGATCCTTTCGTAGATTTTTTGCATGTCATTTATATTTCGGATACACCGCAATATACCTAACGTTATCCACGGTTTAATTAGGTGATTTTTACATTGTATTATTTCTCTTAGAGTATTCATTACCAGACAATTTTAATGGTACTTACAAACAGTTCAATTAAATTAGTTGGGTTATTAATCGATATTAACTTGTCTATTTTGCTGTTTACTAAGCTAAACAAGGCATTATCATAGTTTATTTTTGTTTCAATTGTAGGGCATTTATTTGATTTAATTACATTAGACAGCCTCAAGAATATCATACAGTGATCTGTAATAGTAAAGTTCAAAACAAAAATAGATGCAGTGTGCCAATCCTTATCTATATTCAAAATAAAATGATCTAGACCACTAGACTAGACCATAACCCGCTAACATATTAAGATAATTGAGTCAATTTGTGCGCTTATATGTTTGCTCTATATCTTTGATGATGATATTAATATTTGTATCACCAGTTATAATTACATTTTTACATGACGCTATAGTTATTAAGTGACCGCTTAAAGAATTGATAAAGTCATCTGCATTATGGTTTGAAGGAGACGGTAGATAGCAAGGATTTTAAAGCCAAGTACGGATATTTGTAGGCAAGATGCGCTCATCAGTTTTATTTCTTTGACGCAATCGTCAACAGATTTGACAGCATACAGGCAACTGAACAGACAGATCTCCAAATGCATGCGGCGAGACTTACGCAACTTTAATACTGCTCGTATTAAAGAAGCGATCGAGTGGAACGAGGGCTCCAAAGTCTTTGCCAGAGATCTGTCTGCCAGAAAGATCCAACTGTCAAAGCTGAAGGCTGAGTGTGGCAACATCGTTTCCGGGACACCTGAGATTCTTAGTGATATTGAGAGGTTCTATTGGCAGCTGTACACATCATCGTTGGAGCCACACGCAAGTGTGAGTAACGATCCAAGAGCAAGTCTTATCCGACACTATTCCGATGATATCCCGGACGTCAGTGTGAGCGAGATTAGAATGGCTCTCCACGTCCTTAAAAATGGGAAGGCCCCGGGCGAGGATGGAATTACAGCGGAGCTTCTGAAAGCGGGTGGAACACCGGTACTTGAAGTCCTTAAGAAGATCTTCAATTCCGTCCTCCGTGGTGGCACTACCCCGGAGGCATGGAGCAGAAGCGCGGTGATCTTCTTCTTTAAGAAAGGCGACAACGCTCTCTTGAAAAACTACAGACCGATTTCCCTTCTGAGCCGCGTCTACGTGCAGAACGCACGCAACGCGGTACGTCTCGCACGCAGACTCGACGACTTACAGCCTCACGAACAAGCCGGTTTCCGAAAAGGCTTCAGTACCATAGACCACATACATACCCTGCGGCAGATTGTACGGAAGACCGAAGAGTACAATATGCCACTTTGCCTGGCATATGCCAGTGGACTATGAGAAAGCCTTTGATTCCGTCAAAATTTGGGCGGTGCTACAGTCCCTACAGCGGTGCCAAGTTGACTGTCGGTATATCAGTTTCACATCAATGGCGAGTACATCACTCACCTTCGATTTGCCGACGATTTAGTCCTTATGGCAGAATCGCTATAGGACCTTGGCATTATGCTCAATGACCTCAATGGTGTCTCCCAACGGATAGGTCTTAAGATCTACATGGACAAAACAAAGATCATGTTTAATGTCCATGTCACACCTATGCCGGTAGTTGTTGGGAGCACTATGCTCGAAGTTGTTGACGAGTACGTTTACCTGGGACAAATAGTCTGACTAGGTAAGTCCAACTTCGACCAAGAGGTCAACCGACGGATTCAACTCGGCTGGGCAGTGTTCGGGAAATTACGACATATCTTCTCGTCACGTATACCTCAATCTCTAAAAACTAGATTGTACAACCAGTGCGTGTTGCCAGTGATGACTTACGGATCTGAGACGTGGTCCTTCACTGCTGGCCGTATGAGGACGCTCAAGGTCGCTCAGCGAGCTATGGAGAGTGCTATGCTCGGAGTTTCTCTGCGCGATAGGCTCAGAAATGAGGATATCCGCATTAAAACCAGAGTGACGGACATAGCCCAACGGATTAGTAAGCTGAAACGGCAATGGGCCGGCCATATAACTCGAAGAACCGATTATCGATGGGGAAGAAAGGTTCTCAAGTGGCAGCCTCGTACCGGTAGACGTAGTGTAGGGCGACCCCCCACTAGATGGAATGACGACCTGGTAAGACATGCAGGAAGTCGATGGATGCAGGACTCAGGACCGTGCTTTGTGGCATTACTTGGGGGAGGCCTATGTTCAGCAGTGGACTTGTGAAGGGCTGTAATGATGATAATGATGATGATGAATGAAATAGAGCACTCCCCGTAGTATATGCGAAAGAAAATGCAAATAGATGCAACATATCTTCACAGCGCCAGTGAATCGAGCCGATCGGAAAGCACTTGCACACACACGAAGCGGTCATGTGGAAGGAGCTGACACTGGCGAGCCCCAGCCCAGAAATGGGAACAGTATTCCATATGCGGCCGAACCTGCGCCTTTTAAAGTTGCAGGCGGTGTGCCGGCATGAAATACTGTCCCGCTCTGCTGAACACGCCAAGGTTTTTAGAGGCCAATTTGACCTTCTCTTACAAGTGACTACGAAACTGCATGTCACTCGATATGTTGACGCCGAAGATTCCGATGCTGGCTGAGGCAACAAGGGGAGTGCTTTGAAACTGAGGAGATAAGAGAAAGGGGTTTTTTTAGCGGTTAACTCGCAAACTTGTGTCTTCTGATGGTTAAACTGGACTAGATTTAGTTGTATCCAATCCGAAACAGAGCATTACCAGTGCTGTCGTCTGAATAGCAATGAATGTTACGGGTTTGCAATATATCATTGATATTATTCTTTTTAAAAGTTTTTTTTCAGATAGGTGTGAAAAAAGTAACAACTAAACTTTGTGCATCTCTGTAGATTTATTCATTTTTTTATTTATTCACTGTGTACAGTATTTAATATTTGTTAATTATCAACTAAAATATCATATAATATGCAATAAATTAAATACCTGCCATAAGCTGCTACCACTTTTCTTACAAACTTCAAGTTGAGTACAATACTTAAAGAGCTTCTCAGTAGGTATGGAAAACATATTTGAAGTCCTTAAAACACAAGTATCACTGGAGAAGACACTTAATCAGAGGTAAGATGAGTTTGAAGCGATACTAGAAGGGTCATCAAAGGACTTAAGCCTGAAGGACCTGTGTTCTGACTACATCAACTTCAAGAATTTTGTTTATTCAACATTTACATTACTGCGGCAGCAAATTAACCATCTAATTGTAAATGTTGATGCCATTGAAAGTAGACACAGAAAGAAGTTTCTGCTGCTGGAAGGAGTGGTCAAGAATACCAATGAGAATGTCCGCGAATTGGTAGCTTCAGTCATCACGAAGAATCTTAATATAAAAAATTGTTCTAGTCAGTCGCTGCAGGTATGTCATCGTCTTGGCACAATATCTAATGGCTGCCCTCGTCCGATTCTCATAAAATTTGAAGGCACTCCATTACGTCAGGAGGTATGGACCAAGAAAGCTTTGCTCAAGAGTAGCCCATATGTGTTGTCAGAATATCTAACACGAATTAGGCAGTCATTATTCTTAGAGGCCCGCAGGCACTTCGGCATTAGGAGTGTGTGGACCTTGGACGGGGTGATCAATGTCAAGCTTCCTACTGGATCCCGTACCAAAGTGCTTACAACAAATGATCTAGAGAAGCTGGCAACCTAACACAAAGATGACGTAGAACGGGCTACCTCGCTTCCAGCATCAGATGTCATTCCCAAAAAAGAAGGATCTAAATCCAGGACAACAACTACTTCGAAGCGTGCAATCAGTAAGAAGTTGTGATTTATCGTAACTGTTTCCTAGTCCGTACATGCAATTAGCATTGCACTTTACGATTATCATCATTCTTACTGTATTTATAACTTTTTCGATTTCATTTTATGATTTCGGTGCTGAGAGTAAGCTTTAATTTTACGTTCACCGTACGAAATATTATTGTACTATTTGGTACGAAATAGACTAGGTAGGTAAACAATTTATCATAGCAATTTATGTTTATGTTAAAGTCAAACGCCAATATCATACAATTATTTTTATTAAAAATTGGCCTGGATTCTTGGTTTTTAATGCCAAGTGATTGTATTTAATTGTAGCGTTTTATTCTCAGTTTAATGTTTTCATAATTATTAATATATTTTAAATGAAATCTACAATATACTCTTGTGTCTTGTATAAATGTATAATAGTAAACGGTCACGGCCTTACTTATAATCGTTGTTTATCGCTTATTTAAGTTAGTCAATAACATTATAATATATGTCTCTTTCTATTGTCCTTCGTTGTATATAAGGTGAGCACAACATTAAAAATTATCCTTTAATTTGACCAAGTGAAATATGAGTAAGACATCATCAATGATATTTCATTGGACAGTTGTTGTGACTGTGACAATATTTGTGCTGATCTCTTTTATACGTAAACTTGAATAATAAAAGCGGCCCCATAGGAAGTGGACATGGTCGAGCCCCGACAGTTCGACAAAAAGTGAGATTGACTTCATTATGACGACCAGACGCCACCTGTTCAGTGATGTCTTAGTGATCGCAAGGGTGAAAACTGGCAGCGATCACCGAATGGTTAGAGGCACACTAAACCTAAACGTTAAGTTGGAGAGGTCTCGTCTTATGAAGTCAACGCTCCGTCCCCCTCGTACTCTAATCCAGAATCCCGAAAACTTTCAGCTCGAGTTACGTAACCGCTTTCAGTGCCTACAGGATTGCAATGCAGTGTACGATATGAACGACAAGCTCGTGGAAACTGTGAATGCGGTCGGAGCTAAGTTAACACAAAAACTCTCCAATCACACTCTTAATCTCATGGATATTAGACGGGAGATGAGGTTGCAATCGTCAACAGATTTGACAGCAAACAGGCAACTGAACAGACAGATACAGACATATACCAGAACTTACGTGGTAGAGCCATGCTGCAGTTATATTAGTAGTATAGTTGTAGCACGAATGGGTCGGCTCGACCGGGGAAGGACCACGTTCTCACAGAATACCAGCGTGAAATAGTAGCTTAATGCTGCTGTATTTCGTATAATGAGTGTAGAGAACCGGAGACCCTTTTCACTGGAAACGAGGCATTTCATCTTAGTCCTCACGGGTGACAATGCATCTGCATTTTGATTCGTAATCGAGGGTAGATGTAGATGTCTATGGACCACAGCAACCACTTACCATCAGGTGGACTGTGTGCTCGTTTGTCACCCTATCCTATTAAAAAAAAAGGATCTCCAAATGCATGCGGCGAGACTTACGCAACTTTAATACTGCTCGTATTAAAGAAGCGATCAAACGGAACCAGGGCTCCAAAGTCTTTGCCAGAAATCTGTCTGCCAGTAAGCCAACTGTCAAAGCTGAAGACTGAATGTGGCAGCATCGTTTCCGGGACACCTGCGATTTTGAGTGAGATTGAGAGATTCTATGGGCAGCTGTACACATCATCGTTGGAGCCACACACAATTGTGAGTAAAGATCCAAGAGCAAGTCTTATCCGACACTATTCCGATGATATCACGGACGTCAGTCTAAGCGAGATTAGAATGGCTCTCCAGCACCTTAAAAACGGCAGGGCCCCAGGCGAGGATGGAATTACAGCGGAGCTTCTGAAATCGGGTGGAACACCCGAACTTGAAGTCCTTCAGAAGCTCTTCAATTCCGTACTCCATGGTGGCACTACTCCAGAGGCGTGGAGCAGAAGTGCGGTCGTCTTGTTCTTTCAGAAAGGCGACAACGCTCTCTTAAAGAATTATAGACCGATTTCCCTTCTGAGTCGCGTCTACGTACTGTTTTCGAGAATCACTACGAATCGTCTCGCACGCAGACTCGACGACCTCCAGCCTCCCGAACAAGCCGGTTTCCGAAAAGGTTCAGTACCATAGACCACATACATACCCTGCGGCAGATTGTACAGAAGACTGAAGAGTACAATCGGCCACTTTGCCTGGCGTATCTGGACTATGAGAAAGCCTTTGATTCCGTAGAAATTTGGGCGGTGCTACAGTCCCTTCAGTGGTGCCAAGTTGACTGTCGGTATATTGAAGTGCTGAAGTGTTTGTACAGTAGGGCTACGATGGCTATCCGAGTACAGAACCAGAGCTCGAAACCTATCCAACTGCCGAGAGGTGTAAGACAGGGTGACGTTATATCCCCGAAACTCTTCACCGCTGCTTTGGAAGACGTTTTCAAGCTACTGGACTGGAAAGGATACGGTATTAACATCAATGGCGAGTACATCACTCACCTTCGATTTGCCGACGATATAGTCCTTATGGCAGAATCGCTGGAGGACTTAAGCACTATGCTCAATGACCTCAATAGTGCCTCCCAACGGATAGGTCTTTAGATGAACATGGACAAAACAAAGATCATGTTTAATGTACATGTCACACCTACGCCGGTAGTTGTTGGGAGCAGTATGTTCGAAGTTGTTGACGAGTACGTTTACCTGGGACAAATAGTCTGACTAGGTAAGTCCAACTTCGACCAAGAGGTCAACCGACGGATTCAACTCGGCTGGGCAGTGTTCGGGAAATTACGACGTATCTTCTCGTCACGTATACCTCAATCTCTAAAAACTAGATTGTACAACCAGTGCGTGTTGCCAGTGATGACTTACGGATCTGAGACGTGGTCCTTCACTGCTGGCCGTATGAGGACGCTCAAGGTCGCTCAGCGAGCTATGGAGAGTGCTATGCTCGGAGTTTCTCTGCGCGATAGGCTCAGAAATGAGGATATCCGCATTAAAACCAGAGTGACCGACATAGCCCAACGGATTAGTAAGCTGAAGTGGCAATGGGCCGGCCATATAACTCGAAGAACCGATAACCGATGGGGAAGAAAGGTTCTTGAGTTGCAGCCTCGTACCTGTAGGCGTAGTGTAGGGCGACCCCCCACTAGATGGAGTGACGACCTGGTAAGATATGCAGGAAGTCGATGGATGCAGGTGGCTCAGGACCGTGCTTTGTGGCATTACTTGGGGGAGGCCTATGTTCAGCAGTGGACTTGTGAAGGGCTGTAATGACGATGACGATGTTGAAACTTGATTAATATTTTTTAAGGCAGACCGGCAGGTAAAACAAATAGAGATTATTGAAATAATACTAGTTTTTACGGAATTTATCGCGTATATTTAACTTTTCAAATACCCGACGTTTCGAACGCTTTACAGCACTCATGGCCACGGGCGGGACTGAGATGTTCAACGTCCATATGTCATAGTTAACCGCTGTTACCATAGATTAAAATTTAACTTTTGTTCCGATCTATATAGTATGAACTTATGGTATCTTGAAGTCTTGCAGTTGTATGCTTGGGTTGGGATTCAATTTTATTTATTATAGGATCCCAAGCAGATGGTAGCACCCAGCTATCTTCTCTATTGAAATTAGAATATTTTTTGATTTCAATAGCCTCGCGAATCATCCTTGGAAGGAATCGGTGTTCTTTAGCGAGGAATTGCAGTCTATCAAATCTGATGTAGTGACGGGGGCGGATCCTGTACGTGTTCACAGACTGCAGACTTCCCGGAGCGTCGATTCTTCACATCAGCTATATGTTCTTTAACGCGGGTTTTTATTGATCTTTTAGTTTGTCTTATGTAGGAGAGACCACATTCACAATCAAGCTTGTACACTCCTGCATCTTGCAGAGGGACATTACACTTGACTGATGGTAAAAACTGACCAATCTTCTTCAGCGGCTTGAAGTATGTTTTGATGGAAGCGCGTTTCAAGATTTAGCCAATCTTGTCAGTGACTCCTCTAACATATGGCAGTACAGCAGATACACGCTCGACTGTACCTGCTGTACTGCCATGTGAATTTAGTATATATAAAATTTATTACATACATAGGTATATATATATATATATATATATATATATATATATATATATATATATATATATATATATATATATATATATATATATTGTACATTACTTATTATTACCTATACTCTATGTATTTATTTTTTACTATTATTATTAGTAATAGATTAAATGTCATCGGATGAAGACTCATTTTATTCTGCATGTTCTTCTCTTAACATTCCCTCAGCCGCAGACGATTTTCTAATCGATAACGTGTGTAATTATTTGCCTCTACAAATGTTTAAACGTATGCCATATAAATGCGCAAAACATCCCTGCCCATTACTCAGATCTACTTGACACATTTTCCTCACCATACATCCATGTTTTAGTTATCTCAGAGTCCTAGTAAAACCCTCCCTATCCTCCACGTTGTACAATCTTCCTGGATTTCTACTTATACGTTCTGATCGCACTGGCAAGGGTGGAGGTAGCGTAGCCATTTACTTGCGATTGGAATATACATATGATGTTATTGCAATATCACCATCAGAATATAGAGGATATGCTGAGTACCTATTTCTAGAAGTAAAAATTAAGGGTTTGAGGGTCGTGCTCGGAGTTGTTTACTGCCCTCCTTCAACTGATTATTTTTCCCATATTGAATCGGTGATCGACTCAATCAGCACTGATAACAAACATATTATATATAATGGGTGATTTCAACACTAACTTGCTAACTTGGATTTCCCTCAGAGTCGCTAACTTAAAGCCATCATGTACTCGGCAGATCTCTATATTCTACCATCTGGTCCAACTCACCACAACGTGGACACCGAATATTCATGGTTAGACATCATTTGCACTAGTTCAGCGGATCATGTTATATATCATGATCAACTGGCTGTTCCCGCGTTTTTTCGACACGATCTTTTGGTCATGTGGTATAAATTAAAGCCTCCCAAACCAAAGTCAGTGATTGTGTATTCCATTCGACTACACCGCGATGCTAAGAATATAGAATGGGGCCCATTGCTGGATTCAAATAATATTGAAGACAAAACTTCTCATTTGAACACCCAAATTCTCAACCTATTCGATAAGCGCGCACCAGTTCGAGCAGTCAGGTTACGCCGACCTCCTGCACCGTGGATAACTGACGAAGTGCGTGGAGTAATGAGAAGAGAAGATCGAGCTTTTCACATTTTAAAAAGAATCGGAACAGTTTCACCTTTCAACAATATAAGCGAGCACGAAACCGCTGTAATCAGGTGGTAAGAACAGCCAAACGCCGCTACTTTCACAATAGTATTTTAAGCTCTTCTGCTGCAGATATATGGAAGTTTCTTAATTCCCTGGGATTTGGAAAATCACATTCCAATTCTCTAATCCCAAATATTTCAATCAATGACTTGAACATACACTTCTCTTTTGCATCACGCCTGCATTTTTCCACCAAAGCTACGACTCTCCAGGAACTTAATTCCATGCCTTTGTTATCATGTAATTCTTTCGACTTCAGTTCAGTGACTGACGATGATACTAGAAAAGCCATACTTTCAATAAAATCTTCCGCAACCGGCTATGATGAGGTGAGTAGATGTATGATACTTCTCATACTCGATATTATTACTCCAGTTCTCACCCACATCATCAATTTCTCCCTCTCTACTGGTATTTTCCCCAAGTATGGCTAAAAGCTTTTATTTAGTCTCTTGCTAAAGTACCCAATCCATCCCTACTCTCCCATTTTAGACCTATTTCTATACTGCCGTTTCTCTCCAAAGCCATCTCATTGGTATACAAACAAGTCACCTTTTTCGTTTCGAAATGCAACTACCTTAGTACATATAAATCTGGCTTCCGCCCGGGACATAGTACCACCACAGCGTTACTTCAAGTTACAGAAGATTTTAGAGAGGACATGGAGAGGTCACGTTTGACTATTCTGGTCCTTATTGACTTTTCAAACGCATTTAATTGTGTCGATCATGACTTACTCCTTGGATCACTTTCACGCCTAAACTTCTCCTCGTCTTTTTTCCGACTGGTGCGATCTATATCTAGGTGTACCGCAAAGCGGAATTCTCTCTTCTCTCTTGTTTTCGTTGTTTATCTATCTTCTTACTACCCACCTTCAATGTTCTTACCACCTCTATGCTGATGATCTTCAGTTATACTCACGAGCGTCCTCGCTTGAAATTGCTACCGCTATTAATCAGGACTTACAACGCATTTCAGACTGGTCACAGCGATTTGGTGTAATGGTAAATCCCAGTAAATGTCATTCAATCGGTAGTCGTCGATTGGTGTCACAACTTAACATACCTGATCCATCATTCATTCGCTACGAAAACTGTGTAAATCCTTTCCGCACTAGTGTTAAGGATCTGGGTTTAATTATTGACTCGACCCTTAGTTGGAGGTTACAGGTGTCCGAGATTTGTCGTAAAGTCACAGGCATACTTCGTTCCATCTATCGTCTTAAGTTCTTTTTGCCTCCTTCAACTAAGCTTCTACTCATCCAATCTCTAATTCTTCCATTATTTGACTATGCCGATTTTTGTCTCTCTAATAACTCACAGGAGATGCTAAGCAGGTTGGACAGGTTACTTAACAACTGCATACGATTCATCTTTGGCCTGCGCAAATACGATCACGTATCAGAATTTCGCTCCCATTAAAGTGGTTGACTATACGACAGCGCAGAGATTTTCGAATGTTGTCCTCTCTGTTTTCAGTTCTTAATGATTCTTCCTCACCCCTTTACCTAAAAGAAAGATTCCTATTCCGTAGTGACACTCGTTATCTCAATCTCCGATCTTCACACAATTTATTACTGTCTACTCCTCTCCACCATTCTGGGTTTATGTCAAATTCTTTCACAGTAACTTCCAACTCCCTCTGGAACAAATTGCCTGTTGACCAGCACCACCAGAAGTGTATAATATATATATATATATATATATATATATATATATATATATATATATATATATATATATATATATATATATATATATATATATAATGTACATTTTTGAATTGAATATGATCATGACAACTTTACTGCCCATAACTCACTCTCTGTTCTACCCAAGGTTAGCTGGTAGAGAATGCCATATAGCATTAAGCTCGCCTTTTGTACAAAATCTTTGGTGTAATAAAGAATAAAACAAAAGGAAGTCTGCAGTTTGTGATTATATCCTAGACGGCCCCAACCATTACATCAGATTTGATAGACCACAAATCCTCGCGAAAGAACACCGATTCCTACCAAGGATGATACGTGAGACTATTGAAATTAAAAACATCCTAATTTCAATAGAGAAGGAGGCTGGGTACTACCACCTGCTTGGGATCCTATAATCAATAAAATTAAAACTAAACCCAAGCATACCAGTGCAAGACCTCAAGACATAGTCAGTTCATTTTGCATAGATCGGACCATAAACAATAATTAAAAAAGCTGAAGGTACTCCGGGTTTAACAATGACATCGGGACGTCAGTCATCTAAGTCCCCCGTGACCATGGGTGCTGGAAAGCGCCCGTAAATAAACGCGATAAAATCCGTAAAAGTAGTTTTAATCAAATAAAAGTTAAACAAAGCTATTACAGATGTGTTCCATCGTTAGCTTATGTCTTGAAAAGTATTTTTCTATAACATGATCTGGAGTAGACATTGACCTATCCAACGAATTATCTACTTATGCATATCACCATTACAATCCCCAATATTTTTTCGCTTTTGTGAATTTTTAGCAACATTAATCATCCGATAAACTTTATTCCGATATGTAGTGTACTACTCTAAGCGCAATGTTGAAGATTTCGGGTCAGATTTCCATTTTTTAAATAATTTATATTTTTGTGTTCCATCATTAGAACTAGTTGTGTACTCGCCCAGGCATTTGTTCCACGGGACATGCTACATATAACTTCTCTAGAGGTTGCATAAATGATGCTAAAAATTTCACAGAGTTTATAATATTGCTCAGTAGGATTATTGATTTTAGCGAGATCATTCCAGTCCACAGTACGTAGTTTGCATTTTATAGCATTATTGTCCAATACTTCACGAGGTAATGAAATTTTGTTCCGTCTCCCTCCCACCATCGTTAGTACCATTAGGTAGTGACCAGAGACTGCACAATAATACATACGCAAATAGGCTGTTTGGGCTAGTAGTACGCACAAAGACATGATCAATGCAAGACGTTACTTGCCGCTCCGCAATCACCTCGCGTGATACATCTCGGATTCTACACTTTACGCCTAAGTCACTAAGCGTATTTAAGTAAAGACTTGATAAGTTATCCATTGCATCCTCCAATATATTGATGTTACGGTCTCCCATGAAAACAATCTCTTCACGAGATGGTATCGTGCATATTATTGATTTTATTTAGTTAGTAAAAGAGTTTTTATTTGAACATTACGATCTACATGTAACTAAAATTTATATTTTGCAGTCTTTAATTTTTAAACAATCCTTTTACAATTTAACTATACAATGTTTGGGTATTGTTTTGAAGGATTTCAAAGTGCATGCTATTTTTCACATATATAATAATTTCACCTCCTCGTTTTTCTTCTATAGTGTAAGAGTAACATGGATAACCTTCTGAAAAATCTGAAATTGATATACTTCATCCTTTTTGATATTTATTTCTTTGAATCAAATTACATCTAGGTTTGTAAAGCAATTACTTATTAGAATAGTAAGTTCGTTGAAGTTTTTTCTTAACGAATGAATAGTTATATGTATGAAATTAATTGAATTATTATTATTTACTAAGTAGCTTTGCCATAGTTGTAAGTTATCAAATATCTTATATTTAATATCTTGAAAGTCCATTAATGCAATATAAACGTGTAATAATTATACTCACTCAGTATACATTCCAAGTTCTTAATAATTTTTTTATATCACTCTCACATCCCACACTTTCAACTTTTTCCTCATGCTCATTTTTTGGTAGTAGTATTTTACTATTCTGTATCCAAATAAACTTAAACTAATCCTTAGTCTGCACTTTAGTAGACCAAAATAGTTTTCGCGTTTGGCGAGTTAACTGTTCTTAATGTTTATACGTAGATTATAAATATTATTATATATTATATCTATGATTAGTCATTGCCGTCGCCTTCCCATTTTTAATCCACATTAAACGTGCTTCCCTTGATTTTAATATTACAATTATAGGTTTTGGTTTATTATTTATCCTCATTTTTTAAATTCAGTTTCTTGGCAATATTCTTCGCCAGTTCTGCAACATTTTCTCCATCTTTCATTTCCTCACTGATTAGTTCAATATCCAAACTATTTCTGTTCCAATAATCTTAAACGTCATTGAGTTATACAAAACTAGAGGAGCAAACTACATTAACACGCCTCGAAAAAGTGTAACCACTATCCAACCGCTACGACGTGGCTTTGAAATTACTAAAAAATTTAAATAAACGTACATATGTCTCACTAACACAAGTTACGAAAACAATACCGTTTCTAAGATTATGTATTCACAAACATGCAATGGCAGGTTGGTGTGGCTTACTATATAAAATTTTACCCAAAATAGTGCTTTTATTTGGACATGATTTGCTTCCTGCTCCTCCTTCATCTCATTCAAAAGGCTATGCATAGATTTATCTCCTCACGGAAGCATTTATTGTTTCATTTAACGCGCTTGATGAGGGACAACATGCACCCTTATATCTTTTATTGGAGTGCGAAGTCGGGTTGTCACTGTTGGAATCTGACGAACTTCGCTTCTTTTTTGTCGTGCACTGACCTATTGTTCATGAATATTTGGGTCAGAGCCATACTGTGACTGTTTATCCAATGTATTTGGCATATTAACAGTCTTGGCATGCTTTCGTTGGTAGGTGCCGGTTTGAACTACGCCTATTTGAACTGAAGCCGTCAGGGGATAATTATTATTTTGCATTAGATAGATGTTAGTCGGGGGAGGGATGCGCTGGCGCAGTGTCTCCAATCTCGCCCAATCACAGCAACTCATACACACGCCACAATCCTTTCACTTTTCGTGATGATAATTAGAGGAACCAAGAAGCACTCGTTATCACTTTCTATCCTGTAGCAGTGTCATTATCTATTCGTAATTGGTACCGTAAAATACTTGTTCCACGTCCACCCTTGCGAGCAATCCACGAGGAACTCTAGATAATGATGATATGAATGTATAATGGTATGTGTATTTTAAGAGATTTTAAGCTAACACAAAACAATCCAAACAAATTTTAACGTATTTTGATAGTGCAATTGTTTTAATAATCTTGAACAGAATAAAGTTGTGAATAGATTTCATTTTTGTGTTAATCCGCCCCTTTGATCAACTCTAATTAAAGGTCTCTCCGATTTCACAGTTTTTTAATTACAATGTACTCATAGGATTAATAAAGAAAAATAACTTTGCTTTAGTATATATATGTATACATTTCCACCTACAAATTAATATTGTGTAAGTTCACTCCTAGACAAAAATCTTTCCCTTTGAAGGGACGATTTGCCATGACTCTCAAGCATGACACTCATGGCATTGTTAACCGCAGTACAAGAAGTCTTTCAATTTTGACTCTAGATCTTTTACGTCTGGCCTTGAAGTCTAGCTGGACTTTCCCTATTTCCTATAGTATTCTTTTACGACACCATTATTACGATATGACGAGCTGGATCTTCTTTCGCGGTCACCACATGCCGAGAATCATTTAAATCACGAAACACCGAAACTCGTGTTGAGTACTAGTTTAGTGATGCTTTCAGCCATTACCCTGATTATATAACTGCACCTAAATCTTCCTAAAGGATGGGTAAGAAGCGTCATCATCATACTTAGCGTACTGTCATTATTATTAACTTTAACAGAATGCTACTATGACATCGAAACATCAAGAGTAAAAAACAAGTAAAACAACGGGTAAAATTTTTAAAATTTTAACATTGACGTGGCATCTACATTTTAAATAAAAATTGTAGAGGTTTATAACCGCCACAACTACAAATCACAATTACGTATGGTTATTTATCATCCCTTATAAACTTGTTGAAAATTGGTCGAAAATTGTTATAAATGTTCTAGTAGGGATGTGTCATTCACCATCATCATTATCATCATTAAAGCCCTTCACAAGTCCACTGCTGAACATAGGCCTTCCCCAAATTATGCCACAAAGCACGGTCCTGAGCCACCTGCATCCATCGACTTCCTGCATGTCTTACCAGGTCGTCACTCCATCTAGTGGAGGGTCGCCCTACACTTCACCTACTGGTACGAGGCTGCCACTCGAGAACCTTTTTTCCCCTACGGTTGTCGGTTCTTCGAGCTATATGGCCGGCCCATTGCCACTTCAGCTTACCAATCCGTTAGGCTATGTCGGTCACTCTGGTTCTACTGCGGATATCCTCATTTCTAAGTTTATCACACAGAGAAACTCCGAGCAAGCCCTCTCCATAGCTCGCTAAGCGACTTTGAGCGTCCTCATATGGCCAGCAGTGGAGGACCACGTCTCGGTTCCGTAGGTCATCACTGGCAACACGCACTGGTTGTACAACTTAGTTTTCAGGTTTTGAGGTATACCTGACGAGAAGATGTGTCGTTATTTCCCGAACACTGCCCAGCCGAGTTGAATTCGTCGATTGACCTCTCGGTCGAAGTTGGACTTACCTAGTCGGACTATTTATCCCAGGTAAACGTACTCGTCAACAACTTCGAGATTAGTGCTCCCAACAACTACCGGCATAGGTGTGACATGGACATTAAACATGATCTTTGTTTAATGATGTAAAATGATGTGTCATTACATTTTTGTAATTATATTATGTATTTTATGATTGACCTGACGTGGTACAATTAAACTATACAAGAAGCATTATGGCACACATGACGTGTGCCGCAATACTTCTTGTATAGTTATTAAAAAAGAAGTCATTTAGCCCTGAAAGGGGAAACTAAGGGAATATGGGAAAATGATGATTTCATAAATTTTTCATAGGTATATTCAGTCTAAATTGTGGTTTTTTAGCACGGTCACTGCAACAGAAATAGATCTTTAAAACGTATTCTTCAAATTCCTTGCAACACAGATATCCTGTATACTTACAAAACGAGTAATTTATACAAAAATGTGAATGCCTTATCTATATTATATTATTATTCTAAGTGTCTGCGAGATAATATTCTGAAGATTTAAAAAATGTAATTTCCACACAGAATTTCAGTTTATTACCCTTTTCTAAAGCTAAGCGCTTATCACGCAGGACATAGAACTGTGCTTTTGTTATTAAACTAAATTGACAATAGAACTGACCGCCCACTTGATGCTGCTGTAGTTCATGGACACCGGAAACCAACTTCAAACCCTTCAGACCGGAACACAGTAACGCAAGCACTTGTGTGTTCCGGTCTGAACTCATATAAGTGCAATCGCAACACAAATATGTATTTTTTGCTTTAACTACATTGGTTAAAGCAAAAAATACATTTGCTGTAATGGATTTAATTTTTTTGTAAACCGATAAAGAAATAAAATTATATTAAGTATATATTGAATCAAGAAAGTATTATAAGTAACAGGTACACAATTACTGTCCAACATAAACTTAGTTTAACACAGGTGAAAGAACGCTGCTAGAATTTCTTATTGATTGATATTAGTAAAGTTTTTTTCCTAACACGTACCACAACACGGAAAACTTTTAGTCAGCATTGTTTTTTACTAATATTTAATTATCGATAAAGTTCTCTTATTTAATGTATAATATTAAATTTTTTGAAATATTTATCATATCGTCAGTTAGTAGTAGTGGTAATAATACGCAGTGGTAGGCCACCTAGGCTAGGTAATTTTAATCAACTACGCAGGGCGCATCATCGGGTCACAAGTTCACCCATAAATATAGGCACTCAGTTCTAAGGCTTGCACAATGTCAAAAGCACGTAGACAATCACAACACATCCAGAGCGGATATCTAAAACTAAAATGTTGTTAAAATATATCCTTAAAAATTGGCTCCGGCCGTACGCAGGACCCACGAGGTCGAGCTGTACTGAGAACTAAGCCACGATCTACGTTTATAACTTTCTGATGTTACAAAATTTTAAAAATCATTCTTCTCAAAAAAAATATCCCAAACTTTTCATTTTGAGCTCATTTAATGTGTTCTTAAGAAAATGAAGTTTTTGTTCGCCAGTAATAGGAGTACAAACACAAAAATGCTCTAACCTGCGTCTTGTCTTTTGGAACCGGCCAATCCTTGACAGCTGCGATTTTCTCTGGATCCTTCTTCCGACACTACGGTTTAATATTACATATTATATTTCTATAATAAAAATTCTCTGCAACTTCAAAATATATTATTATCATTAAGTGATTTTCTTTACCAACAATATAAGAATAAAATTGTTTTGCAATATAATTAAAGGTTTGTAAAATTTTTGATAAACAAACATAGGTTTAGAGATTGCATTGCAGTTTTACATTCTCAATATAATGATGTAAAATCGTTAATATATTATTATTAATCGTATATATATATATATATATATATATATATATATATATATATATATATATATATATATATATACAACATTTTGATTGATGATTGAGAAGTTTTATAACAAAAGAATTAAGTATGAACAGAAATTTCAAAATGTAAATAAAGACAGCATTCAACAATTTTATAAAAAAAATATTTTTTAAAATATTTTAATGGTACTCGAATAACTATTTTTGTACGTCTTTATTTTATTTAGAGTTTTTCCTGTAGATGTTACCATAAATGTACTTTACACGGCACCAACTAGGTATATGTATTCCTAGTCATTTTCAGTTGATAACTTTAGGAATACAAATATAATTGTTGCCAACTCTAGTTACAGTCAGGAGACTGAGTACAGTAACGTCAGTGTGGTAGAGTCATGCTGCAGCTATGTTATGTTTATAGCACGAATGGGTTGGCTCAACCAGGGTAGGTTTCGTATGGTAAGTGTAGAGAACCAGAGACCCTTTTTACAACGAAAAATAAGGCATTCCATCTTAGTCTTCAGGAATGACAATGGATCTGCTTTTTATAAATAAGAGATAAATGAAGATGTTTATGAGCAATAGCATCCACTTATGGGAATTATATTCTGATTTTCGTTAATATTTGTATATTATTTATGTCTTCATCCCATTCAAACCTGCAGGCGTTTTAAAGTACGAGGAGTAAAGGTCTGAGCTACGCGAACAGAATTATTACGAAAGACCGAAAGCTCGAATCCCTATGCCTCATCAACTCGTCTGGCTTATAGCAAATACTTTATAAAACCTTACGGTTTAATACGTGCAGCTCTCGACAGTTTCCATACATTGGAATGGCGACTGTCAAAATAGCGCCATCTAGTGGCATGAGTTGATTAAAAAGTTTTGAACTATGCAAAAGTCGTTGTTTGTGCGTAGTTTTTTGACAGAATTTGAAAATTTTGTACAAGTTTACACTGTACTAGAAACAAAACTTAGATAATAGTTTCTGAAGATTTCTTGGGGGTTATAAAATAAAACTAAATACATTAGGAATGTGATTTTTTTTAATTTTCAAGTTTCTGGACTACAATCTACTTGTGCGCGACCCATTAAACTTATTTACGTATGCTTTTAGCAGAACGTTGAACTACTTGTCTAAAAATAATCTTATACATTCATCACATTTAGAAATATTTATTTGTTCATATACATTTGAAATTAATCTACCTTTTAACATTGTTGACAGAAATTAAATTTATTTCTATATTTTATTTGAATATTTTTTTGATAATGTCTGAAACTCTCTTGGCATTCTCTATTTGTGTTTTTTCTAAACTTCAATCATTATCTAGGCTACATACTAATGTTTTACATTTATCACGCGGCAGTGAACTACATACCCAACCTAAAACACAGTATTCTGAATTCTTTTCAGAAATACTCACAGGATAATGTGCTTGGTTAAAACTTTGTTTTTGAGATAGTAACACTTATGTTTTTATGCCTGATCTGCTCTCTTTGCAGAAGAAATTCATTTAATTTTACACACAGCTAGACAGGCAGCTTAAACTTTTACTTTTTTTCTTATATATTGATAATCAACTAGAGGTATTATTTAGTCTTTTCTTATAATTACCTTTAACAAGATGTAAATTTAGCATTTCTGTCTGCAAATTCGCAACACTAAGTATTATAATAATAATAATAATAATCCACAACCATCACACAACGCCATCTAGTCCCAAGCTAAGCAGAGCTTGTGTTATGGGTACTAGACAACTGATAAACATACTTATATATTTCTAAATACATAAATATTATAGATAAAATTACACCCAGACACAGAACAAATGATCGTGCTCATCACACAAAAATTTGTCCTGGGTGGGAATCGAACCCACGACCTCCAGCATAGCAGTCAGGGTCACTAACCACTAGACCAACAGGCCTGTCAAATTATGTTTTCATGTTGCTCTTGTGGAGACTCCATTATCGGGTCTACCGAGTTCAATTTTGTTTAGAAATGCAACAAAAAAGCCACATATACGTAGTTTCTTACTAAATTCTTACGAACATAATAATGGAAATGTTAAAATTTAGGTTTGTAAGACAGAAAGTTATACCATATTGAACAATCTAAATTTATTTCATGTAAATATCTACTCTTCATTGTATTTTTCTTATTATACAACTACAAGGTTGGTACTGAACCTGGCATTAACCTAAAAAATGAAACTTTTTATTGGTACATCTGCACATATTAGTATGAAAAAACACATTCATTACATAAATATTATACCATCTAAATATTGACAACTTACCCCTAGCTATATAAATCTTTATTTCGAAAACATTCTACATCAAATGATCTGAAAAAAAAATTGTTGGAAAAATAATCAACATCTTTAATTTTCATCAAATTATCTAGGTCAATTCTTTTACAAGACACAATCCATTGCTACAACCTAAAAGGAAATTTATTAATAAGTACAAGTGACAAACCTACTTTTAACATTTGTTTAACAAAATCACATACAATTAAACACTCCAAAACTTGCATTTTAAAAAATGATTTTGGGTCTTTTTGTTGTTTATAATTGTTGTAACCATATACAGCACAAACTGTACCACGTGAAAAACTAGGTTTTGCAGATATCTTTTATTAATAATTTATGTAATTAGTAAAATAATACAAACAATGTTAACCGCGCGACTATATGTAAGGTTGTTAACTAAATTCAACAACTCATGCCACCAGTGGCGCTATTGTGCATGATTGCCAAGTTTTGAGCGGAGCTGCACTTATTATGCCGTAGGTTTTCTATAGTATTTGCTTATAGTAAGATAGGCGTATAGGCGTGCCAGAAGTGTAATCATATTCCAGGCCGTGATGATATTCAACAAAAAATATGTACCTATAAAACAAACATGGTGTAATATATTTTTTAAAAATCCTGTACATTTATAATCTGAAAACTTATACTTAAAATAGGAAAGGATATTATATGAAATATTAATATAAAACGTTCATTTTGATCGATATCAATAATTATTATGGTACAACAATATTAATGCACACATTGACAATCTACATACACAAAGACAATCAGTTTTTAGTCTCATTTGTTGGTTGTAGTTGCCAATCTATGGAGTTTATACCAAATTTATGGTGTGTTCCCAGAACTTATGCGTAGTACATCATAGACAAATAGACCATTGCACCGTGCACGCGTTTTTTCGTCAACATTTAAGATGAGTAATAGCTTAATGAATAGCTCATCGATTTAGTAAGGCGATACGAATGTATTTATAACATAAAATGTGTAGAATATTGCGATTTTAAATTAAGATATAAAGTATAGAAAAAAATATGTGAGAGTGAGTAGGTGCGAAATAAAAAAGAAGTTTTTTGTATTTTATCCCATAACCCCTTGGAAAGTTGATCGCTACCAAGCTATTTCTAATTTGTTTTGTGTTGTTAATTGAATAACATATATTTATGATTGTAGGCTGTTTTTTTAAAACCCCGCTGGGTTTCTTGCTGGTTCTATCCGGGACGAAGTTATGAAGAACCAGTACTAAATTAAAAAAGAGTGACTTTCAAAAAATATTATCAATAATCTATATTAAATAAAAAGTTTCTGTTTCTGTTTCAGTTTTTATTTTATTTATATTTTCTAATCATTGGGTGCTTTCTAAAGATATAAATAAATGTTTATCTATTTATCTATCTATTACATGGAAACCTAGAATGTATACTGCTACTAATACCATTTTTGTACAATTAGTCACTCAACACAACACAAATCTAGATGCAAAATAACAGTACGAGCATATAAAAGTAGTACGAATTTAATTAAAAAACAATTTTATCGATGACAACTGTTTTAATATAGCTTTCCTACTATTAACTTTCTCATAAGATCGATCGAAATTACTTAGTTGTTAGACCTTGTCTCCCTAATAGCAATTTAATTTGTTGTACAAACTACAAGCAAGCAATTAGTGTTCTGCTTTTGAACTTTAACGCTGTTTTATATATATTTATGTATTCACACCATGAAATAAATATATATTTTACAAGAGATATGAAAGTGCCACAGTAGTAATGAAAATAAATATCGCCATCTTTAAAGTCATCACGTCAGCTCTGCAGAATTTGGGGAGCAAAATAACTAATTCGAAAATTAATTAAACTGTTGCTACCGTGGTCCTGATGTGAAGGGAAACATCTTTCGGCAATCTGCTTGTCTGTGAATATTTTTATAGTATAGGATGGCAAACAAGCACTCAGTCCGCCTGATGGTAAGTGGATATTTTGGCACATAAACATTTACATATACCCTCAATAAATAATCAATATGCAGATGCGTTGTCAGCCGTGGGGACTGAGATGAAATGCCTCTTTCCCAGTAAAAAGTCTCCGATTCTCTACACTTACTCTACTAAAAACAGCAGCATAAAGCTACTAATTCTCGCTGGTATTCTATGAGAGCATGGTTGTACCTCAGTCGAACCGACACATTCGTGCTATAGCCTTAATATAGCTCCAGCGTGGCTCTACTGTATTACTAAGAAATTAATAATCTTTGCAAATTTTATCTCTGCTGCCTTTGTTCTTGTGCAATTTATTTACATAAAATGCCTCTATTAGCTATCAGAAAATCCTACAATGGGCTTAAGGTTTGAAAACTTCAAAAGAGAACTTGTGTAGTACTGCCACACGCACTGAAGCAGCGCAGTGAACTAACCTGCTCCTCTAATATAATTCAAGAAGACTTTTGCAGCATGACGCTACCACGTTTGGATGTCGTACATGTACGGCGTACCTCTGATTTTTTCTATTATTATACATAGCGAAGGAAATTCCAAATGAATCTGTAGACGCGCTTATAAGTGGTAGAACCATGCTGCAGCGATTTTATTTTGTATACTAGCGTAAAATGGCAGAGGTATGGAGAGCTAACTTCACATGTCTTCGAAATATTTTTTTCTTATTTCTCAGACGTGCATGTTTCTTCACGATGTTTACCTTCACCGTCTAACACGTAACGTAACACGGTAAATCAGCAGTTAAAATTGCAATTAACAATTCCCTTAGTGCCGGCGGGGATCGATCTCCGTTTGCTCGCGTACTATAAAATTTACAGCAAGCGCTAACCATCTGAGCTACCACGGCTCCCTTCAAACTTATAGCAAGAACTGAAATCTTAATAATATTTCATTTCTTTTCCTTTCCCCATAATTCATGGAGCAAGGAAAATCTGGTTGGGTATTTATTAATTTAACTTAATAACTAATAACATTTTGTTTTATTTACCTTTCCTCTAACCCTAAGTTAGGGCTAATGGCCCATGCTCCTGTGCGGTGATTATAACGTCCATCACGCTAAATCGCTCAGTTCTCTTTTCACTTCCAAATGATGGGGCCCTGAGGAGCGTTAGCTAATTGCTAGTCACGAATACGATTTCCTTTGAGATCATCTGGCTGGTGATCTTCTTGTCTGCTAGATCTCCCGAGTTGGTACGAACCAAATGAGACGCCTTCGCGATGTGTTTGCACATAGCGAGGCCTTCGATCGGGTTTGATACAAAGCGCTTCTTTCGAAGTTTCCTTTCTACGTGCTTCCCGAAAAAATAGGCAATTAGGTCACCAGTTTTGAATGCTGTGAATACTGATATTTTACAAGGCTATGTGCTATAGGCTACTCTGCTCCTTCTATATGCCAATAATATGTTGGAAGCTAGAAACATTCAATGTAATGCAGGTGTCAGCACTGGTGATGCGTCGTCGAGTGCCGGAAAAATCTTGCCTGAAGTCGAGTTTTTATTAAATCAAGTGTTTAGCAATTTAATCCCCAAAGGACACAGGTTTGCGCGTATATCGCTAAAAAGAACACTTGTCGTCGTTACCATTACAATAGCTAAACTGAACTCTAAAAAGCTTAATGTGCTCAGTATATAGAGACTGTATTTCGTGCCGACCAACAGCTTGCAGCTTTACAAAGCGCATGTGCGACCTCATGGCAAATACCACAAATAATTTTCATCTTTGGGCTAGAGCATTTGAGTACCAGCTCCTTACACGTAAGCATTCAACGTAGAGCGGCCCAAATAGACAATGACCATGTTCTTTTCGATCGACTTGATCCATTGACTGCATCTCTGAGCATCTTCTATCGCATATAGCACGGATAGTGCTTGAACAGGTATTGTTGTGGCTTCGGAACAGTCCCGATATAACATCCTTTTCCTAAGTGTTTCCTATCCTCCCGCCTCCCCCGTATACGCACTGCTCAGAATGGTGCGCCACCTAGTCGTCGAGAAAACAAGAGGCAAGATGGCCGCGCACGCATAAGACGTGTTCGTTACCGCTCGTTTAGAAATAACCAATAAATAAGTTGTAAGACTATCGTGCAATTGCTCGTGTCCATATACATTCGAAGTGCAGTGTGGTATCTGTGTATACACGAGAACTTCAGCGTAAATATACAGACTTCACCATAACCACGAGGAGTGCTCCAGTCTTGTGAGTATCCCTTCCTTATCTACCCAGTTCTAAAGCTATCTTCGTTTACTTCCCGGTTGGGATCATCTGGTTAGCCAGCCCTTGGTCTGGTTGTTCTCTGGTTCCCAAAACCACCCACGAAACACATTGCGAAACATTCAAGCCGTAACATAATTTCTGGTCCATACGATCCGGGTACCTATGGATTTCTATTTTTATACAGTCCGCTCCTCATAAAGATAATATCAAGTTCAATTTCTAAGGAAAACTTTGATATTTAATCTATTTTTCTTATAATTGAAAGTAACTAATTCATTTCAATTATAATCCTGCTAGACTTGAATGCTCGGGAAGTGTTTCGTAATGCTCAGACTTTGTAGACTTATCTTATTTGGTTGCGTTATAATTGCTAAGTTTATTCCGATTATATTCGAATGTGCATTGATAGTCTTACGCTTTGAAAATTATTATAATTTGAGGGTATTTTATAATTATTGCTAGAAAAAATTACTAAATCAGTTTATGGAAATGATCAATTTGGTCTTAGAATGATAGCACTTAAGTATGAATGCTTGTATATCTATGAATGTTGGGTCGTTTGTTAATTGTTATCTAATTCAAATGGTTAAAAAACGTTAACATTAAGTTCGGTATTTGAATGTTAATTTAGTTTGGAGAAACTTAAATATTGTTTTAAATATCTGTCGTTAATCATTATACTTAGCATTCATATTTGATTTTTCGCTGTTATTTTATAATCATGTCGCAAGAAGAAATGAAACTTAAGCTTTATACGTCACAGCGAGAGTATGTTTTTCGTTCTATTCAAACTCTTTTCGATTTATCCACTCAAATACGGGAAGACTCCAGTTCTTCTAAAGTTAGCCAATTTAAATCTAGATTTCTTAAAATTGAGAACATTCGTGATGAATATGTGTTGCTTACGGAAAAAATTAATTCGTTAAAACTGGCACTGTTTCCTAAAGAAAAAATAGATATGCAAGCGTTGTCTGCATTTGATGATATGTACTATGAAGTTCTAAGTTTTGCCGCGGAGATGTCCCTACCGGAGCGCAAACGAGGCAGCAGCCCAACGTCCGCTGACGTTAACTACACCTTTACGCCTGACGCGGAAAAGGTACAAGCTAGACTGCCACAAATTGAGCTTCTGAAGTTCGACGGAAAAATTGAGAATTGGCAAACATTTTACGACACTTTCGTAACGTTAATTCATAATAATAAATCAATCACGAATATTACTAAATTTCACTATCTCATTTCTTGTTTATCGGGATCCGCTTTAGGGATCGCAAAGAAGGTAAAATTAACTTCCGATAATTATGAGCTTGTATTCAATGAACTTATTAAGCGTTATCAAAATAAGCGCATTTTAGCAGTGGCGTATTTAGATCAAATAAATAACTATCCTTATTTAAAAACTCCTAATTTCAATGATTTACAAACATATACTAATATTCTTTGTGAGTCAGTCAATGCCCTTAAGGCCTTAGAGCTAGATGACTTAGGCGATTTTATTTTATTTAACGCAGCGTTTCGCGCACTGGACTCCGATACGCGTCACCGCTTCGAATCTGAAAATAAATCGGAAATTCCTTCTTTTCAAAGTCTTATGCAGTTTCTTCAAAACTATGTAAAAGTTTTAGAAATAAATGCTAGTGTTGACATTAGGGCGCGATCTTCTCAATTCTTAGGCGGTAAACAGATCAAAAATGTTTCACCGCGGGCACCGAACCTGAAACGTTCCGTGCTCACTACTCAGTCTAAGCCTACTAGTTCGAAGCAGCTGGCTTCACTAGAGTGCTATTATTGTGGCGCAGCACACAGTATCTATAAGTGCCCCACTTTTCAATCTTTGGACACCAGTGCTAGAATAAATATTGTCAAACAAAATAATTTATGCATTAACTGTTTACGAAAACATTCTCTTGATAAATGCGTCTCAAAAATGAGATGTTTTATCTGTAGTGGTAATCATCACACTCTGGTACACATCGACAACCAAGTTCGATCACCGACCGCGGTGACCACCGGTTCGAGTAGTGCCCACACTAACACGAGTGCGTTCGTGGGAGAGGCTCGTGGCCCGTGCGTGGTGCTGCTCGGGACGTGCATGGTGCGTGTGCAGGACTCTAGTGGCACGTTCCATCAAGTTAGAGCGCTCATCGATAGCGGCGCTCAGGACTGCTTCATCACCATGAAATGCGCAAAGAGACTTGGTTTTCAATTACGTCGATGCACCACAACTGTGGCTGGACTTGGACAACAGTCTGTGTGTCAAGTCAAGGGAGTGACTCAATGCTCTATACGCCCGTGTGATTCGAATGACCCACAATTTGATATTAATCCTATAGTCCTCGATAGCATTACTTCTAAAATGCCAACCACTGATATTCCTCTAGCGGTTCGAGACTGTTATAAACATTTAGTATTAGCGGACCGTGACTTTGACAAACCGTCTGATGTTGATTTATTGCTAGGTGCTGAAGTATTTCATCACATCTATGACGGCCGTGTCATTCAACCAGAGCCCGGCTATCCTGCTGCTTTACATAGCGTCTTTGGGTGGGTTCTCTCAGGACCCACCAATGTGGATAATCCGGTAAAATCGGTTGGCACTTCGTTAATTACTTCAACCAATTCATTGGAGAAGATGATGAAACGATTTTGGGAAGTCGAGGAACCGCCTCATCAACATATACCTGCTCCAGAGGATGAGGAGGTCGAACGCCTGTATTCCACTCAAACTTATAGGGAATCAGACGGTCGATATGTAGTCCCTATCTTATTGACGCAGTCGTCTGTCAATATGGGAGGCTCATATAATAGTTCTTTGTCGCAGTTTATAAATCCTGAGAAAAAACTTTGCCGACAACCAGATCTTAAATCACTTTATAACGATTTTATGCGTGATTATGAGCAGCTTAATCATATGCAATCAGTGGGAAAGGATATTACCCCTGGTAGATATTTCATTCCTCACCATTGTGTGATTCGTCCAGAAAGCACAACGACCAAACTTCGCGTTGTATTCAATGCGAGTCACAAGACGACTAATGGACTATCTTTAAATGATATTGTTTACACTGGACCGAAGTTACAGGCTGATTTGGTTGACATTATTACTGGATTTCGGGTCCATAATATAGTTTTTACATGTGACATATCTAAGATGTACAGGCAAATCTTGATAAGGCCTGAGGATCGAGTGTGGCAACACGTACTATGGCGTGAATCCCCTTCCTTGCCTGTTCAAGAATTTGAACTTCGTACGGTCACATACGGAGTCAAAAGCTCGCCGTACTTAGCGATACGAACATTACATCAGTTAGCTGCAGATCACGGTGATCAGTTTCCTCATGCAGCTGAAGCTTTTCGGCATCATACTTACATGGACGATATTACTACAGGTGCTTCCTCAGTCGAAGCAGCCTCTCAGCTTAAAGAAGATTTAATCAATCTTCTTAATTGTGCTCAGCTAGATTTGCGTAAGTGGAGCAGTAACAGCCCTTTATTTCTTCGATCGTTACCCATGGAACATTGTCAGTGTCCGAAGACATTTTCTGATGATAGTTCAATAACGCTTAAGGTTTTAGGAGTTCAATGGGATCCTGCGGAAGACTATTTCACTTACTCCGTCTCTCCTGTGAATGTGGAGTTTACGAAACGTTCAATCCTGTCCCACGTTGCTCGTATTTATGATCCGTTGGGTTGGCTTTCACCTTTTATTCTTTTAGCCAAACTACTTCTTCAAAACTTATGGCGTATTGGATTGTCTTGGGATGAAATCATACCCGCCAATCTGTGTGACGATTGGGTTTCATTTGTGTCTGACTTGTCTAAATTAAAATCGCAGAAGCCTCTACCTAAATACTTACAAAAGTTGTCTCCGTTTATTGATAATCTAGGACTCATGCGAGTGGGTGGACGACTTACCAATTTCAACTTACTTGAGCACACAAAACATCCATATTTTTTACCGAAACAATCTATTTTATCTCAATTAATTATTAGCTATTATCATAAACGGTATTTGCACTGTGGACCTCGCACGTTACAATCACTAATTGTTCGCAAGTTCTGGATTTTAGGAATTAGAAATCTTAGTCGTTCTGTTTTAACAAAGTGTGTGACTTGCTTTCGGGTTAAACCTATACCCTATCAGCCGTCTATGGGCAACCTGCCACCTTGTGGATCTCAACAAGGTTACTGTTTTCAACAGGTAGGGATTGATTTTGGCGGTCCTTTTCTTATAAAAGAAAACAGACGACGTAACGCACGGGTCAGTAAGGCTTCCATATGCTTGTTCATTTGTTTATCTGTAAAAGCAGTTCATTTAGAACTCGTATCTGAACTGTCTACAGAAGCGTTTCTAGCCGCCCTAGACAGATTCGTGTCTCGACGTGGAATATGTCAACATATTGTGACAGATTGTGGCACTAACTTTGTAGGCGCTAAACGATATCTTGAGGAAATGGTTAAATTATTGATAGATAAAAAACAGGATATTTCTGATCAATTAACGTCTCGTGGAATCTCGTGGAAATTAAATCCACCTTCAGCACCTCACTTTGGAGGCATTTTTGAAAGTGGTATAAAATCTACTAAATATTATCTCAAGAGGGTCATAGGCTCACAAGTCCTGACGTTTGAAGAACTAACTACAGTTTTAACTAAAGTTGAAGCGATGCTGAACTCAAGACCGATTTGTCAGTTATCGTCTGATCCTGGCGAAGTTGATGTTCTCACGGCCGGTCATTTTATTATAGGACGTAATTTAGTAGCTCTACCAGAACCGTCCGTTGAGGATATGAATCCTAGAACACGCTGGCAGTTACTTCAAAAGCTTTCTCAAAGTTTTTGGCGTATTTGGCAAAGTGATTATTTACATACGCTTCAACAAAAGGTTAAGTGGATTAAGGATGATCACAAACATCCTAATATTGGTCAACTCGTTTCAATCATTGAACCTAATCTATCACCTAACGAATGGCGCCTAGGTCGAGTAGTCCAAATCCACCCCGGAAACGACAATATTATCCGGATTGTGACCTTAAAGACCAAAAGAGGCCTACTTACAAGACCAGTAGTCAAAGTCTGCCCTCTTCCTCTTGATTGAATCTTATTTTTATTGTTTTATTAAGCTAGATTGTAAGTTCTAATTTTAAAATTAAATTAACTTAGTTTGATTTTCTTTTGTAGTTTAGTTAAGGTTATCAATGCACAACTTAGCTCAGATATCTATTTAGTTTATATTAATTTAGATTCTATGAGCAACTGGGGACCTGGAAAGCTGCCGGGTCGATGGTTGTCTTGTGAAATCCCTAGGTGATTTCAGGTGGGAGGGAATGTTGTGGCTTCGGAACAGTCCCGATATAACATCCTTTTCCTAAGTGTTTCCTATCCTCCCGCCTCCCCCGTATACGCACTGCTCAGAATGGTGCGCCACCTAGTCGTCGAGAAAACAAGAGGCAAGATGGCCGCGCACGCTTAAGACGTGTTCGTTACCGCTCGTTTAAAAATAACCAATAAATAAGTTGTAAGACTATCGTGCAATTGCTCGTGTCCATATACATTCGAAGTGCGGTGTGGTATATACACAGATACCACACCGCACTTCGAATGTAATGCACACGAGAACTTCAGCGTAAATATACAGACTTCACCATAACCACGAGGAGTGCTCCAGTCTTGTGAGTATCCCTTCCTTATCTACCCAGTTCTAAAGCTATCTTCGTTTACTTCCCGGTTGGGATCATCGGGTTAGCCAGCCCTTGGTCTGGTTGTTCTCTGGTTCCCAAAACCACCCACGAAACACATTGCGAAACATTCAAGCCGTAACAGGTATTGTTCGGTTAAATTCCTTTTAAAAACCGGTTTCCGGTTAAAAACTTTTTGCAATGTGCATCTTTTATCGTATATATACGGCGAGTGTTTAGATGAATTGTTTGGATTAATTTCAACTGATTAAAACTACTTTTACGGATTTTATCGCGTTTAACGTTAAACGTTATCGATAACGTTAAACGCGATAAAATCCGTAAAAGTAGATTTAATCATGTGTAGTGTTCGCGTAAATATAAGAAATCATTAATTTCAACTGCTGAATTCCACCAGCGTATACTGCTACATAAAATTCCATCCCCATTATATCTGTGGTTGACGATCCAATACCGTGCGTTTTATACGAAATTTTCTGCAACGCATATAATAAATGTATAAATACTCTCCAAAAGTATTGCATTACTTATTACATTCAAGTCAATGCATTACTTTGTCAAGTAAACATTTCCAAGAACTATACTTCTCTTTGTACGATACAATCATACTTGATAGTGACACTTTATATAATGTCAATTTTAATGTAATAAATTCAGATCTGTGTAAAAATTTATAAAATTAAGTCAACATAATATCACAAATTATTATACAATTTATATAAACTTCCGTCCGTAATAAAAAGGTCACAGAGACAAAATAGATAAAATATTTCTTTTAAAAGTTTATTTTCAATTCCAGATTAACGACCCGTCAGGTATTTATTCTGTAGATTGCAAAAGTCAAGAAGTAATTCATCCTGTAAAATCAAGTTTCTAATTTTAATCTTCCACCCCGGTATTTCTCACGATTCCGCCCTTTATAGCAGTGGTCAATTATAAATTGCTTTATGGACTACTTCACCTTCATCAAATGATGCAAGAATAGACAAATCACCCAAACGATGCCAACTCCATTACCGGTCAGTAAACGAAATTTCGTTTCGATGTTTATGATGAAAAGTCAATTAAAATTTTTATAAATTTTTTTTGCTCACTCACTCCACGCTATATTTTTCATTCCTAAACTAAATTAAATGTTTTCCCTCAAATGACGTGAGTTCATGTTTCGATTGGTTTATAAACAACGTAAAATAATCAATCGATATGGCTAACTTTGAGTAACTTTTTCCATTACGTGAGCATTTTCATATTTTCATTTACTTTCTTCATTGTACTTATAAATAAGATTAGTACAAATTAGTGCTAAAGTAAAATAGTAGGACCATAGAAGGTTAGCTTAACATAGGATGGTGATGGTTTGTTAAACCTAAGGTGCACGCGCCAATGGTTGACACGTGACAGAAATAGCACGGCTTTATCTAAAGTATAAGAAGATAATTGAAATTTATTTTTTAAAAATACAATTATTTATCTTTGGCGCTTATTTTTATCATTTATCTTGTTACATAATTCTATTATTTACCCTTGGTACATAATTGTACCCCTTAGAAATAATTTATAATTTTGTTTTTTTACTTGTAAACTTTATTTTTTAAAAATTACAATTATTTATCTTTGGCGCTTATTTGTATTATTTATTTTGTTACATAATTCTATTATTTACCTTTGGTACACAATTGTACCCTTTAGAAATAATTTACAATTTTGTTTTTTTACTTGTAAACTTTAAATAAATTGTATTTTGCCGTTTGTTGGGAATGTTAAAGAAACTATTTCATTTCGTCCTATGGGTATCGTAAGATGCGCCTTTGGAAAATGCCACAAAAATCTAATGGCTTCCGATAGATTGCGGTATAACCACCTCGTTCACGTCAGACGTAAATCACGTCACGGGCAGCAGTGACAAAGGTTTTTCTTATCACACACAGTCCACCTAATGAAAAGGGGATGCTGAGGCCAATGGACATCTACCTGTTCCCCCGGTTACAAATCAAATGTACACGAGTTTTTACGTCTGAAGATTAAGATAGAGTGCATTGTTACCAGTGAAAAAGCTCCTGAGTTCTCTACACTCACTGTACGAACACGCTTAAGCAATAAGCGTTTATTTTACCCTGGTATTCTGTGAGAGCGTGACTAGCTACAATATAGTTGTAATGTGGCTCTGCCACGTTAAAAGTTAAAAGGTGATAGTTGCCTTTCACTGAGAACATTAATCTTCATGTCGTTATGATCAGGACAAAACCTCAACATCAAGAGAAGCTTATGTCGAGAAATAGACTTTTACAGGCTGGTTAAGAACAAGACATAGAAAGTACTAAAGTTCAATTTCTGTTTTTCCCTTCATCTATATTTTACAGGCTAAAAAACTCACTGCTGAACGTAGACCTCCACATAGAGTGCCTCCAAGGGAGGATTTTGTCACAGTAGTCAAGCCTGTGTCACTCGTTTTGAACGTTATTAAAGGGCTTTTTTATAAAGACACATTTAAAAAAAATCCCTCCAACGCATTGAATTTTCTTACTAATTATTACAACCTAATGGAAAAAGCAATTGTTTTTGTTCAGCTGCCCACTATCAATGCTGACTGTATTACAACGCCTGTACAGTAAGCTACATTTAATTTTCCTTCTTCCTCAGCGGGAAAACGTAAAGAAAATACATACACATTACTCACACACACACAAGGAAAACACGACGACTTTTAATTAATTAGCGAGTATATTTGTATTGTGACGAACTACATTTGAACGTTTGCGAATTTTCCGCTCTTTCATTCTGGTTTTATTGTGTTCATTCAACGATCTTTTCAAATATTAAAACTCTATTTGTATAATAGCTCTTTTAACAAGAATTTTCTGACAGCTTTTTATTTACAAATGAAATATTGACTTTACTGAAAACAAAGAGCGTAATTATCGTTGAAAATAATATTTTAGTTGAACACTTTGCTCCCTCGGTGTTTTATTTTGTCTGTTTCCTGATCTCTATTTTACAATAAAATGATTTCAAATTTTACTGAGATTTTTAGTTATCTGTAAAGGTGGCGTAAGAGCATATATATAGTGTTGCAAATAAAAGAAGCAATCTATGTGGAAGGTATATGCAAAACCTTTGTCTACTCTTAACAATTCCTACTTTAATTATATTAATACTTTACAAATTTTCAAGGATTTTTACAATTTGTAGAAGTACACAATTTATTAAAAATCATAATAATTTTTAAAGCGGATAGACATGCTCATTAGTAGCAAAAAATCTTGCTATTAATGAGCAAATGCTACTTAGTAGCAAGTGTATCAAATTTCATTTTTATTTTTATTTTTTTTTTATTTATTTTTTTTAATAAGGATAACAAAAACGTATATCACTAAATACAATTTTCGAATTTACTTCAAGTATGCCAATAACAGTTATCCACATATTATATATAAGGGTGAGCTAGGTACAATTATAATGAATAAAAACGATGAAAATTAAACAATTTAAAACAGCTTAATAAGATAATAGTAATAATATTAAGTAGTTTAAGGTTTACTAACACTAAGATATTAGGTCTCACTGACAAATTGATTTTTTTTTATTTATATAGAATAGGCTGACAAACGAGCACACAGTCCACCTGATGGTAAGTGGTTGCTGCGGCCCATAGACATCTACATCTATCTTCCATTACAAATCAAAATGCAGATGCGTTGTCACCCGTGAGGACTGAGATGGAATGCCTCATTTCCAGTAAAAAGGGTCTCCGGTTCTCTACACTCACCATACGAAATACAGCAGCATTAAGCTACTATTTCACGCTGGTATTCTGTGAGAGCGTGGTCCTTCCCCGGTTGAGCCGACCCATTCGTGCTACAACTATACTACTAATATAACTGCAGCATGGCTCTACCACGTAAGATATCTACCACGTTGATATGTGATTTTACTCCTCGAGTTAATTTTATAATTCATTTACTTATATATCATGGCAAAATATATTCTATATATAATTACATTTATTATACATACACACCCATAGATGGACATAAATATTTTAAAATATATAAATAGCTCGCTTATTATTTAAACATAACTACCTAAAGTAAGCACGTGGTAAATCAGCACTTAAAATTGCAATTAACAATTTCATCGGTGCCGGCAGGGGTCGAACCCGGATTACTCGCGTTCTGTTATATTTACAGCGAGCGTTAATCTGAGCTACCACGGCTCACCACGTGCTCGGCGGTGAAGGAAAACATCGTGAGGAAACCTGCATGTCTGAGGAATAAGAAAAAAAAATTATTTCGAAGACATGTGAAGTACGCCAACACGCATTAGGGGAGCGCGGCGGACACTTCCTTGCCCTAAAAAAACCCTCTCAGAAATGAGGGGAGGCCTGTGCCTAGCAGTGGGACGTATAAGGCTGCAACTTTATTTTACTTTACTTTACCTAAACTAAGTGCTCTTCATAATGTACCTTACCGGCATCCTACGTTTACATGTTTACATGCATGCATGTATCTTGTTTCTAAAATCACTTTTACTGCCTATAAAGGGGTCGATGGTATTAAAAGTTTTATTATAATTTGATAGCAATAGGCAAATAAAATAAAACATTGCTAGTAATGAGCATGCTCATTACGAGTATGCTCAAAAATCAACAGTTTTTCAATTTTCAAGCTTGTTACTTGAGGAGAGAGGGGGGGGGGGGTTATTGAGTATTTAGAAACATTTTAGGAGCGCAGGAGGTTACAAAAAGTGTAATGTCCCTCCTCATAATCAGCCGGCGTACCAAACTAATTTAACATTAATAACCGTAAATAAAAACTTATAAAAATAATCTTGTGCTTCATTAACAGTTTCATATGTGGCTAAATTTTATGAGATTTTGTAAAGTTTAAGCTTCAT
This sequence comes from Parnassius smintheus behrii, assembly GCA_036936625.1. Lineage (NCBI taxonomy): Eukaryota > Metazoa > Arthropoda > Insecta > Lepidoptera > Papilionidae > Parnassius > Parnassius smintheus. The sequence continues at coordinate 21,629,245 of JAUPFT010000014.1, forward strand.
TGACAGTTGTCTACCAAATTTACAAACCAGCGAACAGTCCAATTCTACTATGTGACCTATCTCTGATCAGCCATATTATTCAGCAATTAATATCAATTGATCTTCCTGACATTTTAAGGCGATATCGTGAATTTAACATATTTTTCATTGTTATATAATTAGGTAATGATATATACAATTTTCAGGAAGTATTTTCTTACCAGGTGAATATAAGATACAATATAAATATTCAAGGAGTTTTATATAAAGACATTCCGATTTTTCCAGCAACATAATGTTGCGCGCCATAATTAATGCCTGATAAATGCCACTAGCAACATCTATTATCGAGTAGCAAAACTAAAAGAGCTTTCTAGAAAATGCCATGCTAGAACTTTCACACTAGCGCCATCCGAGTGGCAGAATTAGGAAAGAACTTTCTACATTTAGTCAGTCGGGTCCGGTATGTGTTCAAACATTCTAGATATTTCAGTGGAAAAGGTCTATATAAGGCCAGTAAAGACCGTGACCGAAGCAGTTTTGGACTGGCGAAACAAGCGAATACTTCGAAGCGATATAGCTGCGAACTAAAGTGTTCAGTGTGATTAGTTATTGATGTGTTTCAGGTTGTAGTTTGTTATTTGTGTTCGGTAATCAAACTACAGATAAAAGGACCTGGGAAAATTATATATCTGATATGTTTCAGGACAATAATCGTAGTTGTCCGCAGAGTTTTGAAACTATAACTGGACCGGAAATCACAAGATCTGAGGTTGTTTTTGCTCTAAATAAAGCAAAGTCTGGAAAAGCCACCGGAACCTATGAGGTCAACGTTGAGCTTCTCAAACTTTTAGAACCTGAAAAAGTTGATGTACTTATAAATTTATTTAACTCTATCTATAATTCTGGTAACATTACTCAAGACTGGGTCAAATCTACTTTCATAACTCTTCCGAAAAAACGGAACGCCAAAACTTGCTCAGACTACCGTATTATCAGCTTGATGAGCCATGTTCTAAAACTCTTCCCAGCCATGATTCACCATCGCATAAGACATAAGTGTAAGGACTAACTAGGAGACACTCAATTTGGATTCCGAGCTGGAATGGGTATAACAGAAGCCCAGTTTGCGTTACATGTTCTTGTACAGAAGTGTTATGATATGCAACAAGATGTATATACATATGTTTCATAGATTATAAGAAGACTTTTGAGCGTGTTAAGCACGACGTTCTTATATACATTTTGAAGACCATCGGCCTTTACATGAAAGACATACGCATAATCCAAAATCCGTATTGGCAACAGGACGCAAACGTAAGGGTGAAGGAAGGTTTTACCGACTCAATCGCTGTCCAAAGAGGAGTACGTCAGGGATGCATTTTGTCGCCTCTGCTATTTAATCTGTACTCGGACAATATTATAAACGAAGCGCTAGAAGATGTTGAAGAAGGAGTCCTTGTCAATGGCCAACTGATTAACAACTTTAGATACGCTGACGACACTGTTCTTATTGCATCTTCAGAACAAGGTCTTAAAAAAATACTAGACCGCATATTCGAGTGCTGCACAAGATCAGGACTTAATATAAACGTGGCTAAGACCAAAATCATGGTAGCTTTTAGAGCGCCAAAGCAGTGCAGTGTATGTATAAGACAAGATAGTATCGAACAAGTTCAGAAGTACCAGTATCTTGGATATTGGGTAACTGATTCGTGGGAGAGTGACACGGAAATACGAGTTCGAATTGAAACTGCAAGAGCCTCTTTCATGAGGATAAGCAAAGTCCTTACTACAAGGTGACTATCAATTGAACTACGTACTAGACTCATGCAATGCTATATTTGGCCTGTCATACTATACGGATGCGAATCTTAGACTATGAAAGAAGATCTCCGTAAGAAACTAGAAGCATTTGAAATGTGGATGTATCGCCGTATGCTCCGAATAAACTAGACAGACAAAGTTACCACAATTGAGGTCCTCAAACAGATGAAAAGGAATAAACACTTACTTGTCAAAACCAAACTACTTGGTTTTAAAAATCGAATACCATTTATTTATTAAAAAAAAGATTCTCGGTCTTGTCACAAGGTTTTGTCAAACTTGTTTAGTCGTTGAGAAAATGGAATTGACTCGAGAAAATTCAAGAGCGATGATTTATCATAACTTTCGAAGTGGTTTAACACAAGAACAGTGTGTTGAACGGATGATTTCTGCATTTGGTGATGAAGCCCCATCCAAAACCACAATTTATCGCTAATTTACTGAATTTCAACGTGGACGTGTCAAGCTCAATGACGATCCCCGTCAAGGTCGTCCAAAAACTGCAGTCACCCAAGAAAACATTGATGCTGTGCGTAAGCTGATTGAGGAAGATCGACATGTGACATACCGCGAAATTCAGGCAACTTTACACATTGGCATGAGTCAAATATAAATAATCTTGCATGAACAATTAGGTGTAAAAAAGTCGTTTTCTTTCTCTTTTTGATGGATACTGCATTCGCTCTGTGAAGAGCAAAAAGCGGCTCGCGTTACTTGGTGCGTCTGAACTCTCGAAAGATTCCACGCAGGATCCTCAAATGCTGTATACAACATCGTATCAGGTGACGAATCCTGGATATACGCGTAAGAACCCGAAACAAAAAACCAGTCACGAGTTTGAGTGTTCGAAAATAAGTTAAAGCCAACAAAAATTGTTCGTTCACGGAGTGTTGCAATAAAAATGGTGGCCACGTTTGTCTCAAAAACCGGCCATGTTACTACTATTCCTTTTGAGGGACAAAGAACGGTTAATGCAAAATGGTATGCTAGCATTTGTTTGCCACAGGTCGTTTCTGAACTCCGTAAAGAGAACTGCAACCGCCGCATCATCCTCCATCACGACAATGCGAGTTCTCACACCGCACACGGAACAAAAGAGTTTTTAGAGCAATAAAACATAGAATTATTAGACCATCCGCGGTACAGCCCCGATCTAAGCCCTAATGATTTCTATATTTTCCCTAAAATAAAGAACAAATTGCGTGGACAGAGATTTTCATCACCTGAAGAAGCTGTTGACGCTTACAAAACGGCCATTTTGGATACCCCAACTTCCGAATGGAATGGTTGCTTCAATGATTGGTTCCATCGTATGGAAAAATGAGTCAAATGTCACGGAGAATACTTCGAAAATCAATAAATACATTTTTAAATAGTAATGTTGTGTCACTTCCTTGACTCCCGAAATTTTCAGTCTCGTACAGGACACAATCAAAGATCCGTTGAGACGGGTAGGCGTGACCAATGTTAGGTAGATATAACATTGTAATGTAGGAATGGTCTTAAATTGAAAATTTTTCCTTTAATTTTATTTCCTCATAATTTTTTTATTAAGGGTAGGTGTTAAGTGACAAGAGACGTGTTACTTCTGCTATAACTTTAATTGTACTACTCCTATTGTTTGGGCCTTATCGGGACTTTAGAAATAAAATGAGTGGACTGTAATAACAACAGGTTTAATGCCGTAAAACCTCTAAACAAACATATTATAAATTGAAAAACTAAAGTGCCCGTCTGCTACCGCGTCTTGCAACTGAGATATAACCGATTGTACCCGTTTTGCAGTTGCTACAGTCTCAGCTATGGTGTTTCCCCAGCTCAAACAGTCATCCACGTAGAAGTCACGTCGTATGGCCCGCTTAACCTGACTATCCTCAATGTTATCAGCTAGACCTACCAGGCATTTCGTGGCTAAGTAAGGAGCAGAAGCGGTACCATAAGTGACCGTATTTAATGTATAGGTTCTAAGAGGTTCTGAAGGATCAAACCGAAAAATAATTTTTTGTAGAGGACGTTGGACTGGACTTAGCTCAATGGCTCTATATATTTTCTCTACATCACCTGAGACCACGTATCTATGTTGAGGAAAACGTATTAAAATGGAAAATAGATCGTCGTGCACTATGGGACCGACCATCTGTATGTCATTAAGAGACACGCCTGAACTGGTAGAGGCTGATGCGTCGAATACTACGCGTAGTTGAGTAGTGGTACTAGAACTACGAACAACTCCATGATGTGGAATGAAATACTTGATCACGGAGTTTTTAGGCGTAGAAGTACAGTCAGAGTCTAAAGTCATATGACCCAAATGCTCATATTCTCTCATAAATTCACAATATTTAGTTTTAAATGAAGGATCGCGCTTAAATTGCCGCTCCAGGGATAGAAAACGATTTTTTGCGTTTTCATACGAATGCTCTAAAGTGCTAGGGTCCTTCCTCTTTTAAGGGCATCGTCACGACAAACCTACCATCATTTTTACGAACGGTGGTTTGGGCAAATAGTTGTTCACAGACTCTTTCTTCAAGAGAAAGTGAATGTTTTGACGACACGTTGTCAAGCTCCCAAAATTGAGTTAGGTCTGGAGTGACGTTGGAATGATGAAATACTACCGGATACAAGCCAACCAAATTTAGTTTCACACAATTTAGGTAGATGTTTCCCTAAATCTACAGTTCTGCTGCCTAAGACATCCCAAAACACCTCAGCGCCTACCAGGATGTCTACGACCGACGGAACATTAAAGTTCGGGTCTGCTAGTGCAAGACCTGAAGGAATATGAACGTGATTTAAATGCTGGAATGAAGACGGTAGAACTTTTGTAATTTCAGGTAAAATATGATACTCGATATCAACAGTAAAGGCACAGCATAAAGGCTCAATTGTGAGGTGACAAGACAGTGTACTGGTGGATATGTGATTATTAATACCCGTTACCTTGGTGCTCGTACCGCGATGTAACAAACCCAGTTTCTCTGATAGTCTCTATGTAACAAAGTTGGCGGTACTACCGTTGTCCAGCAGTAGCCGCGCAGTGTATTTCTTACCCGACCCGCTGGTCACGTTCACCATAGCTGTGGACAGTAAAACATGCGCTGAAGTAGCAAGCTGCAAGGAATTGGCTGATAGTGCGATATTTAACGCAAAAGGCAAAGTAGAAAACATAGCAGAAGACAATGGGTTAGAAAATGGTTTGGATTCACTGGATTCTAAATGCAAAAGCGTATTGTGTTTGTTTTGCAATATTTGCAATGTGTGAGTTTACACTGCTTAGCAGAATGTCCGACGCGCAGGCAGTTAGGACAAACATTGTAATCATTTGCCTTTTTTATGCGATCCTCTATAATTAAGTTTTTAAAGGATTCACATTTATATAATGTATGAGCCTGGGAGCAAAGTGGACATTTATTAATCTTATTAAAATTATTATCTTTTTTTTTATTAACTTGAGTGACTTTAGAATTAGAATGTTTATATGTATGACTATTATTTAAAGCTACAATAGTATTAGTCTGAGAAGAATTGATATTTGACTCGACAGACTTTAACCAATCCGCTTTCCTTCTTAAAATTGAACAAAATTGCATCAAAGTAGGATCATCTTTTATATTATTCCTACGCTCTTCCAGTCAGGACTTGTTGTCAAATCTAATTTTTTAGTCATGACATATATTAATAATGTGTACCAATATTGAGTGGGCTGATTTAATTTTGTTAGTGCCCTTACATTTTTATTAATTGTATCTACGAGGTTTCTGATTGAGATACTTGACTCCTTGACTATAGGATCGACATCAAATGATGTCTTGCACATGATTATTCACAAGAAGGCGATTGTTGTTATGCCGCTCACACAACATGTCCTACGCTATTTTGTAATGATCGCCTTTAAAATCAATATTTTTAATAACTAAGGCTGCGTTTCCATGCAATGAAGCGCGCAAATAGGGGAATTTGTTTATTTCATTGATACTAGAGTTATCATGAACAATGACGTAAATGTATCTCGAAATTCGAGCCAGCATTGGTAGTTCCCATCAAAATGAGGTAAATCAATTTTAGGCAAACGAACAAAACTATTCTTATTAGAACAGTGTGTACCTAAGTCAGCGTCTCTGAAGCCCGCCTCCGACCCAGTACCGTTGGACGAAGCACCGAGCAGGCTACGCGTGATGGCCACCAGATTGAAGAACTGACGGTCAAAGTCCTCACGCTCAACTAACGCAGACGCCGCATCATCGGCAAGCACTTCTATGTTTGTCTGTAATTCGTAAAATTCGGAATATAGGGTTTCGAATTTATTAAAACGCTCCGCTAAGTCTAGACGTTGCAACTCAGAAATATCAGAACTACTTTTAATTAAATTTAAACAATTGTAAATTGTAAGCTTTGATTTTATCGAACTACGCTTCTTCAATAAAGTTTTTAAACTATCTGCCATTTTATTTTTATATGAACACAGCAAAAGAAAAGAAAACGTTGATTACTTTAGGACAAAAAAGACTACAGCTATGCGAGAACAAAAGGGACTGTTGCACGCAGGTAAAAATATGAATCAGCGCAAGGTCAACAAATCGACACTTGAGCGCTTGATATTTGTAACGGAATAAACATTTAAATTTAAACAAGCGAGCGTTGCAATGACAAAGCAATTTTTAAAGCACTGAAGTTAATTAGGTGCCTACTTATTAAAAGTAAGTGTACTTAGCCAATGAAAGATGTAAAAAATATTTTTTCGGCATGAAAAGAAAGCGGGAAATTAACTAATTGGAATGAACTCTTTTTTTTTGCGCCCGAAGCAAATATGGGCAACCCTCCGGAAAGCGGGGGAGGAGGCGGTGAATTCTCATAGCATACCACGCAGCCGGCTGCGTGGTTATGTGAAGACTTTTACCCACTAAACACCGCCTTTTAGGAATTGGCTTAACGATCTGACTAGAGATCTCTAAGCCGTATATGAACGCGACCCTCCTTGGCAGAAAGGAGGGCGCAAGGCAGAAAGGAGGGCGCAAAGGAATGAATTCACTCAAATACGGTTTTTATACTCCCAGAATGAACTCAGCGTCTTCAATGCTTACGCAGGCTGCTACGGGAACGACTTCCTTCTTCAATATACGTGGCCGCGGATTCAAATTGCGCTCAGCGACCGTTGACCTTGTCGACTTTAATTACGGCAAAAACTGGTAGGTAAATGTTTTGCGCGATCGAAGGACCATATGTTTAGGCCTTATCGGGACTTTAGAAATAAAATGAGTGGAATGTATTAATAATAGGTTTAATGCCGTAAAACCTCTAAACAAACATATTATAAATTGAAAAATAAAGTGCCCGTCTGCTACCGCGTCTCGCAACTGAGTGAGGTACAGAAGCGCTCGCGCTGCCGCGAGGTCAGCGACAGGTCCGCGCTCCCACGCGTTCATCATTTTGACCGAGGCGCGATGACGTGCGCCGACACCTATTCTACACTTAAATATAAATATATGTCGTCGTAAGGGCTAGACTACACTATAATATGTATCTGCTAATGCGCAAAGAAATTACAATGTGTGAAGCCAAGACATATTAGATATTTCATATTATAGGATATATACTTTTGTGTTTGTAATAATTTTTCAATTAAAACAAATTTTGTGCACTCATAGTAGAGTATTTCGTACAGGTAAGTTGTGGTGGTTATTGAGAATACTTCACTATTTTCAACCACGGCCTCCCTATGAGCATTAGTTTTAAAGTTTTAGACATTCAAATTTTTCTCACTGTGTTTTGCTTTATCGCCAAGCACATTATAATTCAGTACTTAAATTTTTAATTATTATTTCGGTGGTGTATCGAACTCGGTTTAATTATATACTTAAAATATCAAAGGCGAGCGTTTACTAATACACGATAGAAACAAACCAATTACACATTTTCTATGTTTTCTAACTTTATTCAAATATAACAACTTTTATACATTATGTCACCTTGCGTCTATGTCTTCGTGGTAGTGTTTAAAAATTTAAATTGAAGTTCCTTGCTACGTACATTGCGGTACCGGTAAACATCTCCGGGCGTTAGGTCGCTACGGGGCGTCGCATCGGTTTGTTTATGTTTATGTTCTACGGATTTCTGAAGAAAGATAAACGCTGTACCTTGGAACTGTGAAAGAAAAAGGTTGTTTGTTTTTTTTTTATACGAAATTACCAAATGTAATTAAACTTCAATACATAAAATAACATTAAAAAAATAAAATAATAACATGGTTTACATATTTATTTGCCGATATAAATTTTAATTCTTATGTAGCAACTTATAAGATACGATAAAGCAACTGAGCTGCGATATATATATATACGCCTTTGGATACCGAAATATCTTTTTTATTTGTAAACCGATTTTAATAAAACAAACAATAAATGTTAAGCCGCCGTGTGTTTTGAGACGGGGAAGAATTAAACGCACTGACCCAAATCAGAACAACGCCCATCACATATCCACGAAATTTTTTTTATTTCACAGATCTCCAGATTTCCTCAGAAGGTTTTCCTACACCAGCAAGCTCGTGATAAAAATTCTTGTTATAGTATTATATCTTGTTATACTTTACACTAACTATATTTTTACAGGAAAAGGGTTAAAAACGAGCACACTCAGTAAGCACAGTAAGTGGACGGTGTGACCCACAGACATCTACATTTATCCTCAATTAAAAATGAAAAGAATGTTTTTCCAATAAAAAGGATCTCCCGTTCTCTACATTCGCCATACAAAACACAGCGGCATTGTGCTGCTTATTAAGCTGGTGCTCTATGAGAGCATTGTCCTACCCTGGTCGAGCCCACCCATTTCCGTTACAACAATAATATAGCCGTGTGGCTCTCTCACATATAAATTTCATTGTCCCTGATAGGAATCGAATACGTTTTCCTACTTGCTACGAAATTTTACGGTAAGTTACACGGTCCTCGTTAACAGTTTACATTAAATAAAATACATAAATTTACTAACATTTATTTTCTTAGCACGTTAAGTTTGTGCAGGAATATCTTACACCAAAGCGATTTTGTGACCTAAGTTTCGATATATACATGATCATGAAAAAATTATTATGTACATTATTAAATTATTATGTAAATTATTATGTAAATTATTATGAGCTGTTTCAAAAATACAACATACATAGTCAGTCGTCGCTGTTCCGCAGTTCATCAGCAGCTACTTTGAAAATAAGCATCTTAACACATAAAAAACCCTTCTTTTTGCATTTTGTAGTCAGATAAAAAGTAGCCTATATATTTATTGTTTAGGGTCATGAACTACATTTTCACTTAACAATTATTATAATAGAGTATTATAACTGCCACTGTGGGACTTTATTGAAAATTTGGAAATGCGCTCCATTCACATATTAATTTTCCGCAAGATCTCGACCGTTTAGCCGCTAATAGGCAATGTTCTAAAGAATCATTGACCTTATTTCCCTATCTCCATGAGGCATTATTCGCGTCGGTGGCCATCTTGCTCGTTCCGAAATGGATTTCAACGCTGGGCACCCAGTGTTATTACCAAAACGAGAATATATAGTCGATTTGATTATTAAACATTATCATGAGAAAAGCTTTCATACAGATCCAAATTTACTCATGGCTCTTCTGAGATAAAATCTCAATTCTGGATCATCACCGCGAGGCGCTCCATTCGAAGAATAATTTTTCAATGCAACCTTTGCTTTAGAGCTAACCTGCATCCAGTTCATCCTATGATGGCTGACCTTCCAGGTCCTCGAGTATCTCCGTCACTTAAGATATTTTCGCAAACATGTTGTTATTACTCAGGCCCTATTATGATGTTTACCCCTTTGCGCAGACGTGGAGTAGGAATCCGCAAGGATTATATTTGCCTTTTTACTTGTCTGACAACCCGTGCAGTTCATACAGAACTTGCCACAGACTTGAGTACCTCAAGCTTCCCCTCTTCTCTCCTCTGCGCTTAAAAGATTTTATCGCGCAGAGATCCTGTTCTATAACTTTACTCAGACAATGGAACCAATTCCGTTGGTGCCAAGTCCAACCTTCGCGAGTAATGCTCTTTCTTGAATCATGAATATCATGCTTACTGGGTAAAGGAACTGGCTGAAAATAGGATTTCTTGGAAATTTATTCCACCCAGTGCTACACAATTTGGAGGATGCTGAGAAAGCACAATTAAATGTGTTAAAACACATTTGAATAAAGTTATTGGTCAAAAATTTCATACCTATGTGGAACTTGACACTTCACGTCCGTTATACGCTCTTAGTGCGGATCCTTCTGATTCAACTTCTTTGAAACCTACGCATTTTTAAATACATTACCGCTTAAATATTTACCCGCTCCAGACACATCTGAGAAAATTAGTTTGCTCTCACGCTATAAACTTTTGGATTATTCGGTCCAGTCGTTCTAGAAGAGGTGGCGCAATTAATACTTGCACACCCTCCAGCAAAGGCAAAAATGGAATACGTCAGCCAATCCCGTCAAAGAAGGAATGGTTGTCGTTTGTTTACAGGATAATGTAATGCCCTTCCATTGGCCTTTGGGTGTTATTGTACAATTACATCCTGGAACGGATGGCATTACACGCGTTGCCTCCGTCAAAACTAAGCAAGGTGTATTTTAACGGCCAATTGTAAAGCTGTGTCTGCTACCTACGCAACAGCCTTAATTAGTATTAAGATTTATTATTATTATTATTGTTTTCTTTTCGCGTTTCTTTTCTTTTTACGCTATTTTATTTTCAATTAATACCTTTTTTAGTTAATACCTTTATACGCTAGGGTATTCATGTATATTTATAATACTAACCGCACATTTATTATATTACCGTATATTATATCCTTAAGTTCCAAACAGCAACAACGCTCCGCTTAGACTTTCTACCTTCAACCTAATCTTGGTAACGTAACTTAACTAACTGTAAAATGAAACTTTAAAAATGCGTTTATATAATAATTTAACTGTAACAAAATTAATATAAGATATTAATTTTGTTACAGTTAAATTATTATTATAAAATAAATTAATATTTACCGATAATACAATATCCCATGTTTTTTTAACTCTTTTTATCGTAATTTTTGCATTCTTTTAGCACGAAACTAGATATATTTGTGACAGGCAATTCGGTCCTGCGCGCGTTCCACCGTCGGCCGATTCCCGTTGGCGCTAAACTGTAATTTTAGGGCCAGCACACTGGTCCGTTTTAGTTGTTCGGTCGGCCCGGTCCTTACTAGTAATATATAAGTCAATGTTAATAGTAATAAAAAATATAGAAAAAATTCAGTTATACTTATTTCATTAAACACGTCAATTTGATAGGTAAAGACCTAATATAAATTGTAATTACCTTCTTTTATGAAATTTCAAACCAAAAAGTTTTGCTTGAAAGTTTTTATAGTTTACATACATAACACATACACATAAACACTCACGCCTGTCACCCAGAGGGGTAGGCAGAGACTACAGACTTCCATTTGGCACGATCCTGACACACCTCTCTCGCCTCCTTCACATCCATACACCTACGCATATATGCTCGTCGGTTAAGGGTACTCCTAATTTGGCCCGTTTCCAATAAATCGCCAATTTGGTCGATAAATTTTCGCCTAGGACGTCCCTTTCCCACTCTGCCATTCACTTCTGCAACATAAATTTTTTTTTGTCACTCTTTCCTCGTTCATTCCTTCCACATGACCAAACCACCGAAGCATTCCTTTCTTAATCCTGGTCACAACATCATCTTGCAAACCACACTCTTCTCTTATTACACAATTTCTTACCCTGTCATTCAGATTCAGCTCTAACATACTCCTTAACGACCGCATTTCTACTGCGTTTATTCTACTCTCGTGCTTCTTCTGCCACACCCAACTTTCACTACTATACGTTAAAGTAGGGACCAACACAGCATTGTGAATTGCCATACGTGCCTTTTTCGACACATTCTGACTCTTCACAATAGAGTGCAAGGCCCCATTTACTCTATTTCCCGCATTCACTCGTCGTTCTATATCCTTATCATATCTCCCATCCCTGCTAAATACGCAGCCCAAATATACAAACTCATCTACTTGCTCGATCAACTCCCCTTCTATTCTTATTTCACAAATCGTTTTACTTTCTTCTCTTTCAAAAACCATAACCTTCGTCTTACTTGCGTTCACTTTCATACCCCTTTCTTTTAATGATCCGTTCATTAATGTAACCATCATTTGCAACTCAGCCGCCGACGATTCAAGAATGACTTGATCATCGGCGTACAAAAGGCATTTGACGGTTAACTCACCCATTCTTAATCCGCATTCTTCAAGTTTCAAATTTTGCAAACAACTGTCCATAAATAGGTTGAACAGCCACGGGGAAGCCACACAGCCCTGTCTGACACCTTTATGGATGTCAAACCAGTCCGAGTAGACCCCGTTGATCCTAACACAAGCTCTAGAGTCCCTATACAGAGACTCCAATGCCCGTATCAAGCCAGCGCTCAACCCAAATGAGTTCAGTGTTTGCCATAGCAAATCCCTATCCACTCTGTCATAGGCCTTTTCCAAGTCCATGAACGCACAAAAAACCTTTTGGTTTTTGGCCAGAAACTTCTCCACGATCATGCGCATGGAAAAGACTTGATCTGTACATCCCATTCCCTTTCTAAATCCCGCTTGCACATCCCAAATTTTTCCATCAGTTTCTTTCATGACCCTTTCAATCAGTACATTAGCGTACAGTTTTCCCACAATGCTAAGAAGGCTGATGCCACGGTAGTTTTTACAGTCCCGCTGCGACCCTTTTCCTTTATATACTGGGACTATCACGGCTTTGCACCAGTCTACCGGTACCCGCTTCAGTTCCCAGCATAAATTAAACAAGGTGTGCAGCAGGTCTGCCACCACTTCCTCTCCAGCCCTTAGCATTTCGAGTGAAACTCTATCATATCCGGGCGCCTTACCCGCTTTCATGCTTTTCATTGCTTTCACTATTTCATCTATACTTATCTCGCTACCTCTTTAGATAAATAGATAGATAGATAGATAGATAGATAATTCTTTATTGTACACCAAATCAATACATAAACGAAAGAAGAAGAAAAAAAATAGTGTCACAATGGGTGGTCTTATCGCTAAAAGCGATTTCTTCCAGATAACCTTTGGATGGACAGGATCGCAAAAAATAGTAAATTGTGTGGTTTGGTGATGCAGAAACAATATTTATAAAAATATCCATATTTTATATAATATAGTTAGAAATAAACAACAAATAAATACAAAAAAATACGAATATATACTACATATGTAAATGGCACGAACCCAAAGATTAAGATAGTGACTGTGTACAAGTTTCTGAAAAACAGGTAAAGACTGGGCGCGTCTCACTGACAGAGGAAGGGCATTCCATAGACGGACTGCTTGGATACTAAACGACCTGTCCATAAATTTGCTATTATGGGCAGGCATTTTAAAATAAAATTCTCTGATGATCTCAAAACTTTCGAATGGGAATAGTGAAGGAATTCAAAACGATCCTTAAGATAAGAAGGATAGGAAGGATTAAAGAGAACATTGTAAAGAAGTGACAGAATATGAGCATTCTGGCGAAGACGGATAGGAAGCCACTTGAGCTTATTACGAAAACAAGATACGTGATCATATTTGCGCAAACCAAATATGAATCTTATACAAAAGTTTTGAAGACGCTCAAGTTTATCAAGTTGCTTCTCAGTGAGATCAAGATAGCTGACATCTGCATAGTCCAAAATTGGGAGAAGAAGAGATTGAGCAAGCGCAATTTTAGTGGCAGTAGGTAGAAAGTTCCTTAATCTGTTCAACGATCGGGCAGCTGCAAAGAGTTTACAACTAACCTCCTGTATTTGAGGACCCCATGATAGGTTACTGTCAATATAAATTCCCAAGTCCTTGACTTTTTCACTCACAGGAATAAAATTTCCATTAAAAACAACTTGAGGTGCTTGAGATATGTTAGATTTTCCAATCATATTGAACTTCCGATGATAATTACCTGAGTCTTTAGGGGGTTAATCTTCAAGCCATATGTTTTCGCCCAATCTGATATTTGCTCAACCTCTTTCCTCTTCTTTTGGAGTTTCTACTTCACTTAGTACACATGTTGTCTCCTCACTCATAAACACGCTTTCAAAATATTCCTTCCATCTCTATAAACTCAAAACTTCATCATTCAGAATATAGCCATTCTCGTCTCTTATAGCATTCATCATAGGCTGTTTTGAATGTCCCCTGGCAGTTCTTACCAGTTTTCAGAACATTTTAATATTTGCCTGGAAGTTATCCGATATTCTTCTATCATTCTTATCCGTTCTTTCTTGCTTTTTTCTTTCAACTACTTCTTTTACTCTTTTATTAAGATGTCTAAAGACTGCCTTTTTTCTTTCAATATCATCATTTGTACCGCTAGAATTACCAGCCTTTGTTGCTAGTAAATCTAGCCATGCTCTCTTCTTTGCTTCAACTTCCATACGTATCTCATCATCCCACCATAACGTATTATTTTTCCTTTCATTCTTTCTATTACTAACACCACATACTTCGGTAGCTGCATGCACTAAACCTTTCTTTACATTTTGCCATACATTCTCCAAGTCTAACTCCTTCATACATAATTCATCCAAACCACTTATATTTTCTTTCAGTCTACATTTGAACTTGTTTCTCTCACCTTCATCTTGCAACCTTTCTGTTCTAATACGCTGTAACGCAGTGGTAGACACAGATGACCGATGGCGCCAACGCCTGAATAGACCATTAATTCGGCATAAAACCAAATTATGATCCGTTCCTACGTTAGAACCCCGGCACACCCTTGTATCCATCACTGCGCCCCTCAATCTTTCATCCACAATTATGAAATCTATCATGCTTCTATCGTCACCTCTTTCCCAAGTATACATATGAACTTTCATTACCAAACGTTCCCAATATCCTTTCATAACCAAGCCTCCTCACCCCAACCCTTCCATTAAAATCTCCAAGCATAATAATATTTTCATTTTCCTTACACTTCATTAACACCATCCTTACGATTTCCCAAAACTGCTCTCGGATATAAGTGGGCTTAGACATGTCTGGGGCGTAGACCCCTAACACGAACAACTTCTTTAAGCCCACTTTCATTCGTATCCATAGCAGTCTTGGGCTTACACATTCATACTCTTTCACACATTGGCCCATTCTTTCTGAAAGGATGATACCTACTCCCTGGCATGCCCGCTCGATCTCGTCTACACCAGACCAGTATGCGGTATACATGCCATGTGTAGTGACATCCTTCCCCTTCCTTTTCGTCTCATTTACGCATAACACATCTATTCCTCTATCATACATCATATCGCATACTTCATCCATTTTATCATTCATTGCCCCACATACATTCAACGTAGCCAGACGGGCCTCTGCAATCCACTTTTCGCCTCTCCGGGAGACAGAACGTGACGGGTGGCGAACCTCGTCGCCGGTTTTCCTCCCGGAGATTCTTCGCACCCCTGCCCCATTAAAGGGGTGCCGGGAACTCGGGGCCATTTCCTTTATTTGGTTAGTCATGGTGCGAAATATGGGGTAGTATATTTTACGCCACTACCACGGCGTGGAGCCGAGTCTGTGTTATCGGCTTGTCGCTCATTTAGCACCACCCGGGGGACATGTGTAGGGTGGGCCTAGGAACAGGTGGTCAAAGCCTACGGACGTGAGCGACTTATCCCCCTTATATATATTTTTAATCATCAAAATTTGTTAATTTTATCAGTCTTTCAATTTTACAAAGAACATTTTATACGTGACGTAGAATTCTCCTGATATTGCTCTACATCTATCTGTTGTTATAAATCACGAGTGGTACAGCCATTGCGCAGGTCAAGGTATGACAGATGGACAGACAGACTTACAAACATTTCAAAAATTATTGTTCATTTCTTAAGTGCATGCAAATAATCGCTCATTAGGATACAGTTATTTTGGTATTACAGACATACACTTCAATTTTCTTTATTTATATGTAGATATAGCAGTATATATATCTCACAGGCTTGTAAAGTCATCGTCGTTTGACGGTATCTACGTACTGATTTTTTAAGGTTGTTTATTGATTTATACTTTGAAAAGGATAGTCATTCGGAACAACGTCCCAGAAAATATGCAGACCTTATCTATCAAAAAGTTTAAAATATTTATTAAACAAAAACTATTTATTAAGGATTACTATTCTACTAAAGAGTACACCATTGATAATAACCATTGAGAATGAGATGATCGCTGCCATGCTGTTTCTAAATGTTTTCATAACAATTTTATGAATATTGTATTGTAAATTATGTTTTTTTTTTGAAAAGTCCCGCTGGTTTAAACTGGTTCTTTCTAGGATAGGGCTTTTTTCGATTCAGTTCTAAAAGTAAGAAATGACTTTCAATAAGATTTGCGTGTAATCCAATATTGAATAAAATAACTATTTTCTTTTCTATTCTATTCATTCATTGAAGATTGACTAAGAATTACTTGAACAAAATCATGTCACGACCATTCTCACAGATTGGACGTTTTTACGTAATATTCCAACCTCACCTACACGTAGTATAGCCTGTTGATCGAAAATACGGAGTGAAAATCCATCTTAAAATAGCGGAACCTAAATTTACTGCCAATTGTAAGTATTATTATTTATATTTATCATCAGTATTACCCAGATAGTCCCAGATATAACCAAAGAATAGAAACCAGATCTGTGTAAGCCTTCCCACAAATGCATACAAAATGATTCAATTCGATCAAATTTACTATATTCGATCAAATAATGATATTGAATTACTCCTAAAACAATTAAATAGCTCTAAAACCTCTTAATCATATATTATTTTCTTTATTACTATTGTTCGAATATTCCTACCTAATTACTTACTACTCTTCAAACTTTATTATGACCATAAACATTAAAGAATTTGGTAACTGTATCGATATAAATAACTATTTTCAACAATTACCGAAAAAACGTCATGCATTACTTACAAGTTTACATTTTAATATACGATCACTCATAAAGAATTTTGCGAAGCTTCAACAAGTTATCCATAGTTCTAAATACCCCATAGACTTGATTATTCTAACCGAAGTTGGTGTAACAGATATGATTGTTAACCTTTTTAATTTACCGGGTTATAATATGTACTACCGATTGCGATCGGCGGAACGGGGAGGCGGTATTATTGCTTATGTCAAAAACCATCTCAAGTTTACACTAACACCACATGAAAGTATCATGTTCGAAAACATAACGGGTATCTTAAAACTGACCCCGACCGTAGATGTAGTTGTATGTGCAATTTATAAACCTCCAAAAAGAAACAAGGGTTTGTTTGTAAAGGAGCTTGGCAGGTATATCTCAAACTACGACACTAATAAAAACCTCTTATTAATCGGCGATTCCAACATTGACCTAAAAAGTATTTCATCTTACATGGACACTTATTTGCAAACACTCAGCGAGCGCGGATTAATGTGCGGAATTTCAAACTATACTAGAATTGAAACAAGAAGAAATAAAGTTACTAAATCTTGCATTGATCACATATTTGCGAGGTTCCCCACATCAGATCCGTACTCAGCTGTGTTAGACGTTACATTGGCTGACCATCGGGGCATAGTGTTTACGTGTCTTGACGACTCGCCACCTACAAGACGCGTGCAGAAAGTAACACAAAAAACTACTTTTGATCATACCATTTTTAGTAATGCGGTGAGTATTACAGATTGGAAACAGACAAATAACATGAGTTCGTCAAATGATATACTTTCATTTATAAAAAAATCGTTCCTAACAGCTATAAAGACTGCGACTATTAGTACGTCTGTTAGGTATTCTAAAAGTCGTAGGATTCTGCCTATAGCCCCTTGGATCAATGGTAATGTTACCCGACTATGTGAAAAAAGGGACTACTTATTTAAGCTTTGGAAAAATAGCTCTTTTGATCCTAAAATAAGACTAGAATATAATAAAACTAGAAATAAACTCAATAAACTAATACAATCAAAACGAAATACATACTATTTTAATGAAATACATAATAACTTTAAAGATACAAAAAAAGTTTATAAAATCATTAACCAGATGTTAGGACGAGTAACATTATCCATTGACGAGGCGATACTGAAGGCTTTTGACGCACAGGGCCTTACCACCAAAGCGATAGCTAACAACTTCGCAAACAGCTTTGAAAAGGCAGTTAAAGACATTGTTCCTCAATGCAGCTTAAAATTAACCAATCCACTAACTTATCGGAGACCGGTGGATTCAAGTATTTTGTTCAAAAAAGTTTCTCAGAACAATGTTAACGAAATTATTAAGAGACTGAACTCACATAAGGATCCTGGACCTGACGGTATTAGAGTAGCTGATCTAAAAATGGTTGATAAACATATATCTTTACCCATTGCCAATTTAATTAACTGCAGTCTTGCGTCTGGAGAATATCCCGACGACCTCAAAATAGGCTGTGTGAGACCTGTTTTCAAAAAGGGCAAACACGATGATTACTCCAACTATCGACCAATCACTCTGCTTTCTAATATTGATAAAATAGTTGAAAAAGCTATCTGTGAGCAGATTCATAATTTTTACCGCAAGCACGAAGTAATAAACAAAAACCAGTACGGATTTCAAGCAGGTAAAAGTACTACGGACCTTCTATGTAAGTTTACAGATGAGATAAACGAGCATTTGAACCTTAAAAAATATGTTCTGGCCTTGTTTATTGATTTTTCTCGTGCCTTCGACACGCTGCAACATCAACTTTTAATCCATAAATTGGATGATTGTGGTATCCGGGGTCCGTTACTTAATTGGTGTAGAAATTACCTTCAAAATCGTACATTTACGATTAAATTAAATAACGCGTTCAGTGACCCTAAGAATGTGACAGAAGGCACGGCCCAAGGATCAGTACTTGGCCCGTTACACTTTTTATCTTATGTCAACGAGATGAATAACTGTCTGAAACACGGTTCTTGTTACCAATTCGCAGATGATACGTGTCTTCTCGTTTCGGGTAAGGATATCTCAAATGCGTGTAATGCTCTCCAGGCCGATTTAGACATGATGATACGATGGTGCCATGACGTTGGTCTAGTGTTAAATGCCAATAAAACCAAACTCATGATTATCAAATCTCCGTATATGAAATATCCTACTCCAAAACCATTAATTGCTCATAATCACTACTGCCTCCATCAACTAGGAACTTGCAAATGCCCTACAATCGAAGTTGTGACCACACAAAAATACCTTGGCCTTATAATTGACTCAAAGTTTAACTGGAACTACCACATTATACATGTGTGTAATAAGTTGCGTCAGTTTCGAGCCAATATAAAAATCCTAAAAAATCGCATACCCTTCAAAGTAAGACTTATGCTTTACAACTCCCTGGCTGAATCTTATATTCAATATGGCTTGTCGAGCTATGGTCGGACGTACAAATCATATTTAAAACAGATCTATGATCTTCAATTTAGTATTCTCAAAAATATTATATCCCCTAATATACGTGTCCTAATTGATGATGATGAAAATGCGATTTTTAAACGTTGTAAAATCTTACCAGTTTATGATCAAATTAAATTCATGTTATTTAAAAAATATTTCTTTTGCGACAGTTTAAAATCATATATAGAACATCCAGTACGTACGCGCGCTATGACACAAAACCGACTCCGGCATATCACTCCTAATAATGTGTACGGGCAACGGACGGCTGCTTATCTGATACCGCATTTAATAAATAACTTACCTTTCGATGTACGCGAAAAAGTATCACAACAAAACATTAAAACTAAACTCAAAAGCTTTTTCCTATCTAAATTATAATTACATACTATATCTACTTAATAATAATGTACTACCTGCCTAGCTCTTACTTTTACTTTTACCTTGCTACTTCTGACTTTAACTAAGTTGTTAACTTACCTTTTTAGTCTTTATATTCTTGTTACACCTTCTACCTACTCATATACTTAACTATTGAATTAGACTGTGTTTTGTACATAATTCGCTTACTTAATAAATTGGATTGTAATTTTTGTTTGATCTGATAAATAAATTGAAAAAAAAAAAGATTAATCATGTGTAGTGTTCGCGTAAATACATATAAGAAATCATTATGCATACAAAATGGTAAAAAAAGAATCAGAATAGTGACGTCGCATCACTATTCTGATTCATAATCGTATGTAGATAAAGTCTTCTATTATATATATAATAGAAGACTTTATCTATATTTCTTAATATATATATATATATATATATATATATATATATATATATATATATATATATATGTTCCGTACTGGAACCATATTTTTTAAGTTAATATTTATTTGTACATATAGTTATTTTCTTATAAATTTTCGAGTGGCAACAATTACTAAATTGATAGGGATTTATGGAATTCTTGGTCTGGTAACAATCCCTTTTAACGCTAGAAGCTTGCTTGCGTCTGATTGGCCGAACGGCGGAGTCGCTTGCGCGCCGTACGCCGAAGCATGTGAACGTTGCTCCTTCGAACAATTATTGTGTGTGTCCCTTTTAAATTACAACGAGTACTAAACAATTCCCGAAGATACTGTGCCAGTGACCTGTGGAATATTCTATTCGGAGAGACAGGGTTATATCCCTTCGAGTCACCTAATCAGCCAGCCATCTCGCCGAGCCCCAGCAGCGTGAGGCAGTGGAAGGCGAAAACCGGTGAGTTACCAGACCCTTAGCTTTCTCCATAACATAATATTTTTTGGTCCTTCGAGCCGCATTTTTCTTTATTGTTCGGGTTTGTTGTCACTCGTTAATTACATTAATTTCATATTTCATTTCGTTACCTTTTTACAATACAACATGGCGGAATCATCGTTGCATTCCCACGACATTTTCGAACGCGATATCGTTTTAGAGGAGGTAAAGCATACTTTAGAAATTGTAGATTCTAATAGAGATGAATTTCTTGCGCGTTCAAAAGATATCGTTTCCCAACAACGTAAATTTAGTAAAATTCAATCAAAGATAGAAAAATCTTATTTGAAACAAAAGAATTTTGACAAAGAGGAACAGTTAGCCATTCGTAAACAGTTTAACAACTATTACTATGCAATTATTTCCCATGTAAACAAGATAAAAGGTTTAGAAGAGGAGAATAGGCGCACAAGTCGCATGAGTCATGAAAGTACTATTAGAGAATTTCATCAACCTCAAATATGTACGCTTAACAAGTTACCCACTTTGCCATTACCGTCATTTTCCGGCGATTCAACCGATTGGCGATCGTATTTTGATTTATTCAGTGCGTTGGTACACAACAATGATGCTTACACGAATGCAGAAAAATTTACGTACTTATTGTTGACCTTGAAAAATGAACCATACAATCTAATTAAGTCGATTCCTGTCTCCGACGACAATTATCAAATGGCATGGCTCACTTTAATCACACGTTACGACAATAAGCGTTCAATTGCGTCTAAACATATTGATCGTATTTTGGATATTGAATGTTGTTCTGAAAGGTCGATTATTTCCTTACGTAATCTTCTGAATATCTACCAAGAAAATATAAGGGCATTAGAAGCTATGGGGTTTCCTGTAGTGGAATGGAATTTTTTATTGTTCAGTATTTTATTACGTAAAATACCAATTAGCATTCGGAAACGTTTTTAATTATCTTTAAGTAAGCCATCAGATATTCCACAAGTAGACAATCTCATAAAATTCATTAAGCGGGAAGTTTCGGCTTGTGAGTTTTCCGAATGTGGGCAGTTAAGAAAAACTTATGCGTCATCGAATACTACGAGAATGCGCGAGAACGGCGACGACAGCAAGGCGCGTCGAGTACTCGCGACCAAGGTGAATTCGACGAACTGTTCAAACGATTCTCGCACGTGCGGGCAAGGAAATAAGGTTAAGCATTGCATGAAATGTGAAGCTCAACATTCGTTGACTAAATATCCTGAATTTTTAAACTTGTCTCCTAGAGATAGGTACACCTTTCTCAAGGGTAAAAATGTTTGTTTTAATTGCCTGAATTTGGGGCACGATGTTAAAAATTGCAAGTCCATTTATGTTTGTCGTGCGTGTCATAGGCGTCATCATAGTTTGATTCATTTTGAATCGCAAGCGTTACCGGTAATTGTAGAGGATAGTAGTTCTACTTCACTCTCTCCCGCGGATCACGTAGTCGAGCGAGAATCAGATGATACTCGGGTAGCAATGACGACGTCGATGAATTCTACGCCTTATTCTGATGCGCGCGCGCTGTCCAATGCGCACTCGATGTGTGCTAAAACTGTACTCTTATCTACGGCGCTCGTCGATGTTTACATAAACAAACAAAAGCGGTCTACGATCCGATGTATAATCGACACGGGTAGCCAGGCTTCATTTATAACTGAATCGTGTACAAATCAGTTAGGTTTAAAACGGCGAAGTGCCCGTATACCTGTATTAGGTATTGGGGAAAATAAGCCAGTTTACCCTAGGGGTGTAGTTACAGTGTGCATAAGTGCCACAGGAATGGATCAACCTTCGATTCCGGTTGAAGCATTAATTTTGCCAAAACTTATTTCGCGCACGCCTAGCGTGCCCTTACCGTATACGGGTTGGTCACATATAAAAAATTTAAAACTGGCTGATCCTAATTTTCATTTACCGCAGCCCGTTGAAATGCTGCTAGGTGCGGATATACTATCCCATGTATTATTAAGTAACGTAATTAAGGGGGAGCCCGGCTCACCGATAGCTATGAATAGTATCTTTGGTTATTTATTGTTGGGCAACCTCGAATTCAAATCGAATACCTCACCTCCCATCCGGGTCTGTTTTAGCTCATTCTCCGATGACATTGACCTCCGTAGGTTCTGGGAGTTGGAATCTTTACAGAAGGAAGAGAAAACCTTCACTCCTGAGGAAAGTTTATGTGAGTCTATATTTACACACACACATACTCGTGACGAAACAGGTCGTTACGTGGTTGCTCTGCTGATTAAACCCGATGCACCACCTCTTGGTGAGTCGCGGGATATTGCGCATTCTAGATTTTTAAAACTTGAAGCTCGATTAGAGCGAAACCCGTCCCTTAAGGGCAAGTATCACTCGTGCCTTCAAGAGTATATGGATCTCAACCACATGGAGCTGGTTGATAGTCCTCCCAAGAATGGGACGACCTATTACATTCCCCACCATTGCGTGGTTAAAGAAGCTAGTGAGACGACAAGGACTCGCGTAGTCTTTGATGCTGGATGTAAAAGTTCAAACGGCATTTCCCTCAACGATATTCTTTTAACGGGTCCTAAGATGCATAAGGATATTATTGACGTTGTCTTAAAATTTCGTACACATTGTATCGCGCTTACAGCCGATATAAAACAAATGTATCGGAACATTTTAGTTCAAGAGTCTGATAGGAACTACCAGCGCATTCTGTGGCGCACTTCACCACATAATTTATTACGTGAATATCGTCTTCGTACCGTGACGTTTGGGATTAGCTCTTCTCCCTACCTCGCTCTTCGGGTTATAAAACAGCTCGCTCTTGATGAGGCTGAACAATTTCCTCGAGCTTCTCGGGTACTTCGAGACCAGGTTTTTGTCGACGATATTGTCAGTGGCGCAAATGACCAGGCTGAGGCTCTTGTCCTTCAACAAGAGCTGATAGGTATTTGTCAATCAGCAGGCTTCGAACTCCGAAAATGGCACAGTAATTCGCCCGCGATCCTCGCGGCGGTACAATCACCAATTTCTCACGGTGAGCGGGAACTAATCCCAGTTGCACCCATGAAAAGGGATACGAAAACGAAGGTTTTGGGCCTCCAGTGGGACCCCCAGTCTGATCAATTTAGTTTTAGTGTTTCCGTTTCTATACAAAATGTGACTAAGAGAGCTATTCTCTCACAGATCGCAAGGATCTACGATCCTTTGGGATGGCTATCCCCGGTCATTGTATACGCAATACATTTAATGCAGTTGTTGTGGATTTCCGGGGTCGATTGGGATGCTCCTCCCCCTATTGAAATTATCAATGCTTGGAATAGCTTCATTCAGGAGTTGATGTTCTTATCCGACATCACCATACCAAGATACATATTTCCTACTCATCGCGAAAGTATTATTCAACTTCACGGGTTTTCCGATGCCTCGGAGAAGGCCTACGCTGCATGTGTATATGTCCGTCATATAGAAAACGGTATAATCAAATCATATTTGTTACTGGCGAAATCACGAGTTGCACCCATTTCACCTTGTTTGTCCATCCCTCGCTTAGAGCTTATGGCAGCTTTATTATTAGCCCATCTTATAGTCAAGGTGAAACGAGCATATGATCACATAAAGGACGAAGATATATATGCCTGGTGTAATTCTTCCGTCGTTTTGGCGTGGCTTCGCTCACCACCTTACGAGTGGAAGACGTTTATTTCGAATAGGACAAGCGAGATTTTGTCTATAATTCCTGCTGCACAGTGGAGACATGTGCCCTCTGCCTGTGTGCCTTCATTTCACAAGGGAAGGTTCCTTCTAACCAACTTAGAAAATTAAATCCATTTATCGATGAAGATCAAATCTTACGTGTAGGTGGACGGCTACATAAATCGCTTCTGCCATTTGAATCCAAACACCAAATAATATTACCCAAAAAACATCCCTTAACTTTCCTATTAATTGACGACGCCCATATAACTCACTTACATGCAGGTCCGCAATTTATTCAGTATCAACTTGTACAGAAATACTGGATTATTTCAAGTCGCGACGTTATTAGACAACGTCTGCATCGGTGTGTTCGTTGTTTTCGTGCGCGTCCTGTGCATCCCCAACCACGCATGGCCCCGTTGCCGGCGGTGAGATTGAAGCCGGAACGTCCGTTTCTCAAAACAGCGGTAGACTTTGCTGGTCCATTTTACGTGCGCGCTAATAAGGTGCGAAACGCGAAGGTGGTTAAATGTTATGTCGCAGTGTTTGTATGTATGAGTGTTAAAGCGATTCATCTAGAAATAGTATCCGAATTGTCTACAGAAGCATTTCTGGCAGCGTTACGACGTTTCACGTCTCGCAGAGGCCTTTGTACCGACATTTACTCAGACTGCGGCAAAAAATTTACCGGCTGCGACAACTATCTTAAGGGTTTATATCAATTTTTACGGGATGACGCAGTTCAGAGTCAGCTTCATAACAAAACCTTACAACAAGGCATTGCATGGCATTTCCAACCCCCATATGCGTCACATTTCGGCGGCTTGTTTGAAGCAGGGGTTAAAAGCTTTAAACATCACTTTTACCGTGTAATAGGTACAAATACCCTGACTTATGATGAAATGCATACATTGTTGTGTCAGATCGAGGCAGTGTTAAATTCACGCCAACTTTGTGTGTTAAGTGCAGATCCGATCGACCCTCTGCCTTTAACACCTTCTCATTTCTTAATAGGTGGACCTCTTACTGCTATCCCGGATATTTATCCAACCGATACGAATGCCAGTAGGCTTACTAGGTGGCGCTGGATACAACAGAATGTTCAACACTTTTGGAAGCGCTGGAGTCATGAGTACCTTCATGAAATTCAACAATTAAACAAATGGTTTTCGGATCGGGGTACTCCCATTCGTGAAGGTAGCATTGTTGTGCTGCGAGAAGATAATCTCCCTCCCTTACAATGGAGACTCGCTCGAGTTCACGCATTACATCCGGGCACTGATAGTGTTACTCGCGTAGTAACTCTACAAATAGGAAACAAATTTGTTAAGCGTCCGGTCGTAAAAATTTGCCCTCTTCCAATGGAATAAAGTGAATTACGAATGTCCAACCTAGTTCATAATTTATGTTAACCCATAGCTCCATATTTAACTTCTCTAGTTTCATATTTTATTTATTCAGTTAGTTTAACGATGTTTTCCTTTCAATACTTTTACTTGTGTTTAGACTTGTTAAAAGCCTCACGTCTTTTAAGGTGAGCGGCATGTTCCGTACTGGAACCATATTTTTTAAATTAATATTTATTTGTACATATAGTTATTTTCTTATAAATTTTCGAGTGGCAACAATTACTAAATTGATAGGGATTTATGGAATTCTTGGTCTGGTAACAATCCCTTTTAACGCTAGAAGCTTGCTTGCGTCTGATTGGCCGAACGGCGGAGTCGCTTGCGCGCCGTACGCCGAAGCATGTGAACGTTGCTCCTTCGAACAATTATTGTGTGTGTCCCTTTTAAATTACAACGAGTACTAAATAATTCCCGAAGATACTGTGCCAGTGACCTGTGGAATATTCTATTCGGAGAGACAGGGTTATATCCCTTCGAGTCACCTAATCAGCCAGCCATCTCGCCGAGCCCCAGCAGCGTGAGGCAGTGGAAGGCGAAAACCGGTGAGTTACCAGACCCTTAGCTTTCTCCATAACAATATATCCATAACAATATATATATATATATATATATATATATATATATATATATATATATATATATATATATATATATATATATATATATATATAACTTGCAGCAAGCGTTAACCCCCTTTTGTTGCTACGGCCATTGTACATTGTTGCAGTTTTTTAATGTTTTTCAGACCGAATTTCGGTCACGGTAACCAGTTTTAGTCATTAGCCATCTGCGCAGGATCTCTGGATAGTCTCAGAGTGTATGGATAAGCAAAGGTACACGTTTTATTGCCTGACTCTCATATTCCGATGGCATGTTAATCCGACACGTGTCGTACGTGCTTTCCACGGTACGTGGGTGAAACATCGCCAACATTCTTACTCCGGGCTGCTACTGTGAATTTTTTACTTTTGGTAACTGATTTAATACCGACCCGCTATTCGAACTCCAGATTTCTTGATCAGCAACAATGTTACAACGACACATTATTTCGAGGCAGTTAAGTCGAGACATTTAGGCAAAAACTACACATAAATCTCCCCGTGATCATAGTTGCTAAAACCGCCCAAAACATCAGGAATTAAAAAATTTTACGCGATTAAATTCATAAAATTTTATTTACCCAATGTGTTCATAATATGTACCACATTTTACAAACACTCTTTTGATTTTTTTGCAACACAAAAGCCGTATTTATGACAGCCTTTGTATTGTAAAAACTTAAAAGCAATGAGCTTACAAAACTACCTAACAAAAATCTGTATGTATTCTACAAAAATTAACACGACAACCCGAGACTTAATTGAAATGTGATACTTATTTTATATGAACAACATTCACCGTGTTTTTTCGTCTCTTATATTACAATAATGAAGTACAACACTCCCAATACTCATTTATCAGCGAGGTCGGTAATGATTCAGTTAATTGGTGTGTTAAATTTAATGACACATTAAGATAGGCAAGGCAGTGACTTGCAAAGGGGAAGATTTTTCGTCTCCCTTTACAGAGCAGTTGGGAGTGATAATGGTCGTATATTAGAGCCATGATTATGAGAGTTTCATTAGTGGTAAATCCACTAGCAATTCATGTAGAACGTGCCTATTAAAGCGACGTGGCTGTTTGATAATTACCTTAATAAGTCTTTCTTGTCAAGGTAAACCAGTTTATGGATTTACTGTCTTTTTTCACTTCTGTCTGTAACGTTGTGATGGTAACAATATGTGCTCTATCTCTATATGGTGGAAATAATATGTGCCACGCACTCATCATGGACTTACGGTTTGAAATATTATGACTATGAGGCATACTGCATGCCACTGTATTAATCTAATCGCACATCATATAATTAGCCAAAGGTGTAAAGGTATATATTATTCATCATTACACAACCGCTGCAATGTAGCAAACATAGCGCGTGTATCTCAAAATTTAAACAAAACGAAAAAAATCATACTGGAATACACCATAAAAAGTATTATTTTTTTTATTTCTTCTCTTTTTAAATTTGTTTTTTGTAATTGTCTGATGTCCGAAAGTCCAAACCCAATTTCAGTTCAAATCAACATCCTCTTGTCAATGTTTTGAGATTCATTTAGCTATTTTCAAAAATTTTAATAATAGTGTAACGAGCTTGAGTTGACGTCTGGCACTAGCGCCATCTAGTATCGGGTAACAACAGTAATATACCTCCAGAAGAAATGAAGATATCGTTTCTAAAACAATTAATTTAATAAATTAATTTAAGTAGTAATATGTACTTAGAATCGGTTCCGAATTGCATTTATATTATAATAAATAAATACAAATTAAAAATAAACTCAATTTTTTACAAGGAAAATAAACTATTTTGTAAATAGTAGCAAAGAAAGGCAAATATTTAGGTTATACGTCATCGTGTTCGTTGTATTGAAGTACAAATATAGAATATTTTAGAAAGCCATTTTATGTTTTCAGTAGAATATTTTATATAGCTTTGAAGAGGGTTAGCTTGAATTTCATTACCGCTTACTACCAGTGATTGTAGTCAGGCGCTGGCTTAACACAATATGTAAAGAATAATCTGCCACGTCTGTGAGGGTGTTTTAAGGTATCGTGTCATATCTATATAAGTATGTTCATGAAATCCTTTTCAAATAATAAATAAAACAATAACCCTTTAAAACCGTCACATGTTCAACGGTCGTCTTGATCGTCGCATCCGACGATGTTGCCAGATTTGATAAAAATTCTCAATTTTATAGCAATTTATAGTAAAAATCATATTATATTTTTTTTAAATAACCAAAATTTTATATTGCGATGCGATGTTTTTATTTCTTAGTAATGTCATTGCAGTACCTATGTGGCGCCCCTGTTTATGATATATATATATTTATACGCCAGTATATTCCAAATTTATGAAGAAAACATATTTTTGAATTTTAAAAAAGATTTAGTTCTAGTTCTAGTAAACAGCCCCTTTCAGATCGGACAGAAAGTTATTACATGTTGTGTAGTTACGTAAGAAAAACAACATTTTTCAGACTAGTAAACGGATTTATTTATAAATTTTATTTTTAACTTTTCATTTCAAATTTTATATTATCTAATAATAAACAATTATGCTTTTTGTTTTTGGTATAAATAACATAACATAACATTTCATGCTACAATTTGTAATATCGGTAGCATTTTGTCGTACATTATAAGCTGAATAATTATATCTATTATCGAACAATTTCAATTTATATTATTGCTTTTTAACTAAAATCGGCTTATGCTTTATTAACTATACCCCTGATGGTAGATAGTGATGTAATCGAAAATGGTAAAGCGCAATGGATAAGCTTAATAAAAGCTAATTCTCTCTTACCTTGACGACAACCTTATTTTAATCTGATGGAAAGACAGGATGTGGCAAATTATTCCACTCTGTACCCATCGCGAACTACGAAGCAAATCTTTTCATTCCAAAGTTTTGTGTGAAGTAGAAAAAAGCGGTCAAAGAGGTAAAGACTGTGTGCCTGGTAGTCTGATGGTGGAATACGGAGGAATTAAATCATCTAATTTCTACGCACAATCTTCGAAATGTATCCTGCAGAACACATTGAGGTCACAACTTCTTTTAACCGAAATCTAATGATTTTTTCATTGCTTTTCATGTTTGTGTTTATTATTTTTATTATTTTGAATATATTAAGATACGGTAAAAAAGTCAGCAAATTCTTCAACGTGTACCAAACCTGAACCCTAGCTAACCAATTGTAACCTAATAACCAACCAACCCACAATGTGATTATGTAATAACCATTAACGAAATACCAAAATGTGGTAAGAAGGGAAGTATTATAATATTGTAATGTAAGAAATGCCTCGTTGCCAAAAATCATACATAATGTTATGTTTATAAGAAGAAATACAAAAGTGACTACTTACGAACTTGATTTTCGGCAAGCTTTCATGTAATTTATGTATGGCGCCGCAAATGCCAATTTATTGCTGAGTAAGGGCGCTGTTCGCAGATCTGCGAATAGGCTAGCCGGGTAAGAAGAGAAATTATTTGAAACGTGCAGTTGCTAAATGTATTTAAGATTTACGATACAAATCAGATTTTCAGAAATTGTTTCAAGTTTTCATCCACGTTGTTTTTGGAATAGGTTATTGTTATTAAAAAGCGTTTTAGATTAAAGAAATTTTAAAGATATTTATGCCAAACACCAAATTGTACGGATTTATCTCGTTTAATTTTAACTATATTAGGTTATTTATATCCATTTATGTGTTACACTTAACGTGCAATGCAAAAGTCATATTATGCTTAGGTACGTTAGGTACTTCATATAGGTATATATTCATTAAAATATAACTGAAGTTATGGACGATATGAAGTAACTAAAGGTGTGGAGTGTCGCAAGTTTTCTAATAACGGAAGAGGTCGATAGACCAAGTCGATAGTTCAAGTATTTTGATCATCCTTTGGTATCTGGCTCCGTACATACTTATTTGAGAGGCTTTCAGCAAAATGCAGAAATATTTCGATTCGAGAAGTGGCGGTAAGCGGTAACATTTCTCCAACCCTTAATTAAGGTGACCCTCACATTTAAAAAGGATGCTAATATAATGAAATATTCAAGTAATGCTGATGAAGATATATATTTTAATACATATATAAATATATATGTATTAAAATATATATCTCACTATATCACTCCCAAAGGCCGGAAAAAGGTCGGCGAGTTATCATTTATAATATAATAACTATTGACCTTCCTTACCGGGGTCTGAGGATTGAGTCCATTAATGCCGCGCCTGCAGTTGATGCAAATATGCATTAAAATCTAACGACGTCAGGACTGGACCAATGTATCTAGGAGTACGTGTTGTTGAAGCAAATTAATTGGCGAAAGTTTTACCTCAGGTGCAGGTTGGGAGCGTAGCAGTAATAACGTATTCAAAAAAAAGTGCAGGTGTTACAACAGTCGGTTCAGCTTGGTCGGAGCTAAGTACAGTGAGCGGACGCTAATTTAGTAAACACGCAATTTGAGCGAGGACTGTTTTTTACTCCGCATAGTCTAGGATCTGCTGTACAATAACCTTGAAAAGGTGGTTCTTTACGCATTTTACATTACTCTCCAAACAACTACCGAAATGCGGGACAGCAGGCGCTATGAATTTAAATTCAATACGAATTTCGGCCAATTCTTTCTCTAAACGCGGGCGGTATTCTTTCGTGATGAAACTATATAAACTGAGTAGATAAGACCGTGTACCTACGAAATTCGTTACACGATCTTAGCAGAGACACTTCACGGGACCCCGGCGCGATAAGAAGCGCTTTAAAGCTGCGACAAAACACCGTGAAAGGATCGGTGGCCACTTCGATATGGAGTGCGCGCGTAGTAAGGCAAGCAAATGGCCTATATGAGCCAATATGAACGAAAGATTTCTATACTTGCATGACTCTATGTCACGGTAGAGCAGCCATTAAAGGAGATTGCGGGCGTGGTTTTAATTTAAATCAAATGTTACACTTATTAATTCTAGGCCAAATAAGCCATCTGGCATACAAAATCTAAAATCGTTGCCTTAACAAAGACATGGCTATTACAAGCTCTGGGCCGGCGTGTAAATATTTTTATATATATAGATAGTAATCAATCAACGACTCAACAAGAGCGTCTAGACGCGGTAAATAATCGGATATTTGTATTCTGAATTTTCTGCGGATTTAGTAAACCAACATGGAAAAAGCCATCACACAAAACTAAGAGACTGCCCCCACGTTCGCAACGTAAGCAACGCATTACGACATCTGGACTTATGAACTTGTTTGAAAACTGTACACTAGACACTTATCGTATGCAACGCAATCACACGCGTCCGACGCAACGTAGACCTGAAATCTCTAGAACGGCGTGAGAAGGTGGAGGGGATGTTCGTACGCAATCCCACGCCACGCGTACGACCAGTGTGTTCCTGTCGTATGCATAGTATATCATAAAGAAATAGAACATTGCACCGTGCACGCGTTTTGTCGTCAAAATTTACGATGTATCTATAATATTAAATATGTAGAACATCGCGATGCTAAATTACAATATGCAGTGTGGGAAAATATAAATTGTTTACCTAGTAAGTGTGAGTATAAGTGGGCGTGAAATTAAAAAAGTAGTTCTTGGTATTTCTTTCCCATAACCCCTTGGAAAGATGATCGCTACTAAGCTATTTCTAATTTGTATTATGTTGGTAATTATATAACATATATAATTGCAAACTGTTTTTTTAAGACCCGCTGGGTTTCTTGCTGGTTCTACCCAGGACAGGTATTTATGCGGAACCAGTGGTAAATTAAACAAAAGAGTGACTTTCAATAAATATTATTAATAGTTTATATTGAATAAAAAGTTTCTGTTTCAGATTTTGTTTCATTAGTGTTTCCAAATTACTGTGTGCTTTCTACAGATATGAATAAACGACCATTTATCTATCTATTACATGAAAACCTGAAATGTATACTGCTACTAATACCATTTTTGTAGAACTAGTTACTCCGAAAATCAAGATGCATAATAACAGTACGAGCATATAAGAGTAGTAATAACTTAATTAAAATAAACTTTGTCCATGATAATTGTTTTAATATAGCTTTCTTACTCCTATTAACTTTCTCCAAAGATCGATTGATATTGCTCAGTCGTTAGACTTTATCTCTCTAATGGCAATTTAATATGTTGCACTAACTACAAGCAAGCAATTAGTGTTTTGCTTTTGAATTTTAATACTGTTTATATATATTCACACCACGCCATTATAATATATTTTACCAGAGAAATGAAAGTGTCAAGTAGTAATGAAAATAAATACCGTTATCTCTAAAGTCGACGTCAGCACTGCAGAATTCGGAGAGTAATATAACTAATTCTAAAATTAATTAAACTGTTGCTACCGTGAGCTCTGAGGTAAAGGAAAACATCATTAGGCAATCTGCTTGTCTGAGAATATTTTTATTATAGTATAAGATGACAAATGAGCACTCAGTCCACCTAATGGTAAGTGGATACTGTAGCACATAGACATTTACATTTACCCTCAATAAAGAATCAAAATGCGTTGTCAACCGTGAGGACTTTTTTCCAGTAAAAGGAGTCTCCGATTTTCTGCACTCACCATACGAAAAACAGTAGCAATAAGCTACTATTTCACGCTGGTATTCTGTGAGAGCGTAGTCTTACCCCGGTATCGCGTAGTGTATAATATATTCTTTGCCCCGGTCGAGCCGACCCATTCGTGCTACAACCATAATATAGCTGCAGCGTGGCTCCAACACATTATTAAGAAATTAATAATCTATGAAAATTTTATTTCTGCTGCATTTGTTTTTGTGCAATTTATTTGTTGCAGTGTACACCGAGGTTGGTGAGGTGCATATCGAACTACCAGCACGGGTTTTTTCCGGGTTGGTCCACGATAACGGCGCTGCAAGATGTGCTTAGTACTGCTCGCGAGTCGCAGCGCAAGTACCTGTAAGATGTCTTCTTGGATATATCGGGAGCCTTTGATAATACATGGTGGCCAATGATAATGTTGAAAGCTTAAAAAGGGGGGATTGCACCTAACATGTACCGCTTGTTGGTGGACTATTTCACCAACAGACGAGTAGGTATTTTCGTAGGTGACTGTGTGGAATAGAAACGCTCGAACATGGGCTGCCCGCAGGGATCAGTCCTTGAATCGACCTTGTGAAATCTACTGCTGGACGATCTGTTGAGGCTGCCATTCCCCTTAGGGACGAAAATGCTGGTGTATGCAGACGACGTGACACTTTTGATAGAGGCGAACTCTAGATCTGATATAGAGTAAGTGGCTAAAACTGCACTGGAGTTGGTATCAACTTGGGGAGAGGGGAACCAGCTATCCTTCTCCGCCACAAAGTCATGTACTATGACTATTAAAGACAAGTTCCAGCGACCAAATGTCGTAAGGATGGGGATAGAGTCAATAAAAAGCGTAATGTCGACTAAGTTATTATGTGTCACGTTAGACACGAGTATATTCTTTATTCAGCATGCTAAGGATATGGAAGAGAGGTCTGAGAGATGCTTTGGGAATAAGTCGTGGATATCGACATCTTCTTGGGCCATACGCTACCCGGGCCTCCGTGTTCAGGAACATACGTTCCAATAGTTACGTATGCTGCAGCCGTTTGGGTGGTTTGGGAGATCGGGGGACTGAGATCGCAGAGATCCTCGCTCGTATTGTTGACGAAGGGCTACAGGACGATAAGTACTGCTGCACTCCCGGTATTGGCCGGCATCCTTCCGACCAATCTGGAGGTAACTCGTTATGGTAGGATTGACGAAGTATATATATAATAAATATGGTAGGATTGAGGAAGTGCGTAGAAACGCTGAAAACGGGGAGTATAGCAGGTGCAAGTGCGAAGTTTGGGCTGAAGTTACGAATATATGTCAGGATCGATGGATGAGCGAGGCGAATGGTAGGGAATTATTTTGATTCATCCCGGACGTGGCGGCGCAAATTGTGTCGTACCGGACAACCAAGTCTCACAGATACTCAGTGGGCATAGATGCTCCACGAAGAGATTGTTCGACATGAAATTGGCTCAATCAAGTATGTGTGAGTGTGGAGCGGCCTACGAAGATAGGCACCACGTTCTGTGGGAGTGCGTGATTTATGATGACATGCGGAGTAAGATAATGGATGGAATAATACGCGGAATGATTGGCCCTGTTTACTACCCGGACCTCGTGGACGGCTTTGAGAACTTTGACTGGCTGCGCGAGTTTGCGCATAGATGGCACGCACGAATGACTGCCTTGGAGAAGACACATGCATATACAGGCGAAGACCAGCCCGTAACCGAAAGCGTACTTTGTATGTTCAGCCCAGAAAGGGAGAGTGGAAAAATGGGACAAGGAGTTGAATAAGAAACTTGTAGAGAGTCAAGA
The DNA here is from genome assembly GCA_036936625.1 of Parnassius smintheus behrii. NCBI lineage: Eukaryota > Metazoa > Arthropoda > Insecta > Lepidoptera > Papilionidae > Parnassius > Parnassius smintheus. Next base: position 21,663,946 of record JAUPFT010000014.1, read on the forward strand.
AAATGCGCGCGGGAAAGAGCCCTAAGCAAGTACCGCGTGTACCTCTCGAGATTCAGCCCGTATAAGTGCAAATTTGGTGGGGCCATGGGAGGTGGAGGGTAGTTCCTACTAGTATTATAGCGTAACTGTGAGCTACGACTCGATGTGTCGTAACCAACAGGACTCACTAAGCACACACCGTAAATTTAAGTTAAAAAAAAAAGAAATGAGACGTATAACTGTAATGGATTAGTGTGTAGCTTTAATAATACATTTTGAAAATAACGGAAAAGGTATATAACCTTTACAGTATTTTGAAGTTCACTGCTGAATATAGGCTTCTCTATTGATTGCTTCATATTTGGTATAATTTCCACGTTTTATCTGATTACTTGATACATAATAAAATTTGCCTATCTCTAACATTTTTATAGGATAAGGGTGACAAGCGAGCACATAGTCCACCTGATGGAGGGTGGTTTATGGGATAAGGGTGACAAGCGAGCACATAGTCCACCTGATGGTATTCTCGTTTGTAAATCAAAATGTAGATGTGTTGTTAGCAGTGAGGACTAAGATGAAATGCCACTTTTCCAGTAAAAAGAGGTCTCCGCTTCTCCACACTCATACGAAAAACAGCAGTATTAAGCTGCTAATTTCTACACACTAATTTCTCACTATTCTGTGAGAACGTGGTTCTTCCCCGGTCGAGCCAATACATTCGTGCTATAACTATATTATTAATATTGCTGCAGTATGGCTCTACCACGTTTGGATGTCATAAATTTACGTCAATGGTCGTACCTCTGCTCTATTTATTTAATATTTAAAACAAAGGAAATTCCAACTAAATAAGTTGACGGATTTATAAGTGGTACGAGTAGAGTCATACTGCGATTTTTTATGTTTACCAGCTTTAGCTTTATGCTGCTATATTTCGTATTGGGAACTTAGAGGACCTGAGGTCCATTTTACTGGAAAGGAGGCATTACATTAAGTCCTCGGGATGACAGCGTAATTGCATTTTAATTCTTAACTAAAATTAGATGAAGATGTAAATAGGCCACAGCATCCACTTAACATGAGGTGGACTAACAGGTACAATATTTTTAATTTATATAATAATTTAGTGCATATTTTCACAAACCTTTTAATTTGTCCTATGTAAGAGAGACCACATTCACAATCGAGCTAATACACTCCTCCATCCTGCAGAAGGACATTACTCTCGACTGATATTGAAAATTAACAAATCTTTTTCGGCGGCTTAAAGTGTGTATTAATGGGAGCACGCTTCAAGATATAGGCAATCTTGTCAGTGACACCTCTCACATATGGCAGTACAGCAGGCACACGTTCAATTGTGGCCTGTTTCTTTCGTTTACTGTGACGTAGACACGGGACCCGAAGCTTGTTGCCATGCAAAACTTGCTTGATGATTTGGAGCTTGTCGGCTAGGTGCTTACTGTCACAGATCCCTCGTGCTCTCTGAAATAAAGATTTACCCACAGTAACTAACCGTGAAGGATGGTGGTGGGAATCATCGTTTAACTATTTATCTGTATTGGTCTTTTTTCTAAGCACATTGTAGCTCAAGGTATTATCAGGATTCCGAATTACTTACACATCTAGAGAAGCTAAAGAATTGTTTGCCTCTATCTCCAGTGTGAACTGAATTTTATAATTTATGGAGTTAAAACATTCTTACTTCACCTAAAGGTAGAATTGTGAAAGTGTCGTCTACGTACCGTTTACAAACTTCCCCCTTAAAACAATGAGTGACCTCATAAAGAAACACTACGAAAAATTAAATCTGGAGGTAAAATCGATAATACCCACTACTACCAAACCTCTGAAGTTGTGCTGGTTACCAAATTGCTTTAACAACGCATTTGTGTGCGTAACGCTCCTCACAGATACGAGTGCGCCTATTTGCGATTGCGTTGGTTTTATGCCGCTAAGCCTCCTCAAATCTGCCCCCATCTGGCTCAGTCCCACCGCTTTGGCAGAGGATCCGGATCTGATTGTACACCTTGTTCGCCAACGATATTGCGCGGTGTCACCGCACGATCTGTATGACTATGTTCCGCTGCACACTATAGATTTTAGTTCTGCGTATTCAGTTGTCCAGCTTTTTTGCCCATACAGGTGCCAGCTACAAGACTACGGACCGTATTAAATACCCCCGCGTACAGGCGACACACTTTCTTCTTCAGTTCCCCTTAATTGAGTAGTAGGCTATGTAGCACCCGCTACCCTTTCAATTCGGGGGACTAGGCACTCGAAATATTCTTTAAAGCCCGAAGACTGTGCAAGTGGACGTCTAGGTACATCATGTACTGCCACACTCTAACTTCAAACCCACCTACGCGGACGCAAGAGTCGTGTGATTGCCTGCCGCGTTGTGATTTATGGAACCATAGGGTCACAGATTTGTGAAGCGCTATTTCTAATCCCAATTCGTGAATTTTGGCGACGACGACTTCCGGCCCAAGTTCGGAGAGCCACTTAATCCTCTCGAAGGTGACCACTTTGACGACCACCAACGTGTCATTGAATAGCTATATGACATATCTACGACGGCGGAAGATTCAAACATAGCCACATAGTCCTATCTATAGCTCTGTACTAAGCAGATACCAACATCACGATGCGTATCAGATTCATATGTCATTTTCATATGTCAGATTCATGTCAATTTCAAAACGCACTGTTGGTACACTCGTTTTTTTTTTTTCAATTTTTTAAGTATAATATGTGATGAGAAGATATTATTTCGTAGTCTCCCGAACACTGCCCAGATGAAATGGATCGGTAATTTGATTTCTGGGTCAAAGTTTGTCGGAGTCGGAGATTTTCTTGTAAATATACTAGACTACAACTTGAGGGTAATGCTCCCAATAACTACTGGTGTAGGAGGGAGATGGTTTTGTATCCGTTGAGAGGCCATTAATCGTTTTTATTTAGTCCGCTCAAAGTCATAATTTGTTTAATAAAAAGTAAAATTCGAAGTCAAAAAACTAAAAGGAATAAATAAATTTCCATACAGTAGTTTCATAAAATCGGATCTTTAATTGTTCTAATACTGTGGGCAAATAATAGTAATACTTTGTTCATAATTTTAAAATTCTTTATTTTGTGTCTGCCAAATCCATTTCGTCCCCCTCAAAGTAATCCCCCCGGCCACAATACACTTATACCAACTTTTTCTCCAATCCTCGTAACAGTTGTTAAAGTCAAATTCCGGAATAGCCTTCAATGTGCGTAGCGATTCACGTTTAATGTCTTCAATAGACTCAAAACGGTTTCTCCGGAGCGGTCGCTTGAGTTTGCTGAACAGCCAGAAGTCGCACGGAGCTAAATCAGGTGAATACGGTGGTTGTGGAATTACATTGGTTGAATTTTTGGCGAAAAACTCACTAAGGATCAATGTAGTATGCGACTGTACATTATCGTGGTGCAAAAACCAAGAGTTGTCGGCCCATAATTCCGGCCTCTTTTTACGAATAGCTTCGCGCAAACGACGCATAACACTCAAATAGTATTCTTTGTTAACAGTTTGGCCAGTCGGAAGGAATTCAGAGTGCACTACACCTCGATGATCGAAGAAAACTGTCAACATGACCTTGATTTGTGACTTGTTTTGACGTGGTTTTTTCGGGTTCGGCTCACCTTTGGCACGATATTCGGCCGATTGATCGTCTGTTTCTGGGTCGTAAGCGTAAATCCAAGACTAGCCGTCAGGTATAATATGTTTCACGACATCCTGGTAGTCGGAAAGCATTGTTTTACGGACGTCAACGCGATGCTGTTTTTCAAGAAAATTGAGTGATTTTGGAACCAATCGTGCATTCACTTTTCTTAGGCCCAAATGATCTTTTAAAATGGTTTTCATTGATCCTTTCAATATTCCCACGATATTAGTAAGGTCTCTGAATGTTAATCGTCGATTTTCGAGCACCAATTCCTTGATTTTATTGACATGTTGATCGTCAGTTGATGTTAATGGCCGTCTTGGACGTGGTTCGTCGACAACGCGTTCTCGACCCTACAATTTCACCGAAGGCCTATTGCAACATTTTGAACGTTTCGGCACTAGAAATTTGATTCCACACACAAAATTTAATGGAACTTCTTTGTTGAATAATTTCACTCATTGTAAAAATCTCCGAATGCACTTTTTGTACTTCAAAAAAACAAGCGTCAACTAAACACTAATGATTACTTTGATGTGATATTTGGCACAGACAGATGATCACTGACAGTCATACCAACGTAGAAAAAAAATTCGACGAATGGATTTACGCGCGAAATTTAAATTAAAATGTCTTACTATTTTTTGCCAACGGGTATACACTGTCTTTGCAGCGAATCTTGTTAATCGTTCTTAGTAGTCCGAATGTCTGTCCATTTCTAAAAAAAATGAAAGTTAAAAGTTTTTATGTGCTGTTTGGATAAACTTAAATAAGGATTAATTATTAAAAATAATATTATATTCAGTATATAAGTTGGTACTAAAATTATAACATCATTCGATAAAGGTGAAATGTTTTTTTTTTTTTGTAAAGGTTTAATTAATGGCACTTAGTTACATACCAGTATCAAATAAATGAACGCTTCATTTAAAAACAGTTATATCGTTTCACTAGTTATTTTTCCGCGCATCAGATGCAATAACGGCAGGCTTTGAAATGCACTCGATCACAAAATAATCAACGCTGGGTGGAGTTCAATGTTGTGGTAAAAGTACATTTATTTGTATTTAACATTACAAAATAATATGCATATTTTTATAAATTCAAATTGCGCATAATTTATTTAAAATATTTATAGAACACAAATCACACAGCGAATAGAGATTACAGATACCTTGATTGTTAATTCAAATGTACACAATTATTTGAAAATTATATTAATTTTTAATTCTTTTTCTTTATTCATCTTGGTGCAATATTTTTATTATTTAATACCGTTTTGGCTTTCCTTCACCTCGAAGTCTGGTCATTTAGGTGTTCGTACCAACCTCCTATCCGTTTTTTCCATGAAACAACAATGCAGCCACTGCATTGTTCTAATTATAAGGATTGAAGAGACAGTATAATAATTACAGGTTGATAGCATTTCATCTTAACCGCACAACTACGGGTGCATTGCACTCTCAGAACTGAGTCAGACTCTTACGACTATATATAATAGATATCGCTTCTGAAACAGTTTTCTAAATATAACTTCAAACAAAGGATTCTACAGATATTTTGTTATCTGGCTATCATATCAATTCTAAGGAGTGTCTTTCGTATTTATCGTAGTAGAAAATATCGAAAGGTCTGTTAGCTCGGGAGAGGCACACATATGTGCCCGCCATAATTACGTAAGCCTGAATACGTAAGCCGGAATTACGCATGCATATCTTCGATGTATTAATTTTTACTCACGGGGTGATATGTGATGTAGATGTTTGAAGATCGCCACTACACGATTAAATCTAAATTACTTAATGTGACCACCATTAACCTCTTAGTCCCCAAGTCGGTCGAATCCTACCGCGGCGCTATTCCGTCAAAATTCATGCGGATTCGACCGCGCACACCCGGCTTGTTTAAAATCCTATCCTTCCGTAGTGTATTTAGAGTCGTAGTGTATTGAAAAAAAACTGTTCATGTGATACCTCCCTACCATCATGTTATGTGATGACCGGCGATCAGTTGAAATCACAGATAGAATATTTTTTTACTTTGCTTAAGACTATTCAATGATTCTGATTGTAGACTTGTTTTATGAACAAAATACTTTTTACTGAGTTGGTTTAAGAACTACTTATAGACTTTTTCTTTTCGTTTTAACGAACCTTATTAACAAGATTTCGCTAAAGTTTTTTGTGAAGAAACCTAGAAGCCTTAACTTTTTCATTATTTTTAAAACACAATATTAACCTTCTTAAATTCTGATTTTCAAACTGCACAATTTTTATAAACTGTATTTCCGTAACTACTCTTAAGTTATAGTGGAATTAATACAGTGAGACGATGATACATCAACGTCAGCAAACAGTCCGCAACGTTGAAGTAAAAAGAAAAATAATTTCTACCTTCATCTTAACAGAAACAGTTAACAGTTAAAACGTACATAGAGTCGCAGACCATCGTCATTGCTATTTGCGAATGAATAATAATTAAAATCTAATATTCCCGTAAATACGTACATTTGCTTAAAGCTAATGCTTAAAACTTTTGAATAAATCCAATAACATTCTTAAAAATACAGTTTAAATTGCCTTTTCTTAATTTAATAAACTACCTTTATAAACGAAAAACTCTGTTATTTTTGTAATATATTACTTATTTTTATACAGTTTAGTACTGTGTACAATTTTGTGATGTGAAAACGGACAACTATATTATTATTCGAATAAATATGCTGTAAACCAGGTTTCTAAACCTAAGGAATGTTATTCCATTATTGTTATATTATGCGTCTTTTCTTATTTAAGATAGCGAAGTATCATATAAGGAATATTTCAACGTTATACGCATTGTCAAAGCTCGTCCCAAGAATATTTGATAGGATTGAGGTATGGACTGCGTGCTGGTATCGCCCTTTCTCATTTTAGGAAGGCAAACACTATCCTAACCGTATGGCAACTGACATTTTCATGTATAAAACACGATTTTTACCCAAGCTTACCATGATGGACACATCATTCTCATTCGTAGTAAGTACCTACTGAGTACTGAGACTTTAACGACGTAGCTACTGAGACTCTTAAAAAATATTGACAAATCATCGTGTACTGCTTCTACCCATCTCATGGCCTTCGATAGATAGCAGTATATAAAATGTTAAAATATTAAATTATTTTTAATAAAATATACCACTACATTATACAATATGCTATCACCAGTGATTTTGTTTTCGACCGATACGCCTCAGAGAACTTTAAAATAAGAGCCTATTACTTTTTAAAGACCGTGCTAGTGCGTGCGTGCGCTTGCGTGCGCTTACATGCGCATGCATGTGCGTGTGTGCGCTTGCGTGTGCATGCAATTGTGTGCGTATCTATGCCCGTGCGTGTGGGTGCGTGTGCGTGCACGCGCGTGCTTGTGCGAGCAATTGTGTGTGCATGTGCGTGTGCGCGCGCGCGCGCGTGTTTGTGTGTGTGCGTGTAGGTCATATATGAATAGTTTATTTATTAGTAAAATTTAATAAAATTATATAGTTAATTATCATTTGTTGTGTGTTCTTTTATTCTAAGTAAATAAATAAATACCTCTAGCTAATCATGATATTTATTTCGAGGTAAAAAGTTTCAGATTAAAACACCAAAAAATATATAAAATTGATAATAGTTTTGTATTATGTTACAGCCTGAAAAAGTCCACTGCTATACATAGTTCTCCCCAAAGATTTCCTTTTGCGGAGGATTTTGCCATAGTTACCAAGCTTGGCAAGCGAGTTATTTTTAGAAAGATGCTGCTACCTATCAATGTTTATAGAATAAAGGTAACCAACCACATAGTCCACCTGATGATAAGTGACTATTGTGGCCCATAGACATCTACATTTGTACTCGATTAAGAACCAAAATGCGGATGCGTTGTCACCCCGATGGCTAAGAGGAATGCGTCGCTTCCAGTGAAAAGAGGCATTTTATGTTGTTCCTTAAATTGACAACACATCTGCATTTAATTCTTATTTGAAAACACCATCTACTTACCATCGGGTTTATTAACTTATTTATCAATATTTCTTCTTTAAGAATCATGCCATTAAAGTCGTCGAGAAAAATTTCCAAAATAATCGTTGCATGTTACGGTCAGAACCATCATTTTAAAACGAATATTATTGGCTGATTAGTTTTACATCTTTCTTATATTTTATCATACCGTATCTGTTTGCTTTATTTGCTTTAATCACGGTGCTTGGCTAGCAGATCAGCGATCCGAGTACCAGACTTTTCGTGCCTTTGACACTGCTTCCCTTCGCCTACCCTGCAATATCATGATTGTGATTGGATTTGAAAAGGTGTTTGCGCTTGGTATAACAAATAAAATAGCACTACATTTATTTAGAGCCGTGGTAGCTAACGCTCGCTGTAAATATAACAGAACGCGAGTAACCCGGGTTCGATCCCCGCCGGCACCAATGAAATTGTTAATTGCAATTTTAAGTGCTGATTTACCACGTGCTCGGCGTGAAGGAAAACATCGTGAGGAAACCTGCATGTCTGAGGAATAAGAAAAAAAAATATTTCGAAGACATGTGAAGTTCGTCAACACGCATTTGGGCAGCGCGGCGGACACTTCCTTGCCCTAAACCCTCTCAGAAATGAAGGGAGGCCTGAGCCCAGCAGTGGGACGTATAAAGGCTGTAACTTTACTTTACTTTTTAAATTTATTTAAAAACATAATGTCACATAAAGTATTAATTGCAGGAAAGACTAAGCTGTAATTCTTTCTAAGAGCATAAGTAACACGCTAAATACGCAGCAAGCGCAACAACTACCAGGCGGTCCCATAATGAACTGGCCTGATATAGTTCAACGCGACATGTCGCTACATGTTGTGTTGCATTAAATAGTACGTTTATCGTGCACTTAATATAAGAAACATGCATCGACATGAAATGCTTAGTCTTAGTTTAACAGGCATTTGAATAACGAGAGTCGCGTACTTTTTCAAAATGTCGAAAACTGAGTATCGAAGTGTCATAAAGTTTCTGTTTAAAGAAGGTTTATCCCCTGCCCAAATAAAAGAACGATTGGATGGTGTGTATAAGGAGTCTGCCCCCTCCTATAGCACAGTGAAAAATTGGGTGAAAGAGTTTCGCCTCGGGAGAGAAACCGTCGAAGACTTTGGCCACGACGGTCGACCTGTGGAAGTGCTCACTCCCGAAACGATTGCTCTTATCGAAGAGGAGGTTCTGAGTGACCGCCGTTTGAAGATTAAAGAAATTGCAGCATGGCTTGGGCTCTCTAAGAGTACCGTTCATCGCGCGATCCATGAACATCTTCACATGTAAAATGTGAGTGCAAGATGGGTACCGAAACTTCTTTCAGCAGTACAGAGACAGGAAAGAGTGCGCTGCGCTTCGGAGTTTTTGGATCTTTGTTGCGAAAATCCAAAGACTGTGATCTTGTATTATGATCCACAAAGCAAGCACGAGTCAATGGAATGGCGTTATAAGGGTGGAAAGCCCCCTAGAAAGGCAAAGGTGCAACAATCGACTAAAAAACTGATGTGCACAATATTTTGGGATTTTCAAGGCATTTTGATGGTGGATTTTAAAGAACGTAATACAGTCGTGAACGGCGAATATTATGCTTCTTTTAATATATAAATTACGAGACAAGATTAAAGAAAAACGAAGAGGCAAGCTGTCTAAAGGCGTCCTGTTGCTCCATGACAACGCCCCTGTTCATACCGCTGGTGTTTCGAAGGATGCAGTTCGTCAATTCGGGTTCACAGAAGTTCAACATCCACCTTACAGTCCAGACATGGCCCCGTCCGACTATTATTTATTTCCAAATTTAAAGCGGGGCTTAAGAGGAAGAAAATTTTCAAGCGATGAAGAGTTGCAGGCGGCCGTCTTCAGTCATTTTGAGGATAAAAAATGTGATTATTTTTATAAAGGTTTAGTGATGTTGATTCACAGATGTCAGAAGTGTGTTAGTATTCATGGTGATTATATTGAAAAATAAAATTGGTTTCGTTTCATTTCCTTCATTGGTTCATAGTTAGGCCAATTCATTATGGGACCGCCTACGTACGTAGTATGTCTCATATACTTGCAAACGTTAAATAATTTTGAATCCGTATTGCATATGCAATGAAAATATATCTAATTGTACAAAGTTTTAGCCATCACTTGAAAATTATGTTATGTCATAGAATTTATAATTAAGAAATTGAAAATAAAAAATATACGTCCTTATTTGTAATCGTAAGTGGTTTAATGTCTCAATTCGATAGAATAATAAATGCGATTTTATTGAACGTTTTCTTTATTATTTTTATTAATAAATGATTGAATTCGTAACGCAGATTTTATACTAACATTACCTAACCTACCTAACTAAAACTGACTTTGAATTTGACTAGTAAAAATACCAAAGACGATCAGAATTATTATTGCAAAAATTACATGCGTTTTTTTTTACAAAAGGAACAAAAATTTAAATTTTATTTTTGATATAGTGTTTATTAATACAAAAATGCCTATAAGGTATACTTCGCTTATTTATAAGTTTTGTTATGGTTTTGTTTCATTTTTACAACAGTTGCCACGCTTGGCCACCGCAGTTTTGTATTATCTTGTTATTAAGAAGATGCTTGGTTTGTTTATCTTTCTCGCCTCTTGCGATAATTACAGGCTAATTCATTAATTTTTAGATTTTAAATGATTACTTTATAATGTTTTAATGTTTATAATGTTTTGCTAAAAAGTACTAGCTACCCTCAATTTTGGAATGGTTTCTAGCTAAACTTTTTTCTAATATCCAAAAAATATATTTGTACATCTATAATTAATATAATAAAATGGAAGAGTTAGTTCCTTTGTTTAAACACGCTAAATATTCTGCAAAAACATTGATCTTTACTTCATCTAAAATAATTTAGATACTATATGCCTATTTCTTATACATAAATCACAATAAGGTATTTTGTAACAAAAAAATTGATAATTAAAAAGTGGTTCATCAGTGTTATGGACGGAGAGCCAGAGCCTAAAAAACCGTTTGAATTTACTAAGGCTAGTTTTTTTATAGTTCATTACTATGGTTATGTACACAAACATACTACGGTTAGTTAAGCGAAACTGAATAGTTGACTCAGGTACGCTATCGAAAGTGTCGTTCCTGTCGAGATAATAAATCAAATTTACTAAGGTGGAAAATTGTTATGCAACTTAAATATTGCATAAAAATAAAACATGTTGTGATGGTCAGTGAGCTGAATATGGAGACGGAGCTGGTCAGTCGGCCGCCATGTACTCGTATGTGCAAAAAATAAATAATGTGCGATTCATTTACTACACTTCAAAATTGCTGTAGAAGCATTAAATATTATTTAAAACATAAAAAATAGTCAGTCATCAATTTAACTTGACAAAGCCCGTCGGTCACCAAAGAAAAAAAGAGATAAATATATAGCACGCGCGTGCTCGGCGTCGCAATTATCGGCTTGCTTCTTTCCTCAATATAATCTTTATTTACTTACATTAACAGACTGGATTAAATAAGCCAATTCATGTATTATAATTTAAAAATATTAGAATTTTAATATTATACAAAATACACACTATCGAATTCTTCTTCCAAGTCATCTAATTCATTGATATCTTTCTGATCGGAAATGGCAATGTCGGTTGTTTCCGATTTAATTTCTGGTAAAGAATCTGATAAATCGTTGAAAGGAGGCATTGATACCAAATTAAAGTTCCATGAATCGTGTAGCGCCGGCGTAAGAATATCTATTGCTCCAGATCGTCCCGTGGGTATCGTAAAAGGCCACGGAGGGAAATAAACCAGGAGAGATAGGCAGCAGTTAAACAAGAAAACTGCGGATGGCAATCCACTTAGCAAGCTTGGCAACTACGCCAAATATCCCCTTATACGACAATCTATGGAGAGTTGTATGTCCAGCAGTGGACTTTTGATGGGATGTGACGATTACATTCTATTGGACGCGTGCATCTTGTCGCGTACGAAAATTCACCCTTAATGCGCTTTAAGACGTATTATCTTAAAAATAATAAACACTTACTTCCACAGGATAGGTTTGCAGGAAGGCCTGCTGTAGTTAAATATAATACATAGTAATATACAAACAAGGTGCCCCAGCACGAAGTGAACGCTGAGCGTCTTTTGATTATTTGCACAAAATTATCAACAAATACCGTCAAAATACAGGTCTTATCTGTTTGGTTTTTTTATTATGTCTTTTATTCTTTTCATAGAGAAAGCTGACGCTGCACAATTTTCAAGATATGTGTTTTGTTTTTATTCTGATAGAATAATTTTTATGTAAGTAAGCAATAAAAACAAGTGTAAAGGAGACGGGCGAAAGTTCATAGAAAGCTGGGCCTGATTTTACAGTAACGATTACTGCATTATTTTATTTATATACCAATACCATTTTAAACAAACTAAAATGTTTTTGGTTTTTATAAAAACAACGTTACTGCTTATGTCATGCTTACAATGTTATTCTTACACCAAGCTCTCACATTATCACATTACACTTTAAAAAAATAATTATTAGACTTTATTGCAACCTAGACTTTACCATAATTTTATGTATTGTAGTACATTCACACGTAGAAGATTCAGACGCCGCCGTCCAACTAAATTCTAGAGGTTTGAAATAATTATAAAAAAGCAGAGGAGTATAAATTAAAAACATTTTCTCTTTTAATGATTTATTAATCGTCCACTTCATCATTAATAAATAAAATATCGTCTAAAAATGGTGCATGAGGTATTAAATTCTTTTGATGCCTTGCCCAGCTTAGGTACCATATTATGGATATAACATGACAACAGCAACCTACAGTTTTTTCCTACTAAGCAATTAAAATGATACTGTTTGATGGCCTGTCTACCATTTAAGAGAACCGTCAACTAAAATATATGTAAAATATGTTTTTGAGCTTAAGTATGTCTCAATTTTATTTGACCTCTTAATAGCCAGCTAGAATGGTTGGATATTGACAGTTCTTTTAGTAGGTTGCTGTCCGTTTCTCGACACACTTTTATTTCATATCTACCATTATGTCGTATGTGTTCTTCATAATGGAATCTAGCCTACTTAATTTGATAAATACCTAAAGATATTTTTATTAAATCACTATGTGTGAGCTGGGGAAAATCATTTAAGTTATCATTTTGCACATGTATTCTTGTAAAATCAGAAAAGAAACCGTCAGAATCCTTTATACGTAGCCGGAGTCGTTAAAGATCAGAATATTATTACAGCACACAAAAACAACAGAAAATTATCACCACCACCGCAAGCTCAGAGCCAAACAAACGTAACAAATGATTTGATTGACGTTTGAGTTTTTGAACTAACGTTGACATTTCCGCTTTGTGGCCTGTATAAAACATTGATAATCGATTATAAAATCGATTTATTAATCTATTCAGTCAATTTAGAGCTGCTGCTGCAGCTGAGCGTGGCGGCGGCAAGCATAAGCGCGGCGACGGGTGCGGCGCCTGGTGCGTGGGCGCATCTCGCGTGCTTACGTCCCGCTGACGTACGGCGCGCACTTGCGTGTTTACCGCCGAAGACTTCGGCGGGGCCCGATGGTATTCCGGCGTTTATTTTTAGGGACTGTCGTGCAGTATTAGTAAAGCCGTTGCTACACATATTCAATGTTTATATTAAGGCTGCAAAGTTTCCTGATCTTTGGAAACTCACTCGGGTAGTACCCGTGCCGAAAGGTAGCAGAGGTTCAGCCCCCAGTGATTATAGACCCGTGGCGGTATTATGCACTCCAGCTAAAGTTTTGAGTCAACCATTCACAGTAGTTTGTACCCACAAATAAGTGCTCTGTTGTCCGACGCACAGCACGGCTTCCGTCCCGGGCGAGGGGCAACGGGGAACTTGCTCGAGCTAATGACACACATAGTACCAACGGTGGATGCTGGCCAACAAGTGGATGTTGTTTATTTTGATTTTAAAAAGGCATTTGACACAGTAGACAATGACTTCCTACTAGCGAAGTTGGCTAGCGTCGGGTGCACACCGCACATGCTATCATTTTTCGCCTGTTATTTACGAGACCGATGTCAGTATGTTGACTGCAGCGGACGGCTTTCCGAACCCTACTTTACAAGATCAGGTGTCGTCAGTCAGGGCAGTAATTTAGGGCCTTTTCTCTTTATTCTGACAATCAACGATTTGCCTGAAGTAGTCAATAAGTCTACACCTTTGTTATTTGCTGATGACCTAAAATTAGTTTTAAAAATAAAGCAGCGGGCGGATCATGACATGCTACAGCAGGATATAACGAAAGTCGTAGAGTGGAGTTTGGAAAATAAATTATATTGGGAAGGGTGATCGCTACCCAGCTATTTCTAATTTGTTTTGTGTTGTTGATTGTAAACATGATTGTAAGCTATTATTAAAAAAAAATAGTCCCGCTGGGTTTCTAGCTGGTTCTTCCCAGGACAGAGGTTTCTTTTGCGAACCAGTGGTAAATTAAAAAATTGACTTTCAATAAGTATTTTTATAATCTACATTAAATAAAAAAGTTTCTATTTCTATTTCTATTTCTATTTCTTGCCCTTGTTGCTGTGTATCTTGTACACAGCCTCGACAGGGAATCTCTAGGACTTAAGGTCCTCCAGGATATCCTCGTTAAAGATTTCGAAGGGAACTCCGCGGAAGACAGTCCTTCTCATCAGATTCAGATCTTTATAGCTCGTTGAAGCTATATCGGTTGGTTGCTTGGTCGTACTTGATATCTGTGTCTTAACAGGTTTAGGAGAGTCTGGTGAATTGGCCCTTGTCTTTGATGAATACAGAGGGCGGGACCTATTTCTCGGCGAGGGTGTGCATGTTTCCTTCACCGCCCAGCACGTGGTAAAAATCAGCACTTAAAACCGCAATTGACAATTTTTTCGACAACTTTTTGGGTGCCGGTTGAGATCGCACCCAAGTTGCTCGCGTACTGTGAAATTCACAGTGAGCGCTAACCAACTGAGCTACCACGGCTCTCATTGATAGCTCAAATGGTTAGCGTTCATTAAATGGGCAGTAAAAAAATGTGCCAGAATAGAATCTTGGAAGAAAACTCATTCAGGTCTTTTTGTTCAATATATTTGTAGTGCTTACTATTCATGATTCTCGTTTGGTCGGCTTGGACGACGTGATCAGGAAACTAAACAAACTTATTGCCCTGTAACAGTCCATTTTCCTTCCCTAAGGTAGGATTTGTTTTTGGTCATTGGTGACAGTAATCAATAATTTACTCTTGCGATTGTTGTCACTTGGTATGCTTGTCATACTATTATTCTTTATCTGTATAGTATTTATATCGACAGATTGCCTTCTGGCATCATCAATGAATATCTGTTCTTAAAAAATATTTTGATTTTTATTTTTTTTACTAACGATTTATCTGATAATTTTATTATAATTGTTATTTAGGGTTACAAAAATGAAATCTAATGAATTTGATACATATGATAAGTTCATCCAAACAACTGCAGGTATAATGTTTTTATAGTTTTATAAAACCTGGCGTTTGGTACTACGCTAAAAAAAGGAATTTATTTGTTCGAAAAAAATATTGTTTAAAATAGTTAATAATTTTAAGAATTAAACTCAAGGGTAATAGAAAAACTAATTTATTGGATTCGTGTCGTCCACAATTCACGTTCTGAGATAAATATTATAATAACGTAGCTGGTACTTTTCAATTTAAATTATACAGAATTATTGTGAATAATTTAAATAAAACTATTTTGGCGAATAATTTATCTCGTGACCAGAGCCCACCGCTCTCCAACAGGATTGACCATAGAGTAGAGTAATATATACAGAAATTATTTGTTTGTATCAAAAAACGAAAACCATCTTGGCATTATTGCCTATCTAATGAATTCGGCTTGCGCCACATCGGTTCGATAGTTTAAAAGTCTAACGGACATAAATAGAAATATTTTTGTGTTTTATCTTTTTATGTCAACTATCCTAGAAAAAAGAAATCATTTTAATTATAAGGTTTAATTTTCAAGTGAAGGACTTAAAGTAAAACTTAAATTGCAAATAATAAGTACAACAAAGATGGAGTTAGGGTTTCTTACGAAATAAGGAATTAATTTAAAAAATTCGGTGTCGACATATTTGTTCCAAATGTATTAATTGTATGTATATGTATATAAAATATTTTAAGCAAAAACAAACCCTTGTATTAGTTGGAAGCGTCTATTAAATAAGCCAATTATATGGCAGACCGTTGTGGCAGCTCATTTCTTATGCATTCAGCGCACCTTAATGCCTTCGCCATCAGTTTAAAATATTAAGCAAACTTTGAAGCGGTGAGGCGTCCCAGAGATTCTGAAAACGGTATACCAGAATCCGAAAATCTGTACGCAAAATAATTTCACCGTCAACACAGCATAATAGCGTTAATTTTTACTTCGCTTTATTTATCCGACTCAAACATTTCAAACCATTTATTTAAAGAAAGCTGACTTGCTGCACTATTTTCAAGATATGTGTTTTGTTTTTATTCTGATAGAAGAATTTTTATGTAAGTAAGCAATAAAAACAAGTGTAAAGGAGACGGGCGAAAGTTCATAGAAAGCTGGGCCTGATGTTACAGTAACGATTACTGCATTATTTTATTTATATACCAATATCATTTTAAACACACTAAAATGTTTTTGGTTTTTATAAAAACAACGTTACTGCTTATGTCATGCTTACAATGTTATTTTTACACCAAGCTCTCACATTATCACATTACACTTTAAAAAAATAATTATTAGACTTTTTTGCAAACTAGACTTTACCATTTTATGTATTGTAATACATTCAAACGAAGAAGATTCAGACGCCGCCGTTCAACTAAATTCTAGAGTTTGAAATAATTATAAAAAAGCAGAGGAGTATGAATTAAAAACACTTTCTCTTTTAATGATTTATTAATCGTCCACTTCATCATAAACAAATAAAATATCGTCTAAAAATGGTGCATGAGGTATTAAATTCTTTTGATGCCTTGCCCAGCTTAGGTACCATATTATGGATATAACATGACAACAGCAACCTAGAGTTTTTTTCCTACTAAGCAATTAAAATGATACTGTTTGATGGCCTGTCTACCATTTAAGAGAACCGTCAACTAAAATATATGTAAAATATGTTTTTGAGCTTAAGTATGTCTCAATTTTACTTGACCTCTTAATAGCTAGCTAGAATGGTTGGATATTGACAGTTCTTTTAGTAGGTTGCTGTCCGTTTCTCGACACACTTTTATTTCATATCTACCATTATGTCGTATGTGTTCTTCATAATGGGATCTAGCCTACTTAATTTGATAAATACCTAAAGATATTTTTATTAAATCACTATGTGTGAGCTGGGGAAAATCATTTAAGTTATCATTTTGCACATGTATTCTTGTAAAATCAGAAAAGAAACCGTCAGAATCCTTTATACGTAGCCAGAGTCGTTAAAGATCAGAATATTATTACAGCACACAAAAACAACAGAAAATTATCACTACCACCGCAAGCTCAGAGCCAAACAAATGTAACAAATGATTTGATTGACGTTTGAGTTTTTGAACTAACGTTGAAACTTCCGCTTTGTGGCCTGTATAAAACATTGATAATCGATTATAAAATCTATTCAGTCAATTTATTCTTACGACTTTTTTGCAACGTTGAAGTGTCACGAGGAAACCATTATTTAAATAATAAGTTTCTTATACTTACCTAAAGAAGAAAAGACTGTATTACTTTTTATTGTCTTTTTTTCTATTTTTGTATTAAAATCGATAAACTAACCTATTTCATCCGGCAGCATTGTTTAAAAATGAAAATAACGGAAGTCAGTATTATTTTTATTAAATATTTTATTTATTTTGCCATGACAAAACTGTTTAATATTTCAATATTAACTACAAAAAAAACTGTAAAAAGATATTGATAAATATTTCACTTATGTAACGTTAGGCCCAAATTCGCCCGTTTCCTTTAAATCATAAACTTAAAAAAACAGTAATGAATTTACAACGTTTTTGAAATGACCGCCATTGACCATAATACATGCTAAGGCTCTAAATGACATTATTTGAGTCGTTCCTTGCACTTCAGAAAAGTTCGCTCTTATTTCTGTAGCAGTAGCATCAATTCTCTGTTCTCTCTTAAATTTTTTTAATAATTAAAATTCTTGTTTAATTTTGCGTACATTTAATACATCGAATTGATAAACTATGATTACAACTGGTAAAGAAAAAAAACAAAACGAAAAACAAATGTAAAAACAAAAAACATATCTTGAAAATAGTGCAGCAAGTCAGCTTTCTCTATGAAAATAATAAAAATCTAATAAAAAAAACAGATAAGACCTGTACTTTGAAGGTATTTGTTGATAGTTTTGTCTACATAATCGAAAGACTCCCGGTGGTCACTTTGCGCTGAGGTACTTTGTATATTATACATAGTATTATTTATGTATTTTATATAATATAATACACCCTAATTATTTTTTCTTTTTTCTGTTGATGTGCCTTGACCCGTTAAATCGATGACTGACTACTTTTTATGTTTTAAATAATATTTAATGCTTCCACAAAAATTTTGAAGTGTAGTAAATGAATCGCACATTATTTATTTTTTGCACATACGAGTACATGGCGGCCGACTGACTAGCTCCGTCTCCATATTCGGCTCACTGACCATCACAAATTTTATTTATATGCAGTATACGACGTAAGTCGTATAACAATTTTCAGCCGTAGTAAGATCATTTAGTTACTAACCTTAAAACTAGCGTTATTTACTAACAACAAACAGTTTTTAGGCGCTGGGCCTTGAATTATTATTATTGGGCATGGCAATTTAATTGTTATGAACGGGAGACAATTTAATCAAGATAAATTTTGCTCTGTATAGCATGTTATTTTGACGCATAGTTAAAGAGATAATGAAAATTGTTGAACACTCGGCTCGAAAAGCTTTACATAAAAATACTGTCGGTATTAAACTATTAAATATCAATTCATCCATGAGCAATTGCTTAAATTATAAGTAGATGAAACTGCGGTGCACAACTAGCTACATATATAAACATTTACGCCTGTTACCCAGAGAGGTAAGTGGAGACTAAGGGCTTAGACTTGGCAAGACTCTGACTCACCTCTTTAGATTTCATATCCATACTACTCTGTCAAGAATGTACCGGAAATAGATCAACAATATACAAAATGTTGGCTATTCAGCCATGTTTAGTTAATCACCTTTAAAGTATGCTCCTTCAGAAACGATAAACTTTCTCCAACGAATAATTCAATCATCAAAACATTTTTATACGCTTTTTACAAAATTGAGTGCAGCTCTCGCTGCAAATTCTCCGTAATGTCTGCAACCGAATGAAAACGGGTGCCACAAAGTGGTAATTTTAATTTTTGAAAAGAAATGGAGGCAGCTGCATACATATTTGGTGAATAAAGTGGTTGCTCGGTGGTATTTGTTAAGTTTTTGGTCAAAAATTCCTTCGCAATAATGGCCTTGTGCAAAGGCGTATTATCGTGGTGCAAAATCGAATAATTTCCACATATATGGTTTTTTTCATCATATTTGCTCCCTTTAACGGCGCATAACGCTCAAATAATATTCTTTATTTACCGTTTGACTTTCGGAAAAAATGACGAGTGCTCAACACCACAATAGTCAAAGTAAACAATCAACATGAATTCAACTTTTGATCGACTTTGACCTGGTTTTTCGGTTTCGGTTCAGTTGTAAGGCGCCACTCCGAAGCTTGTTGACTAGTTTGCATGTTAAACTCGTAAATCCACGGCTCATTACACTTAACAATGCGTTTCATGAATGTTGGGTCGGAATTTACTCGTTCCAGATTATTCTCAGTGACTTTTCAGTTATGCGATTGAGTACTTAAAGAAAATTTAGGAATGTTGGGACTAGCAGAGCGGCAACGTGTTTTATTCCCAAGTGATTATTTAAAAAGGTACAGATCGAATTGGGAGATACAGATGATTCGGCTGCTGCTTCTCTCAAACTTAAATGAGGATTTTCAGTCACTATTTCCCTCACTTTTTACCTATCAAAGCGAGACTAATCTTCCATCACATCTTGACCGCTTTTGAACGCTTTGTATCACTAAAAGTCGCGTAAGAATCGTGGGATTCCGTCAGGTCCATTTGACTTATAGATGTCCAGGGAGTTCAATGCTTTTGCATACTGAGCATTTGTGATTTGCAATCCATGGGGCGCTCATAAAGGGAGATCGCGCTCATAGTGTTATCGAGAGTCGAGTTGGACGCAAAAAGGGGGTCTAAAGGGTCGAATTTCTTGCGTATGGCTTTGGCAGGATATTTGTCCCAGTCACCACGCTTCGCAAGTGCATTTTATTTATTTTGAGTTTTTGTCAGAAAAATGCTGCTGCAACACCCTGGGGATGATCTGGGACAGCGGATTTCATTGAGCCGCCACTACACGGAAAAACTATATGAGCATATTCCATATAATTTCAAGCAACATAATTAATATGTCCTTCAAAAGGTGCTTTGAATATTATTCGGTCCATTTCTAATTTTCTGCTTTTACAAAATAAGTACGACGTAATTTCTTTAATTAAGCCTTAACTTATTAAGCAATTTAAAACCTGAGAAATTTTAAAGGGCTTTGATAAAAGTTGATTAAAGGGTCTCGTAAACATAAAAGTGAGACGTCTGTAACTTAATTATTTTGTTAGCTGGTAGAAATCTTTACTAAGTAAATTTCTAATTCTAAAAAAAAATCTTTATTAAGTAAAGAGTTGCTTTGGATAAAAATCACATTCTTTTTTCTAGTTGATAATACGCAATATATATTGTTTTAGATCCTTATGATGAAAACTTATAAATTATGGAATCAATAATACTTAACGGCTTTTAAATTTCTTTTGAGATGATTATCTAATTATTCACATAATTATTTCTATTAGTTTGGATTTAAAAAGTGCTTTTTCAGAGTTTGTCCGCGACCTAGATTCAAAGTTAATCATCAGAAATATTTATAATATAAGAACAAATCTCGTTTCTTTTAGACGGAAATAAGAAAAGAAATAAATCTTTTATGTTTGGAGAATACATTGAAAACGCAAAATTTGGATTTGACTAGTGAAGTTGAAAACTTGCAAGTCCCCACAGTTTTCAGAGACCGAGCATACTAATCTCAAGAAGCACTTCGATGAAATTATCACCGTATCCCAAGCTACAAATAAGGACGATTCCATATCGTTGCTAGGGGAAAAAAAATTACCATATATAACAATAAGCAAGACAGTGTAATTTAGAGACTTCTAATGTTTCTGAAAAGAAAGATAAGGACCTTTTTACCTTATTGGAGACCATTGGCAAAATAGTTAGTTATACTATAGTGCAAAAAGACATTGTATCTGTTCACCGTATACCCCACGCCCATAAAAAATAGGAGGCCTTGGAATATTACCAAACTTACGTACCGCACCCTTCGCGATAACATCTTGAGTGTATCCCGTGTACATAAAGGTTTAACTTCGAATTAACTGGGAGCACAGCGAAGTTCTTGCACTGTTTATATTAATAAACACCTTACAATAAAAACAAAAAGCTGTTTTGATTTGGCTAAACAAAAGAATTTTAAATACACTTGGGTTAAACACGCCACCATACTTGTTCGAAAATCGGATAACTCAGCACTGCTTGCTATGCGTAGTTCAAATGAACTACACAAAATCTTCAAATAAGGAGCGCCTCAAGATATTAAAGTGTTGATATTATTAATATCATTCTGTTGGTTTAGTTTTTTTCGGTATAGGTAAAGGTTGTTGTTTTTGCTTTTCTCTTATATTTCTGTTTTTTTTTTAAATGTGATAAACATAACTTTAATTACATTTTTTTAAAAACCGTAGGAT
Source organism: Parnassius smintheus behrii (assembly GCA_036936625.1). NCBI lineage: Eukaryota > Metazoa > Arthropoda > Insecta > Lepidoptera > Papilionidae > Parnassius > Parnassius smintheus. Next base: position 21,685,560 of record JAUPFT010000014.1, read on the forward strand.
TGATAATACATTTTAAGCTAAAGGCTAGGTGAATACGAGTAAAGCTAGGTAAACTTTTTCTGTTCGGTATAAAGTGTTGTTTTTTCTTTTGTATATCTGTTTCATTTATGTGGTAAATTTTATTGATTAAAACTACTTTTACGGATTTTATTGCGTTTAATTTTAATTATTTTCAATTCCCGACGTTTCAGGTGCTTTCCATCACCCATAGCCACGGAGGACTGAGGTGACTGACGTCCCGATGTCATTGTTAAACTCGTAGTACATTCAGCTTTTTTAATTATTGTTTATGGTCCGATCTATGCAAAATTGACTGACTGTATCTTGAAGTCTTGCAGTGGTATGCTTGGGTTTAGTTTTATTTTATTGATTATAGGGTCCCAAGCAAGTGGTACCCAGCCTCCATCTCTATTAAAATTAGGATGTTTTTTTGTTTTTAATTTCAATAGCCTTACGTACCATCCTTGATCTTGAGTACGCATCGGTGTTCTTTCGCGAGGATTTGTGGTCTATCATATCTGATGTAATGGTTAGGAGCGTCTAGGATATGATCACAAACTGTAGACTTCCCAGAACGTTGATGCTTCACATCGGCTATATGTTCTTTTACGCGGGTTCTAATTGATCTTTTTGTTTGTCCTTTATAAGAGAGACCACATTCACAATCAAGCTTGTACACTCCTGCATCTTGTAGAGGAATATGATATTTAACGGATGGTAAGAACTCACTAATCTTCTTCAGAGGCTTGTAGAATGTTCTAATAGAAGCTCGCTTCCAGATGTAGCCAATCTTGTCTGTGACACCTCTTACATATGGACACCTTAGCACACGCTCGACTGTGGCCGGCTTCACTCAGTTACTGTGAAGTAGGCGCGAGACCCGAAGCTTGTTGTCGTGCGAAATTTGCTTGACTTGCTGAAGCTCGGCGGCCAGGTGTTTGCTGTCACAGATTCCCAGTGCTCTCTGAAACAAATATTTGCCCACAGTAACTAAATGTGAAGGATGGTGATGAGATTCGCCGTTTAAATATCGGTTTTTATGGGGTCTTTTTTCTATACAAAGTGTAACTATTGTGTTGTTAGGATTTCGGATGGCTAATACATCTAGGAAAGAATTATTTGCCTCTAACTCCATAGTAAATTGAATTTATGGAAATGAATTTTTATGGAATAAAGATGTTCTAAAATTCAGTCACTTTGTCTGATGGTAAAATTATGAAAGTATCATCTACGTACCACTTGTAGATCCTTGGTGTAACAGGTGTAGTAAGCAGGCCTTTCTCCTCAAAATCTTTTATGAATATATCGGCAAAATGGGAGATACAAGTGAGCCTATTGCAACACCATCTAATTGCTTGTAAAATTATTCCTTCCACAATAGATATCCAGATGTAAGGCAATGTTTTAGTAGTACTGCATATTCCGCTGGCATGTTATTTTCCTCTAGTTTCTGATCTGATCTGATGCAGTCTACAACCATGGTTTCATTGTCAGTAAGACGTAGGTCCTTTATCTCACTGACAAAATGGTATGAATCCTCAGTGTGTGCTCTTGTGTGTCCTCTAAGTGGTGATAATATTATCATGATATTTTAGCTAAGTTTTGAGCCAATTTGTAAGTTGTCGAATCAGTCTGACTCACTATTAGACGTAATGGAGCGTTCGGTTTGTATATTTTTGGTAAACCATTCAACTTCGGTGGTTTGGCACATGAAGGTATTTTCGAATTAATACCTTCATATCCCAAATTGCCCCGTGTGCCAAAGTATGTGTTCGGATTATTTCTTAATTAAATCGCTAGCTGTTTAAGCGTGTTAGTTGTAGGGTCTATTTTGACCTTTCGGTATGTAGTTTCACTCGACAAAAGTTGTTGTATTTTAAAATTGTAATCTGACGTATCCATTATAACCGAAGCATTACCTTTATCTGCGGGGAGAAGCGTAAGCTCTGGTCTGTTGCGTAAATTTTTCAACGCGTTAAATTCATTTTTGAGAAGATTTAATTTCGGCGCTGAACTTCGACGTAACATAGGCGAAATGTTTTGACGTCTGGCTACTAAATCTTTATTGCCAATATTATTTTTATACAGACAATCCTCAACACTACAGAAAATGTCCTCATACGCTATTTTTGCGGTGTTATTGCGAAATTTATACCTTTTAGTAAAACTTTTATTGTGGCGTCGTCCAGAAATTGTTTTGATAAGTTAAAGACAGCGCGTTCTTTATGATTCGTGTGTATGTAGTCAAAGATTTCGTATATTGGACGTTTGATTTAGATGTTAGTTTTTAGTATTTATCAAAATGTTTATTTTTGCATTCATTGTATTCAGACCATGGATTACTGTGTAATTCAGACGTTTATCTAAAATTTCCACGCAATACTTATAGTCAAATGTCAAAAAAATGTCGATAAAACTGTCTTTAATTCACTGGACGAATTGTCTATGGTTTTATTTATGAAATATAGATCGGTACGTTTTTGCTTCCTCGAATGTCTTTTTAATGGATATCTTGATAAACGTAGGAATGAGATTATGATGTCTGCATCTCTTCAAGAAATTTAAAGTTGAATAAAACTAAATTTACGGATTTTATCGTGTTTATTTAACAGATTTTACTTATTTTTAATCTGTAAATTTAGTTTTATTCAATGTGTAGTGTTCGCGTAAATTTAAGCAATCAATGAGCACGTCAAGCTTTATAGATGCCAATTTGGCCTTTTCCAAGTGACCACGAAACTGCACGTCACTCGATATGTCGACTCCGAGGATTCCGATACTGGCTGAGGCAACAAGGCGAGTGCCTTGAAACTGAGGTGATAGGACGAAGGGGTTTTTTTAGCGGTAAATGTGCTAACGTATGTAACTTGTGTCTTTTGGGGATTAAACTGGACCAGATTTAGTCGCCCTCAGTCCAAGATTTTGTTCAACAAAATCTCGACTTCAGACACAAGTTTGTCCCGGTACTCGGCGACGTTTTCCCGAGAAATATTGGCACGGTCGGTGTATAAAGCATCACCAGTGCTGTCATCTGCATAGCAATGAATGCTACCGATTTGCAAATTGTCATTGATATGCAGAAGAAACAGCGTTGGTGATAGCACACAGCCTTGTGGAAAACCAGCGTTAATGGGCTTGTAATCAGAACATGCACGACCTTGATGCTCCGATTATTAAGATAACTGGTAATCCAATTGCACAATTTCTCGGGAAGCCCATAGGAAGGAAGCTTCCCAAAGCGCAAATTGGCCGGGTGGTCAGACGGCGGCATTACGGGGACGAGGGCACTCTTTCGAGCTGTGTGGATCAAGGCACTTAACGCATCTGGGGGGAGGAGGAGCCGCCGTATGCCCATAAAGTTAGAAGTAGTGGCACTGCGCTGGATGACCGCGCCTATGGGGGAGGCTCAACCTTTAATCTCGACAGGCTGCATACGGTGCGTACCTGCCGAAATATGTCTTTTGCCTCCGGTACGTTTGTGAGGATGATAAGAGCAAACGGGAACCTATTGCCCTTGTTGCTGTGTATCTTATGCACAGCCTCGACAGGGAATCTCTAGGACTTAAGGTCCTCCATGATATCCTCGTTAAAGATTTCGAAAGAAACTCCGCGGAAGACAGTCCTTCTCATCAGATTCAGATTTTTATAGCTCGTTGAAGCTATATAGGTTGGTTGCTTCGTCGTACTTTATATCTGTGTCTTAACAGGTTTAGGAGAGTCTGGTAAATTGGCCCTTGTCTCTGATAAATACAGAGGGCGGGACCTATTTCTTGGCGAGGGTGTGCATGTTTCCTTCACCGCCCAGCACGTGGTAAAAATCAGCACTTAAAAGCGCAATTGACAATTTTTTCGACAACTTTTTGGGTGCCGGTTGAGATCGCACCCAAGTTGCTCGCGTACTGTGAAATTCACAGTGAACGCTAACCAACTGAGCTACCACGGCTCTCATTGATAGCTCAAATGGTTAGCGTTCATTAAATGGGCAGTAAAAAATGTGCCAGAATAGAATCTTGGAAGAAAACTCATTCAGGTCTTTTTGTTCAATATATTTGTAGTGCTTACTATTCATGATTCTCGTTTGGTCGGCTTGGACGACGTGATCAGGAAACTAAACAAACTTATTGCCCTGTAACAGTCCATTTTCCTTCCCTAAGGTAGGATTTGTTTTTGGTCATTGGTGACAGTAGTCAATAATTTACTATTGCGATTGTTGTCACTTGGTATGCTTGTCATACTATTGTTCTTTTTTTTTGCCTTCTGGCATCATCAATGAATATCTGTTCTTAAAAAATATTTTGATTTTTATTTTTTTTACTAACGATTTATCTGATAATTTTATTATAATTGTTATTTAGGGTTACAAAAATGAAATCTAATGAATTTGATACATATGATAAGTTCATCCAAACAACTGCAGGTATAATGTTTTTATAGTTTTATAAAACCTGGCGTTTGGTACTACGCTAAAAAAAGGAATTTATTTGTTCGAAAAAAATATTGTTTAAAATAGTTAATAATTTTAAGAATTAAACTCAAGGGTAATAGAAAAACTAATTTATTGGATTCGTGTCGTCCACAATTCACGTTCTGAGATAAATATTATAATAACGTAGCTGGTACTTTTCAATTTAAATTATAATACAGAATTATTGTGAATAATTTAAATAAAACTATTTTGGCGAATAATTTATCTCGTGACCAGAGCCCACCGCTCTCCAACAGGAATGACCATAGAGTAGAGTAATATATACAGAAATTATTTGTTTGTATCAAAAAACGAAAACCATCTTGGCATTATTGCCTATCTAATGAATTCGGCTTGCGCCACATCGGTTCAATAGTTTAAAAGTCTAACGGACATAAATAGAAATATTTTTGTGTTTTATATTATTAGATAGATTGTCAACTATCCTAGAAAAAAGAAATCATTTTAATCATAAGGTTTAATTTTCAAGTGAAGGACTTAAAGTAAAACTTAAATTGCAAATAATAAGTACAACAAAGATGGAGTTAGGGTTTCTTACGAAATAAGGAATTAATTTAAAAAATTCGGTGTCGACATATTTGTTCCAAATGTATTAATTGTATGTATATGTATATAAAATATTTCAAGCAAAAACAAACCCTTGTATTAGTTGGAAGCGTCTATTAAATAAGCCAATTATATGGCAGCCCGTTGTGGCAGCTCATTTTTTTTGCAGCAAGCAGCAACTTTGAAGCGGTGAGGCGTCCCAGAGATTCTGAAAACGGTATACCAGAATCCGAAAATCTGTACGCAAAATAATTTCGACGTCAACACAGCATAATAGCTTTAATTTTTACTTCGCTTTATTTATCCGACTCAAACATTTTAAACCATTTATTTAAAGTTGAGATTAGGTACAGACTTTACAATCTGCTAGAAAATGATGTTACATCTTATACAAGTATTTTTAGTTAGATAAAAAAGGAAAAAATTAAACAGCAGAAAGAGAGAAACATGAAAAGCAAAAGATGGCTACATAAAATATTTACTCTTTTAAGATATTGTTTGTATAAATAATATAATTTTATCCGCGACTTCATCCACGTAAAAGTTAAACAAAAAGAACCTGCAGATCTGCAAATAGTGCCCTTGGGCAAGTAATTCAACTTCTTCAGGCTTCAACCATGCCGACGCTCTGTTGCGACGTAAAAGAAGGACAAATTTTTGCAACATATTCTATTTTCCCACGGGAATGAGGCTGTAGAGTGACAGAGGCAACTTTTTGCCGGTCTTTTATTTAGACCGCAGGATAGAAAATTTTGTGTAGATTTTATAATACCAAACTTCTTCATAGAAAAGTAGCCTTTAAATATAACTTTTAATGTTTTTACGTGCTGTGGGGGGTGCGATCACATGCGACCGCTCGGGATTTGCCGAGCGCATGCGAATGCATAGGATTTTTATGGCGCTTGAAGGGTTAAGTAACAAACAAAAATCTTTTCTAACAAGCATGCTGGAGAGAATTAGCAAGTATATCTTAATCAATCTATATTTTCATTACAGATGCTGGTAGCTTCAACTCAAATGCAAGCAGAAGCTGCCAAAATGCGGACGGAGGCAGCCAAAGTGCAAACTGTCTCTTTTATCTGGGCATTAAATTGGAAATGCTTTAATTTTATTTTTAAATAATAATCATAAATAAATTGAGATGTTTAATGTTTCGTTTCAATTCAGACATTATTAAGTATTATGAGCGCATACACACACAGCACACATGAGACATGTATCTGACAATAAAGTATTTATGAGCCATCTTCGTATGCGCTTTGCAACAGCTCGCCAGTGCCAGACAATCGTCCTGTATAAAAATCATAAAATTTTAAGATTATTCTAATACTGCCCAGACAACATAGTCTAATGTTATATGTCCTAAACAAAGTTATTATCTGTATCTTCTAGGCCATCATCATGAAAGCTATCCATAATTACATCTGTAGATGTAGTGACATTTGGTTGCATCAATCTGAATTTAATATGCACGTTGAACACTGCACACGCACTAATTATTAGGCCAGCAGTGTATAGCTCTTACATAAACTGGTTTTGATGAGATAGATACCTAAAAAGACATTTCCGCACCAAAGTATCCTTCTTTGGTGTTCTGTGATGTGGAGAGGATATCCACCATCATCTTAAAGATTAAACATATAAATTGCATTCGCAGTCTTATACTCTCTCCTTTAACTTACAAAGGAACCATGTACAGTGATCCCCATTATCTAAATACCACCATAATAAGTCTGTGTCGCATACCTAAAATAATTTATACATACTTTAGGTGTACCTATTTGCGCTAAAAAGGTAAATTATATTAATAAATTCCATAGTGGGACTAGGTTATGTTTTATAAAATAAGGGTGACAAACGAGCTTAAAGTCCACCCGATGGTAAGTGAATACTGTGGTCAACAGACATCCACTGCATTAAAATTATTATCCAAGCCCTTAAGACTAATGAGTACAACTTATATTTTACAATAACACTTTTCTTACTGACTCTTTTTCTTACTGAATATTTGATATTTTGTTAATGTTTTCAAGTAAGTAAATAGGTAAACAATGATAACTAAAGTTAAACTTAAAGCTTGTACATTTAGTGAATGACCCTCATGTTGGCCACCCACATAATTATGCCTCTTAATGCAACTTGGAAGCTGGAAGTTTTATATGTGTGCAGTCCATCTGGTTAGCTGTGGGCCATATCTAAATTTTTCTTTAGCTGCTCACCACTCTTCATGGGTCATAGGGAATTCTATATGTTTTCTCAATAATTTATCATTAACAGTATATGTATTACTCGCCTAACCGATTTTTGAATCATGCTGCAACCCCACTGCACTGAAATGAAAGTAAGAGTTAATACAAACCTAAAAAGTGTTCTCCACAGAAAGTCCGTACGGCCGTTGTTTTTGAAGAGATGGCCAAAGTTCACCTAGGAGCTCGATAAACATATCTTTTGTAATTCTGTATAGCTGCGGAATGGACTTTGCACTAAATTAAAGAGATTTTTACTTTCGTGCCGGTTTCGTGTGATTTGCCGCCGCATAACCATAACACATATGTTCGAGCACTGACAAATCCTATGTTAAATACGCTTTTCCCTACATAATATTTTAATAATTATATATTTTAATAGATTTTATATCAATAGAACTCGATAAAACTCCAAACGAATTTTTTAACAGCTTACGGTAGTAACGAACACTTAACGGGCTGTCAAAAATAGTCGCTAACATAACGAGTAATCGTTCGCAATATGCGATAATGTTCGTTACGGTACCGATATAAATCGATAGCTTTGACAGCAGAAACTACCAAAAATCGTTATATTCGGATAGTTACGACTTAACGACCGATATCGGTTCCAAAGTGGTTGTTATCTATATCGAGACTGTAGGCACTGGATGGTTTAAAACCTCAATTGGGTCCGGTGGGTAGTGCTGTCGGCAAGATCCAGAAAACACCCGTGCGATGCGGGGCGGATCGCTAGTACCATATACAGTAATTAGTGTGGTCTGTAGAAAACGGGCATTCTTAATTCTCGGGGTTGACGTCAGATCTGTATTCTGATTCTTAATCGTAGATATATGAAGACTTCTATCAGTCACAGCATCTACTTACTATCTTTTGTCACCCTTATAGTATAAAAAAGCGTTAACCAAACACTTTAAAGAAGAAAATATCTATTTTCTTTTTTATTTAAGAACACTAAATTGTAGTAGTTTGGGAATTCTGACGTAGATGTATAATTGAATCCTTTTATGTACGAAGCGAAACACTTTGTATGCTACCGACGCACGTTTATCACGTATCGATGAAATTTCACCATGCACGGAGCGGTTTCATTGTAATAAGAAGTTGGAGGAATAAAATAATACAACTACAGAATACCAGGTAAAGTTTGTGTCTAATCCTTGCTGGTAAAAGAAAACATGAGTGCAGTTCGCACACTGTAGAAGTGGAACATTATTTATTTTTACTAAACAAAATGTTATCAATTGAATAAAACTAAATTTACGGATTTTATCGCGTTTATTTCACTACTTTTACTTATTTTTTTAATTCCCGACGTTTCAGGTGCTTTACAGCAACCATGGTCACGGGGGGGACTGAGATGTTTGACGTCCCAATGTCATAGTTAGTCCGGCTACCTTCAGTTTTTGAATATTAATTTTTCACAGATCCCTCGTGCTCTCTGAAACAAAGATTTACCCACGGTAGCTAACTGTGAAGGATGATGGTGAGATTCACCATTTAAATATCGGTTGGTATGGGTCTTTTTTCTATACACACTGTGTATAGAAGAAAAAAGATCCATACAAAAAGACCCACACCAACCGAAAAAAAAGACCCATACCAACCGATATTTAAATGGTGAATCTCACCATCATCCTTCACAGTTAGCTACCGTGGGTAAATCTTTGTTTCAGAGAGCACGAGGGATCTGTGACAGAAAGCATCTGGCCGCCGAACTTCAGCACGTCAAGCAAGTATTGCAAGACAACAAGCTTCGGGTCCCGCGCCTACGTCACAGTGACCGAGTGAAGCCGGCCACAGTCGAGCGTGTACCTGCTGTACTACCATATGTCAGAGGAGTCACAGACAAGGTTGGCTACATCTTGAAGCGAGCTTCCATTAAAACATACTACAAGCCGCCGAAGAAGATTAGTCAATTTTTACCATCCGTCAAGTATAATATCCCTCTACAAGATGCAGGAGTGTACAAGTTAGATTGTGAATGTGGTCTCTCTTACATAGGTCAAACAAAACGATCCATAAAAACCCGCGTGAAAGAACATGTAGCAGCCAGACTAATCAGCCCTATACGGGAATAAATAATATATACTCTGCTGCTACCATAACGCGGAAGGCGAAGATAAAAAACATTTCTTTCCTAACTATCCCTGGCTACTGAGATACTGCGGACTGCATATAGATAATTTGACGTTCTTATAAAGAAACAAGAAGCAGCCGCAAATATCATTCAGCGCCACATCGACTTCACACGCCGCTATCGTCACGTATCCGTCGACCAATGGGGAGCCGTTTCTTCAACACCGCAGCTCGCTTCTTCCTGCTGTTCCGGAGCTGTATTCCACACCGCCGCCGCTCGCCGACTACGCGCGCGCACCGATCTGCATGTCTTTTATAGCCCGGTCCAGCGACGTAGCTTCGTGAACAACACACAAGTCTCACGCCGGGAAACGAAACGTACATAATAGTTGTATATTTTGGCTAATTTTCATTGGTCATAATATAAGCAGTATAATTGGCTATGTACAATAAAAATTATTACCATTGGCAAATCAATTCTGAGCTAGCATATAAATATAGGCAAGATTCAAATATAATTCATTCCAGTCATAGTCCATTCTATATTCATACTCCAGTCGGACTTACATAAACAGTCGTTTCATTTCTCCATCTTGAAACCGCTCGGAGTCTGTTAATAGTGGACCGTTCATCTCCACTATTACAGTGGTGACCCCGTACGAACACCGAGAGGGAAGACCCCGTACGAACACCGAGAGGGAAGATCCCGTACGAGCACCAAGAAGGAACACCCGCGACGTACCACTATTACATACGCGTACGAACACCGCGAAGGAAACCCGTGGCGAACACCGAGAAGGAAGACTTCAGTATTTATAAAAAAAAAAGCAGTGTCATCAAGCCGTCATTATGGAGCAAGAGGCGAACACATATACATCAATTTTCAAGGAAATTCGGAAGCTATCATACGAAGTCGCTGCGCTCTAAGCTTCCCAGCATCACACCAGTTACCAGCAACAGTACAACCAGCGCAATCAGCATCAACGAAGATCACCTTTTCGTCAAAACGGCTCTGCAAGTAGAAGTCGAATAAGCTCAAGATCAAGATCCCCTTACTGCTACTGCCATCGACGTTTCGGGTTCGACACAAGAAAATGCACAAAACCGTGTACATTCAAAAATGAAAATGCGAAAGCGCTCGAACTAACTAATACGCTCAATGCGATGGGATCCAGCGTAACAGCAAAGTCCTACCGTCTTTTCGTCACCGATAAAAAAAGCAAGCTTACTTTCCTTATCGACACCGGAGCAAATATCTCAGTGTTACCGCCGAAGCAAGGACAGAAGTTGAAGCCACTGGATTTTCAACTCTATGCAGCAAACAATACGGTGATTCCTACATACAGAGAAAAAACAATGGAACTTGATTTAAACCTACGCCGACCATTCAAATGGAGATTTATCGTCGCTAAAGTCAGCAAACCAATCATCGGTGCTGATTTTCTTCAACATCACCAGTTGATCGTCGACATCAAAAATAGAAGAATCATCGACGGGAAAACCAATCTTGCATCTCAGTCTTTTGTCAAAGCAACCAATCAGCCTACAATAAGAAGCATAGATGTTCAACAACCGTATCACAAGATCCTCGAAGAATACCCTGGTATCACAAGAATAACTTCATTGAAATTAACACCGAAGAACGACGTTGAGCATTTCATCGAAACCAATGAACCACCACTTCATTGCCGTGCACGTCCAATCGCACCACACCTATACGAGCAAGTTCGAAAGGAATTCGAAAACACGATTGAGCAAGGAATATGCCGTCCAAGCAAAAGCCCTTGGTCATCACCACTTCACATTGTACCGAATAAGAACGGAGAATTACGAGTTTGTGGAGATTACAGAAGACTGAATTCTATTACCACTCCTGACCGTTACCCAATACCGCGAGTCAGGGATTTCACTCATCAACTATCAGACAAGACTATATTCTCCACCATCGACCTCAACCGAGCTTACCAACAAATAAGAGTACGCGATGAAGACATTGAGAAGACAGCAATAATTACCCCAATGGGATTATTCGAATTCCCAAGAATGATCCCAGGATTAAAGAACGGAGGTCAAACTTTCCAAAGATTCATTCACGAAGTACTTCATGGACTGGATTTCGTTTTCGCATTTATTGATGATCTCCTTGTTGCAAGCCCTGATAAAGAAACGCACGAAACCCATCTACGCACCGTGCTACAGCGATTAGAAGACAACGGAATTACAATCAACCCTTCGAAATGCATATTTGGACAGCAAGAAGTTCAATTTCTTGGTTTCACCGTCAGCAAGGAAGGAATCAAACCGCCTGCCGAAAAAGTCAGAGCAATCATCGATTATGCGAAACCTAAAACTATCGAAGAGCTAAGGCGTTTTCTTGGCATGATAAATTTTTACAGGGAACACATACCTGAAGCCGCTGAAATCCAAGCACCACTTCACGCCTACCTTCACAACACGAAGAAAAAAGATAAAACGTCATTCGAATGGAACGATGAAGCCACGAAGGCATTTGAAGCTTGTAAAGTTGCGATCCAAAATGCAGCTTTACTCGCTCACCCATCACACGAAGCAACCCTTGCTATCTTCAGCGACGCATCCGATCTCTCAGCAGGAGCCGTTCTCCAACAATACAGCAATGGGAAATGGCAACCACTTGGCTATTTTTCGAAGAAGTTCTCCGATACTCAACGTAACTACAGTACATTCGACCGAGAGCTACTCGCTATTTACATGGCTATCAAGCACTTCAGAAAAACGTTCGAGGGTCTAAACCTGATCGTTTTTACCGACCACAAGCCATTAACATATATACTTTCAAAGAAACCATCACTATCGGAAACACCACGAAGAGCAAGACAACTTATTTTCATAAGTGAATTCACGACCGACATACGTCACATCAGTGGAAAGGACAACATAGTCGCCGACGCACTCAGTCGCGTACCAATCGACAGTGTAACGTGCCCTACATCAATCGACTATCATAAGATCGCCGCAGCACAAGACAGAGATAGTGACAACATAAAGCATCTATCGAAGCAAGGTAACTTGTCCATCAAGCAAGTTACAATGCCAATGACGCATCTACCTATATACTGTGAAGCCTCAACGACAACTATGCGACCATACCTACCAGAAGAATGTCGTCGCAAAGTCTTCAATGCACTGCACAACATCAGTCATCCAGGTGTTAGAACAACAAGAAAACTCATCACTAAAAAATTCTTTTGGCCTTCAATGCAAGTGGATGTTGGCAACTGGGCGAAGCAATGCATTCAATGCTAGAAATGCAAAGTACAAAGGCATACATCAAGTAGTCTAGCTACATTTCCACCCACGGAGAGATTCGAACACCTGCACGTTGACATCGTCGGACCATTACCTACTTCACCGCAAGGATATCGTTACCTTGTAACAATGATCGACAGAACAACAAGATGATACTTCAGCCGAATCTGTCGCGAAGATAATTTATGAAAATTGGATTACTCGTTTCGGATCACCTAAAACCATCACAACGGATCAAGGAAGAAATTTCGAAAGCAACCTATTCCTGAAACTTCTTCAAACTATGGGAATACAGAAGACACGTACAACAGCATACCATCCTCAGGCAAACGGAATAATCGAACGATGGCATCGTACATTAAAAACCGCACTCAAAACTCGTTTATCTCAACATACAAAGTGGATTGATGAGCTACCTACAGTGCTACTCGGACTACGAGCAACACCGCGTGCAGACACTAGTATTAGTGCCGCTCAGCTAACCTACGGCTGCAGCATAAGACTGCCGTGTGACTTCTTCAGTTCAGCAGCGTCAAACAAACAAGAAATGGATTACGATTTCGTAACTCAACTTCGAGAATCAATCAATAAAGCCTTATCGTCGAAATGCACCGAAATGCAATCACACAGAAATAATAAATCAGTATTCATTCACCAGGATTTGAAAACATGCAAGCAAGTTTTTGTAAGAAACGACGCAATGAAAAAACAATTTCAACCTACCTACGATGGACCGTATAAAGTATTAGCGAGAAATAGCAAAACTTTCAAACTACAAATACCCGGAAGGAAATCTATTACAAACATATAGCTGACGTGAAGCACCGACGCTCCGGGAAGTCTGCAGTCTGCGAACATGTTCAAGATCGTCCCCACCATTACATTCGATTTGATAAACCACAAATTCTCGCAAAAGAACACCGATTCCTACCAAGGATGATACGCGAGGCTATTGAAATTAAAAAACATCCAAATTTCAATAGAGAAGATGGATGGGTGCTGCCACATGCTTGGGATCCTATAATTAACAAAATTAAACCCAAACCTAAGCATACCACTGCAAGACTTCATGATACTATAAGCTCGTTTTGCGTAAATCGGACCAAAAATTAATATTCAAAAACTGAAGGTAGCCGGACTAACTATGACATTGGGACGTCAAACATATCAGTCCCCCCCGTGACCATGGTTGCTGTAAAGCACCCGAAACGTCGGGAATTAAAAAAATAAGTAAAAGTAGTGAAATAAACGCGATAAAATCCGTAAATTTAGTTTTATTCAATGTGTAGTGTTCGCGTAAATTTAAGAAATCATTAAAATGTTATCAATTTATTGAGACCGATATATATAATAGAAAACAAAAACAAAATAAAGAAAGTAAAGTAAGTACTGTACTCATCTCATACAGATGTATATGTGTCTCTTTATGGTGTCGCATTTTCTTTAAGTCCAACTTCAAGCGAGAAGTAAATCGACAGATTCAACTCGACTGGGCGGCGTTCGCGAGATAACGACACATTGTCTAGTCAGGCATACCTCAAAACCTCAAAACTATATTGTACAACCAGTGCGTGTTGCCAGTGATAACTTATGAATCTGAGACATGGTTCTTCACTGCTGGCCTCATGAGGAAGCTTAAAGTGGCTCAGTGAGCTATGAAGAGGGCTATGCTCGGAGATTCTTTGCGTGTTAAATTTCGGAATGAGGATATCCGCAGAAGAACCAGAGTGACCGACATAATTCAACGGATTAGTAAGCAGACTGATGGGGAAAAAAAGTTTCTCGAGTGGCAGTCTCGTAGTGATAGGTGATGTGTGAGACGTCCCACCACTTGATGGAGTGGCGACCTGATAAGACATGCAGGAAATCGATTAATGCAGTTGGTTCAAGATCATGTTACATGGTATTCCTTGGTAGAGGTCTATTTTCAGCAGAGAACTTGTGAAGGGCTCTAATGTTGCTGGCGATGGTTTTTAAACTTGCAGCGAGCGTAAGCTCCCTTTTGCTACCACGGCTCTTCTACAGTGCTGCAATTTTTCAGTGTCCTTCAGACCAAATTTTGGTCACGGTGACCAGTTTTAGTCTCTATGCCATCTGCACAGGATAGCATTATAGTGTGAGAGTGTACGGACAAGCATAGGTTTACGATTTATTCACTGACTCTCATATTCCGATGGGACGATAATCTGCCACGTGCATTACGTGCTTTTCGCGGTACGGGGATGAAACGCCACCAAATTTCTACTCCGGGCTGCTACTGAGATTTTTTTATTATACAAAAAATAACTGATTTCGGTTCGAACCGCTATGCGAACTCCAGATGTCTTGATCAGCAACAGTGACACATTAATTCTAGGCAGTCAAGTCAAGACAAAACGCAAAACCTACACATAAAAACCCCCCTGATCATAGTTGCTGACAACTGGGTGTTTAAATGTCAGGAATTAAAAAAAATCCATAAAATTTGATTTATTCGTTGTCTTCATATGTAACAAATTTTACAAGCACTCTTTAAAATTTTTGCAACACAAAGGCCGTACTGATGATTGCCTATGTGTTGCAAAAAATTAAATCATTTTTTAGGATTAGCTTACCTAACTGTAATAAAATCTGTATGTATTCTACAAACATTAACACGACAACCCAAGAGCTAATTGAAATGTGATACTTATTTTAAATGAGCAACATTCACCTTGTTCTCACCGCTCTTAAATTACAATAATGAGGTACAACACTCTCAATACTCATATATCAGCGAGGTCGGTAACGATTCAGTTCATTGGTGTGTTAAATTTAATGACACCTTAAGATAGGTAAGGCAGTGACTTGCAAAGGGGAAGATTTTTCATCTCCCTTTAGAGGACAGTTGGGAGTGGTAATGGTCTTATATTAGAGCCATGATTATGAATTTCATCAGTGGTGTATCCACTAGCAATTCATGTAGAACGTGCCTATTAAAACGACGTGACTCTTTCGATAATTACCTTAGTAAGGCTTTCTTTTTAACGTAAACCAGTTTACGGATTTACTGTCTTTTTTTTTCGCTTATTTCTGTAACGTTATGTTGGTAACAGGACTCTATGATAGTCTTCATGAATCTGGCTATTGATCCAAGTTGTTGACGAAATTATATGTATCACGCACTAATCATAGACCTAAGGTTTTAAATATTATGGCCCACCGCATGCCACTGACTTGACCGACAAAGGACCACGCTCTCATGGCGGCTCCACATTATCGCCGTGAAGCTCCGTAAACAAGTGCGAACGTGAATGTGGACGGTTTTCGCGAGGTTCACGCATGTTCACGCCTGGTCTCTTATCAGAGTCGCGATTTTGTCCCACGACAAAGGGTTCGCGCACCCTTACTTACTTACTTACTTACGTACGCTTCGCGGCGGGTTTCACGAACGATTGTGAGCATCCCTTGAATGTAGAGGGCACGACTTGTGCCGTGAATTCATGGTGTGAATTAATGTGTGAATTCACGGCACTTATGTGGAGCCACCATCACGGAATACCAGCGTTAAATAGTAACTTAATGCTTCTGTGTTTCGTATGGTGAGTGTAGAGAACCAGGACCCTTTTTACTGAAGACATTTCCTCTTAGTCCTCACGGGTGACAACGCATCTGCATTTTGATTCGTAATCGAAGTTAGATGTAGATATCTATGGGCAACAGCAACTACTTAACATCACGTGGACTGTATGCTCGTTTGTCACTCCATCATATAAAAAAATAAATTAAAGATTATTCTATAAACTCTAGATTATTAAGAAACCTAAGGTTACTTAAATCCCATAATACAGACTTAGCACTACAGCTTGAGCTGTATAATAACTTAAGAACTTTAAAGGCACTCTTATAAGGATACAACCTCTTTTCTACACTCTCATACGCTTCTAAAAGTAGTATAAGTTCTACGTTGCCTGATATATTGATGTATATGATATGTATCTAATCGCACATCATATAATTGGCTGAAAGTGTAAAGGTGTATATTACGAGTGTTCATTATTAAACCACCGCTACAATGTAGCAAACATCGTGCGTATAATTGAAATAATACTAGTTTTTACGGAATTTATCGCGTATATTTAACTTTTTAATACCCGACGTTTCGAACGCTTTACAGCACTCATGGTCACGGGCGGGACTGAGATGTTCAACGTCCATATGTCATAGTTAACCGCGGTTACCATAGATTAAAATTTAACTGTTGTTCCGATCTATGCAGTATGAACAAAAAAGGAAGTTTTAGGTATAACCATCGAAACTGCACTTGAACAAAATTTTTCTAGTGGAATTCAATTCGGTTAAATTTAGCAAATCTGATTTATAATACATTAGCTAGCTTAGCAACAGTGATATATTTTTGGCTAGAATATTCGATGTTATGTAATAAAATTGCATACTGAAACACACCATTAAATGTTTTGTTCTCTTTTTATTTGTTTTATTTTTATATTTGTTTTTATAATTGTCTGATATCCGAAAGTCCAAATTCAGTCCTTGTTAAAATCCACATCCTCTTCTCGATGCTTTGATACTCATTTAGATATTTTCAATAAAATTTATTAATAGTAATATATCTCGAGAAGAAATGAAGATATCGTCTCTAAACTAATTTCATTAAACGCTCAACTGCATAGTAAATACCTTAATATAATATATTTAACATCGCCAATTGTTTTTTAAGCAATAATATGAACTTAGAATTAGTCTCAAATTGTAGTCATATTGTAATGAATAAATACGTGGTAGAGCTATGCTGTAGCTATGTATATTATGGTTGTAGTACGAATGGGTCGCCTCAACCGGGGTAGAACCACGCTTTCACAGAATACCAGCGTAAAATAGCACCTTAATATTGCTGTGTTTCGTATGGTGAGTGTAGAGATCCGGAGACCCCTTTTTACTGGAAACGAGGAATTCCATCTACTCGTAAGTCCTCAGGGGTGACAACGCATCTGCATTTTGATTCTTATTCGAGGATAAATTTAGATGTCTATAGGCCACAGCATCCACTTACCATTGGGTGGACTGTGTGCTCGTTTGTCACCCTTAATCTATAAAAAAAATACGAAGTAAAAATAAACTACATTTCTTTGACAAGGAAAATAAATTGTTTTGTAAATAGTAGTAAAGTAAGGGAAGTATTTCAGTTATAAGTCATCGTGTTCGTTTTATTGAAATACAAATATAGAATATTTTAGAAAGCCAGTTTTATTACATTTTATGTTTTCAGTAGAATATTTTATATAGCTTTGAAGAGGGTTATGTCTAGAGTTTCATTCCCGCTTTCCACCAGAATAATTGTTGTCGGACGCTAGCTTAATACAATGTGTAAAAAAATAACCTGTCCCATATGTTAGGGTGCTTTTAGGTATCATGTCATATATAAGTAATAAATGCCTGATACACGGCGAGTTGCTACTAGTGCCATCTAGTATCGAGTAGCGTAACTAGGAGATCTTTCTAGAAAATTCCATACTAGAACTTTCTACATCTAGTTAGTCGGGACAGGTATGTACTCGAACGTTCTAGATGTTTCAGTAGAAGAGGCCTATATAAGGCCGGTGTGTACCGCGACCGGGGTAGTAGTGAATTGGCGACACAAGTGAATACTTCGAAACGATATAACTGCGAACTAAAGTAATCAGTAGTGCAATTGTGTTTTATTGTTAGTGTGTTTTAAGATGTAAGTTGTGTTTGATAATTAAAGTATCAATTTTAGTAACTCAGTCGGCAACTTTTATTGTCACGAACCCCAAGCTCGTAACAATAATAATGCCAGTTTTTTACTTTTTAATGATGTGATTGCGGTACCTATGTGATGCCACTTTCCAATCGGATAGAAAGTTTATTACATATTGTGTACTTAGTAAGAAAAACCACATTTCTCAGACTAGTTAACCGAATTATTTATAAATTATATTATTAACTTTTTATCTTAAACTTTATATTACCTAACAATAAACAATAATGGTTTTTATTTTTTGTATAAATAAGAACATTTCATACTGCAAGTTGTAGTATTTATAGTATATTTTCATATATTATAAGCTAAACATTTTTTTACGTTATCTAACAATTAAAGAAATGTTATTGCTTTTTAATTAAAATAAGTTAATGCTTCATTACTATACCCCTGATGATAATTGGTGATGTAGTCGGAGATGGTAAAGCGCAATGTATAAGGTTAATAAAAGCCCATTCTTTCTTACCGTCACGACAACCTTATTCTTATCGGCTGGAAAAACAGGATGTAGCAAATTATTCCACTCTGTACGCATCGCGGACTACGAAGCAAATAGTTTCATTTCAAAGTGTTATCTCGAGGAGAAAGAAGTGGTCAAAAGAGTATATATATAGTGGTCAACAGAGTGTGCGTCTGGTAGTCTGATGGTGGAAAGAATACGGAGGAATTAAATCATCTAATTTCTTTGCACACTCTTCGAAATATATCCTGCAGAACACAGAGTGTTAAGAAGGAAAGTATTAAAATATTATAATGTAAGAAATGTCTCGTTGCCAAAAATCGTACATAAATTTATGTATATAAAAAGTATACAAAAGTGACTACTTACGATCTTGATTTTCAGTAAGCTTTCATGTAATTTATGTATGGCACCGCAAATGCCAATTTATTGCTGAGTAATGGTACTGTTCGAAGATCTGCGAATGGGCGGGTAAGAAGAGAAATGGTTTGAAACGTGCGGTTGCTAAATGTATTTATAATTTACGATAGAAATCTAAATTGCTATCGCAGAAATTATTTCAAGTTTTCATCCATGTTATTATTGGTATAGGTTGTTGTTATTGGAAAGCGTTTTGGATTAACAACAACTAATTTTACGGGTTCATCTCGTTTAATTTTAACTATATTAGGCTATTTATATCCATTTATGTGTAACTCTTAACTTGCAATGCAAAAGTCTTATTATGCTTAGGTACGTAAAGTACCTTATATAAATATATTCTCTAAAATATTACTCAAGTTATGGACGACAGTGTCGCAAATTTTCTAATAACGGAAGAGGTTGATAGACCCATATAAGGTAATATGAAAGGGTTCGAGTTAATTGACCGTCCTTTGGTATCTGACCCATCCGTACATACTTATTTGTGAGACTTTCTAATATCGAGAACAATAACAACATGTATGCTTGGAGATGTGAAATAATATAATATATAATGTAGTTTTTTATAGTAATTAATAAATCAAGTTTGTATCAATTATTGGTTCATTCTCGTTCTCGTAGTCAGAAAGTTTTATCAATAGCGATTGTTTTTTTTTCTTTAAATCAAGCCGTCCACGTTGTTTTAATAACCCTCCATTTCAAAAGTAATTGTATAAGAAAGTTTCAACTTACACGAACACACAACAGGTAACCCTCAATAATCTGCGTAAGTTAACGTTACTGTAGTTTCATGGCATTTCAATCAAATTGCAAAGCTATTTTTAAGATATTTTTATTCCTTTTAAGTAAAATTCAGAAAAAAGGGGTCATTGGTCATGTTTTCCTTATTATAAACATAAAACCGTTGCATTTACTGTAATTAATTTTTTAATAATTTAATTTTTCAATGCCTTGAGCATAATATGAATAAAAATTTATAAAGAAAGATTATAACAAACTCCTAGCTAGTAAATTTTGCCCTAACAGCACTTTAATAATTTTTGGTCGGAGAAGGGGCAATGTAAACAAAAATCAATAATTAAAATATTATATTGATTGTCTAAATACTTTAAATAATCATAAAATTATCTTGTTTACATTGTCTTACATACAGGGTGAACACTGGTAGCTTTTTTTTGTACTTCAGGTTGTCTCTCACGTGATGCACTCCTCGTTGCCTTACTTCAATTTATACGAATTTAGCGGTTAATGGCCGTGATTTTAAGCTTATGATAATTTAAACTAATAGCGCGATGCAATGATGGCAACGCGAGCGTGATGCAGCGTAGTATGTCCACCTCCGTGAGTGTTCGAAGAAGACTGATACGGTGACTGACGTGCAAGCAGAGCCAGAACAGCTTGCTGATCATGAGCGGGAAGTGAAAGTAAAGAACTTAGCGAAATTCTGATGTGACAATAAGATTGACTAAAAATGCAGCTATATTTAGATTTGAGAAGTGGCGGTAACATTTCTTCCACCCTTAAGGTGATTCTCTGGGCTGGGGTTAGTCTACTCTAATCTTTTTGAGATTATCAGTAGGGCTAGATTAACACCCATCCTGCTCTCCTATCCGGCGAGAAATTTGGCGAATGGTTTTGGGCGAGAGCGCAGCTCATATTGATCCCTTAAGGACGTCTGAGGAGTCCTTCTTTCACATGGTTGCCACCTGTTATTTGGCCTGGTTCAATAGGAAACAGACAGGACAAAAACACTCAGACAATCCTCTATTCTTTTCTTTTATCCCACCCCTTTTTTCTATGCTAACCCTTTCCAAAGTGTCAAGCGTACCGTGCCGATGGATGCGTGATGAGTGCGTGCGTGCCGATGAAGGGAGTCCAGTCGTGAACGATGCCTTCCCGAGGCCAGGGTGATTCGGGTAGCATTTTAACCCTTCCTTCGGCATGCGGGGCTTTGCCGGAGTCTACCGAATATTTTACTAGCTAACCGTGAGACTAGAATGGAAAAAATATCGACATTTTGCACACAATATTGAAAAATCTCAGTTAAAGGAACTATCTGTATATTTGTAAGAGGCTCTTTTTGCCTTACCAATACCTTGCAATACTACGTTCCAAACTGGGACGAGCTGTGAAGTGGAATGGAAGTCATGTCTGCAGCCGAATCACTATCGGAAACGATTCAGGGAGGGGAAAAGAAAAAGTTCGCTAGGCCTTATAAGCTTAGTGGGGCAGCAAGGAAAAGGTACCGAAGGCTGATAGCAGCTGAGATGGGAGCCGATGTGGCGTTTTCTCTCTGCCAAAAGCCCCAGGACGAAATTCCTATGCCCAAACTTCCCCCAATTCTGAAGGCGAAAAAACGCAGTCGGTCTGAGGGAGAGTCCCCCAAAGACCAGCCGAGGAAGTCTGTGAAGGTGGCAACGGTGGAGAAGAAGCTCAGCTTCAGTACCGTAGCTGGCTCCGCGCATGTAGGAATTCGCAGTGCGACTCCTATGAGTGTTGCAGATGCGGTTGGTCCACCGGGCACTAACGTAGGCAATCGCTAACATGGCCTGTGTGGCGCAGCCGGAAATGGGACCAAAATTTTAGGCTAGGCTGTTATGATAATAAGGATGATAAATAGACTATTTATATTTTATACTAGTGACCAGCCTTAGCTTTGGCTGGGTAGGATATATTATAATTGTTGCGTTATTTAGATAAGAAACTAACATCAAAAACTTTTATTTTATCATATTTTGCATATCTGAAATATAATAATTAATGCTAACTCCGGTTTCATTTCCCTCTGTCAGTCCTTACGACGCCCATTGAACGATATGGGCAAGTGAATTCTCCCACGCCGCCGCTACACAGCGCACTCTGATCTATTATTTTTACGTAAAAAAGACCTTATCATCTCATAGCAGTTAGCATATAATATAAGATACTAGACGTCTCTTGGTTGATTATCGAGTATCTCTGTATTGTGATGAACTTCATTCGAACGTTTGCGAAATTTTCGCTCCTTTCATTCTGGTTTTTATTGTGTTCATTTAACGATCTTTTCAAGAATTAAAACTATATTCGTGTAATAGCCCTTTTAACAAGAATTTTCTGACAGCTTTTCATTCACAACTGAAATATTTACTTTGCTGAAAACGAAGAACGTAATTATCGTTGAAAATAATATTTTTGTTGAACACGTTTCTCTCTCAGTGTTTCTGTTTTCTGATTTCTATTTTTACAAAAGATATTAATATTTACTTTGCAACCATCCGCTAAATTAAATAAAATGATGTGTGTTCCCTAAATTGAAGAGCACCTTCCCACCCTCCCTCAATTGCGAGCACTAATCCCGTCAACACCACTACTCCCAACACCACTATTCTAAGAAAGACACACCATCGACGATAATACGACACGTGTTTCGCCTCTACACGTGGCATTTTCAGGTGATGTTGACCGCCGTAGCGGCTTTGCTCCCATGCGTCTTCTTGGTTGGGCGTACGCAGTGCGATGAACTTCTATTCCGTTCGATGTGTTAGCGCGAAGTCATTTAACTGCGGTGCCCACTCCTCCATAGCCCGTCGTAATTCGGTGTCTGCTTCGTGAAAATTGGTGCCGTTGTTCGCGTAGATCACCCTTGGCCACCCGCGCCTAGCTGCCATGCACCTAAGTGCCATAATCGCCGAGTATGTGGTTAAACCATGTACCAATTAGACGTGTACTGCGCGCGTCGTAAGACAGGTGAATAGCACAACCCGTCTCGTCTCATGCCGTCACCCTTTTGTTATAGTTACGGTCTGAAATAATCTAGTCCGGTATACATGAACGGGCGCTCGAACGTTTTTAACCTCTCGGGAGGCAAATCTCCTATAACCGCCGGTTGTGGTGTCGTTTTTCTTATTTTGTAGCGTATGCACCTTTTCTTGATCTCTCGAACCGTCGGTCGTAGTCGGATGATCATTTCGTATCCAATGGAGCGCCGTCGTAGAGTTTGTCCAGAATACGACCCTATCCACTCTTACTCTATGTTCGCTTTGTAAAAACTCTACTAGTCGAACGCTTATTGAATTCGCCTGTAGCTCGACGAGTCATGGTATTATACTATGATTTTTAATTGATGCGGCTTTCGCCTTTTCCTATACTAAAGTTACCCTTATCATATTCGTACCGTCGCCATAACGAATACGCCAACGCGCCGTGGATGCGTACGCACGTTCACTCGCGTTACTAAAAATGTGAACTCTCTACTACTCCCTCCGTAGGAGCGTAACACAGCGGAAGTCGTAACTGCGAAGCTTCGTTGACGGCTGCATCAAAGTGAGAGAGACAGCAGAGACTATGAAAATGTTCAAAGAAAGTGTTTGTCAAATATTAATTCAAGATTTAGGCATGAGAAGGGTGTCAGTCAGCAGGTTGGGTGCCGCGTTTGCTCACGTTAGACCAAAAGCGTATTCGAATGAACGTTTCCAACTCTCCGCAGTTCAGGCGTAATAAATCCAAGTTTTGGCAACGGTTAATTATTTTAGATGAAACTTGTATACAATATTATACGTAATCACAACAAAAATAGAGTAAAAACAGCGGACTGCAATGGGGAGCCGGCACAAAAAAAAAACTGTTTTACGGCTGAGAAACTGATGACGACTTTTTTTTAAATAGTAATGGAGTTATCAAAATCGGTCATCCTCAAAAAGGAAACATCAATACAGGAGCATACTACGCATCATTAATTGACAAATTGATGGCAGAAATTGCGGAAAAATGGTCAATTTGTAGAAAAAGAAAGTCCTGTTTTACCATGACAATGCGCCGTCTCACACCTCAGCGGTTGCCATGGTGAAGATCCACAAATTACGGTTTGAACTGCTTGACCAGCCTTATTCACCAGATCTAGTTTCAAGTAATTTCTTTTTCATCCCTCATCTAAAAATTGCGCTCGGAGGACGGAGTTTTCGTCAAATGAGTAAGCAATCACCTGGAAAAACGCCGACTACCATTCGGACGGGTTAGAGAGATCGGAGCATCGCTGGAAGAATTATGTAATATAAGACTATGTAGACAAATAAAAATAAAATTAAAAAAAATCTTGAATCTTTATTAGGTCGGAATCTGTTTCACAGACCACGCACCCAAGCATCTGACTGACTCATCACGATATCTCTAAAACTATACACCTGATTGACTTGAAATTTGATACAGTTACTCATTTTGCAATGTAGATGCTCAATAGGAACGGATTTTACGATAATCACATAAAAATTCTTCTTATTAGCGAGCAATTATTAGCTGCTCTTATATACAAATAAATTGTAAATGTACTTCCAAAAAATTATCCTTGAAAGTTCGCAAAGCATTAATATAATTAAAATGCAGAAGTAGGAATTGTTAAGAGTAGACAAAGGTTTAGCATAGGCCTTTCACACGAAGATTGTTTCATATATTTGCAATACTATGTAAACTCTTACGCCGCCTTTACACATCGCTAAGATTCTAAGTAAATAAATAATACAATAATTTTTAATGTAAAAATAGAGATCAGAAAACAGAAACACTGAGAGAGAATAATGTTTAACTGTAATATTTTGTTTAACGATAATTAAAAATAGAGTTTTAATGTTTGAAAATATCGTTAAATTAATTCGCAAACGTTTGAATGAAATTCATCACAATACAGAGATACTCGATAATTAACCGAGAGCCGTCTAGTTTCCCTTTTGTGAGTGTGTCTTTTCTTTATGTTTTCACGCTGAGGAAAAAGGAAGATTAAATGTGGCTTACTGTCCAGGCGTTGTAATACAGTCAGCATTGTTAGTGGGCAGCTGAACATAAACAATTGCTTTTTCCATTAGGATATAACAATTAGTAAGAAAATTCAATGCGTTAGAAGGATTTAATATTTTTAAATTCCTTTTGTAATTAGTGTCTTTATTACAAAGTCCTTTTTCAACGTTCAAAACTGGTGAACAAAGGCGTGATAAATATGGAAAAATCCTCCCTTTCAGGCGCTCTATGTTCAGCAGTGGTTTTTTAAACTGTAAATGATAGTTGGAGAGAAAAACAAAATTGAACTTTAATAGTTTCTATTTCTTCTTCTTAACCAGCCTGTGAAAGTCTATTTCTCGACATAAGCTTCTCTTGATATTAAGGATTTCTCTTAATCAGGCAGGAAACGGCTTGCGCATTGATGTTCTTATTGATAGTCAACTATCACTTTTTAGCTTTTAACGTGGCAGAGCCACGCTGCAGCTATATTATCTCACAGAATACCAGCGTAAAATTAAAGCTTAATGCTAAACCGTGTTTCGTATAGTGAGTATAGAGAAATGGGAGGACATTTTAATGGTAACAAGGCATTCTATCTTAATCCTCAGAGGTAAAAACTCGTGACCATTTGATTCGTAACCGAGGGAACATGTAGACATCCACTGGATTCAGCATCCCTTTGCCATTAGTTAGTATGTGTGTGATAAGAGAAACCTTTTTCACTGCTGCCTGTGGCTGTTTCACTTTTGACGTAAACGAGGTGGTTATACTACAATATATCGAAAGCAATTAGATTTTTGTGGCATTTCCCAAAAGGCTTATCCTACGATACCCACGGAACGAAATGGAATGGTTTCTTTAACGTTCCCACCAAACGGCGAAATACAATTTATTTAAAGTTTGCAAGTTAAATGACAAAATTAAAAATTATTTCTATGTGGCACAATATGTGCCAAAAATAAATAATAAAATTATGTAACAAATAAGCGCCAACGGTAAATAATTGTAACCTTTTAAAAATAAATTTGAATTGTCTTTTTACACTTTAGGTGAAGTCGTGCCTACATTTTCCTGTCAAATGTCAACCTTTGGAGCCATCCTCTGTTTAGCTAACCTTCTATAGTCTTACCATTTTATTTTAGTACTAATTATATTATTTTACTGTAGCAATCTTATTCATAAGTATTAAGAAAATAAATGAAAATATGAAAATGCACACGTAGTGGAAAAATGTACACAAAATTAGCTATATTGAATGAATATTTTACGTTGTTTATAAACCATTCGGAACGAAAACTCACGTCACTTGATAGAAACATTTAATTTTGTATTGGAATGAAAAATATAGCGTGAAATGAATTCGCAATTGACATTAAATTTTAATTGACTTTTCGTAATAAACATCGAAACAAAATTTCGTTTACTGACCGTGAATAGAGTTTGCATCGTTTGACTAATTTGCCCATTCTTGCATCATTTGATGAAGGTGAAGCTGTCGAAAAAGCAATTTATAATCGACCACTGCTACAAAGGGCGGAATCGCGAGAAATGCCGAAGTGGAAGATTAAAATTAGAAACTTGATTTTATAGGATAAATTACTTCTTGACTTTTGCGATCTACAGAATAACGTTCAAAATAATAAAGATCTATAAAATACGTAACGGTTCATTAATCTGAAATGGCAAATAAACTTTTAAAATAAATATTTTATCCGTTTTGTCCTTGTGACTTTTTATCGCGGAAGGTAAAGTTTATATAAATCGAATAAAAATTTCTGATATTATACTTTTATATATTATACTTTTATAAAATATATAGATTTAATTTTATAAATTATTAACTCAGATCCGACTTTATAATAGTTTTTTTCCATGCTACTACATAAAAATTCTTATTAAATAAAAATTGACATTGAATAAGATGATTGTATCGTACAAAGAGAAGTATCGTTCTTGGCCACGTTTACTCGACAAATAAAAAAAAAGTAAAAAAAAATATCTTTGGAGAGTATTTATTTATTTTTTACATGAGATGCAGAAAATTCCGTGTAAAGTGCACGGTAGTGGATCGACAACCATTGATATAATGAGGATGAAATTTTGTGAAGCAGTGTACGCTGGTAGAATTTAGAATTTCCAAATAATTCATCTGAGCACTCCCCGTATATATACGATAGAAGATGCAGTTTGCACAAGGATGCTGAAACATCAGATAATTTAGCTGCTGGCATTAAAACGAACAATACCTGTTCCAGCACTTCCCGTGCTATATGCGACAGAAGATGCACAGAGATGCAGCGTCTCTTTGCAAAATCAATGGATCAAGCCGATCTGAAGGAACATGGTCGTTGCCTATTCGGACCGCTCTTCGTTGAATGCGGTTAAGCGTAAGGAGCTGATACTTGAACGCTTTAACCTGTACGCCAAGCCATGCTCACTTTCGATCGCGCAATACCAACCTTACGCCCGCCAAGTAGTGATCGAATTAGATCAGAATTATGTAAACATGTCTACCTATGAAAAAACTATTTTTTCGTTTTAAACAAAACCAAAGACACTATGCAATAGATATTAGTATCAAAGACAAAGATATGCTCTTTTATTTTAAACCATAACCTGGCAATGTTTCTTAGAAAAAAAAAAAAGAAATCACTCTGAACTTCCGGCGTTCCACGTGTCACTTTGATGAAGTTGCTCTGTCTTTTTTATAGAATTTTATATTTGTGTCTGGACTAAAAACGAAAGTATTATACTTTTTACATTTCTTGTAATATAGTCAACACGTAGATATATAATTTGTGGTATAAAAAGTGAAAAGTAAATTGCCAAAAGTACTTCAAATTCCGAAAGGCCTGTTTTGGCGGGCGGGTTATAAATGTGTTATTTTTCAAATTCTCATTTATTTTTAGTGTAAAATGTAAGTAAAAATAGTTTTCCTACATATTTTGAAATAACATGACGTTGTATTTATTTCAAATTCACACGAACATATTTTAGAAATATTGTTCGAAATGTCACAGATAAAATATTATTTTATTTTTTTTTTTTAATTTTTTAATATTTTAATATTTTGGTATGAGTAACGAATGGAAACACATAAAACATAAAATATACATATTTCCAAACAATTTCATATAAATTTCTCCAAAAACAAAGGTGTAGAATTCAAATTAGTAGTAATTTTGTCACTAAAATTGAAGTTTATACTACTATTATGCTATACAGTGTAATTTATATACTTTATTACAATTTCTAGCAACCAAAAATAATTTTATTCGATAGTTTATACATTCAACAAGACTTCCTGTAAGTTTTATCCATAAATATTGTCTCAAAGTGAAAATATAGCAAAATTTGCAATATTGCAAAAAATTTCCTAACCTAGAAATTTTCCCGCCAAAAAGGTCCCGAGTGAACGGGAGTGTAACAATGTCGCGCGCTGTCAGAGCGTAGAAGCTAGTCCAAAGATTACAGTATTTTTCATGAAGCCGCACATGCGCTTTGTTAAACTACAAGCTGTTGGTGGGAATGAAAAACCGTGTCGATCTACGGAGCACATGAAGCTTTTCAGAGACCAGTTTAGCCTTCTCTTCCAAGTGACCGGGAAAGTGTACGTCACTCGATATGTCGATTACGATAGTTGAGATGTTAACGAAAATAAGTGTTATTTTTAGCGATAAACGCGCAAACCTGTGTCTTTTGGGGGTTAAACTGCCAGCGACTTGGTTTCGTAACTTGTCTTACACCTCTATACAGTTGGGTAGGTTTCGTAGGTACTCTGATTCTGTACTCGGATAGCCGTCATAGCCCTACTGTAAAAACACTTCAGCGCTTAGATATACCAAAATTACACATGGTACCGCTGAAGGGACTGAAGCGCCGCCCAAATTTTGACGGAATCAAAGGCTTTCTCGTAGTCCGTATACTCAAGCAAAATGGCAAATTGTACTCTTTGGACTTCAGTACAATTTGCTAAATGGTATGTATGTGGTCTATGGTGCTAAAACCTTTTCAGGAACCGGCTTGTTCGGGAGGCTGGAAGTCGTCAAGTCTGCGTGCGTTTCGATTCGTTTTTTTTTATCTTAAAATTAACGAAAATTATGTTACTTTGCTCTACCAATAAAACATATAATCGCTTAATTTTTTTCGTAAATTAGTTATCTTAAATTTGAATCACATTTTTTAATCTTTGTTGTGGATTAGCACTGCAAAAAGTTGTTCTTAATTAACAAGATTATAAAAACTACTGAACAGTAAAATTAGAAAAATTTTCTGAACAAGTAAAACGTTTTGGTATTCTAGAACTACAAACTGTTGGAAGCTTAGGTTCAAGAACAATCATTTTAACATCAGTTATATAAACAGTAGGAATATCTTCAACATTAGTGAAAACAAATGTCCACGAAAAATCTGGGGTCTTTCTTCGATAAGATATTTTAAGTTCAGTCTGACTATATTAACAACTTTTCCTACATAGT
Source organism: Parnassius smintheus behrii (assembly GCA_036936625.1). Classification (NCBI taxonomy): domain Eukaryota; kingdom Metazoa; phylum Arthropoda; class Insecta; order Lepidoptera; family Papilionidae; genus Parnassius; species Parnassius smintheus. Next base: position 21,715,075 of record JAUPFT010000014.1, read on the forward strand.
CAATAATACCTTTTTTCTTAGAGAACCTCAATAATAAATGGACTGTCTTTAATATTTTCTGGTATTACATCAACTGTCAGTTGGCTTCTGTTCATTTCAAAATTTTATGCTCGGTTTCATCTTCATCTGTGATAGAAGGTTTCTCTCTTGAAAGCTTATATCGAAATCGAATTGTTTTAATTCTTTTATTTCGCAAGAAATCCCAGCTGGATCAATTGTTGTAATAATTATTTGTAATTATTATAATTTTTACGTCATGATTTCTTATATTAACGCGAACACTACACATTGATTAATACTACTTTACGGATTTTATCGCCTTATTTTTTAATGATTTTTTAATTCCAAAATGCCACCTAAATACATGATAACCACCGAATTGTATGGGTTACAAAAATACACAGTTTTGACGTTCAGTCTCTACCTACCTACCTATTGAATCTACCTGTTGAAGATTGCGTCTCAATTATAACTAGGAAACTAGAGCAAAATAACATGCTATCAGAATATTCAGTACTACTCAGACATCGCCTTACATCTATCTGGCTATTTATTGCGGAAGGAAGAGTTTTACAAGCAAGTAGGTGAACGCAACACGCGATGGGTTCACCTGTGTCTCCCACTGTCGCCGTCAAAGTCTTCCATGAATATATTTCATGGAAGACTTTGAGGAGAAAGCCCTCCTTTCTGCACCTGTTACGCCAAGGTTCTACAAGCTGTACGTAGACCACAATTTCACAATTTTACTATCAGACAAAGTAACTGCATTTTTAGAACATCTTAATTCCACAAACTCTACAATTCAATTTACTATGGAGTTAGAGGCTAATAATTCTTTAGCTTTCCTATATGTGTTAGTCATCCGAAATCCTCACAACACCGTGGGTCACACTGTGTTTATAAAAAGAGATCCTTATAAACTTATATTTAAACGGTGAATCAAATCTTTGCAAATCTTTGTTTCAGAGAGCACGACGGATCTGTGACAGTGGAGTTTTATACGTGGTAGAGCCATTCTGCAGTTATATTATTAGTATAGTTGTAGCACGAATGGGTCGGCTCGACCGGGGAAGGACCACGCTCTCACAGAACACCAGCGTGAAATAGTAGCTTAATGCTGCTGTATTTCGTATGGTGAGTGTAGAGAACCGGAGACCCTTTTTACTGGAAACGAGGCATTCCATATTATAGTCCTCACGGGTGACTACACATCTGCATTTTGATTCGTAATCGAGGATAGATGTAGATGTCTATGGGCAACAGCAACCACTTACCATCAGGTGGACTGTGTGCTCGTTTGTCACCCTATCCTATAAAAAAGTGAACACCTGGCCGCCGAGCTTCAGTACGTAGAGCAGGTTCTGCACGACAACTAGCTTCGGGTCCCGCGCCTATTTCAATGTAACTAAAAGAAGCCGGTCATAGTTGAGCGTGTGACTGCTGTACTACCATATGTCAGAGGTGTTATAGACCAGATTGACTTCATCTTGAAGCGAGCTTCCATTAGAACATTCTACAAGTCGCCGAAGAAGTTTAGTCAGCTCTTACCATCTGTCAAGTGTCATATTCCTGTACAGTATACAGGAGTGTACAAACTTGATTGCGACTGTGGTCTCCCATACATAGGGCAAATAAAAAGATCTATTAGAACCCGCGTAAAGGAACATATAGCTGATGTGAAGCATCAACGTTCCGGGAAGTCTGCAGTTTGTGATCATGTCTTAGGCAGCCCCAATCAGATTTGATAGATCACAAATCCTCGCGAAACAACATCGATTTCTACCAACGATGATACGTGAGGCTATTGAAATAAAAAAACATCCTAATTTCAAAAGAAAAGAAGGCTGGGTACTACCACTTGCATGGGACCCTGTAATTAATAAAATTAAAACTAAACCCAAGCATACCACTGCAAGACTTCAAAACACAGTCAGTTCATTCTGCGTAGATTGGACCAAAGACAATAATTAAAAAGCTGAAGGTACTCCGAGTTGACATTGACATCGGGACGTTAGTCACCTCAGTCCCCCGTGACCATGGATGCTGGAAAGCATCCAAAACGTCGGGTATTAAAAATAAATAAAACGCGATAAAATCCGTAAAGGTATATAGTTTTAATCCATTTACTTTACGTCTTTCACTTAAAAGTATTTTTTTTTTGGAGGATAGTCGATAATCTATCTAAAAATATAAAACAGAAAAATATTTCTATTTATGTTCCTTAGACTTTGAAACCATCCAACCGATATGCTGCAAACTGAATTCATTAGAAAAGCAATAATGCGAATATGGCTTTAATTTGTTGATGCATTATTTTGTTTGGCACTAAAACATTACATTAGGCACTACATAAAAAGTTATTATTAACTTTTTCACAATTTTTTTTACGGAAAAATAAATAAAACGTATTTCTTTTTTAGCGTAGTAGCAAACGGGTATCCGATAGTTAGACATAAAACCAATTTTATACCTGCAGTTGGATGAATTTAAACCCATAACATTTCATTTTTTACCCTTAATGAAAATAATAATAAAATTATCACATAACTTAATGTAATTAAAAATTATTTAAAAAATATTTTTTAAGAACAGATGTTCATTGATGACTTCAGAAGGCAATCAGTCGATTTAAACTTCCCGGAGCGTCGATTCTACACATGAGCTATATGCTATATATTTTAATACAGATTTTTATTGACATTTTAGTTTGTCCTGTGTAAAAGAGACCACATTCACAATCGAGCTTGTACACTCCTGCACGCTGCAGAAGGACATTACTCTTGACTGATAGTGAAAACTGACTAATCTTCTTCAGTGGCTATAAGTATGTTTTACTGGGAGCACGCTTGAAGACATAGCCAATTTTGTACAGCAGGCACACATTTGAATATGGCCAGTTTCACACATTAACTATTACAAAGGTGTGGGACCCCTCTGTTTGCAAAAAAAGCTTGTTTTCATATCAAATCTTACTTGACGCTTTGGCGCTCGTCGACCAGGTTTTACTGTCACATATCTCTCATGCTCTCTGAAACAAATATTTACCCACAGTAGCTAACTGTGGAGGATGGTTCTAACTGGGTCCTTTTTTAAGCACATTGTGGCTCAAGGTGTTATCAGGACTCCAAATTACTAATACGTCCAGAAAAGCTAAAGAATTGTTTGCCTCTAACTTCATTGTGAACTGAATTTTAGAATTTGTCGAGTTAAAACTGTCTTATAATGCAGTTACTTTACCCAAAGGTAGAATTGTGAAAGTATCGTCTACGTCATTTATTAATCTGTGTCTACGTACCGTTTAAAATAACTAGTGAACTCATAAAAAATACTACAAAAAAGTAAATCTGGACGTAAAATCAATAATACCAACTAATGCCAAACCACTGAATTGTATGGGTTGCCAAATTATTTTAACAACGCATTTGCGTGTAAAACGCTCGTCACTGATACGAGCACGCCTATTTGTGATTGCGTTGTCTTTCCTGCCGCTTTACCTCCTCAAATCTGCCCCAATTTAGGTCAGTCCTACCGCTCTGATGGAGGACGCGCATCTGGTCGTATACCTTCGCATATATGTCCGCCAGAACGTCCAAAGGTGGAGCGATGATTGTCGTCACCACAAACGATATTGTGCGGTGGCTTCGCACGATTCGTATGACTATGTTCCGCTGCACACTATAGATTTTAGTTCTGCGGCATCAGATGGCCAGCCTTTCTGATCATACAGATGCCACCTACAAGGCTACAGACCGTATGACATTTCCCGCATAGAGATGAAGCACTTCTTCCCTCGGCTCCCCTAAATTGGATAGTAGTCTACATAATATAGCACTTGCTACCCTTTAAATTTGGGAGATTAGGCACTCGAAATATTCTTTGAAGCCCCAAGACTGTTCTAGTGTACGTCTAGGTACGTCATGTACTGCCCCACTCTGAATTCAGACCCACTCACGCGGATGCACGAGTCGGGCGATTCCCTGCCGCGTCGTAATTTATGGAACCACAGGGCCTCGGTCTTGTGAAGCGCTATTTCCCAATATAATCCCAATTCGTGAATTTTGGCAACGACAATTTCCGCCCCTAGTTCATCGAGCTACTTGGTCCTCTTGAAGGTGACCACGCTGGTGACTACCAGCGTATTATCGACATAGCAAACGATATTTACGACGGCGGAAAGGTCGAACATAGCCACATAGTCTTCTCTATAGCTCTGCTCTAAGCAGATACCAAAATCACGACGCATCTCAGATTCATATGTCATTACTTGCAATATGCACTATTTTTATGCTCTTGTTTTCAAGTTTTAATTATCTATATTTATAATATGTGACGTGAAGATTTTTTTTATAGAAGAGCGGGAAAACGAGCATACGGCTCACCTGATAGTAAGTGATTACTGTCGCCCATGAACAACTGCAACACCAGGGGAATTGCAGATGCATTGCCGGCCTTTTTAAAAGGGGTGGGCTCTTTTCTTGAAGGTCCATAAGTAATACTGCTCCGAAAAAATCGCCGGTGGTAGTCGATTTCACAAAGAATTTGTGTGAGAATGGAAACTTCTTTTAAATTGCACAGCGATGAACTGCCAGTTATCCAGATGGTATGAATGAGTTTTGTCACGATGTGCGATGGTCAAATTTGAGGCTGGAATTAGTACGAACAATTACTCAGAACACTACCCATGGTAAATGCGATAAAACGCGCAAAGAGATGCAGCATCTCTTGGCAATGCCAGTGAGTCAAGCCGATCGGAAAGGGCTCGGTCGCCGATAATTCGAACAGCTCTACGCTGCGATCAAATGGAAAGAGCTGGCACTGGGCGCCCTAGTCCCACAATACCCTCAAGAGCCTACAATTGAAAAGGTTCTTCTTTAGTGTTTTTAAGTCCAAAGAATGTTCATCTCTCTTAAATATGACATGCATACTTCGGTACGTGGTAGAACCACGCTGCTGCTATAACTGCTATAACTAGGGGGTTGCTTAAAGTGAGGAGATAATACAAAGGGGTATTCTTTTAAGCGGTAAACGTGCAAACTTGTGTCTTCTGGGGATTGACCTAGACTAGATTTAGTCGCCCCCAGTCCGAGACCTTGTTCAACAAATTCTTAATCGTACGTATTATATCGTGGTCTCTCGAACACTGCCTAGATGAGATGGATCCGTTACTTGAGTTCTGAGTCGAAGTTGGTCCTAGTCGGAGAATTTCTCGTAAATTTACTAGTCTACATCTTCGAGTGTAATGCCACCAACAACTACTGGTGTAGGAGTGAGATGGTTTTGTATCCGTTGGGAGACAATATTAAGGCCATTAACTATTTTAATTTAATCTGCCCAAAATCACAAAAAAATAAATTTTTATTAAAAAGTAATATTTGACGTCAAAAAACTAAAAAAATAAATAAATACACAACAGTATATACAACAGTGCAGTAAAACAGTAGTTTAATAAAGTCAGGTCTTTAATTGTTCTAATGTGTTGTAATGGAGCGACTCTTGTTAATCGTTCTTGGTAGTACGAATGTTTTTCCATTCCTAAAAAAATTTGAAGTTAAAAGTAATTGTATGTGATGTTTGTTTGAACTTAATTAAGGAATAATTTAAAAAAAATATATTACATTCAGTATATAAGTTGGTACCAAAATTATTTTAGCATTCGATAAAGGTGAAATGTTTATTGTTTTGTAAAGGTTCAAAATTAATGGCACTTAGTTACATACCAGTATCAAATCAATAAACGCTTCATTTAAAAACAGTTATATCGTTTCACTAGATATTTTTCCGCACATCGGCTGCAATGACGGCAGGCTTTGAAATGCAATCAATCACAATCGACGCTGGGTTGAATTCACTGTTGCGGTAAAAGTACATTTATTTAACATTACAAAATAATATTTATATTTTATAAATTTAAATTGCGCATAATTTATTTAAAGTATCTATAGAATCTATCTATAGAATAGTGAACGAAGATTACAGACATCTTGATTCTTTATTCAAATGTACACAATTATTTTAAAATTATATTGATTTTTAATTACTTTTCTTTATTAATCTTGGTGGAATATTTTTCTTATTTAGTACCATTTTGGCTTTTCTTCACCTAGAAGTCTATATATTTCGGTGTTAATATCAACCTCTTATCCGTTTTTGCCAAGAAACAACAACGCAGCCACTGCATTATTGTCATCATAAGGATTGAAGAGATAGTATAATTACAGGCCGATAGCATTTCATCTTAACTGAGTCAGACTCCTACGACTGTCGACAGCGATATCGCTGAATAATAAGTGGCTTCTGAAACGAATAGATTCCTGAATATAACTTCAAACAAAGGATGCTACAGATATTTTGTTAACTGACTGTCATATTAGTTCTAAGGAGTGAATCGTATTTATCGTAGCCGGAAAAATCAAAAGTTTAAGAACTTTATTTTTACATGTTATACTCACTTGTAATATTTTAAATTTATACGAATTTTTTTTGTAGTTAGTGGCCAAAATTAAATCTGTGGTACGATTTGCCGTATAGAGAGATAACTTTTAAACGATTAAAAGAACGGGGCAGATCTAATAGGGAGTCGTGTCTCCGTTTTAAAACGGTTTATATTCAAACTTATTACGAGATAACATACTGTTATTTTGGAACAGGCTACTAAAATTGCCATTTCGAACAATCAAAAACAGGTGAAGCAGATTTCCAACTTTACCTACTGTAACCCACTACTACTCTCTTTTAAACTTTCACACCGGAACATTACTTAACTCTCTACTGTTTGACAGTAGAAAATATGTCAAAGAGCGGTACTTAGACGTGCTCATAGGCAGGAAAGGTTTCATCTAATATTGGATCTTTACCTATGAAATTGCCGTGTTTTATGCAATAAAATAAATAATATGTAAAACATTTTTCCTAAAATTATATGCCTCATAACGCGAAGCGTTATTAGATAGTTTTTACGCCCAACACGTCAAGGTCAAGCAGTTTAAAATGCCTCTAAAATAGTCATTTTGCATCAATGAATTGCATTTGAATTTGTATGTGGTCACGATAACCATACGAAAACTCCCTAAAAATTGAAGTTTTTTTTTACTAGCTTCAGAATTACATCATCTGGTTACCTGTTTCATATCAAGAGCCTAGTACGCGCAGTTTGTTAATAAAATGATTTTCTAATTTTATAAGTTTTATTGATATTAAAAATTTAAAGGCGCTTTCATTTTTTTTAAGCCCTTGATAGACGAAGGAGAAATGCACCATACAGCTTATTAAGATTTTATACTTTGTGTAATCGATTCATTTTGACGAATTCGATTACATTTTGGTAAAAATTATTAACTTTTTTCTTGTAGATGACACTACCTGTTAAAATAATAGAGCGCTAAATTTAAAACGCGTAAATAATATATTTTAAATTTCTTTGCCGCCAAAAATTTATCTCAACTAATAAGTGTAAGTAAGTAATAAACACAGTGTCGTCCGCATATCGCAAGTTTGCCACCCCTTTGCCCCCAATATGAAACCCTTTATCCCAGACTTCCATGGTTTTCTGCATGATGTGCTCCCCATATATGTTAAAGAGCAACGGATCAGATTCCACAATCGCTTTTAATTCGTCATCGTCGACCAAAATTCTCTGATGACCACGGGGTTAATTTTTCAGGTCGAAATTTTCAGAACGGAAGCGGTCAAACCAATTACAGGTGGTGCGTTAGTTTGTTATATTCGCTCCGTGAACGTCATTGATTTTACGTGCCGCTTGTGTCGCGTAGCTGCCACGCCGGTACTCGTATTCCATAACCTTTTGAATTTTTAACCTATCCATGATGATGAAAAAGATTCAATTGCATTAAAACATAATGACAATCAATAAGCAAGTGACTAAAAAAAAAAAGAATTTCATGTTTAAAACCACATTAATTTGAAATTAGAATTTTTCTTGTAGATGACACTACCTGTTAAAATAATAGAGCGCTAAATTTAAAACGCGTAAATAATATATTTTAAATTTTTTTGCTGCCAAAAATTTATCTCAACTAATAAGTGTAAGTAAGTAATAAACACAGTGTCGTCCGCATATCGCAAGTTATGCGATATGCGGGCGACACTGTGTTTATTAGTACTGACTATTTCCAACCAAAATAATTTACAATACCTATTGTAAATTATTTTGGTTGGAAATAGTCAGTACTGCAGAACGGCAATTTTATAAGTAAAGACCGATTGCAATGATCATGAGCTGTGATGATCTTAGTGAGAATACTAGATTATAGGCATACAGTTGTTATTGCGTAGTAGTCGGTTTTTCAGTTCAATTCGGACGCAGAAACACATGCACAAACACATGTATATCGTGACACACAAACACAAGCGCAAGACACGCACACCACAAAGTTTTCCATCAGTATACCATTCGTCTCGCCCATTTCGTCTTATAATGTTATTCGGTGCTTACACCGCCAATATTAATTACCTTCAGAAACGTGGTGGGATTCTAATAAAAAGTGTAAGGTAATATAAAACAGTGCATACAATTGTCTTACCGTGGTAAACTTGCTCTAAAGTTACTGCACAATTTGTGGATAACCATCCTTTAATATTAAGAATGCAATTTTTCGGCTTTCAAACTTTTGTCTTTCCTTTGTTTGGCAGAGGACCCACCAATTTTCTGCGGGGGTTAGTCCGCCGCGTAGCTGCAGTGCACGTTGCCGGCCTCCATGTTCTCGGAATATTTCATTCCTTAAACATGGAGGTTTCCTCAAGATGTGTTCTGCACCACCAAGCACGTAAGAATAGCACATAACAATTTTATTGGTGCCGGCGGGAATCGAAGCTGGGTTGCTGATGTACAGTGGAATTTACGACAGCGCTTTGCCTATGCACTACCACGGCGGATTTCACTTTGCCTTTTCTGATATTCTCGTTATATTTCGCATACATAAAGCAAATGATGATGGAGCTTACGTTTCAACATTTACTTGCATATATATACATAGCTCAGCAGTGACGTGCTTGTGACTCTTGTCATTGACGGATGCGGCTGCACAGCGGTCGTTATGTGAATGGACGCTCCATCAATATTCTTACACTTTTAACGAGCTCAGACGCTCTAGAATCGTTGTTTTATTTGCCGAAACTGCACCAAATTAATCGCACCGGACGCAGTCCGGTTGTGAATAAATGTGTCAATTTGCTGCTTGTGTGCTCCATAGCTGTTTTCACACACTGATTTCAACTTAATTCAAAAAACAAAACAATTAAAATTACCAACACAAATATACAAAATATAAGATGCCTGAATCTGCTTTTATTAACTTTATCACGTAATATTTAAGGTCTGGCAATTAATAAAACCTAAAAAACGAAAGGAGTTTTCATCTAGACGTAATATGTTAAACTTAGTGCTCCTATTGAATTAGTTTCAAGAATTTTATATTATTTCTGGAATTTGTAAAACATCAAGTTATTAAAATTTCTTCCAAAAACTAGCAGATATTGAAGTCCCAAGAAGGCTAAATAAATAACTAATTTCATTGAAAATATTTAATCACGCAAAGCATTATCCAACGCAGTAGATCATCAAATGGTATCGTTTTCAAACAGTGCGACAAATAAAACACGGTGAACAAAATACAAGTCCGTCTGACGTTGGGTAGGCGTAGCAACACCTATTTACGCGCGCAGTAACCTCTGTAAACTGAGATGTAATTATACCTTCAACAACAAGCTACGCAGGATCACGCTAAATAATTAAAAAGACAGCTTTGACGGTTAGATGATTCAGGGATCCTCTAACAGCCATTTCATAATATAATCCGGTTTATACATGAAAAACGATAAATTTTAAACATTATGTTCTATGCGCGATTTCGTGATGTATTACAATAGGGCAGGGGTGTTGAACCTTTATGTATCAACGTGCCATTTTTCTAAAGAAATATTTAATAAGGTCGTAGACGTGACGTAAAATAATTTTGATTTCGTGGTTATTGGGAAAATAATAATACTAAATACTATAAAATCAAAACTATTTTACTACAAAAAATTAATAAAGAGTTTTGCGTTGAGACATTTATAAGCGTAATTAGAATTAAAGTAACATTAGTGTAGGAGTCACACTTATATTACTTTAATTTGAATAACGCTTATAAAAACGCTGTTGTTGCAGATTAGATGACAAATACCTTATATTGGGGTTGTAAAATCGTAAATATTACATAAATAAACTTTTAAATACTGTTGTGTCAACGACATCGACTATTATGCTATACGTAAGTGAACTATGCATTCCTTGAGAGAGGAGTGGACTTGTGAAGGGCTATAATGATGATAATGGTGAAACGAATTATGCGTACTTAGTAATAGTAGTCCACGATGTAACTACAATAACAAAACGAGCGCGCTACCTCCGCCCCCACTGCGCCCGTTCGTGAACTTTGTGGTCGGTGGCGTGCCCAAAATATTTTGTCACGTGCCATCGACGGCACGCATGTTATTGGTTCGTCATCCCTGCACTAGAGTGTACAATGAAAATGCGGATTTCAGAAGAAAATTTTGTGGTATACCTTGGAACTGTGAAGTAAAATGTAATTTATTTTGTTTTTAATACTACCTTACCGAATGTAGTAAAACTTTTATACATAAAATAACATGAAAAATAAAAACAGGTTTTACGTAATATTGATTTCGTATTTTAATATTAATTATTATGTAGCTGATTATATCGAAACATTTTTGCCACGTATATCGATAAAGCAACTGAGCAGCGATATATATCTATACCTACGCACTTTGACATTGACATAGCTTATTTATTTGTCAACCGTTTTTAATAAAACAAACAATAAATGTTAGGCCACTGTTAGTTTTGAGACAGGGAAGAGTTCGCTGCACTGACCAAAACAGAATGACGGGCTTCACATTTTCCCGATTTTTTTTATTTCTCAGACATCCAAATTTCGATTGAAAGAGTATCGAAAAGGCGGCTATGAGAAATGCTGAAAAAACATTTCGCTTCCGGTAAATAACGGCATAACTATATTTACAGGTGTAAAATGGCGATGGCAGCAGCATGAAGTCGCCAGCCAAGCCTGTCTCTCAGGCAAAACCCTTCTTAAAACAGGAGAGGTCTGTGTCCAGCGCTAAACTCTCACGTGCTAATAAAAAAGAAAAATAAATATAAATGTATTGTATGTATTGTAAGGAAATTATATAAATATATATAATTTCCTTAACAATATTGTGTAAATACGTTCTAAATTTTTTTTCTCCCAATGTATTTTATTTTTAATTTTTTCTTTTATAACAGGTAAGAAGCTACGCTATTCAGTTAGGTTTCAGTAACAGCCTGCTAAAGTCCACTGCTGAATAATTGATAAAATCAGGCGTTACTTTGCGGTAAATCCATTAAAATAAAGATATTAATAGTTACTTTGCAACCATCCGCTAAAATAAATAAAATGATGTGTCTTCCCTAGATTGAAGAGCATCTTCCCGCCCTCCCTCAATTGCGTGCACTAATCCCGTCACCACCAATCCCAGCACCACTACTCTTTCAGGCATCTTCAGGTGATGTTGACTTCTACGGCGGTGGCTGACCGCTAAGATAAGAGGTCTAGAGTCGGCAAAAATGGTGGTTATTTTTTTTTGCGGAGCGGACATTTGACGACGTCAATGCTGGAAATTGTAGGTCAGTCAACTCTAAATGGTATACTACAATTGCATTACCCAAAGCTTTTCAAGCTGTGTGGGAGAGAAGACCAAAGACCGGGCTTTGGGGAATCATGCTGCTAGAATCAGGCGTTACATTGCGGAAACCCATTACAATAAATAAATTAATCACTAAATACAATGATTTGTCTTACCTGGATTGAAGAGCGCCTCGCACCACGCAACATCAACAACTTTTACGGAGTGAATACTACAAACGAATGCACCACCAATCGAATGTTATTGGTTTGCCCGTTTCCGTGCTTGAAATTTCGACCTGAAAAATGAACCCCGTGGTCGTCCGAGAACTTTGGTCAACAATGACTCATTAAAGGTGATTGTAGAATCTGATCATATTTAATCTACGGCTAAAATAGCAGCAGCTTTCGACGTTAGCATCAAAACGATATTGGTCCTTTTGCGTCAAATTGACAAGTTAAAAAATCTTGACAAATAGGTAGAGATGTGCCTTGCACGAATCGACAGGTACAAAAACGAAGAAGTTTTAAACCGCATTGTTGCCAAGTGCTCAGCAAGTTGGTTAGATCCTGGTTCAGCACCTAAACACTAGTGGACTAGTGCCGGTGCGATTCATCACATCTTCTTACTACACGGGATGAGCATTACTGCAGATGTACACTTTGAAAAACTGAACACAACGATGGAGATATTCGCATGTCTCAAACCAGGTTTGGTCAGTCGCTTATTCCTGCTGCTCCGCACGACAACGCGCGACCTCATACTTCACAACAGACGATCTCCAAATTACAAGAGCTAGAGTTGAAAGCTCTCCGCCATCCACCCTAATGATTAGACCTTGCGCTTACAGACTTCAACTTTTTTTAGAAATTGGATTATTTTTGGCGGGAAAAAATTCAATACCTAAGAGGCAGTACAAAATGCCTTCGAAGAATTTGTTGCCTTCCGTCCAGTTGATTTCTTTAAGGAGGGTTTCAATAAGCTGTCACTGCATTGGCACGGATGCATCGATTGCATGGGTAATTACTTCGATTAATAAAAATAAAAATGGGGTATAGAAACAAATTATGTTAATTTGTTTCATAAAAGACGATATTATTATTAATTTCGTGGATAAAGACCAAATATTAAGCGTACACATATAAATAAACTTAAATTTTCTTATTCTGGTTATTTTTTATTTAAAAACTTTATTGTACTAACCATAAAGTTTACAAGGTGTGGACTCAATGCAATTCAGTATTCTTTGTCAGTCTTCACATGGGATTATTGTTTAGTTCTAGCCAATACAGGGTTATGTTTCAAATATTAGCCAAATTTTAAACTTAAGTTCAAATGTATAAATAAAGCGATCTACCCCGACCTCACATGGGTGATATCTGGATTCTACAACAGCGCCACCTAACGGGTCCAACTGTGCCTGTAACCTTCTCGGACGTGCAAGCACAATATTAACAAAGTTTTACAAAAAAGGTTTGAAAATACCAGTAAATAAAGCTTCTAACTTTATTTGAAATCATCCCAATTTGACTGTTTAATGGGCAACAACGTTCTACGTACCGATCGACCCCTACGAATGTGTGCTTGCCCAATACTGAACTCCGTCATCCGAGGTACCGGTTATAATAATTCATTACTAAGCATTTTGAATTTGAAAAATAAAAAGAACAGAATTTTTATGATTTTTTTTAATTAATTTATCTTTACCATTTGCATATATTACTTATTCTGAATCTTCTCTGCAAATTTGGTTGGTTATTGCAAAATAATCCTGTATGGATATGGGCAACTAAGGGGATTCATATCATCTATCGCTGCAAAGTACGTTTTGTGCATCCGCATTATGCATAATTCATAGATGTAAAGTAATGGTAGTGATAACGGGTCAAGTTTTTAATTCCCGGTTGACACGATTCGTTCCGTCTATACATTGCTCTAATGCATTTTTTTTGCGCGACAAATGCTTTAATTTCATTAGTGCTGATGCCACAACTTACCATGTAGTTCAAATTGGTTTTATTTAAGTGAAATTTCTTTTACGTTGTTGCGATTTGAAACTCAATAAAAAAGCGACACTAAAAGAGACAAATATACAAATGGATAGGAATATGAGAGAATGAGATAGAATCTATACCTAATGAGTTAGTATAATTAGGAACCACTCTGAAATTACCAGACTGATTTGATAAATTCTTTAAAACCCAAACAAACCAAAACATTTTTTTTTTCATTTGAAAATTTTGTTTGAAAATTGGATATTCTAACTTAAGATTTCTTGATTAATAACAGTGTTTACAACGACACATAATTTCGAGGCAGTCAATTTAAATCATTTACGCAAAAACTACACATAAAACTCCCCGTTATCATAGTTGCTGAAAACGCCCAAAACGTCAGGAATTAAAAAAATAAACAAGACAAAAACCGTTAAATATGATTTATTCAGTGTGTTCATACGTAACAAATTTTACAAGTACTCTTTTGAAATGTTTGCAAAACAAAGGCCGTATTGGTGACAGCCTTTGTGTTACAAAAACTTAAAGCATTTTTCGGAAATGAACTTACAAAACTGTAGTTAAATCTGTATGGATTCTAAAAGAATTTGCATGACGACGCGACAGCTAATTGAAATATGATACTTATTTTAAACGAACAACATTCACCGTGTTCTCTCTGCTCTTAAATTAAATTAATGAAGTACAACACCCCCAGTACTCATTTATACACATATAACGATTCAGTTATTTTGTGTGTTAAATTTAATGACACATTAAGATAGGTAAGGCAGTGACTTGCAAAGAGGAAGATTTTTCATCTCCGTTTACAGGGCAGCTGGCAGTGGTAATGGTCGTATATTAGAGCCATGATTATGAGTTTCATTAATAGTAAATCCACTAGCAATTCATGTAGAACGTTTATATTAAAGCGACGTGGCTATTTTGATAATTACCTTAATAAGTCTTTCTTATCAAGGTAAATCAGTTCATAAATTTACTGTCTTTTTTGCTTATTTCTGTAACGTTCTGATGGTAACGGGACTCAATGATTGTCTCCATGTCTATAGTTCTTGATAAAAGTTGTTGATGAAATATTATGTGCTACGCACTAATCATTGACTTGTGGTTTTAAATATTATGACTATGAGGCTCATTGCATGCTATTGTATCTAATCTAATCGCATATCATATAATTAGCTGAAAGTGTGGAGGTATATATTATTCATTATTAAACCACCGCTGCAATGTAGCAAACATCGCGCGTATATCTCTAAACTTGGAAACGAGATTGTACAACTAGTGCGTGGTCTTTTACTGCTGGTCGTATGAGAGGAAGCTCAAGATCAATCAGCAAGCTATGGAAAGGGCTTAGCTCGAGGTTTCTTCGCGTGATAAACATAGAAATTAGGATATCTGCAGTAGAACCAGAATAACTGACGTAGCTTAACGGACTAGTAAGCTGAAGTACCAATAGGCTGACCATACAGCTCAAAGAACTAACAACCAATGGGGAAGAAAGTTACTCGAGTAGCCACCTCGTACCGGTAGGCGAAGTGTAGGGCAAGGCCAACTCATTAGATGGAGTGATGACCTGGTAAAACATCCAGGAAGTCGATGGATGCAGCTGCTCAGGACCACGCTTTGTGACATTCCGCGGGGGAGGCCTATGTTCGGCGGTGGACTTGTGAAGGGCTGTAATGATGATGATGATGATGATGAAGAATTGAAAGTAAAAACGATCATAAAAGTCCACGGCTGAACGTAGTACGGCATATGGTAAAATATTTGATTATCGAGTCATCCGCGACCGTTACTAAGTAATCACCGTGGCCGTTTGTTCCGCGAGATTTACTCCAAAAACAGTGTAAAATCTTAGTGGCTACTGGTATCTACTTGAAGCTAGCTTACAGTCCTCTCTAGTGCAGCAATCCGTTTTTTAATCCCGTCTATAATTAGCGAACTGTGAAGAGGTGACGAATCGACATGTAACGTCGGCGCAGTGACCTCACGAACATGCAGTCTCCAATCTGCAGACTCGTCTAAACAGCCAAGCTCGGATTGCCTTAGGAAATGAATTGGAAATATCGGGTCCACCTTTACTAAGAAAGGGTATGTTAAGGAAGGGAGCCCCACAATCCGTATTAGGTCCGAAAGTGATCTGAGCCGCCTGCTCTGTGCCCAAACCAAACTGGATACGGCAACCGCACAGAAACTTTACCTGAGCCTCAAAGGCCTAGTCATTAATATTTTGTCACTATTTTGTAGCCCATATGGTCATTATTTTTCATAAATGCTACAAATTTTGAAATCAACTCTTCATCATTGTAATTCATCGACATCAATCAACATTCTAACACAACTACATATCCTCTCCCCTAAGGTACTTTCCTCAAAAATTTTCGTCGTTAATTACACCCCTTCTTCTGTTTACTCTCCTGTTTAATGCCAAAATACTCCAGTCAATTTAGCAAGATCCTCCCACGGCTTCCCTAGGATTATTAAATGCCATAGATAATTCATCTAAGATAAAGTTCCATAACATAACAATCCCAGAGGATTGAAAACGTTCTGTCCAGATTTTTGTTTAGGATTTTAATCATGAACATAGGAAGCATGCGTAAAAACTTTGATAACCTCTTTGTAACCCTAAAAAGATTAGAAATCTTGATTTCGACTTTATTGTCCTCAGCGAGCGCTGGCGTAATGAGTATGCGACGGTTCCTCTATTGCAAGGTTTTACATTATTTCACTCTAAACGGTATATTAATATGGCAGGAGGAGTCGCTATCTATGTAAAAGATAAGTTGAATGCCAATTTTTTCGAGCTGAAAGTTGACTAGGGTAATTGTAATCTCGCAGAGTTGTAAATAACTTCTCAGAAAGCCGCTTACAGGTCGTCTGGTTGCACCTACTCAGAAACATTTATTCACTCTCTTGATGCTAGCTTAACAACGGTAAGTCCTTGTCTTATTTTTGCAGGAGACATAAACATAAATATTATTGGGTAAGCAGCTGACAAAAATTTGCACACGGAGTACTTAGATGTATTAGTAGAATATAGACATTTTCCAGCAAGAACTAAACCAACTCGGGTCAAAACCTGCATAGACCACATTCTTGCACCAGTAAGATCTAATGCGGAGTCCGTAGTGTAGCTCAATGCTGCCACTGGAACCATGATATTACTATGATAGTCATAATGCTAAAAATACACAAACCAAAGAGGTACAAAACCTATTCGATCAAGGGTTATAGTTGACATAGACTCAGTAAGAGCAGAGCTGGGGGGAACGGACTCGTCCCCAGTAATATACTGCAGCTCTATTGACGAATTTGTGAGTCATTTCACTAAAACGATATCAGACACAGTATTGAGATACTCGAAAACCAGTGTAATAAGCCGCTCTAGAACCATTTTACACCCTTGGATGCCTCCTGGTCTAATTAGATAAGCTCTAAGCACCGCGATTACCTTCATATTGAATATCGTAAGGACCCAAACAACCCGACTAAAAAAACTTGTATATACGCGCTATAGAATTTTTTAGATAGATCTAATCAGAAAACTAAAACATGATTACTACAATAAAGAAATAAGTGTGCTCCAAAAAACTCTGGGGTAGTATTAACCGCATAACTGGCAAAGACAATAGTCCACGCTTGCCTCTGGCTCTCTTCAACTCAAGGTCCTCTGTAAGGGAGTCTCTTGATGTTTTGCAACTCCTACTTTGCCTCTGTAGGTGTGACTCAGAAGTCTCTTGCTGAAAATGTTTACATTGCTGCTCCACCCGTTGGTTAATTTTTCATGGATCCTACAGAAGAACAGGAAGTTTTGGTTCTCATCCGGTCTCTTGATCCAGGTATTACCCCCGGACGGTATAGATATGTAGACGGTATCACTAACAAACTTTTAAAATCAGTAGCATACACAATTGTGGAGCACCTGGCTGCGACATTTAACTTAAATATCTCGTCAGGAGTCTTCCCAAGCCAGTGGAAAGTTGCGGCAGCTATCCCCATATACAATAATGGAGCTAAGGACGATCCTTGTAATTATCGACCCATATCACTGCTGGGTGATTACTCTAAGCTCCTGGAACGCGTTTTCCGTGACACAAAAAAATATTTTACAGCGCTATTGACTTGATACTTACTGAGAGTACTGTATTTAAGAAATAAATGAATACGTATTTTGCGATTTCAAAATAACCCGTTACGGTTGAAGGGGCAGGGGCATAAGGTGAGGAATTTTGTTTCGGAATAAAATATTTTGGTATTTCTTAAAAACACCTCCTTACCGGGGGAGGGAGAAGGGGGTAGATATTGTTCAATTTGTAGAGAGAAAAAATATTTAATGCTTTATAGTGATAAAATTATTAAATTTACCTTTTACGGTTTTAAAACACTTACTTATTTCTTGATAGAAACCCAACTGATTTTAAGTCCGATAACACTTATTCATTAAAGGTCAGAAAACTTTCCAAGTTGAGTTTCGTTTTATTTTTCATTTGTTTGTAGGATGAGACAAAATATAAATACTTACGCAATTTCATTTATTTTGGTAGTGTAGGTACATAATTTAGGTAGGCATTGGATTATAGCATTTCAATTTTTTGTTTAATATTTATAATTGGTACTTGACTATTTAGGGAAATCTCTTATTTGTTGTATGGAAATCAAGTATTGGAAAGAGAAATTTGGGAGCAAATTAGGGATTACGATATTGCGGTCGTTTTGTTGTTTTATACAAAATAAAACACAAGCGAGTTACGTTTGCGGCAGCTTGAGAGGGTTGAAGTGGAAGGAGACGAAGACTTTTTTCTGTATTTCTTTATTTCTAACTTACAAGTTAACTTAACTACTGTGACGATGTGAGTACACTGAATTACTAGACTAGTTAACTTACAAACTACCTTATTTACTAGTGGGGTGTCTTAACAATTAAACCCAGGGTTTATATACTACGTTGAAACGTGCTGAGTTTTGTTTATCAGGCGGTAGATGACTTCCTGATGCCACAGTGTTGATTATTTTTAAGTCATGCGCTGTTATTTGCTTAGCCTGCGATGCTAAATTGTAAGTGACTTCCTGCTTGCTTGCAAGGTCTCGGTAGGCATATGTAACTAGCGTACAGTTTGCCCCATTCGTTTCTTGGTTCATTTGTGATGATCAACTGAATGTTTTATTCAGATTAGTGTCTTCTAAGTCTTCGCGACAGTTTAATATACAAATAAATCATCATCACTTAGAATAGCAAAAGCACTGATTCCACGCGAACGAAGACGCGGGCACGGCTAGTAGCAGTAGTGAATAACAATGCAATGTTTTTACTTTTTACATATAACTATTATATTTTTTATAACAATATAATAGTACCTGGATGACCGAGCTTTTCTCGGTATTTTTTTTTGGAAATAATATTTAGATGCAAATTACATACTGATGAAACATAAATAATATTTTTGATCTTATCGATATAATAGAAAAAACTGAACTGGTTATTTGAATAAAAAATCATGAGTGCAATTAGTTTAAATAAAATTTTCGTATTTGAAAAATACTAAAAAAGGTTCCAAATAATGGATTTTCTCACAAAAGAAGGGAACTTGAAAACAAAGTAGGACCTGAAACAGGACGCGAACTGGAGCACTCCGATTTCGCCCTTGAGCTATCACGATCGTTAATACGCTGTCAAAATTTACCTTCTTATATTGTAGCAGTTTTTCATTGCCTCAAAACACGGACAAAAGGACATTTTCTAAAAATGAATCCTAGCTTGATCGATTTGTTGCCCTCGAAACCCCTGGATACTAAATTTTACGGAAATCGTTGGAGCCGTTTCCGAGGTTCCGAGTAAAAGTTCAAGTTCAATACTACTTATATAATTATTTATAATTAACTTTTCATCTAAAATTTTATTATTACCTAACAATACACAATTAAGCTTTTATATTTTGTATAAATTAGAACGTTTCATTCATTTTTAAACACTATAAGCTAAAAAAAATTATATTTTCGAACAATATCAAAAAATGTTATTTTTTTTTTAATTAAAATAAGCTAATGCTTCATTACTAAACCCCTGATGTTAAATGTTGATGGAACCGAAGAAGGCAAAGCACAATTGATAAGTCTAATAAAAGCCCATTATCTCTTACCTTGACGAAAACCTTATTCTAATCGGATGGAGAGACAGGAAGAAGCAAATTTCACTCTGTACGCATCCCGAACTACGAAGCAAATCTTTTCATGCTAAAGTGTTGTCTGTTGGCAATAAAAGGATAGAGACTGTGCGTCTGGTAATCTGATGGTGGAAAGAATAAGGAGGAATTAAATAATCTAATTTCTTCGCACACTCTTCAAAATGTATCCTGCAGAACACAGAGAGGTCACAATCTCTTTTAACCAAAATCTTATGATTTTTTCGTTGTTGTTGTGTTTTTCGTTATTATTATTATTTTGAATATATTAAGATACGAGAACAAAGTCAGTGTCAGAGTGTTAACCAATTGTAACATAATAACCAACCAACCCACATTGTCATTATGTAACAACCATTAAATAAATACCAAAACGTGGTAAGAAGGGAAGTATTATAATATTGTAATCTAAGAAATGTCTCGTTGACAAAAATCATACATAATGTTATGTTTTTAAGAAGAAATACAAAAGTGACCACTTACAAACTCGATTTTCAGCAAGCTTTCATGTAATTTATGTATGGCGGCACAAATGCCAATTTATTGCCGAGTAATGGCGCTGTTCAAAGATCTGCGAGTGGGCTAGCCGAGTAAGAAGAGAAATGATTTGAAACGTGTGGTTGCTAAATGTATTTATAATTTATTATACAAATCCAAATTGTTTTCGCAGAAATTGTTTTCATCCATGTTGTTATTGGTATAGTTTATTGTAAAACGTGTATGTAATATTCTAAATGTGACGTGTTAATGTAAAACGCTTCCCAATAGGGAAGTGTTTAACATTAACGAAATTATAAGGGTATTTACGGCAAACAACTAATTTTACGGATTTATTTCGTTTAATTTTAACTATATTAGGCTATTTATATCCATTTATGTGTTGCACTTTACGTGTAATGCAAAAGTCATATTATGCTTAGTTGAGTTAAGAACCTTATATAGGTATATTCATTAAATTATTATTACGCTCGTATGAACGACAGTGTCGCAAATTTTCTAATAACGGATGAGGTTGATAAAGTCATATAAGGCAATATGTAAGGCTTCGAGTTAATTGATCGTCCTTTGGTATCTGACCCATCCGTACAAACTGATTTGTGAGGCTTTCTAATATTGGGATGCAATAATAACCCGTATGCTCGCAGTAATGAAATAATATTTTATATAACTTAGTTTTATTTTGATAATAATAGGATTAAATAAAATCAAGCTTGTATCAATTATTGGTTCTTTTTCGTAGTCAGAGTTTTATCACTAGCAATTGTTTTTTTCTTCTTTAAATCAAGCCATTGTTGTTGTCTTAATAACCTCCATTTACAAGTAATTGTATAGGAAAGAATTTACTAACACGAACACACAACACGTTTTAACCTAAACGAGCTACGCGTAAGTTAACGTTACTGTAGCTTCCTGGCATCCCAATCAAATTGCAAAGCTATTTTTTTTAATATAAGTAATATATAAGAAAAATTCAGTACAAGGAGTACTCAGTCATGCTTTTTTTATGTTTATAACATAAAACCGTTGCATTTACTGTAAATTAAAGTAAAGTAAAGTTACAGCCTAAATACGTCCCACTGCTTGGCACAGGCCTCCTTTCATTTCTGAGAGGGTTTTAGGGCAAGGAAGTATCCGCTGCGCAGCCCCAATGCGTGTTGGCGATTTTCACATGACTTCGAAATATTTTTTTCTTATTCCTTAGACATGCAGGTTTCCTCACGATGTTTTCCTTCACCGCTGAACACGTGGTACATCAGTACTTAAAATTGCAATTAACAATTTAATTGGTGGCGGCGGGGATCGATCCCGGGTTACTCGCGTTCTGTTATATTTACAGCGAGCATTTACTATCGGAGCTACCACAGCTCTGATTTACTGTAATTAAAATTTTAAAATAATTTAATTTACGAATGCCTGGAGCATCCTTTAGTCATATAATGAATACAGTTTTTGCTGGTAAGTTTTTCCCGAACAGCAAATTAATATTTTTTGTTGGGAGAAGAGGCAAACAAACATCAATTATTACAACATTGAACATTCAAAATATATTGATTATCAAAATATTTTAAATGTTCATAAAATTATCTTGCTTACATTGCCTTACATACAGGATTGAACTGCAGAGCGGTAGGCGCTATGAATTCTATGCGCATTTCGACCAATTCTTCCTCTAAACGCGGGCGGTATTGTTTCGTGATAAAATTATATAAGTCGCTTGCGTAAATAGTAGCGTGTGCTTAAAAAATTTGTTCCACGATCAGAGTAGAGACACTTGACAGGACCCCGGCGCAATAGGAAGCGCTTTAAAGCTACGTCAAAACTTGCAGTGAAAAGTTCCGTGAATACTCCGATGTGGAGTGCGCGCGTAGTAAGGCAAGTAAATATACATATTGTGACGGCCCACTATTCATATTAATAATTAATTTCTATATAAAGCCGTCAAAAATTATATAAGAAAAAATACATTTCAGACATTAAGTATTATAGTAAATTAAAGGCTTAATATTGTCTCAAAATAAATAAACTTATTAAAAATTTTGTTAAATTATACAAAATATGATAAATAACAGAAATACAAGTCGAAAATCTTATAATAATAAGGTTAAATAACATTATTAAATTAATTGTAAAATTGGTCAAAAATTGCCTAAGTCATGGAGGGAGTTTGTGTATAAGAAAATTGTCTAAGTAATTGAGCGTGTTCATGTATAAGAAAATTTCTTAAGTTATGGAGGGTGTTCGTGTATAGATTTCTTGTATGGGAGAGCTGCCGGAGACGTATACTCAATGGCGTACTATGTACATTTATTCAGTTGAGCGTCGATTATCTGAACGTCGATCAACCGAACGATCGCTTAACCGAACTGCTACCATTCCACGCTAAGATGCGACAACCGTAGCAGCCCGCCAGTCAGAAACCGCGTTGTTCCAAACACGTAATGCCTATTGTTTACACCTCACAAAAAGCGCCTGGATGAACAGTAAAATTTTCACGGAATGGTTTATAGAAGTTTTTGTAACCACTATAAAAGCCCATCAGCTAAAAAATGGCAAAGAGAGAAAAATTTATTACTCCTTGATAATGCACTAAGTCATCTACCATGTGATATCCTAAGTAAAAAGGACGAATTTATAAAAGTAATATTTCTTCCACCTAGAATAACTTCCTTGTTACATTGTGTGAACTAAGGTGTTATTGAGACTTACAACCGATACTACAGAAAAGAATTGCTACGTAAGTTAGCATTATTATAGAAGGTCTCTTTGATACACAAGCATTATGATAGTAGAGTTATGGTCTGAAGTCCTACATACCAAAGACATACCTTCTGTGTACTAAATTTCGGGAATTTGTCAATAAAACAAAAAATACAAATTATTCATCCAAATTTATTTTATCGCCTTCAAAGTAGGCCCCATCGCTTGCAATACAACATCTCCAACGCTTCACCCAGTCTTCCATACATTTTTCATAGGCTATTTGCGGTATGGCCTTTAGCTCATTCAGCGAATTTTTTGTTATGGCTTCTATCGCCTCAAAACGTTTTCCTCGAAGTGGTAATTTTAACTTGGGAAATAAAAAAAAGTCAGACGGAGCCATATCAGGTGAATACGGTGCTTGGTCGAGAACTTTTGTTGAATTTTTCGCTAAAAACTCTTTCACTATAATGGCTGTGTGTGATGGTGCATTATCATGGTGCAGCATCCATGAGTTGTGTTGCCACAAATCTGGACGTTTTCGGCGGATACTTTCACGCAAACACTCATGACGCCTAAATAATATTCTTTATTCACTGTTTCTCCCTTTGGAAGGAATTCGGAGTGAACCACACCACGGTAGTCAAAAAAAACTGTCAGCATCACCTTGATTTTGGAGCGACTTTGCCGCTGTTTTTTGGGTTTCGGCTCGTTTTCGAGACGCCATTCTGAAGACTGCTGGCTTGTTTGCATGTCGTACTCATAAACCCATGTCTCGTCGCCAGTTATTATACGTTTCATAAAGGTCGGATCCGTAGAAGCTCGGGAAACCATGTCTTCAGCGACATGCTTTCGCTGCGCTCTTTGAACAATATTGAGCTCTTTTGGAAGTAGTCGAGCGGCGACGCGTTTCATTTTTTTTTTTTTTTTATAGAATAGGGTGACAAACGAGCACACAGTCCACCTGATGGTAAGTGGTTGCTGCGGCCCATAGACATCTACATCTATCTTCCATTACAAATCAAAATGCAGATGCGTTGTCACCCGTGAGGACTGAGATGGAATGCCTCATTTCCAGTAACAAGGGTCTCCGGTTCTCTACACTCACCATACGAAATACAGCAGCATTAAGCTACTATTTCACGCTGGTATTCTGTGAGAGCGTGGTCCTTCCCCGGTCGAGCCGACCCATTCGTGCTACAACTATACTACTAATATAATTGCAGCATGGCTCTACCACGTATGAAAAAATGTCAATGAGAATGTTGTGGACGGACTTAAAAGATATGTTCACCTCACTAGCCAACTCTCTCAGACTCATACGTCGATTTTCGAGCACTAGCTTCCTGATTTTGTCGATGTTTTCTTTGGTCGTAGCGGTTGAAGGTCTACCAGAACGAGGCAAGTCTACTACTACTTCTCGGCCTTCTTTAAAAGCCTTATACCATTCATAAGCCCTTGTTTTCGATATACACGATTCGCCGTAGGTATTTTGCAACATTTTTAGTGATTCACCACATGAAATATCATTCGAAACACAACATTTAAGGCACACTCTTCGTTCAACAATATTTTCTATTGTAAAAATCGCCGAGAACTCAAAACTATGACCAACAAAAAGTGTAGTTTAAAACAAATTAAATGACAGATCCCGCTCAAACTTTGCGCGCTAAATCAGTACAGTGCTACCAACATGCAGCAAAAAAATTAAAACGACCTCTTTTACGCGGGTCTTTTTATTGACATATTCCCGATACTTTTTACACAGAGTAGTATAATAGTAAGGTCTATGAAGTAAAGCAAATATGTGGAAGGTCTGAAATATGTAAAAGCATTGTATTAATAGAAATGGTACTTGAAATGGATTATTATAGTGGCATAATCACAAGCAACCGAGACCGAGGTAAACGTGGACTAGCTAACCGGTGTGTCCTAGAAATATCATCTTAGTGTCGGTGGTAAGCGGCTTAGTTATAGCAATACGGCTTTCTCGTGAACATCGCACACCCATACCGTTTGTGAGCGGCTTTCGGATTGGGATGAGTGTGTTTGGTATTGTTTTAAGTGTAATAAGCATACTCAACTTCGTCTTACTGATTTAGCGCTATGATACGTGGAGTTTTGTCCACTGACGTCTTACTAGCGTGTTACTATGATACGTTGATTTTGTTTTTAGTTAACAACAATACAAATTTTGTTACCAAAGTCAATATGGATCATACGGGTGTTGTGAGGAGGCGATATCCGTATGATAGTTGCATTAATGCTTACGGTTGCGGTATTGCGTCATGTGATGGATCTGAGGGTGTACACATAATTTGACACATCTTGTGATTCTGGTCGATGGAAGTATGTGGATGGTGATGTCTGTTGGGATTGTATAGGGCACCTTGGAATGGTGTTAGCCTGATGATAGTCTTATTGATGCCGTTCTGCAGCATTGCGTTTCTGCAATGGTTGCTTGGCGGTTCGCTATTCTCAATAGCGCTCTCTGAGTCTTTGTTTGACTCACACCTAAGTAGATTCGCCCAAGGCGGGTCCCTCCATTACGGGGCTACAGACTATCTGACCTCCATGATGTTATATATAACAACATAATAATATATCTTTGTAACTTTCCCACCTTTGAATGATTGTAGGCAGCTTGTTGACATATAGTCATCGTCAGTGACACAAACCCTTTCTGATAGCAAATTATTACTGTTACCTTATAACCTTTTGGCAATATCTGTCGTTGTATTGGTTGGTAGAGCATATGTGTCACGCTAGCGGTAGTTAGAGGAAGGATTTGAGGAGACTCTCCAGGCTGCGGTCGAAAGCCGCACATCGTGGGACCCCATTTCTTTCACGTGAGCGGTAGACTCATGACACGCTCTGCAGCTAGTAGCCGTGCTGATCGTTCAATCGGTGGTGATGCCATACACTTACATCACATCTGCAGGAACGGCAGTCTTGTAGGTGGTGGCGCTCACGGAGGGCTTGTTATGGCCAGTGTGCCTATTTGAATTAACCGTGTGCCGTACATTCAATGTGGCTGGATTTTTTCCTATTCTGTTGGGTGTTTACACGCATTGACATGCGCGACTTCGGTTGATATTTGTGCTTACCCACTACCAAGGGGCCAAGCCCTCTTTTACTGGTTCATCAGTTATTTTGCTGTGGGCTACCGTCCAGTCCCCAACATAATGTCCCCTTTGCGTCTGCCCTAACTGCCCCCAGTGCGTTAAATGGTTGCCGCTCACAGTGTGCCTCCCCTACATTTTTTTAAAATGTGAGAGTGAAACTCTTGTATGAGATATTTTATATATATATATATATATATATATATATATATATATATATATTGTAAGCCTTTTCCAAGCAAGAAGGGATAGTTAATAATAAATTAATAATGTTAACCTGATACTAGTGGAATTGGAACATTTTAATTATCTTAACATTTCTCGAGCCCTGTGTTCTTGAACGGGGTCACTTAGCTTTTAAGACACTACCAATAGCCTTCAATGGATCTAGTAAATATTCATACTTCCAAAAGACACCTCAAAGGACTAAGTTACTAAACAAACACAACGTAAATACGGGTCTTAACTAAGACGATCGCGCCTTAAATATTACAAACGGCCTTTTACTAGACCTTTAGAAAGATCATTTGGAACTGTGGAGAAACGACGCGCTCCGCCTCGGACGTTATCGTAAACAGTCGGCGGCGCGAACGCAGCTACAAGGGGCACTCGGTTTTCTCCAGCCAGTCAGTCGGTTTAGCTACGTGACGCCGAGAGGCTGCCCGTCTTGCGCCCCGTTCACGACTACGCGATACGATTATTGTTTGTTTGATTTATTGTTGTACGGTCCTTCAATACTGGTTGTAATAAACTATTAACTGTATATGTGTGGTTTAATTCGCCATCAGCCACATATATTTGGTGACCCCGCGCGCGCGAGTGTATAGCCAGTGCTAAGACTTTTATTACGCTATTCGCCATTTTCGAAATGAACAATAGCAAATTTGACGCATTGGCACCGACGCCACCGGAATCGAGCGTATGCCGCGTCGGTGTAAAAGCGCCGCCATTTTGGCCGGACGAACCGGCGTTGTGGTTCGCACAATTAGAAGGACAATTTCAACTGGCAAATATTACTGCAGATAATACGAAGTTCAATCATGTGATCTCCAATTTAGACTATAGATATGTAACGGAGGTGAAAGACGTAATTACTAACCCGCCGTCTGAAAACAAATATGAAAAAATTAAGACCGAGCTTATAACCAGATTATCAGCATCCCAAGAACAACGGGTTAGACAACTATTGGCGCACGAAGAACTGGGAGACCGGAAACCGTCCCAGTTCTTACGGCATCTAAGAAATTTAGCGGGTAACGACGTTCCAGACGAATTCCTAAGATCATTTTGGACAAACCGATTGCCTAACCACATCCAGGCTATTATCGCAACGCAGACAGGCACCAGTTTAGACGCCGTGGCACAATTGGCGGACAAGGTCAACGAGGTCATGTTCCCGCCGCAGGTGCAACACGTGGCTTCAACATCGACGATCGCAGCGCCATCTGAGTTTGACGATTTGAGACGTCGCTTAGATGACCTATCTCGTCAAGTAGCTTCACTGACTATACATCGTGCGCGTTCAAGATCACGAAGGCGTACTTCTAGTTACCGTAAACGTTCACGTAGCCATCCTGCCTCCACCCACGACCAGTGCTGGTATCACTGGAAGTTCGGAAGCGCCGCTAACAAGTGTAGATCGCCGTGTAAGTTCTCCGGTCCTCAACCGGGAAACACCAAAGGCAGTCTGTGACGGCGGCTAACGACTGCCATACTTCCGGCCGCTTGTTTGTTACGGACATTAAGACGAAAGTGTGTTATTTAGTGGACACCGGGTCAGATCTGTGTGTATATCCGCTTGGCATGCTACGCAGTAAGCGCCTTTTAAAGACTAACTATGAACTTTTTGCAGGAAATGGGTCTGCCATTGCTACTTACGGCTGGGTGAATTTAGTGCTGGACTTCGGACTACGCCGTGCTTTAATTGGCGTTTTGTAATAGCTAATGTTACGAAACCAATTATAGGAATAGACTTTTTATCGTTTTATAATTTACTTGTGGTGCTAGGCACCATAAGTTAATAGACAATACAACCTCTCTCGTCGCTAAAGCATCTCCTGTTGCATTACCCGTTTTATACCAAATCAAAACATTTACAGGCATTTCACGCTTCTATGATCTGCTAACACAGTACCCGGAGATCACGCGCCCAGCAGGCTGTCACGCTGCGCGTGAGGTGAAACACAACACCGTGCACTACATCCGCACCACGTCTGGACCACCTGTCATCTGCCGTCCACGCCGACTAGCACCTGACCGTCTGCGCATCGCAAAAGAAGAGTTTGAAGAGATGGTAAGATTAGGCATTGCTAGACCCTCCGACAGCTCGTGGTCGTCACCTCTGCATCTCATCCCAAAGAAGGACAACACGTGGCGTCCATGCGGTGACTATCGGGCATTAAATGCACGCACGATACCCGACCGCTATCCAATTCGACACATCGGAGATTTCTCACACAATCTCTTTGGCTGCACCATCTTCAGCATAATAGATCTGGTACGTGCTTATAACCAAATACCAGTAGCACCTGAGGATGTACCTAAAACTGCCATTGCAACTCCGTTCGGTCTGTTCGAGTTTCCTTACATGGGCTTTGGGATGTGCAATTCGGCACAAACATTCCAACGTTTTATGACGTTTTATGGACGAAGTTCTAAGAGGTTGTGATTTTGCATTTCCTTATCTTGATGACATTTTAGTAGCATCTAAAAACACAGAAGATCACGAGCGACACTTACGATCTGTCTTCGAGCGCCTCAAGGAATATGGTGTGCTAATCAACAGCTCAAAATCAATTTTTGGAGCACCTGAAGTGGAGTTCTTGGGCTTTATTGTAACCGCCGAAGGAACGAAGCCAACACCAGATAAGGTCAGTGCCATTTTGAATTATCCACTTCCGAAGAACATAAAAGAACTCCGCAGATATCTTGGCATGTTGAACTTCTACCGCCGATTTGTACCTAACGCATCTCTGAAGGCCACTACACCAATCAATTGGACAACCGAACTAGAAAAATCATTTGAGGAAAGTAAAGAAAGCATAGTTAAAGCGACTCTGTTAGCACACCCTGACCCACGAGCACGCTTAGCCATAGTCACCGATGCCTCCGACAGTGCTATAGGCGCAGTGCTGCAACAGAAATCTGGTGCAGAATGGATTCCTCTAGGATTTTTCTCAAAGAAACTGAACAACGCTCAACGTAAATACAGCCCCTACGATAGAGAGTTGCTAGCAATATACGAGAGTATAAAATATTTTAGGTATATGGTCGAACTTAAGCCATTCACTGTGTTTACCGATCATAAACCCATCATCTCCGCCTTTAAGAAAAATTCGAACAACTGCTCACCTAGGCAATTTCGATACCTAGATTATATCGCCCAATTTACAACCGACATTCGCTACATTTCAGGAGAGAACAACGTCGTTGCAGATGCCTTATCTCGAGTAGACATCATAAGCAGTGCAATCAACTTAGAGGATGTATGTGCAGCACAGGAGACAGACGACGAACTTCCGCATCTTCGCCATCATACATCCTTGAAGCTTAGGCAGTTAGACCTATCTGGCACCGGAATGGAACTCTACTATGATGTATCAGGTACGCCCCCACGGTTATACTTACCTAAAACGTTACGACGACAAGCCTTCGATACGATTCACGGCCTGAGTCACACAAGTGCGAGAGTCATGATTAAGCTGATGACAGCAAGATACGTATGGCCTAATATTCGAAAACACTGTCGACAATGGGCACGTACCTGTGTTGATTGCCAACTCTCAAAGGTAGCACGGCACACACGATCTCCAATACATGCTTTTACTTCACCAACCAACAGATTCGCTCACGTGCATGTGGACCTTATCGGACCTCTGCATATCTCCAAAGGATATCGGTATTTCTTAACCGTTGTTGACCGGTTTACACGATGGCCTGAAGTGATAACACTCGAAGACATAAAAGCTGAAACAGTAGCCAATGCATTCGTCAGAGGTTGGATATCACGATTTGGGTGCCCGCATAAAATAACTACGGATAGAGGCAGGCAATTTGAGTGTTACCTTTTTAAAGAACTTTCCAAATTAACAGGCACACATCACATCACCACCACTGCTTATCACCCGGCAGCAAACGGACTCGTAGAGCGGTTTCACCGGCAGCTGAAAGCAGCTATCATGTGTCATGCTGAGAAAAGTTGGTATGAAATCCTGCCATTAATTCTACTCGGAATACGGAGTTCATGGAAAGAAGATATCGCATCCTCGTCGGCAGAGCTTGTATATGGCGAAGCTATAAGACTACCAGGCGATTTTTTCGACTCTACTTCCACAGCAGTCGTAGATTATAATGACTTCCTATCACGATTACGACACTATATTCAAAACTTAAAGCCGACAACGGTAACACGACATGGTTCAACAAAAGTTTTCGTACACAAATACCTACGTAAATCATCACACGTATTTCTAAGACACGACACCATAAAAAAGCTTTACAGCCACCTTACGCTGGACCTTTTAGAGTGGTAAAACGTGGTGATAAAACATTTAAAATTGATCTTAATGGCAAAATCACAACTGTTTCCATTGATAGACTTAAGCCTGCTTACCTGCTTACCGAGACACCGGAGAGCTCGCAGAGGAGTAAGCTGAGTCCAGCAGAAGAACCTCTCCCCTACACCACCAGATCTGGCAGAAGAGTGAGGTTCACTAATTCCTATCGACCATAAGGTCTCCGGGGGGGCTGATGTGGAGAAACGACGCGCTCCGCCTCGGGCGTTATCGTAAACAGTCGGCGGCGCGAACGCAGCTACAAGGGGCACTCGGTTTTCTCCAGCCAGTCAGTCGGTTTAGCTACGCGACGCCGAGAGGCTGCCCGTCTTGCGCCCCGTTCACGACCACGCGATACGATTATTGTTTGTTTGATTTATTGTTATACGGTCCTTCAATACTGGTTGTAATAAACTATTAACTGTATATGTGTGGTTTAATTCGCCATCAGCCACAGAACGATCAAAACATAATTATTTATCCTGGTCACAATTATAGATAATAATTTAATATAAAAGGGAAAATAATATAAATAAGAAGGGGAGGGAATAGGTAAGCTTTGCGAAATTTAACTCCACGAGCCCGTATGCGTTTATACGATATAGGGCCGCAATAGTCATAGCCAGTATGAGCAAAAGATTTCTCTACTTGCGTGATTCTATGTCCCGGTAGAGCAGCCATTAAAAGAAATTGCGGGCGCGGTTTCAATCTAAAGCAATTGTCGCACTTATTAAATCTAGACCGAATAATTGATCTAGGAGACAAGTTCCAAAATCGATGCCTTAACAAAGACATGAGTAACTCTGGGCCGGCGTGCAAATATTTTTATGATAGTGATGAATCAACGACTCAACCGGAGCGTCGTAACGCGGTAAATAATCGGATTTGTATTCTGAATTTTCAGCGGAGTTGGTAAGGCGGCCACCAACGTGGGAAAGCCATCATATAAAAATGGTTTAACCTTCATTAAGGTAGAGACAGACTGGTCCCACATACGCAACGTATGCAACGCATTATGACATCAGTCTGGACTTCTGATTTTTTTATGAAAAATATCCACTAGAAACACACCTATCGTTTGCAACGCAATCACACTCCTCCGACGCAATGTCGATCTACAATGTCTATCTAGATTGATAGCCATTGTAGATTACCGGCGTGGGAAGGTAGATTGGATGTTCGTACGCAATCACACGCGTTCGACCAGTGTGTTTCCAGAACTTAAGCGTAATATTAGACAGGTGTCAATCATTCATTTCTCGTGACCGAATCATTCTAGAACATTTCGTCACGCGTACCGGTACATTGAGATCGATCATTCAAATGGATCATTTCGATCTCCAGTACCCTACACTAAAAACAATTCTTTCAGATCATTCGGGATTCGGTCGGTTTTCGACTCATTTACAATTTACACCAATCACGAGTTAAAAAGGTTCCGTTAATTGTTTGTGATAGGCTGTGCCGGAACATTCAAAAACAGACGACTGAACCATCAATAATTTTAAGTGTACCAGCTCAAAGGAAGGAATTATTCATGAATTACACATGTCTACGTAGCACATCACAAACAAATAGACCTTTGTAGCGTGCACGCGTTTTGTCGTTAAAATTTAAGATGAAATAGCTCATCGATTTATTTAGGCAATACAAATTTATTTATAATATTAAATTTGTAGAATATCGTGATGCTAAATTACGATATACAGTATTTGAAAAGATAAATTGTATACCTAGTGAGTGTGAGTGTGAGTGGCGTGAATGTAAAAAAGTAGTTTGTTTTGTATTTTTACCCAATAACCTCTTGGAAAGGTAATCGCTACCAAGCTATTTCCAATTTGTTTGGCGTTGTTAATTGTATAATATATATGATTGTAAGCTGTTTTTTAAGTCCCGCTGGATTTCTTCCTGGTTTTATTAAACAAAAGAAAACAAAGAAAACAAAAGAGTGACTTTCAGTCACTCTTTTGTTTAATTTGCCATTTGTTTACCACCATTTGTTTGTTGTTTATTACCATTACTGCTACTAATACATTTTTGCACAATTAGTCACTCTGAAAATCTAGATGCAAAATAACTGATGAGTAATAATTTAATTACAAATCATCTTTATCCATAATAACTGTTATATAATGTTGTATAAATGTTAATATAGCTTTCTTACTATTAACTTCGATTGAAATCGCTTAGTCGTTAGACCTTGTCTCTCTAATTGCAATTTAATTTGTTGCACAAACTACAAGCAAGCAATTAGTGTATTGCTTTTCTAGTTGAATACTGTTTTATCTATATTCGCACCATGCAATAAATATATATTTTGCAAGAGATATGAACGTGCCACAGTAGTAATGAAAATAAATATCGCTATCTCTAAAGTCGAGGTCAGCACTAGAGAATTCGGAAAGCAAAATAACTAATCCGAAAATTAATTAACTGTTGCTACCGTAGACTCTGAGGTGAAGGAAAACATCATTAGGCAATCTGCTTGTCTGAGAATATATTTTATAGTATAGGACGACAAACGAGCACACAGCCCACCTGATGTTAAATGGTTTTTGTGGTCTATAGACATCGAGTCTATAGAAATGCAGATGCGTTAGCAGCCGTGAAGACTAAGATGAATTGCCTATTTTCCAGTAAATAGGTTCTCCGTTTCTCTACACTCACTATTCCAAAAACAGCAGTATTAAGCTCCTAATTTGTACACTGGTATTTTGTGAGAACGTGGTTCTTCCCCGGTCGAGCCAACCCATTCGTGCTATAGCTATACTATTAATATAGCTGCAGCACGGCTCTACCACGTGTGGATGTCCAAAATTTACGTCTATGGTCGTAACTCTGATTTTCTTAATTAATATACATAGCAAAACAAATCCCAAATAAATCGGTAGATGCATTTTTATAAGCGTTTTTTGGAAATTTATTTATTATGAAAGACAATATTTTGCCTTTAATTTACTATGTTATTGGTCTAATGTCTGAAATGTATTTATATTAACTTTATGCTTATTAATGTAATTTTATTGCTTAATATATATATTTTGAGACTATTTTTGATGCCCCTTTATATTGAATTTAATTATTAATAATAATATTGGGCCGTCACAACCGCATTAAATGGGGAGCGGCCCGAATAGGCGACGACCATATTCTTTCCAATCGGCTTTATCCATTAACTTTGCAAAAAGATGCTGTATCTCTGTGCATCTTCTACCACATATACCAAGGGGAATACCGGAACAAGTATTGTCCTGCTCAGAGGAATTGTTTGGATTAATTCCATCACATAATATTCCATCCCCATTATATCAATTTTTGGCGATTCACTACAGTGCGTTTTACTCAGAATTTTCTGCAATGCATGTAACAAATAAGTAAATACTCTCCAAAAATATTGCATTACTTATTACATTCAAATCAAAAGCATTACTTTGTCGACTAAACGGCCATGTTCGAGTAAACGGCCAAGTACGATACTTCTCTTTGTACGATACAATCATACCTGATGGTGACACTTTAGGTAATTTCAATTTTATGAAGTAGCATGAAAAAAAAAACACTATTATAAAGTCACATCTGTGTAAATTTGTAAAATTGAGTTAGCATAATGTCACAAATTATTATTCAATTTATATAAACTTTAACGTCAGCTATAAAAAAGTCACAAGGATAAAACTGGTAAAATATTTCTTTGAAAGGATTATTTGCCATTCCAGATTAACGACAAACTAACGACGGAATAAATACGTAACAGTATTTATTCTGTAGATTGCAAAAGTCAAGAAGTAATTTATCCTGTAAAATCAAATTTCTAATTTTAATCTTTCACTCCGGCATTTCTCGCGTTCCGCCCTTTGAAGCAGTAGTCGATTATAAATTGCTTTTTTAACAACTTCACCTTCTTCAAATGATGCAAGAATGGACAAATTAGTCAAACGATGCGAACTCCATTCCCGGTCAGTAAACGAAATTTCATTTCGATCTTTATTACGAAAAGTCAATTAAAATTTCTATAAAATTTCATTTGCTTACTCATTCCACGCTAAGTTTTGCACTGCAAAACAAAACTAAATGTTTTCTATTAATTGACGTGAGTTTATGTTCCGGTTGGTTCATAAACAACGTAAAATATTTAACCGATATTGCTAACTTTTTCATATTTTAATTTACTTTCTTAATTGTACCTATGAATAAGATTGCAACAATTTAGTGCTAAATCCATACATAATATAATAAAAATGTAAATTGCTGATGTCTGTACATTTTACATTTTTGTAACAAAATTGATTGTAAGGTACTAAAAATAAATAGCTGAATACATTTCTATTATTTTTGGAATTGTCTGTCTGTCTGTCTATTTTTTGTTAACATTCATGTATGAAGTACTGATTTATATCAAAATAATCGTAAAAAAAATGTGAAGTTTATCTTCGTTTGAAATTTAGTCTTTTTTTCGTTAAAATCTATTCAACCTATCGAAAGTTATGATTAATATCAAAATTTATACATGGTAGACCCACGCTGCAGCTATATTAAGGTTGTAGCACGAATGGGTCGGCTCGACCGTGAAAGGACCACGCTCTCAAAAAATAGCAGCGTAATGTCTTAGTTCTTAGAATAACGTTGGTTGTGATTTTTATAGAGAGGCGATAGCTAGTTATTTTTAAAATACAAGCGATCTGTCCAGGCTTCGCACGGGTGATATCTGGCTTCTACGACAGCGCCACCTACCGAGTCTAACTATACCTATAACTTTGTTGAAGTGCAAACAATATCTTGACAAAGTTTCATCGCAATCTGATGAACGGTATAGCAGCGCATAAAATGCGAACAAACAAAAATTAATTTTTATGTATTAGATTTTATAGATTAGATTTTATATATCTACTTCAACGGCACGAACATCTGAGAACATTCAAATAAAAGTAGAATTTTTGTGTTATTAAAATTTATTCTTATGTTTATTTACCACTGATTCATAAAATATAGGGAATGCAAATCTCGCGAGTTTGGGGCTCAAGCGAGATCCCATGAGTTTATTAAAAACAATAGGTACTGCGAGATCTCGCTAATTTCGAGATCTCGCGAGATTGGCAGTTTTGTGTGTTTTATTTGCAAATAATCGCAATATTTAAATAAATTAGGAAAAATAAAATAAAAATTATAAGTATTATAAGATAAACATTTATTTTCACGAATTTTTCAATAGACTTATGCATCAAACAATGTTTGACGTATCTGTCTATAATTTTTTAATAAAATTCTAAAGCGTACCTACATTACACGCTTATGCAGGCTGTCAGGTTTACAACAATCACGGTTGCGATTGACGAATAAACTACAGTACTACTACAACAGTGATTGACGCCTGCATGAGTGCGTAATGTACGCCTATCGTACGTATATTATCCTATATTACTGAAGTTTATGTAACACTAGAGTAACAATAATCACATTATAACTTTCACTTGTTTTATGGTTTTTTATAAATCCGTTAAAAATAGTTTAATTTCGACGAGTAACATTCGCCTAAATATTAGAATATCACGTTTTAGTCAACCACTTAATGCTATTACTTATTGAGTAATCACCATTGGTATTATACTTTTGAAAAAATGTAAAAGTCCATACTAAAACTGGCAAGTATAGAGATGTTATAGCGGAATCCAACAGCCTTCTACGGTTTTTCATAATATTACGATTGTCTTCTGTGAAGTTTCTTGAGCATAGCACACTATTTTTGTAGGAAACCATTGGTCCCCTCGACAAGCAGCGTCGATCCACATCTTTTCCTTTCAGGGCATTTAGGAAACCATTACATGTAGGTACCACAATTATACGCCACTATTTGTATAAAATAATGACTACAAAATAAAAAGTAAACGATGACCAAACAAATATCGACTTATAAATCACAACACTAT
The DNA here is from genome assembly GCA_036936625.1 of Parnassius smintheus behrii. Taxonomy (NCBI): domain Eukaryota; kingdom Metazoa; phylum Arthropoda; class Insecta; order Lepidoptera; family Papilionidae; genus Parnassius; species Parnassius smintheus. The sequence goes on from JAUPFT010000014.1 coordinate 21,751,754, forward strand.
CGATACACGTGCTGTCGTTAGACAAAGACAACTATTTTAATTTACGTAATGAGTGAAGGGAACATTTCAAATAGACATCAACAGGTGCTCAAATGATATAATTTTGCAACATTATATTTCCAGTGTAAGTTGAACTCCGGTGCATTTGAAATAGGTTAACGTGATAAGAATAGAATTTACTTACCTATGAAACATTATACCATCTTTTTGATAACTGGATGTCTTAGCTGACTTACCACACCACTTCACTACCCAGGAAGCCATTTGTAATGTATTTTGGATACATAATTATTTTGAAAGTTTCAAAAACTCGGACGTGCCTACGGGTCACAAACTTGGTCGACAATGATATCGTGATTCTTAGCGTTATTTCGTATGCTAGCTACAGAAAGTATGTGTTGCGCGCGTTTGTGGCCCTGTATGCGGAATCTATTAGGGGGTAATCTGTGTTTTAACCCCATACAAAATTGCATACCTTCTGCCCCTGCCCCTTCTACATTAACGGGTTATTTTGAAATCGCAAAATACGTATTCATTTATTTTTTAAATACAGTAAGTATCGAGTCAATCGCCGTTTAAAATATATTTTTTTACAATAACAAACTGTATTTCACCCTCTTAGTGAACGAATTATCTAAAATTATTTTATAGCGGATTTTGCCATAAAAGGTAGTACTACTGTACAAATTTTAGATTTCTACTACAAGCGGTTTGGGTTGATCTTGTGCACTGGTCTTAGACAATGGGTTGAATGGTCTACGACACTGGTAAATGACTTAGTATCTCAATATAGTTTAGTATCCGTGACTTAGTATATAAAAGTATATAGTAGATATACAGTGAATAGTGACATCTGTTGGTAAATGGTAAAACCAAATTAAATCGTGGAAACTATGGCAAATATGAGGCAATAAATTGGGACGCCTGTGTTCAGCAGTGGAGATACTGTGAGCTCGTTTTACGTAGATCGGGACCAAAAATAAATATTTAAAGGGACGTCAAGGTGGTCTGCTATTTCCTCTGGATCCATACTCGACTTTAATTAGACGTGGGTAATCGGACAAGGAGAATTTAACAACGTAATTCACACTAAATATAATTAGGGTATTACAACAAAAGTTATTAGAGACACTGATTCGTTAAACACTCCACAAAGAACGTAATGCTTATTTGCGATGTGAACCGATTGGCGTCTCGAAGCGAACTGCCGCGTCGTCGCTGCTTCTACCCACACTAGCCCTTGGTGTTGCGTCATAGTGAACGACAACCGATTACTTCGACAGATGGCGTTTTGTATATCCGGTTGACGTTCACTCCTAAATAATCTTCGAAATAATCAAACGCGCCGTCACGGCCGGACTGACGTTAGCATGTCCTCGTGCTGCTTTTGGTGTAGAGTTATTCTGTAACATAACATAATATATACATAAACACTCATGCCTGTCACCCAGAGGGGTAGGCAGAGACTACAAACTTCCATTTGGCACGATCCTGACACACCTCTCTTGCCTCCTTCACATCCATACACCTACGCATACATGCTCGTCGGTTAAGGGTACTCCTAATTTGGCCCGTTTTCAATAAATCGCCAATTTGGTCGATAAATTTTCACCTAGGGCGTCCCTTCCCGACTCGGCCGTTCACATCTGCCATATAAATTTGCTTTGTCACTCTTTCCTCATTCATTCTTTCTACGTGACCAAACCACCGAAGCATTCCTTTCTTAATCCTGGTCACCACATCATCTTGCATACCACATTTATCTCTTATCACGCAATTTCTCACCCTGTCATTCAGATTCAACCCTAGCATATTCCTTAAAGACCGCATTTCTACAGCATTTATTCTATTTTCGTGCTTCTTCTGCCACACCCAGCTTTCACTACCATACATTAAAGTAGGGACTAACACAGCATTATGAATTACCATACGTGCCTGTTTTGACACATTCTGGTTCTTCATAATAGAGTGTAGTGCCCCATTCACTCTATTTCCTGCATTTACTCGTCGTCTATATCCCTATCATACCTACCATCCCTGCTACATACACATCCCAAATACACAAACTCATCCACTTGCTCAATTAACTCTCCTTCTATTCTTATTTCATATACCGTTTTGCTTTCTTCTCTTTCAAAAACCATCACTTTCGTCTTACTTGCGTTCACTTTCATTCCCCTTTCTTTTAATTCCCAGCTCATTAATGTAACGATCATTTGCAACTCAGCCGCCGATGACGCAAATATGACTTGATCATCGGCATACAAAAGGCATTTGCCGGTTAACTCGCCCATTCTTAACCCACATTCTTCATCTTTCAAAGTTTGCAAACACCGGTCCATAAATAGGTTGAACAGCCAAGGGGAAGCTACACAGCCCTGTCTGACACCTTTTTGGATGCCAAACCTGTCCGAGTAGACCCCATTGATCCCGATACAAGCACTAGAGTCCCTATAAAGAGACCTTAATGCCTGTATCAAACCAGCGCTCAACCCATATGAGTTCAGTGTTTGCCATAACAGATTCCTGTCCACTCTGTCATAAGCCTTTTCCAAGTCCATGAACGCACAAAAGACTTTCTGGTTTTTGGCCAAAAACTTCTCCGCAATCATGCGCATGGAAAAGACTTGATCTGTGCACCCCATTCCCTTTCTAAAACCCGCTTGCAGTTTTGGGACATGGTAAGGATGGTGTTGACAAAATGTAAGGAAAATGAAAATATTATTATGTTAGGAGACTTTAATGGAAGGGTTGGGGTGAAGAGGTCTGGTTATGAAAGTATATTGGGAACGTTTGATGATGAAAGTATAAATGAGAATGGTGAAGACCTCCTCATTGTATGTGTGGAAAAGAATCTTTTTGTGACGAATACTTTTTTTCGTCATAGGAAGATTCACATGTATACATGGGAAAGAGGTGATGATAAAAGCATGATAGATTTCGTAATTGTGGATGAAAGAATGAGGAGCGCAGTCGTAGATACAAGGGTTTACCGGGGGTCCAACTTAGGGACGGATCATTACTTGGTCTTATGTCGAATTAATGGACTTTTCAAGCGTTGGCGACATCGGACATCAGTGTCTACCACTGCGTTACAGCGTATAAGAATAGAGAAGTTACAAGATGAAGATGTGATAGAGAAGTATAAATGTAGACTGAGAGAAAATATTAGATATTTGAATGAGTTGTGTATGAATGATTTAGACTTGAATACTGTGTGGGATAATATTAAGAAAGGTTTGGTGGATACCGCCACCGAAGTATGTGGTGTAAGTAAGAGAACAAATGAAAGGAAAAGTAATACGTTATGGTGGGATGATGAGGTACGCGTGGAAATTGAATCAAAGAAGAAAGTATGGTTAGATTTGCTAGCAACCAAAGCTGGTAATTCTTCTGGTATGAATGATGAGATTGAAAGAAAAAAGGCAGAATTCAGACGTCTAAATAAGAGAGTAAAAGAAGTTGTTGAAACGAAAAAGAAAGAAAGAACGGATAAGAATGATAGAAGGATATCTGATAATTTCCAGGCTAACATAAAAATGTTCTGGAAACTCGTAAGAACTGCCAGGGGAAATACAAAACAGCCTATAATATATGCTATAAGAGACGGGAATGGATGTATTCTGAATGATGAAGTTTCGAATTTAAACAGATGGAAGGAATACTTTGTAGGCGTGTTTATGAGTGAAGAGTCGTCTGAATTAAATGAACTAGAAATTCCGAAAGAAGTGGAAAGGGGTATGGAGATAAGTGTAGATGAAATAATGAAAGCAATGAAAAGCATGAAAGCAGGTAAGGCAGCTGAATATGATAGAGTATCACTCGAGATGCTAAGGGCTGGAGAGGGAGTGGTGGCAGGCCTGCTGTACACCTTGTTAATTTATGTTTGGAATTAAAACGGGTACCGGATGACTGGTGTAAAGCAGTTATAGTACCAATATATAAAGAAAAAGGGTCACAGCAGGACTGCAAAAACTACCGCGGTATCAGCTTGCTTAGTATTGTGGGTAAACTGTATGCTAAGGTGTTAATTGAAAGAGTTATGAAAGAAACTGATGGAAAAATTTGGCATGTGCAAGCGGGTTTTATTCTGTAACAATAGGAAAATAAAACCCGCTGGGATTATCACTTTCATTCGCTCGACCTATCCTGACATGAATAGGTAGACTGTCCCTATCTTTGGACATTTAGGAACCCACAGACATACACGCAAGACAATTACGTTTGACCTCATGCAAACTAACACTGGCTAAGGCGTCCTTTCGATCAACCATCGTCTTCTCTGATGACTTGGACCGGACAACCTAGCCCATGTCTAGCTAGCTCATAGAGCGTCAGCGTCCCTTCGACCAGTCATCATCTCATATGACAACGTGGACCGGACAACTGGCTCTTTATCCGTCATCTCATATGACAACACCTAACTCAGAGTGACAGCGTCCCTTCGACCAGTCATCATCTCATATGACAACATGGACCGGACAACTGGCTCTCTATCCGTCATCTCATATGACAACACCTAACTCAGAGTGACAGCGTCCCTTCCACCAGTCATCATCTGATATGACAACATGGACCGGACAACTGGCTCTTTGCGTGTCATCTCATATGACCACGCCTCAGACAGTTTAATAGTATTGATTAATTCTCGTAACTGACATTACTTACGTAAAAGTTCCTCGCGTTCTGATGCTGATAGTGTTACTGAACTTGCAGTTTCAGTATGACCGCTGGACACCGTTTCTTTCTTGATTGTGTCACTATCATCATCTGATGTTGGTGTCCTATAAATGTAGCTCTGCCCCGCCGTCACGAGCTCCTCCTCATCATTATTAATTAACGAGGTAGCTATCTCTACTAGACCGTCATAGCCCCCGGGTACTAAACGAAGATTTTCGTAAGCGTATTTGTAAGTCCTATTAGACCCATTTGCTGCTGCTTTTGCAGTGTTGACAACATTGCAAAAGCAGCAGCAAATGCAGCGTTACGTCTGATGTTGTCTAAGTCTGATCGAGGTTCGGGTTCGGAACTTAATACAATTTTTGACATACCTAAGGATTGAGCTTTTATCCCAAACATTAGCTCTGTGGGCGAATATCCAGTTACCCTAGACCGTCTACTATTTAGAGCTAACTGCACATCTAGAAGTTCATCTCGCTAAGTTTTGTTCGGGTCGTTCTCAACTATGGTAAGAATGCTTTTCAGAGTGCGCATTACGCACTATACCTGGCCGTTCGCTCTACTAGATCCCGTTTGCTATAAGATGAAGGTCTATGTAATGGTTACTACAAATTCTCTAAACTCGGCGCTTATATAGCATCTCCCTTGGTCAGCTACAACACGTTTAGGTGTTCCAAAAAGGCAAACCGCTTTTTTTAGAGCTTTAATAGCACTTATTGAATCTAACGAGGGGGTATATTCAAGAAGGATGTATTTGGTGAAGGAATCGATAATAACCGACGAATATTCTTTGCGATCGCTTTTTCCACTGAGTTTGCCCGTGATATCGATGTGTATGGTATGCCAAGGAGTGGAAACTTTTGGAATTGGATGAAGTCTTATCTGGGTAGCGCCTGACGGGCCCTTCGAAGCTTTGCATACTATACAAGAATCTACAAATTTGCGCACTAGCTTTGACATTTGTGGGAACCAATATTGCTCGTAAAGTTTGTTTAGCGTTTTTTCAGTACCGAGGTGCTTAATCTTCTCTGTATGAACGTGGTTTATTAAAGTCCAAGTGAGGGAGCGCGGTACAACTGGGAGCCAATAGCTACTTTTGTTACGTTCAATTTTCCTATAAAGTATCCCCTTTCGAATATCGTAGGTATGGGCAACGACTTCAGGCAGTTGTTTGTTGTTGTGCTTGTTAATTAGGTCCTGTATTTCGCTATCCCTCTTTAGTTCGACCATCAGCCAACCTCGATGCTTAACGAATTGTACGACTTGTTTCTCTGGGATGGATGGGTATCGGGATAGTTCGCGGTGGGTTCATCGAGTGGGTTTCTGGAGAGGAAATCGGCATGCTCCATACTACTTCCTTGCTTATAAACAATGTCAAAATCGTAAGCTTGGAGGAAAGCCTACTATCGGTGGACTCGGGGTGTAAGATTGGTTTTAGACTTCGACGCCTTAAGGGAATTACAGTCCGTGAAAACTGTGAAGTGCTGTCCATACAGATAATGTCTGAAATACTCAACCGCTCGGACTACCGCCAGGGTTTCAAGTTCGTAGGAATGGTAACGCGATTCGGTTTTGGTTGTCTGACGACTAAAGTAGGATATTACATGTGGCAGATTATTATGTCACTGAATAAGTATTGCACTGTACCCTTCTGAGCTCGCATCTATATGAAGCTCTACTGGGAAATAGGGGTCAAAGATCGTCAAGACCGGCTCTGATGTCAATATGCTAACTATGGTTTTGTGGATCTCACTATGTTGGTTCGTCCAGGTTATCGGACCTCTTAGTTTTGTCAGGGGGTATAAAGGACCTACTAAACGGGTGTAATTTGGAATAAAACACGTAAAATAAGATGCGAGACCCAAAAATTGACGAATTTGACTGGCTGTTCGTGGGGCAGGTACGTCTGTTAGTGATTGTACCTTCCTAGGATTGGGAGTTACTTGCAATAATTTCACGACATAACCTAGAAAGTCTACTTTGTTTTTCATGAATTTACATTTATGAATGTTCAAAGAAAAACCCGCATCACATAGAGCTTGTAGTGTAAGGTCTAAACGTTCGAGGCCTCGTGTGACGTCATCAGAATAACAGAGGATATCATCCATATATGCTAATGCCACCGTATCCTTAAGCAAACCTAAAGCTTTGTTAATACACCTTTGATAGACTGATGCTGCACTTCTTAGGCCAAAGGGCATGGCAAGGAACTCATATGGACTCTCGGGGGTCACGAAAGCTGTACGAGCTATGTTGTCGCCCTCGGGATCTATCGGAATCTGGTGATAGCCCGACGCCATGTCCAACGACGAAAAATAACGAGCACCATGAAGTCGATCTATCTGCTCGTCGATTATCGGTAACGAGTAATGTTCTGGTCGGGTATTAGCATTAAGCTCGCGATAGTCTACACACATTCTATCAGAGTTATACATACATAAACACTCACGCCTGTCACCCAGAGGGGTAGGCAGAGACTACAGACTTCCATTTGGCATGATCCTAACACACCTCTCTTGCCTCCTTCACATCCATACACCTACGCATACATGCTCGTCGGTTAAGGGTACTTCTAATTTGGCCCGTTTTCAATAAATCGCCAATTTGGTCGATAAATTTTCGCCTAGGACGTCCTTTTCCGACTCTGCCATTGCCATCATTTCTGCACTAAAAATTTTCTTTGTCACTCTTTCCTCATTCATTCTTTCCACATGACCAAACCACCGAAGCATTCCTTTCTTAATCCTGGTCACCACATCATCTTGCAAACCACACTCTTCTCTTATTACACAATTTCTTACCCTGTCTTTCAGATTCAGCCCTAAAATTTTTTTTTTTTTTATAGAATAGGGTGACAAACGAGCACACAGTCCACCTGATGGTAAGTGGTTGCTGCGGCCCATAGACATCTACATCTATCTTCCATTGCAAATCAAAATGCAGATGCGTTGTCACCCATGAGGACTGAGATGGAATGCCTCATTTCCAGTAAAAAGGGTCTCCGGTTTTCTACACTCACCATACGAAATACAGCAGCATTAAGCTACTATTTCACGCTGGTATTCTGTGAGAGCGTGGTCCTTCCCCGGTCGAGCCGACCCATTCGTGCTACAACTATACTACTAATATAACTGCAGCATGGCTCTACCACGTAAAAATACTCCTTAACGACCGCATTTCTACTGCATTTATTCTACTCTCGTGCTTCTTCTGCCACACCCAACTTTCACCACCATACGTTAAAGTAGGGACCAACAGCATTGTGAATTGCCAAACGTGCCTTTTTCGACACATTTTGACTCTTCACAATAGAGTGCAAGGCCCCATTTACTCTATTTCCCGCATTCACTCGTCGTTCTGTATCCTTATGATATCTCCCATCCCTGCTAAATACGCAGCCCAAATATACAAACTCATCTACTTGCTCAATCAACTCCCCTTCTATTCTTATTTCACAAATTGTTTTACTTTCTTCTCTTTCAAAAACCACAACCTTCGTTTTACTTGCGTTCACTTTCATACCCCTTTCTTTTAATTTACCGTTCATTAATGTAACCATCATTTGCAGCTCGGCCGCCGACGACGCAAGAATAACTTGATCATCGACGTACAAAAGGCATTTGATGGTTAACTCACCCATTCTTAATCCACATTCTTCAACTTTCAAATTTTGCAAACAACTGTCCATAAATAGGTTGAACAGCCACGGGGAAGCCACACAGCCCTGTCTGACACATTTATGGATGTCAAACCAGTCCGAGTATACCCCGTTGATCCTAACACAAGCACTAGAGTCCCTATAAAGAGACTCCAATGTCTGTATCAAGCCAGCGCTCACCCCAAATGAGTTCAGTGTTTGCCATAGCAAATCCCTATCCACTCTGTCATAGGCCTTTTCCAAGTCCATGAACGCACAAAAAACCTTTTGGTTTTTGGCCAGAATTTTCTACGCGATCATGCGCATGGAAAAGACTTGATCTGTACATCCCATTTCCTTTCTAAATCCCGCTTGCACATCCCAAATTTTTGCATCAGTTTCTTTCATGACCCTTTCAATCAGTACCTTAGCATACAGTTTTCCCACAATGCTAAGAAGGCTGATGCCACGGTAGTTTTAACAGTCCTGCTGCGACCCTCTTCCTTTATATACTGGGACTATCACGGCTTTGCACCAGTCTACCGGTAACCGCTTCAGTTCCCAGCATAAATTAAACAAGGTGTGCAGCAGGCCTGCCACCACTTCCTCTCCAGCCCTTAGCATTTCGAGTGAAACTCTTTCATATCCGGCAGCCTTACCTGCTTTCATGCTTTTCATTGCTTTCATTATTTCATCTATACTTATCTCGCCACCTCTTTCCTCTTCTTTCGGTGTTTCTACTTCACTTAGTACACACGTTGTCTCCTCACTCATAAACACGCTTCCAAAATATTCCCTCCATCTCTTTAAACTCAAAACTTCATTATTCAGAACATAGCCATTCTCGTCTCTTATAGCATTCATCATAGGCTGTTTTGAATGTCCCCTGGCAGTTCTTACAAGTTTCCGGAACATTCTAATATTTGCCTGGAAGTTATCCGATATTCTTCTATCATTCTTATCTGTTCTTTCTTGCTTTTTTTTAATAGGAATTGTGTGATAAACGAGCACACAGTCCACCTGATGGTAAGTGGTTGCTGTGGCCCATAGACATCCACATCTATCCTCGATTACGAATCAAAATGCAGATGCGTTGTCACCCGTGAGGACTAAGATGGAATGCCTCGTTTCCAGTAAAAAGGGTCTCCGGTTCTCTACACTCACCATACGAAATACAGCAGCATTAAGCTACTATTTCACGCTGGTATTCTGTGAGAGCGTGGTCCTTCCCCGGTCGAGCCGACCCATTCGTGCTACAACTATACTACTAATATAACTGCAGCATGGCTCTACCACGTATAAAATGCTTTTTTCTTTCAACTACTTCTTTTACTCTCTTATTAAGATGTCTAAAGACTGCCTTTTTTCTTTCAATATCACCATTCATACCGCTAGAATTACCAGCCTTTGTTGCTAGTAAATTTAGCCATGCTCTCTTATTTGCTTCAACTTCCATAAGTATCTCATCATCCCACCATAACGTATTATTTTTCCTTTCATTCTTTCTCTTACTAACACCACATACTTCGGTAGCTGCATCCACTAAACCTTTCTTTACATTTTGCCATATATTCTCCAAGTCTAACTCCTTCATACATTATTCATCCAAACCACTTATATTTTCTTTCAGTCTACATTTGAACTTGTTTTTATCACTTTCATCTTGTAACCTTTCTGTTCTAATACGCTGTAACGCAGTGGTAGACACAGACGATCGATGGCGCCAACGCCTGAATAGACCATTAATTCGGCATAAAACTAAATAATAATCTGTTCCTACGTTAGAACCCCGGTAAACCCTCGTATCTACAACTGGGCCCCTCAATCTTTCATCCACAATAATGAAATCTATCATGCTTCTATCGTCACCTCTTTCCCAAGTATACATATGAATCTTCTTGTGGCGAAAGCAAGTGTTCTTCACAAAAAGATTCTTTTCCATACATACGGTGAGGAGACTTTCACCATTCTCATTTATACTTTCATCACCAAACGTTCCCAATATCCTTTCATAATCAAGCCTCCTCACCCCAACCCTTCCATTAAAATCTCCTAGCATAATAATATTTTCATTTCCCTTACACTTCATTAACACCATCCTTACCATTTTCCAAAACTGCTCTCGGATATAAGTGGGCTTAGACATGTCTGGGGCGTAGACCCCTAACACAAACAACTTCTTTAAGCCCACTTTCATTCGTATCCATAGCAGTCTTGGGCTTACACATTCATACTATTACACACATTGGCCCATTCTTTCTGAAAGGATGATACCTACTCCCTGGCATGCCCGCTTGATCTCGTCTACACCAGACCAGTATGCGGTATACTTGCCATGTGTAGTGACATCCTTCCCCTTCCTTTTCGTCTCATTTACGCATAACACATCTATTCCTCTATCATACATCATATCGCATTTTTCATCCATTTTATCATTCATTACCCCACATACATTCAACGTAGCCAGACGGGCCTATGCAATCCACTTTTCGCCTCTCCGGGAGACAGAACGTGACGGGTGGCGAACCTCGTCGCCGATTTTCCTCCCAGAGATTCTTCGCACACCTGCTCCATTAAAGGGGCGCCAGGAACTCGGGGCTATTTCTTTAATTCGATTCCTCATGGTGCGAAATGGGGTGGTATATTTAACGCCACTACCACGGCGTAGAGACGAGTCTGTGGTATCGGCTTGACATCGACATTCTATCAGAGTTATCTTTCTTTTTAACGAGTAGTATCGGACTAGCGAAGAGTGACGTACTCTCACGAATGACTCCCGCTTCTATAAGATGTCTTATTTTACCCCTAACTATGTCCTTTACCGCCGGTGACAACTTATAAGGGCACCGCTGAACAGTTTTATTTGGGTCAACTTACTCTATTCGCATGAAATCTGTTGAGACGCGACGTGTTGGTATGCCATCTATGAAGAATTCGCGGTATTTTTGTAATAACCTAATGAGGGCTACCCTATGCTCACCTTGTAAATCTGTATCAACGTTGGTGAAATCATACTGACTCGATTTCCCTACAATGCCTACCTCCCTACGTAAAGAGAAATGAAAACGTTCGTTACTAATCTCGACATTGACACTCTTCTCTAAAATATCCCTACCTGTAATAACCGGTTCACTAATAGCGGCGTTGGGAACTACATGAAACAATATATCTAATTGAATGCCTTCAACATTGATGGGGCTAAGAATCTGCGAGTCACACTTCACTTCATTATTATCTGCAATACCCGCGAGATATACAAGTTCGTGACGTATCGTACCCGGTAGCCTACTGGCCAAGTCGGAAGTCACTAATGAACAGGCGGAACCACTATCAAAAAGAAAAGAAACGAGCTCACCCGTGGACGTAGTAAAGGTGCCAATTGCCGACTTCCGCTCGCACAGGTGGACGTTGCTGACAGCCGGTTTCTCGTTGTTCGTTTTGCGGTCTGGACACGCTGATGCGACATGCCCTTATTGACCACAAACTCAACTGTCTTCGTAGTTGCTTTAGTAACAGGCTCTTAGCGGCGTTTTCGGCAGTCCAAGGCTCGATGACCTGACATACCACACCAATGACACGTTCCAGAAAAGCGTGATTCATTGTAGCGGCTTCTTTTCACTTCCGTCTCGTTAATTTCTTGTCCTTCGTATTTTCGTTTTGATGACATACCGTTGAGAACCCGTAACAACTGAGCTCTGGTAGATATATTACAAGATTGCAGCTCTCGTCATATAATACCATCTTTTTGACATTGCATCTTCGGGGAGCGACGGCGTCTTCAATAGGCGAGATAATAAAGCCTCCATGTTGCTCAATAAATTTTGCGATGATGCCACGTGCGCATTGCTATCTTCTCCTTGCGAAAGAAGTACTTGACACTTCCCCTGCAACTCGAAATTTGGTGAAATCGAAATAGAACAAATATTTCATGATGCGGTATCTATTAGGAGGTAATCTGTGGGTTAAAATATTTAGGTATTACTTAAAACAACTCCTTACCGGTGGAGGGAGAAGGGGGTAGATAATGTTCAATTTCTGGGGAGAAAACATACGTAATGCTTTATAGTAGTAAAATTATTAATTTTGCTTTTAATGTTTTAAAACACTTACTGAAAGTACTGTTTTTAAAAAATAAATAAATATGAATTTCGCGATTTCAAAATAACCCGTTACGCTAGAAGGAGGCAGAGGCAAAGAGTGTGCAATTTTGTATGGAAATAAAATATTTTGGTATTTCTTAAAACAACCCCTTACCGGGCTAGAGAGTAGGGGGTAAACAATGTTTAATCTGAAGGGAGAAAAATATTTAATGATATAAAGTAACTAAATAATAAAATTTGCTTATTACGGTTTTGAAACAAAGGTTCAAGTTTTGTACGAGAAATATTGAATTAAATCTACAGCTCACACCGCTGGATCGGTGAAATTGGGACAATAACTTCATTTTATTAAGTAAGTATCCACTAAGAAATAATTTTTGTAAAATTTAAATCCTCGTATAGTAAAATAAGGTTTTAAGGATGTCTTTTTAAGGAGTGATTTTCTATTTGTGTAGGAAAAATTATTAAATGATTATTGAAACTTTAAAATTTGTGAGAATACTTTAGGATCAAAGTAATGCAATTGGTTTTTTTTTGTCATTTTGCTAATATCTCACACTAAAATGTTAAAACCATGATGCGCGGAAAAATGGTTTTTAATTGAATGGTGGTGGGGAAATCCTTAAAACGATATTATGATCATTATGAACTATTCCTACTATAGAACTTTACAAAAATCTATCCCTATTGATCATTGTATATAAAATATTAAAAATTATCTATTTATCATTGTGTCCGAGTTAATAGTCCTGTAAAAGTATATTGAGATTAGATACAGATATAACCGGTTTTAAGTGCTTTCTGAGGCATAGGGATTAGCAGTGGCTAAACACATGACTCCGGGCTGCATCTGAAAATTTCTTGATAGAAAACCCAACCGCTTTTAAGCCCGACTACACCTATTACTTCAAGGTCGAACACTTTCCTAGGTTGAGTTTAGTTTTATTTTTCATTTGTTTGCAAGATACGAGTAGATAATTACGTAATTTCATCTATTTTGTTAGTTTAGTTACTTAGTTTTAGGTAGGGATTGGATTGTAGTTTTCATTTCAATTTCTTTTTGTTTAATATCAAAAATTAGTGATGGTGCTTGCTTATTTAGAGCAATATCTTATTTTTTGTATGGAAACCAAGTGATGGCTAGAGAAATGCGGGAGCAAATTATGGATTACGATATTGCGGTCATTTTGTTGTTTATTTACAAAATAAAACACAAGCATACAATTTGCCCTATCTTTTCTTGGTTCGTTTGTGGGTCTGCTTATTTGTTCTTTCGTTTGTTTGTCTGATTGCCCGTCTAACTGAGTGTTTTTATTCAGATATGTTTCTTTCTAAGTCTTCGCGACAGTTTAATTTACAAATAAATCATCATCACTTAGAATAGTGAAAGTACTGTTTCCACGCAAACGAAGTCGCCGGTACATCTAGTTAAATATTAATACCATAGAAGTTTAGCTAAACATAGGATGGTGATGGTATGTTAAACATTTGGTACATGCGCTTAAGGTTGACACGTGACAGGAAAATGAAATTACCTAACTTTACTTATTACCTAACTTTGCCTAAAAAAAGGCCTCCCCATAGAGTGCCTCATAAGGAGGATTTTGCCTCAGTTGTCACACTTGTGTTCACTTGTTCGAACGTTAATAAAGAGCTTTGTTAAAAAAACGCTCACAAAAGGAATTTAAAAATATTAAATCCTTCTAACGCATTGAATTTTCTTACTAATTGTTACATCCTAATGGAAAAAGCAATTGTTTTTGTTCAGCTGCCCACTATCAATGCTGACTGTATTACAACGCCTGGACAGTAAGCCACATTTTATCTTCCTTTTTCCTCAGCGGGAAAACATAAAGAAAAGAAATACCCACACAAGGGAAACACGAACGCTTTTAATTAATTGGCGAGTATCTCTGTATTGTGACTAACTTCATTCGAACTGTTGCGAATTTTTCGCTACTTTCATTCTGGTTTTTATTGTGTTCCTTCAACGATCTTTTTATACAATAACTCTATTTGTGTAATAGCCCTTTTAACAAGAATTTCTGACAGCTTTTCATTTACAAATGAAATATTGGCTTTGTTGGAAACGAACAGCGTAATTATCGTCGAAAATAATATTTAAGTTGAACACTTTGCTCTCTCAGTGATTTATTTTGTCTTTTTCTTTTTTTGATATATTATAGGCTTGTCACAAACGATAATCTCACACATGGTATTATCGTTTAGTTCAGGCATATACATGGTAATTTTTCTAAGAGTAGTGAAATTTTTAACTTAAATTCAAATATATAATAAGTACAAATAAAACTAGCGATCTGCCCCGGTTCCACAGGGGTGATGTCTGGATTCTAGAACAGCGCCACCTACCGGGTCCAACTGTGCCTATAACTTTTCCGGAAGTGCTAACAATACTGGGTGACTTTTTACCATCTGGAAAATAATATGGTGTTGTAAAACGTCATATCATAACACGACGTAAACAGGGTCGGATTTCGGTTTGTAGTGTGTAGTATCTTAATTATACTAAGCGGAAATACAATAATTTTACCTAAAGGTTGACTTGTATTATTATTATGTCCTTTTACTTTTTATTATTAACCCTACGATATCGAGAATTTCTTTATTGTACATGAGTACCACGTTTTTTAAATAAAATTAAAATTAGCTCCCTTTCTGGTCAGTCGGTGTACGATCGATGCATTTATGTTGCATTGTTGATACAACTATGATAAGGGGCTACCACGATAAAAACTCTGTGTTCTAAGCAATCGGTTTGAAAACAGAATTTCAAAATATTTTATGAATCAGATTTTCAGATTCAATTAAGCAGATATGATAATTTATAGAATCAGGCGTTACTTTGCGGAAATCCATTATAATAAAGATATTGATTAATTTGCAACCTTCCGCTAACTAAATACAATGGTGTATCCTACCTGGATTCAAAAGCACCTCCCGCCCTCCTTCAATTGCGTGCACTAATTCCATCACCACTAGTCCCAGCACCACTACTCCCAACACCACTACTCTCGGCACCACTACTTCCAACACCACTATTCCAGGAAAGACACACCATCGACGATAATACGACACGTGTTTCGCCACTACACGAGGCATCCTCAGGTGATGTAGACTCTACGGCGGCTGACCGCTAAGTGATCTTACGGAATTGGTGTACGCAATTGAGGGAGGGCGAGAGGTGCTCTTCAATCCAGGTAAGACACATCATTGTATTTAGTTAGCGGAAGGTTACAAATTAATCAATATCTTTATTATGCAGATATGGTTTCTTCTGTACTCTTTTCACTTTACCCTTATTGAATATAAAATATATTAGGTACCAATATTCAAAATTTAACTTACACTAAGTTCTTTAGAAAAAAATTAAACAGAAATAAAAATAAAACCGGCAATAAACGAAACGTATAGATAAACTAAACGCGTGACGCCAAAATCCCGGCACATGGGAAAAAAGAAACATGAAACCTCAAACGTGATATAATTTTTGAAAAATAGTATACCTAATTTTATTTTCCATGTACAATATTTTTGAGGGTCTGAACCCTGGCCTAATCTTGGTAACGTAACTATACTAACTGTAAAATGAAACTTTAAAAATGCGTTTATTAATAATTTAATGTTACCAAAATGAATATATGGTTATTTTACCGATGATACGATATCCCATGTTCCTATTTAATCTTTGTATCGTAATTTTTGCACCCTTTTACCACGCAACTAGACAGATTTATGACAGACAAATCTGTCTTGAGCGGGCACCACTGTCGACCGAGTTGCGTTGGCCCTAAACTGTAATTTTAGGGCCAGCGCACTGGTCCGTTATCGTTGCTCGTTCGGCCTGGGCCTTACGCTAGTAATATATAAGTCAATGGAAATAGCGGGTAATGTTACGGAAGTCTTCTACAGACTACGGGATAATTTTATGGCTTCACGGACATTGGTGTCTTGGTCGTATTTATAAACTCTCTCGTAAAAAATTGTTGAGAGTTTGGTGAATTTCACCTTGTGTCTGAGAGCCCTCTTTTTAGCAACAGAGCTGCCAAACCAGCTCAACCAATGTCAACGACCAATTTTTTCCGACTCTCCCAAGCCATATGCCTCGCCAGGGCTTGAACCTGTCTCAGCCCCCTCAGGCCTTATCTCAGCCCACTCAGGGCATCTATCGGCCCCCTCATGGCATCTATCGCCCACCTCAGGCCCTTATGGGCCTTTCTCAACCCTCACCGCTCCCAATTAACCCTTGGGGCCTTAAAAGAACTAACATGCTGCGGTCTTCCGCCGCCCCACAATAAGCACACTCCTCTGTAGTCGATGATATGAATTTAGTGTACACCACTATGCGTAACGTCGACTTAGGTGAGATAACCATTTTAGCGCGCAAACTGCGCACTGCTCAGTCCCCTCAGGATCGTCTCTTTGCTCTTATTGAGCATAAAAATCTATTAAGGTCGTTGTAATAAAAACAACGTAATGTCAGAACCTTCTGCTCCCTCAATATTACAAGATTGTATCAAGCCAAAGGGTTTGTCGCTTGTTTTCTTTTAACATCCGCGGTTTGCGCAATAACCTCCCTGAGCTTAGGCTCTTTATTCGAGATCGTGAAGCTGACCTCCTCCTCCTCCAGAAGACCTACCTCAGTTTTAAAGTCCTCAAAGACCTCTCTGTCAAAAGTTACTCGCTTCTTCGAGATGACGGGCCCGACCGCAAAGGCAGTGGTACTGTCATTTACTACAAAAAGTTGCTTCATTGTTCCTACATCCCCAATCCGGTGCTTATCAATATGGAAGCCACTATAAAAAGAATAGCCATGACTGGCTACCAGTCTATCATCATAGCCTCCTGCTATATCCCTAGCGGAATACTCCTCGTTAAGGGCGATTTCGAAGCCATCCTTGCATTGGGCAATTCAGTCATTATGTTTGGAGGTTTTAACTCCAAACATACTGAATGGATATGCCTCACTACTACTAGTAGTGGCAAGATTTTTTTTATAGGACAGGATGACAAACGAGCACACAGTCCACCCGATGGTAAGTGGTTGTTGTGGCCCTTAGACATCTGCGTGTATCCTCGATTACGAATCAAAATGCAGATGCGTTGTCATCCGAGAGGACTTAGGTGGATTGCCTCGTTTCTAGTAAAATGGATCTCCAGTTCTCTACACTCACCATATGAAACACAGCAGTATTAAGCTACTATTTGACGTTGGTATTCTGTGAGAGCGTGGTCCTTCCCCGGTCGAGCAGACCCATTCGTGTTACAACTATACTACTAATATAACTGCACCATGGTTCTACCACGTAAGAATATCACTCAGTCTCTCGACCTGACTGTCTACAGCCCCCTCGATGTCATCCACTATCCCGACAATGATGACCATGTTCCTGATGTGCTAGACTTTGCTTTAGTAAAAGGAGTCTCCCTCTACCTTAGAGCAATCGAGACTCTCGATGATCTAGGATCCGATCACCGTCCTGTATCCCTCAGTCTTGGCTATCAGCTACCTCCAACTCCCTCTTCCAAAACCTACACCAGCTAAAAAGGCTTTAGGAGTCCCTAGCCTCAGCTATGGACTCTCCGGATCCTCCCATTACCCTCTCTTCTGACGTCCTCGACAGTACGGGGAAAATAGACACCGCGGTCGAAAATCTCACCACCCTTATAAAATCCTCCCTTAAGGATAATGAAAGGGTTGTCCCGGTTGCTAAAACTAGTCTTCCCTTAGATATTAGCAACCTGATCAAAGCCAAAAGAGTTGCTCTCCGTAGAGCTGCACGCTATCTCACTCCAGAATATAGACCTACGGTCCATCGTCTCCAACGTTAACTCCGTTACCGCCTCAAAGATTTCAGAGATCTCGAAAACAGCAATCTCATGGAAAATATCTCCCCCTCTCATACAGCGTACTACCAGATAATGAGAGCCCTCCGGATAGACGCTATCACTCATACTCTCCCTCTCTCTGTATCACTGTGTCCAACGATGATATTTCATCAATCATGACAGGACTAAAGCCCAAAAAAGCACCGGGCGCGGAAGGCATCTCCAACCAAGCCCTCAAACAATTTCCGGAGCAGGTGATCGCCTTATTGGCCATAATCTTCAACACCTGCTTCGACTTTAGTTACTTCCCCAGCTCTTGGAAAGAGGCAACTGTCATTGGCATTCCCAAGCCAGGCAAACCTCACCACCTCCCCTCTAATCACCGTCCCATCAGCCAAAGCCAGTGGCCCTCAAGGCTCTATGCTTGCCCCCCTCCTATACATACTATTCACCAACAACATTCCTATCCGTCGAATGGTGTCAAACTAGCCTTCTTTGCAGATAACACAGCCCTCTACTCTAAAGGCAACTTACTGCTACAGATTCGGAACAAGATCCATAAGTCAGTTAGTGACTTAGGAGCTTGGTTCCAAACATGGCGTATCGACGTAAACCCGAAGAAGAGCTCCACCGTTTGTTTCGAACATAAACCACGCCGTCTCACTGCCATTTCGCCAATCAGGATGCTAGGAACCCCTGTCCCATGGCAAACAAAAGCCAAATACTTAGGCGTCACCCTTGATGCGAGACTCACTTTTGAGCCCCATATCAAGAAAGTAACTCGCACCGCGCGATTTCACATGAGTGGGCTCAACGGCATGTTGGGCAGACACCGTAAAATGTCCCTACGCAACAAGCGAAAACTATATAAGGTCTTTATGCGACCCGTTATGACCTACGTGGCCCCCATTTTCGTTCATGCAAAACCCAACCTAATAAATGAACTTCGAATAGTTTAAAACCTCTTCGTTTTACCGTGTCGCCGAAATATGTCGCTGTGATATGTCGTGGCGTCATATCGCTGCAGTAATGATTCCGAACACGACTGCAGACGGCAGCAGTCCGCGTCCAATCTGTTCCGAGTGTTCAGTGGGACATAATATCTGACGTGTTTAAAATTAGCAATTGCGATTTATTTTTATATCCTTTGTTAGAAAAGGAAGAAGATGATGATGACTTAATTTTATTATACAAGTATATAAAGAAAAAACGAACGCACGTCCTATGTTGAAATGCCGATGAAGTGAGGGAACGTACAGTGCGGGATATTGGGCCACCTGGTTTATCAGTTTCTGTTCCTCGCAATGAGTAAAACTCGGCTCGGGCGTTGGCGGCACTACTGATCTCCGGTCGGATCGGACTACAGTGTTGTCTGCCGCTAGGCAAAAATTTTATCAGTGGTAGAGCTACGCGGCAGCTTTACTGTTGCACGTATGGGCCGGCTCAAACCGGGGTTTCGTCTGATGAGTGCAGGTGGCCAGAGGCCCAAATCTATTTAAATCCAATCCAAAAAAATCATCCAAATCAAATTAAATGATGATAGACTACCCCAGGAGGGTACCAGCACCCCTGGAGAATCCCTCTCTGAGCATCCACGACCATGTTTCTCCACTTCTGAGCGTGGGTGCTCAGGCTGCGCCGCGTATTCTGGGGGGGGAGGGTGCAAACTTCCGCTCAAGACTACAACTGCTAGGGGCAAACGGAGCAACAAGACTATGGCGACCTCTGCCACGCTGTCCATGAATTTCTGCAATATCAGGGGACTTCACTCAAGCCTAAACGCCGTCCACTACCATCTCGAGACAGCGAGGCCGGCTCTGCTCTTTCTGACCGAGACGCAGGTGTCCTCTCTGGCTAATGTCTCGTATCTCTCCTACCCGGGGTACAAACTGGAACACTCCTTTGTGCCTCGGGCTGGAGTTTGCGTTTACGTCAGAGAGGACATCTGTTCTCGACGCCTCGGCAAACTTGAAGGTTCGGACCTGTCCATCCTTTGGCTACGCGTAGACAGCGACGACCATCCGCGCGTCTATGGGTTCCTCTATAGGATCCATAGCGGTAATGCCGAAACAGACCGACTTTTCGACCACGTCCAAATGGCTACAAATTCGTTGCTACAGCAAATCCCGTCTGCAGAGATCGTGATAGTCGGCGACTTTAACGCCCATCACGCCGAATGGCCTGGTTCACGTATAACCGATCATGCGGGGAGATCTGTTCATGATTTTGCCTTGGCATATGGTCTGAAACAACTGTTTACTTCGCCTACGCGGATTCCAGATGTGGAAGATCATGCACCTTCCCTGTTGGACCTTCTGCTGACCTCTCTACCGGGCGGATATCAGATTTCCGTCGACGCCCCTTTAGGCTCCTCGGACCATTATCTTGTCCGGAGTGTGGTGCCACTCACGCTGAAATCGCAGTTGCATTCTGCAGGCTGCCGCCGTGTTTGTCACTATAGGTCAGCCGATTGGTATGGGATGCGGTCTTTCTCTGTATCCTACCCTTGGGGGTGGGTTTGCTTCTCGCCGGACAAACCCAACGTTGTTGCGGATTCTGTCGCTGATGTGGTACTTCAGGGTATGGAACTTTTTATTCCTTCCTCTGTGGTGCCCATTGAAGGCACATCTCAGCCATGGTTTGGTCGTTTCTGTAAAATAGCACCATGCTTTAAGCATGCTACCAAGCCTGGGCTGACGCATCAGCGTCCGGCGATGTAAACACCAGTGCTCTAAAAAAGTAGTATAATTCCGCCTCTAGGTCCTTCAAATGAGTCACTGCCAAGGCAAAATCAGAGCACATAGGCACAATTGGCGAGAATCTAATTCGCCTTCCTTCTGGAACCCGTGCGTTCTACTTTCTCGCCAAGGCTGTCCAGGGGAATTTCTGTCAGCCATCTCTTCCATCTCTGCACAGGGAGGACGACTCACTGGCCCATACCGCAAAGGAGAAAGCCGATCTTCTAGGCTCTTTCTTTGCATCCAACTCGACTCTCGATGACGGGGGGGGGGGTACGCCGTTTTGTGCTCCATGCCAGAAGTGCAGTTCACACAGCGCTCGGTCCGCAAAGCACTCCTCTCCCTGGACATACATAATTCGAGTGGGCCTGACGGAATCCCCCCACTTGTGCTGAGGACGTGTGCTCCAGAGTTGGCACCGGTTTTAACGTGTCTTTTCTGGTACTCCTACTCCCTAGGCGTAGTCCCAAAATCGTGGAAGACGGCTTTCGTTAACCCGATCCCTAAAAAAGGCGACCGCTCAGACCCGTCCAAATACCGGCCTATCGCCATCACCTCCTTGTTCTCCAAAACAATGAAGTCCATTGTAAACTGCCAGCTCATGAAGTACCTTGAGGATCACTAGCTGATTATTGATCGCCAATATGGTTTTCGCCGTGGTCGGTCAGCTCGTGATCTTCTGGTCTACCTAACTCACAGATGGGTGGAGGCAGTAGAGTCCAAGGGCCTCCCCCTTTGGCCCCATTGGCCGTTAGTTTGGACATTGCGAAGGCCTTCGATCGGGTTTGGCACAAAGCGCTTCTTTCGAAGCTCCCTTCCTACGGGCTTCCCGAGAAATCGTGCGATCGGATCACCAGCTTTCTTGCAGATTGGAGCATCAGGGTCGTTTTAGATGGTGCAAGCTCCGAATGCAGGCCTATTAATGCAGGTGTTCCACAAGGCTGCGTGCTGTCGCCAACGCTGTTTCTTCTGCATATTAATGATATGTTGCAAACCCGTAACATTCATTGCTATGCAGATGATAGCACTGGTGATGCTTTTTACACCGGCCGAGCCAATATTTCTCAGGAAAACGTCTCCGCGTACCGGGACAAACTTGTGTCTGAGGTCGAGTCTTTGCTGAACAGAGTCTCGGATTGGGGGCGACTAAATCTAGTCCAGTTTAACCCCCAGAAGACACAAGTTTGCGCGTTAACCGCTAAAAAGATCCCTTTTGTCGTATCTCCTCAGTTGCCTCAGCCAGTATCGGAATCCTCAACGTCGACATATCGAACGACGTGCAGTTTCGTGGTCACTTGGAAGAGAAGGCCAAATTGGCCTCTAAAAAGCTTGGCGTGCTCAGCAGAGCGGGACTGTATTTCATGCCAGCACACCGCCTGCAACTTTACAAGGCGCAGGTTCGGCCGCACATGGAATACTGGTGCCACCTCTAGACTGGAGCTTCCCAGTACCAGCTCCTTCCACTTAACCGCATCCAGCGCAGAGCGGCTAAAATCGTCGACGACCGAGTGCTATCCGATCGATTTCGATTCACTGACACTGCGAAGAGATGTTGCATCTCTTTGCATTTTCTTTCACATATACCATGGAGAGTGCTCTGAGGTCTATTGTTCGGATTAATCCCAGCTGCCAAATTTCGTGAACGCACTACGCGGCAAACTTCCCGATACCATCCACACCATCTGGATGCTTGGCGGTCCACCACTGTACGTTTCAAAAGGAATTTTCACCTCTTTGTGGAATAGTTTACTACCGGCAATTTTTCGGACCGGTACGACCTGGGGACCTTCAAGAAAAGAGCTTACTCCTTTCTAAAGGGACGGCAACGCACCTGCAATTCCCCTGGTATTGCGGTTGATCAATAGCGGCGGTAGTCACTTAACATCAGGTGAGCCGCATGCTAGTTTGCCCCCTCTTCTATAAAAAAATAACGTGTTGGCAAGCTAAGGAACGTAGAACTACATTCATAGAACTACATTGAAACCAGTTGTGTCTCAACGATACGTCGTTTGCTGCTGCTGTCTGCAGTCGGCTACGGAATTGTACCTTAAAGGTAAGGTGAATTGTAACTTAAATGTACAAATCAGAAAATGGGGCACTATTACATCTGTTCGTGGCAAAATTTTTAGTGGAGGAATGTTAAATGTATAAGTTGCTATTTTCCTTCCCATGAATGATTTTTTAAATATACCATTGTCAGATTATTTTCCGTAAGCACCAACATCAACTACTACAAACTTATAATTTGCATCCTCAATTGCTAATATTAGAATTGAAAAGTAGTCTTTGTTATAAAAAAATAGTGATCCACTGTTTTTAGGTGCCCTGATTCGCACAAGCTTACCGTCAATCCCACCAACGCATTTCGGTATATTCCATTTTTGCCAAAATCCCCGTTCCATACATTCGAAACCATTTTGTGTTTGAGAAAAAAAACTGATGATACATTTTTGAAAATATGGAAACAAAGAGACGAACAAAGGCAAACGCTATATAAACATTTTGTCAAAGGGAGGGATGATGATATCGATTTATTTTTTTGACATATTGATGAATGATTGCGTAATTTACCACCGTATGAAAAAACAAAGGCAAAGTAACATTTGGGTAAAGTTCTTTCAGATTATGAGATTATGGCAGCGAGCCCCTCATCTGAAAGACGGACATCTTCATCTCTTTCACGATATGATCCATCCTCAAACGATCATGCATCATCAACATCCTCAGAATTATAAACGCCGTCCACACCATATAGTCATTATTTACGATACTTATACTCTCCTATTCCTCCTGTTCCTGTCCTGTAGCCGTGTAGTGGCGGTTGAGAATATCCACTACCCCATATCTTCCCGTGAGACAGGCAGGAGATGGGCAGCAGCATCTTCCTGATAACAACTGTGATATAAAAAAAAACTGCGGTTGCCAACCCGCTCGCCAAGCGTGAAAACTATGGCAAATATCCCCCCATGAATAACGACGCAAAATAAACGCGGGGAGTGCTAAGAATCTCGGTTCGGTTGCCACCTACGACGACTCGACCTGACAACATAAAACGCACGCACCCTGAGGACTGACGAGAAGATACTGGAGCTGGAGAAAGAGGTAGACAAGTTGCGCTGGCATATTATTGGATTATCCGAGCTCCGAAGAGAGGGGGAGGACACCACCGGGAGGGCGACGACCATCTGTCCCAAGGAGGTGTCGGATTTATCGTCCACAAGTCTCTCGTCAACAATGTTGTAAAGATTGGGAGTGTGTCAACGAGGGTCGCGTACCTGATACTCAGAATCACCAAACGGTATTCGCTGAAGGTCAACAGGTTTATGCACCAACCTCAGCATATCCCGAGGTGGTGGAGGAAATTTATGAGGATATTTCCAGAGCCATGTATTCCTCCAAAACCCACTAAAAACCGTGTAGTGACACGGTGTTGATGGGAGACTTCAACGCAAAACTAGGCACAAGAGAAAGCGGTGAGCTGAAGGTAGGGAAATTTGGAGTAGGGCAACGGATCCGAGGGGGCCCACAGCTGGCCGACTTTATGGAGAAAGAGGGACTATTTATGATGAACTCTTTCTTCCAGAAGCGGCCCCACAGGAAGTGGACCTGGTCGAGCCCCGACGGTTCGACAAAAAATGAGATTGACTTAATTATGACGACCAGACGCCAACTGTTCAGTGGTGTCTCAGCGATCGCAAGGGTGAAAACTGGCAGCGATCACCGAATGGTTAGAGGCACACTGAACCTAAACGTTAAGTTGGAGAGGTCTCGTCTTATGAAGTCAACGCTCCGTCCCCCTCGTGCTCTAATCCAGAATCCCGAAACCTTTCAGCTCGAGTTACAAAACCGCTTTCAATTCCTAGAGGATTGCAATGCAGTGGACGATATGAATGACAGCTCGTGGAAACTGTCAATGCGGTCGGAGCTAAGTTCTGCAAGACCCGCCGCAGAAGAACACAAAAACTCTCCGATCACACTCTTAATCTCATGGCTGTTAGACGGGAGATGAGGCTGCAGTCGCCAACAGATTTGACAGCATACAGGCAACTGAACAGACAGATCTCCAAATGCATGCGGCGAGACTTACGCAACTTTAATACTGCTCGTATTAAAGAAGCGATCGAGGGGAACGTGGGCTCCAAAGTCTTTGCCAGAGATCTGTCTGCCAGAAAGAGCCAACTGTCAAAGCTGAAGACTGAGTGTGGCAACATCGTTTCCGGGACACCTGAGATTCTGAGTGAGATTGAGAGGTTCTATGGGCAGCTGTACACATCATCGTTGGAGCCACACGCAAGTGTGAATAACGATCCAAGAGCAAGTCTTATCCGACACTATTCCGATGATATCCCGGGCGTCAGTCTAAGCGAGATTAGAGTGGCTCTCCACCACCTTAAAAACGGCAAGGCCCCGGGCGAGGATGGAAATACAGCGGAGCTTCTGAAAGCGGGTGGAACACCGGTACTTGAAGTCCTTCAGAAGCTCTTCAATTCCGTCCTCCATGGTGGCACTACTCCGGAAACGTAGAGCAGAAGCGCGGTGGTCTTGTTCTTTAAGAAAGGCGACAACGCTCTCTTGAAGAACTACCGACCGATTTCCCTTCTGAGCCGCGTCTACGTGCTGTTTTCGAGAGTCATTACGAATCGTCTCGCACGCAGACTCGACGACTTCCAGCCTCCCGAACAAGCCGGTTTCCGAAAAGGTTTCAGTATCATAGACCACATACATACCCTGCGGCAGATTGTACAGAAAACCGAAGAGTACAAACTGCCACTTTGCCTGGCATATGTGGACTATGAGAAAGCCTTTGATTCTGTCGAAATTTGGGCGGTGCTACAGTCCTTTCAGCGGTGCCAAGTTGACTGTCGGTATATCGAAGTGCTGAAGTGTTTGTACAGTAGGGCTACGATGGCTATCCGAGTACAGAACCGGAGTTCGAAACCTATCCAACTGCAGAGAGGTGTAAGACAGGGTGATGTTATATCCCCGAAACTCTTCACGCTGCGTTGGAAGACGTTTTCAAGCTAGTGAACTGGAAAGGATACGGTATTAACATCAATGGCGAGTACATCACTCACCTTCGGTTTGCCGACGATATAGTCCTTATGGCAGAACTGCTGGAGGACCTTAGCACTATGCTCAATAGTGCCTCCCAACGGATAGGTCTTAAGATGAACATGCACAAAACAAAGATCATGTTTAATGTCCATGTCACACCTATGCCGGTAGTTGTTGGGAGCAACATGCTCGAAGTTATTGTCGAGTACGTTTACCTGGGACAAATAGTCCGACTAGGTAAGTCCAACTTCGATCGAGACACACACAATCTCTGAAAACTAAAGTATATAACCAGTGCGTGTTGCCAGTGATAACTTACGGATCTGAGACGTGGTCCTTCACTGTTGGCCGTATGAGGACGCACAAGGTATCTCAGCAAGCTATGGAGAGGGCTATGCTCGGAGTTTCACTGCGTGATAGACTCAGAAATGAGGATATCCGCAGTAAAACCAGAGTGACTGACATAGCCCCACGGATTAGTAAGCTGAAGTGGCAATGGGCCGGCCATATAGCTCGAAGAACCGATAACCGATGGGGAAGAAAGGTTCTCGAGTGGCAGCCTCGTACCGGTAGGCCTAGTGAAGGGCGACCCCCACTACATGGAGTGGCGAACTGGTAAGACATGCAGGAAGTCGATGGATGCAGGTGGCTCAGGACCGTGCTTTGTGGCATTACTTAAGGGAGGCCTATGTTCAGCAGTGGACTTGTGAAGGGCTGTAATGATGATGATGATGATGATACTCTCCTGTTGGTACGGCGGCAGCTTCACCAGAACGAGGACCAGCGTCACCAAGTCTAGTCGCAGGAGCATCATCGGGACCCATCAGAACAATCAGTGCACCAGGCTACGTACCAGGGCCAGTGCATTACATGCCATACGCACACTCTCCTATAAGTATCAAGGTAATGTCACCAGGACCCACTGATCTATCCGTTCGGGTCACACAAATCAGCCAAGAAGAAGACCATGATATTGTCGATGCAGTTCTGCATTATTCGTGAAAGTGCACATGGATATTTTATAATTATTATGTAAATAATTTACTTACCTTAAAGTCAAAAATAATTTTTGATCAGCATTTATAGCATTTATTTTCTTTAGCTCGATTTCTTCTCGAATTAAATTAAATAAAAAATCTAATTGTGTTTTATTTAAACGGCAATACTGTCTGAATTCCTTTTCGTCGCTTTTCAAATGCCTTGGATCAGTATTGAATAACTTCCCTCACTTCCCCTGCATTTAACGTAGGACGTACGTCTTTCCGTCTTTTCTCTTTATACTTGTATAATAAAAGCAAGTCATCATCATCTTACTCCTCTTCTAACAAAAGATACAAAAATAAAAAATCAAAGATACAAAAATCGCGATCGCTAATTTCAAACACGTCAGACATCATGTCCAACTGAACACTCGAAACAGACTGACACGGGCTGTTGCCGCCTGCAGTCGTTTTCGCAATCATGACTGCAGCGACATGACGCCGCGACATATCGTAGCGACATGTTGCGCCGGCACGTCACTTGCTGCTGCTGTCTGCAGTCGGCTACGGAATCGTACCTTTACTTTGTGAGAGCGTGATCCTACCCCGGTCGAGCCGATCTATTTGTGATACAACTATAATATTGCCGCGTGGCTCTATCACGCATAAACTTCATTGTCCCTGGTAGGAATCAACAATTTTCTCCTCCTTGCTATGAACTTGAAAAATTACTTACACGGCCCAAGTTAAAAGATTTAAAATAAAGTTCATAAAAAACGTAACTTTACCAATATTTATTTTCTTAGCACGTTAAGTTTGTGCAAGTATACCTTACACCAAAGCGACTTTTATACCTAAGTTCGAATACATACATAGGCATGAAAAATTATTATTTACAATAATAAAGCTATAGAAGTTACAATTATTTAACCACTGATATAATTTTCAAGATTTTTAGAAGTAGTTGCCGTTCTGCAGTACTAGCCATTTCAAATCAAAGGAATTGTTGTTAGGCTAAGAATTCTAACGTTACTATACGTTGATTAAAATGTCTGTATCAATGTCTAACCTGATTACAGAACGACTGGTAGTTAGGTCCACGTTCTTTACAACAAATTTTCTAGCCACAATGCAAAAGTGCTATTGATTGTTGCGGTATCAAAGACAACCCGCTGCATTTGTTTGTTTTGTAATGAATGTCACGTAAAATTCAGCATTATCAGCCGCATTGTAAAACGCAAAAATAATACATTACATGATATACATTACGACTAGGCGTATATTAAAACGTATTATTTCTTATTTGGCTGCGACATACATTCGTGCCAACCAAATGCAGTCGAAGCCACTCCCTACCGCCGGAACCGAGAACCTATCGTTTCAGATTATTATTTTTGTGATTTAGATCTTTCCTTCATACTTTTACCGGCTGATTACATGTAAAATTTTATCTTTCATTATAATCAATTCATAAACAGTTTTTAATAATAGTTTTGTGCCTATTTTATACTGAAACCTCTTAGTCGTATTTAAAAGATCTCAATCAAATTGTTTACGAAAATAATACCTTTTTAGTGATATCGCAGTAATTTTCCAAAATGTCCACCGATTCTTTCTAAACACAAACTAGCACGTCTTTGTAAATTGTTTGACAAACTTTCACTAATACTGTGCTTTTTTCTGTGCACACTAATCGTTTTAGTTCGGCGCATAAATAAAAGTCTAGAGGTTTTATGTCGCTGGAAATACATTCCTTGCAGATGACTCAGAGGAACGTTTTTCAACATTGTGTCGACGACGAAACGTATTATTTGCAGAGCTTCGAGCTTTAACCCATATTGGACCAATGATATGGTCGTTAAAGATTGCCGCCCAAAAATTAACGGTAAAACGAACTTGATGAGCATGTTCTTTGATTTTCTGTGGATTTTGGGAACTCCTCTGCTCATTGTACACGTTGTAAATTCCAACACGTCTAAATATTGACTTATCGCACCGTCTAAATTTTCACCAGACAAGACATAAAATCTCACCATTGCTATAGTCAACCAAATCTAAGAAATACTTTTTGACGTTTCACATTAATCATCCCGCAATAATTTTTCACAAGCGTACTCACACGATTTAAAATAACCTTTTACGTAAATCCGAAGAATTACGAAGTTATCTATATTTCATTAAAACGTATGTAGTTTTTTATCACTAATTTAAATTTTAATTTTTCAAACAAAGCAAAATGTTATAAAATAACCAGCATTAACTTTTTTTTTACTTCACGTCGTTTCAATGATATGTCGCTATGTTCATTATTATCATTCATTGTTATGCGAATAATCGACAAGATATTCAAATAATCGGTAAAAATATTCTAATAATCGAATCATTAATTTCTTTAATGTATTATTTGTTTAGTTTAATTTTTATTTTCAAAATTCCATCATGAATAAAAAAGGTTATTTTTTCACTTTGTCAAAGTAAATTTGTGATGGCAAAAACTCATATACAAGGCTACTACTAAAATAATCACTACATAATTTCAACATTCCGCCATTTCCGCACCAGTTACTCGACTCCACAGAATCAGTAATTCATTTTTGAGGCGATTTATACGCATTTACAACAAAATTCCAGAAAATATACAAAATTTGACGTAAGTTCACAAATTGAATAAAACAATTAACAAAAAAAAAATAAAGTAATTAATTAAACGCGATAGAATTCGTAAATTTAGTGTTACTCAATGTGTAGTGTTCGCGTAAATTTAAGAAATCATTAAGAAATCAGTAAGTACACAAAGTTCAACAACTTTATTAAACTTAGTTTGTATAAAAATGGTTACTTTAATATTAAGGAATTTATGGACGATAATAACCACTGGGAAAAGTGATCGCTACCAAGCTATTTCTAATTTGTTTTGTGTTGTTAATTGTAACACGTAGCAGTTAATTGTAACGCGTAAGCTCTTATTCTAAAAAAAAAACTTGTCCCTTTGGGTTTCTTGCTGGTTCTTCCCAGAACAGAGGGTTTTCTTTGCGAACCAGTGGTAAAAAGTCACTTTCAATAAGTATTAAGTATTCATAATCTATATTGAATAAAAAAGTTTCTGTTTCGAGAGCTTACTGTGCGTAATTTTGTGATTTTGTGTTTGTCTTCTTATTTTGTGACTTGGCATTAACTTTTTGGACTGTTTCTTCTATAATAACTTTTTGTACGTGGTAGAGTCACGCTACAGTTTATATTATAGATGTACGAGTAGTACAAATGGGTCGGCTCAACCAGGCAGGACAATACTCTCACAGAATACTGGCGTAAAATAGCAGCGTAATGCTGGTATGTTTCGTATGGTGAGTGTAGAGAACCGGAAACCCTTTTTACTGGAATCGAGGCATTCCATCTTAGTCCTCAACCGTGACAAAGCATTTGCATTTTGATTCTTAAGTGAGAATGAATGTAAATCTCTATGAGCCATAGCATCCACTTACCATCAGGTGGAGTGTGTGCTCGTTTGTCATCCAATGCTACAAAAAAAATATTCGTTGAAGCATTATTGAAAATTAAATAATAATTAATATACACAGGGACATCTCTACTAGTTGTACTGAAAGTGATTGAATAAATTTATTTTTAATCGAGTTTCAATCTTAAATTTTTATGACTGTGCCTCCAGATATAAGCAGGAACAACAAATACGAAGAAACTGATAAATCTTGTGTTTTAAATTATCCGTGTTTAATTTATTCTGGTATTATTCAAACCAAACTGTAAATGATTACCAACTGTAAATAATCGATATCGATTTTTTTAAGAATCGAATATTGTACGTTCCCATTTTTTGGTTGGCATGCTTGATGCAATAATTCTGACAGCTGTCAAAATGTATTTCTTAGATTTGGTTGACTATAGGTAGCTATTTATTCGACATTAGAGTATTGCTACATGTTTACTATAACAATTGGCGGCCGATACACATGAGCAAACATAAACAAATTATACGACGTCACGCCGTAGCTATTCACTGCTGACAGAAATGAGTGCGTGCGGCCTTTTTCTTGCGCCTGCGACCCTGCGAAAGGACAAGGACAAGGACAAAGAGGCCTACAGCGAGTACAGTCACTTTGTTACAAATTCATTGTTTTATTGCCGCTAGTAAAGTAATGGTATATCATCTAATATATAAACATTAATATTTGTTTGTTCGTTTTTTATGCGCTGTCCGTTCGTCAGATTTTGGTAAAAAATTGTCTATAAATACTGCCCTTTTTTAAATTTATTGTCACATTATGAAAATGATCTATCAATAAATACATAAATATATTACACATTTTAGTACATTATTACAATATATATATATATATATATATATATATATATATATATATATATATATATATATATATATATATATTTATACATTATTACAATATATATATTGATAGATCATTTTCATAATGTGACAATAAATTTAAAAAAAGGGCAGTATTTGTAGACAATTTTTTACCAAAATCTGACGAACGGACAGCGCATAAAAAAACGAACAAACAAATATTAATGTTTATATATTAGATGATATACCATTACTTTACTAGCGGCAATAAAACAATGAATTTGTAACAAAGTGACTGTACTCGCTGTAGGCCTCTTTGTCCTTGTCCTTGTCCTTTCGCAGGGTCGCAGGCGCAAGAAAAAGGCCGCACGCACTCATTTCTGTCAGCAGTGAATAGCTACGGCGTGACGTCGTATAACTTGTTTATGTTTGCTCATGTGTATCGGCCGCCAATTGTTATAGTAAACATGTAGCAATACTCTAATGTCGAATAAATAGCTACCTATAGTCAACCAAATCTAAGAAATACATTTTGACAGCTGTCAGAATTATTGCATCAAGCATGCCAACCAAAAAATGGGAACGTACAATATTCGATTCTTAAAAAAATCGATATCGATTATTTAGAGTTGGTAATCATTTACAGTTTGGTTTGAATAATACCAGAATAAATTAAACACGGATAATTTAAAACACAAGATTTATCAGTTTCTTCGTATTTGTTGTTCCTGCTTATATCTGGAGGCACAGTCATAAAAATTTAAGATTGAAACTCGATTAAAAATAAATTTATTCAATCACTTTCAGTACAACTAGTAGAGATGTCCCTGTGTATATTAATTATTATTTAATTTTCAATAATGCAGTCAAAATTAATGTCCCTTTCAAAGTCACCCATAATCAATTTTCCTGTTTTTTTCTACCAATTTTGCCCAATAATCCTTTGTGACATGGGCACATGCTTCAACGAATATTTTTTTTGTAGCATTGGATGACAAACGAGCACACACTCCACCTGATGGTAAGTGGATGCTATGGCTCATAGAGATTTACATTCATTCTCACTTAAGAATCAAAATGCAAATGCTTTGTCACGGTTGAGGACTAAGATGGAATGCCTCGATTCCAGTAAAAAGGGTTTCCGGTTCTCTACACTCACCATACGAAACATACCAGCATTACGCTGCTATTTTACGCCAGTATTCTGTGAGAGTATTGTCCTGCCTGGTTGAGCCGACCCATTTGTACTACTCGTACATCTATAATATAAACTGTAGCGTGACTCTACCACGTACAAAAAGTTATTATAGAAGAAACAGTCCAAAAAGTTAATGCCAAGTCACAAAATAAGAAGACAAACACAAAATCACAAAATTACGCACAGTAAGCTCTCGAAACAGAAACTTTTTTATTCAATATAGATTATGAATACTTAATACTTATTGAAAGTGACTTTTTACCACTGGTTCGCAAAGAAAACCCTCTGTTCTGGGAAGAACCAGCAAGAAACCCAAAGGGACAAGTTTTTTTTTTTAGAATAAGAGCTTACGCGTTACAATTAACTGCTACGTGTTACAATTAACAACACAAAACAAATTAGAAATAGCTTGGTAGCGATCACTTTTCCCAGTGGTTATTATCGTCCATAAATTCCTTAATATTAAAGTAACCATTTTTATACAAACTAAGTTTAATAAAGTTGTTGAACTTTGTGTACTTACTGATTTCTTAATGATTTCTTAAATTTACGCGAACACTACACATTGAGTAACACTAAATTTACGGATTCTATCGCGTTTAATTAATTACTTTATTTTTTTTTTTGTTAATTGTTTTATTCAATTTGTGAACTTACGTCAAATTTTGTATATTTTCTGGAATTTTGTTGTAAATGCGTATACATCGCCTCAAAAATGAATTACTGATTCTGTGGAGTCGAGTAACTGGTGCGGAAATGGCGGAATGTTGAAATTATGTAGTGATTATTTTAGTAGTAGCCTTGTATATGAGTTTTGCCATCACAAATTTACTTTGACAAAGTGAAAAAATAACCTTTTTTATTCATGATGGAATTTTGAAAATAAAAATTAAACTAAACAAATAATACATTAAAGAAATTAATGATTCGATTATTAGAATATTTTTACCGATTATTTGAATATCTTGTCGATTATTCGCATAACAATGAATGATAATAATGAACATAGCGACATATCATTGAAACGACGTGAAGTAAAAAAAAAGTTAATGCTGGTTATTTTATAACATTTTGCTTTGTTTGAAAAATTAAAATTTAAATTAGTGATAAAAAACTACATACGTTTTAATGAAATATAGATAACTTCGTAATTCTTCGGATTTACGTAAAAGGTTATTTTAAATCGTGTGAGTACGCTTGTGAAAAATTATTGCGGGATGATTAATGTGAAACGTCAAAAAGTATTTCTTAGATTTGGTTGACTATAGCAATGGTGAGATTTTATGTCTTGTCTGGTGAAAATTTAGACGGTGCGATAAGTCAATATTTAGACGTGTTGGAATTTACAACGTGTACAATGAGCAGAGGAGTTCCCAAAATCCACAGAAAATCAAAGAACATGCTCATCAAGTTCGTTTTACCGTTAATTTTTGGGCGGCAATCTTTAATGACCATATCATTGGTCCAATATGGGTTAAAGCTCGAAGCTCTGCAAATAATACGTTTCGTCGTCGACACAATGTTGAAAAACGTTCCTCTGAGTCATCTGCAAGGAATGTATTTCCAGCGACATAAAACCTCTAGACTTTTATTTATGCGCCGAACTAAAACGATTAGTGTGCACAGAAAAAAGCACAGTATTAGTGAAAGTTTGTCAAACAATTTACAAAGACGTGCTAGTTTGTGTTTAGAAAGAATCGGTGGACATTTTGGAAAATTACTGCGATATCACTAAAAAGGTATTATTTTCGTAAACAATTTGATTGAGATCTTTTAAATACGACTAAGAGGTTTCAGTATAAAATAGGCACAAAACTATTATTAAAAACTGTTTATGAATTGATTATAATGAAAGATAAAATTTTACATGTAATCAGCCGGTAAAAGTATGAAGGAAAGATCTAAATCACAAAAATAATAATCTGAAACGATAGGTTCTCGGTTCCGGCGGTAGGGAGTGGCTTCGACTGCATTTGGTTGGCACGAATGTATGTCGCAGCCAAATAAGAAATAATACGTTTTAATATACGCCTAGTCGTAATGTATATCATGTAATGTATTATTTTTGCGTTTTACAATGCGGCTGATAATGCTGAATTTTACGTGACATTCATTACAAAACAAACAAATGCAGCGGGTTGTCTTTGATACCGCAACAATCAATAGCACTTTTGCATTGTGGCTAGAAAATTTGTTGTAAAGAACGTGGACCTAACTACCAGTCGTTCTGTAATCAGGTTAGACATTGATATAGACATTTTAATCAACGTATAGTAACGTTAGAATTCTTAGCCTAACAACAATTCCTTTGATTTGAAATGGCTAGTACTGCAGAACGGCAACTACTTCTAAAAATCTTGAAAATTATATCAGTGGTTAAATAATTGTAACTTCTATGGCTTTAGGGAATTTGGTAGCCATTAATATTAATGTATTAAATTTTTTTGCATGCTACTCGTATGTATATGCAAAACATCTGTAACGTTATGTAAAAAAAATTTAATCGTCATGTTTTATGAAAACGAAATATTATTATTATTATAAATTATAAAATTATATCGCAATACAATAAAATCAACGAAACATTTAATCTTGTATGAAAATAAAACTTTAGGACATTTCTCAGTTTTGCGCGGCTCACTGTCTATTCTGATCACGTTTGGTTTATTACTTACTAAAATAAAAATAGAATTTATTGAACAATATTAGGAGGCAATTTTTTCCTATTTTCATCATTATTTTAGTCTGAAGAATTTAATATCGAGAATTTAATATCGAGAATTTAATTCCAGTTATTTAATATAATGGTTTGGGAGGCACATTATATTTTTAATTGATTGAAAGAAAATATTCTCTTAATATTATGTTTAAATTTATTCTGTATTTTTAGTGTTCCGTATGATGTATGTGTGTTAATTGAAGTAGGAACGTTAAACATCTGAATATTTACTCAAAAATTATTCAATATTCTGGGAAACTGAAACAGGAGATGGGCATTAGCATCTTCCTGGTAACAACCTAAAATAGTAAAAAAACTGCGGTTGTCAACCCACCTGTCAAGCATACCGACTTTGGTGAGATTCCGCCTATGAGGCAATCTATGGTGGAGGTTTATGTATAAGGGTGATTTTTATCAGGATGTAAAGGATGGATGGATGGATGAATGTATGTCAACATAGTGCCCGTGTGGTGACGGTGTAAGAATGTCCTCCCCTATATCGATATCTTGTGGATGTGTTATGAGCAGCAGCTTCTTTCTGTCTTTTCTTTCCTATGTTCAGCATTGGAATAACGGCTTTAGCGGTAATGGTAATACCATTATAGTGATGTATGTAATACATTACCGTGTAGCGGTGGTGTGAGAAACTACCAACCTGTATCATCCCGTAGGCATCGTGAGAGGTGACAGAGAGAAACAAATTAGAAGATAGGCAGAAACGTCTTCTTAATGATGACTAAAATTTAAAAAAGAATTGTGGTTGCCAACCCGCTTGCCAAGTGAAAAATAAAGTAAATATCAGGAAGTCTTTGGGGGAGGCCTGTGTTCAGGAGCTGTCACGGTAACGGGGTATGTAAAACGTTTATTTCGGTCACAAAACCGGAATTGAATGAAGAATAAATTTTACAATTCAAAATTAAAAAGTTATTCTTATGAATATTTGAAAATGTGATTTGGAATACAGAAAAGCGTGCCTTCTTTACTATTGTAAAGAAGGACAATTAAAGATAAAATACATAGGAAGAAAAAAAGGAAAATTTAGAACTTAATTATACAAAATTGTGAAGGAAATTATCATACAATACATTTAAATTTTTTCTTCTTTTTTATTAGCGCATAAGAGTTTACTACTGGATATGAACCTCTCCTTTTTTAAGAAGAATTTTGCCTGAATTACACGCTTGGCAGGTGGAAGGAAGATTGAACTGCCAGATGATTGTCACCTTTGATACTGTTGCCATCGCTAGTAGGGTATATTACGCCTAGAAAGATAGTTGTACCTTTATTTACCGGAAGGGTTCTTTCATTTGTTAAGATGCTGATTTTCATAGTGGCTGCTGATGAACTACGGAACAGCGACGACTAACTATGTATCTTGTATTTTTAAAACAGCTCGTTATTATAAATAATAATTTTTCATGCCTATGTATGTATTCGAACTTAGGTATAAAAGTCGCTTTGGTGTAAGGTATACTTGCACAAACTTAACGTGCTAAGAAAATAAATATTGGTAAAGTTACGTTTTTTATGAACTTTATTTTAAAACTTTTAACTTGGGCCGTGTAAGTAATTTTTCAAGTTCATAGCAAGGAGGAGAAAATTGTTGATTCCTACCAGGGACAATGAAGTTTATGCGTGATAGAGCCACGCGGCAATATTATAGTTGTATCACAAATAGATCGGCTCGACCGGGGTAGGATCACGCTCTCACAGAGTAAAGGTACGATTCCGTAGCCGACTGCAGACAGCAGCAGCAAGTGACGTGCCGGCGCAACATGTCGCTACGATATGTCGCGGCGTCATGTCGCTGCAGTCATGATTGCGAAAACGACTGCAGGCGGCAACAGCCCGTGTCAGTCTGTTTCGAGTGTTCAGTTGGACATGATGTCTGACGTGTTTGAAATTAGCGATCGCGATTTTTGTATCTTTGATTTTTTATTTTTGTATCTTTTGTTAGAAGAGGAGTAAGATGATGATGACTTGCTTTTATTATACAAGTATAAAGAGAAAAGACGGAAAGACGTACGTCCTACGTTAAAATGCAGGGGAAGTGAGGGAAGTTATTCAATACTGATCCAAAGGCATTTGAAAAGCGACGAAAAGGAATTCAGACAGTATTGCCGTTTAAATAAAACACAATTAGATTTTTTATTTAATTTAATTCGAGAAGAAATCGAGCTAAAGAAAATAAATGCTATAAATGCTGATCAAAAATTATTTTTAACTTTAAGGTAAGTAAATTATTTACATAATAATTATAAAATATCCATGTGCACTTTCACGAATAATGCAGAACTGCATCGACAATATCATGTTCTTCTTCTTGGCTGATTTTTGTGACCCGAACGGATAGATCAGTGGGTCCTGGTGACATTACCTTGATACTCATAGGAGAGTGTGCGTATGGCATGTAATGCACTGGCCCTGGTACGTAGCCTGGTGCAATGATTGTTCTGATGGGTCCCGATGATGCTCCTGCGACTAGACTTGGTGACGCTGGTCCTCGTTCTGGTGAAGCTGCCGCCGTACCAACAGGAGAGTATCATCATCATCATGTAAAAAATTGTCTATAAATACTGCCCTTTTTTAAATTTATTGTCACATTATGAAAATGATCTATCAATAAATACATAAATATATTACACATTTTAGTACATTATTACAATATATATATATATATATATATATATATATATATATATATATATATATATATATATATATATATATATAAATTATACAATTATAGTAAACTTTTCATACTAAAAAAATAAATACAAAAATTTTGAACTAGATAAATGAACCAATTAAAAACTATCAACACATTTTAAAAAAAAACTTTCGAGAGAGAGAGGAGTCCAAAAACCAGAATCTACCACCCGAATTCATTTCGTAATGTTGACGGTGACAACAGGTGACTACGGAATACAGTGTCGTGTGGTGGCGCCGTATAATGATCAATCGCTACTTTTTGTTCGTTGGGTGTTAGAAGAAATGATTACGGGAAATTCTAAAAAAATTTATGGCTTCTGCTAAATGACTTCAAATAACATCGCATTTACGCCAAGGATACCCGGACAGTCGACGGGGAACAGCACTAAAGATGCGAGACATCTGGTACCACTATTCTATTCCATTCCATTCTACTCGATTTCACTCCATTCTTATCCGTCTCATTACATTCCATTCCGTTTTATTCTATTCTGTGGCAAATCCTCCCCATAACGTAAGAGCAACTTATTACAAGCTGCTGAATAATTAATTCAAATGACTCAGAATACTAAAGCTTTCCGTATTAGTTAACATTTAAAACTTCTGTTATTTTTTGTTGTTTTTTTCTTGTTTTATTTTTAAATGGGGCTTCTATTAGTAATAATATAATAATATCTTGTATTTTTCTTCTTTTCCCGTCAAAAAATTGAAATTTGTTTGATAAAGTAACTAAATCTCTTTTTAAATTTGATATCGTTAACCATATAAAGTAAGTAGTAACTCTTATTTATAGATGTGTATAAGGTTTTCCCAAATGCTAACTTCATCTGTACGTTTATCAGATCGAATCCTTTTTTGCCTGCCAAGTGTCTATGGATTGCAGTAGTCACTTATAATCATGTGTTCTAAGATTTCATTTTAACCTCTAAACAGTGTGACTAATGTTTCCGCCATTTTGCGTATCTGTGATGCCGACCGTCGGCAAGCGCACAGACAGGGATATTATAAGCATATGTTTTTTTTAAAGTTGGATTTCCTCGATTTTTTTAAAGGAATGCTGTACGCTTACAATTAAAATATTGGTTTTAATTACCTATTTTGTATATATCTTTACATATTTAGCATATTGGTAGTTATTTGCCATAGAAACATTACTACTTAATATGGGGTACAGAAAATGAGGAATGAGGAGGAATGGAACAAGAAGGTTTACTGCGCCGACCCCAGATAATGGGAAATGGTTTAGAGAATGATGATGGGGTACAGAAAATTTTATTGTATTTCTTGATAATTTGTATAAAATAAAACAATAATTAAACTGAAACTAATTTTAATTAACACATTACATATCTAAGTTTACAATACAAACCAAAATTAACAAGGTCCTATACATTTTTTTCACACAACACATGTTTACAAAGTTGACACAAAAAATACTTCCACTTAAAGTAAACAAAAAAGGGTCTCACATTTCTTGTTATCTAAAATGACCCTGAGCGAATGGGACAAAGACCTTTTGTTTGCAGCAACTTAAGCTTATAAGCTACAAATATAAATAAAAGAATCATGTTACATTC
Source organism: Parnassius smintheus behrii (assembly GCA_036936625.1). NCBI lineage: Eukaryota > Metazoa > Arthropoda > Insecta > Lepidoptera > Papilionidae > Parnassius > Parnassius smintheus. The sequence goes on from JAUPFT010000014.1 coordinate 21,791,321, forward strand.
AATATAAATTTGAGTATGAGTGGAACAAAGATGGTATGTAATTTGACACCAAAATTAGTACCTCTAAAAACATGTCTATTTTGGATAATATCTACTTACAAATGGAAAAGAAATTATTGTTTCAAGATATACATTAAATTTAGTAATCAATTAAACAAAAAAAAACAAGTTGTTTCTAAGAAATATTTCAAACATCAAGCTCATGAAAGTAGTAAATATCTAAAAATTTTAGCCTCATACATGCTAGCAAAGTGTGGATACGACTTGTCTTCAACAAGATAATGACTAGGTGATTTTTGTAACCATCATTATTTTGAAACATTATAGTAAACATAACGGGTCTAATAATGACAATCACTTGGGATACTACTTAATATGACATAATTTTTAAATCATGCTTTGTTCACGAATCACAGCAAGAGGTAAAATGAACCGGCGGCTTGTAGGTTGAAGGTGAAGGTTTAGGCAGCATGTTGATACCCAAGCATGGTTGGTCATAATTTACCATTGTTCGATATGTACAAATATGTACAATATACACATAATATATGTATATATATGTACATGGCTACCGATCATGGACATATATATACATATGTTACAAAATGCCAAGGAAACGTACTGAAAATTAGGTTGAGCAACCCCCCCCCCTTCATTGCGTCCCTAATTTTCGTACGATCCCTTATCAGTATAATGACGTTTGCAATTTGAATGAATGACACGGACCTAGGTTCCAACAATTTTATGATGAGCCAAAATTTCAAAAGACAAACATACATATTATAACTCGTTAGAAACAAATTTATCACAAAAACATAACCCTCTATCTGAGGCACTACATACATACATACGCACATACATACATACGCACATACATACATACATATACAAACTATAGTATATAAATGTGCAGCTTTTTGTTTTCCAAATTTCCCATTACGATTTGGATGGTAACACCTACCTACTTTAACCTTCCCATTAAAATAGCGGCATACCCTTTTTACTGAAAAGGAGGCATTCCATCTTAGTCCTCAGGGGTGACGATGTATCCACTTACCATCAGGTGGACTGTGTGCTCAAGTACAAGTGTTTTTCAGATAGACCTTCAATACTAGTGCCTAAATACCTTGTGTGTAAGACAGTGTTTTTGTGTAGTTTACTGTGAAGTGTGATATGACTCAAAGCAACCAAACACACACAGGGGCACGTTGCAGGCTTTGCAAAAGCTTGATGTTCGCTTTTTGCAAACTGAACAACTACGCCTCTGGTGCTCGTTCCGTGTTGTTCCCGGGAGCAGATCGTATTGCCCCGGAAAATGCCAGGTGTTCGGCAGTGCACGGGTAGGTGCTGGTGGTGTGTGTGCTGCCAACAATTCCCTCACCAAAGTTTGGCGAAAATTTCGGTGAGAAATTGAGCGGTGTGCCTTGTGGAGTATGTAGGCATTTAGAACACTAGCATTCAAGAGCTTCCTGAAAAACTTTTTGTACCAGATTTTGTTCCGCCTTCTTTCAATGGGGTACATGGCGAGCATCTGGTCTTTGCGATCAACCCCCCCCATACAGACATTATAGTCTGGTATGACGGTGGGCTTGTGTGTATCGCCGCACATCGCGGTTGCTAGCCCATGGTATGTCGAGACAAATGCCACACGGTTTTTGTCCCGGTATACGATGAGGTCCACATCCCCCGAAGTGCAACCGTTCATCTGACCTATCGCCATGTCTTTTTTCGTAAGATTCGTCAGCTCAATGGGAACAAACTGACGATTCGTTCGTAAGGTCCCCACGCAGTCAAACCCCCGAACTTTCAATTCTCGCGCAAGCGCGGGAGAATTGTAGAAATTATCCATCCAAATCGTGTGGCCCTTATGCTCAAGACCATTTAAAAGTCTGAGCACAAGAGCTGGCACTTTCCCAGAAACTGGACTGTCCTCTTGTGGGTCTGAGGAGGTATCATGGCCTGCGTGGACTTCAAAGTGTCACAAGTAACCAGTCTGGGACTCACACACCTCGTATGTTTTAATTCCTACTGTAGCTGCTTTGTTGCGGATGAATTGGTTAATATCTAACCAACCCTTCCACATGGTCAGACTTTCATCCACAGACACGTTTTGACCCAAAACATATAATTGTTGGAATTTGTTGTTAAGGTGATCCAAAATTGGCTGCACCTTAAACAACTTGGCCTGAGCCCGTGTCATCAGTTCAGGATCGCAACCGTCATTATCCTGAAAGTGGAGACATTTGCTCAACAGCATGAAGCGGTCATACGTCATCGCCGCAGTGAACCCGGGGGTACTGAAAATGTCCAGCGTGCTGTTCCAGTACTCCTCGAGACGTGATTTCACCACTATCCCGGTAGCGAGGATTATAGCGAAATAAACGTGCAATTCACTTACGTCGGTGTCTTTCCATTTGGTGATGCGGCTGCTCGGACAGAGCGAACCGTCCACCAGCATGACCGTTGCAAGCTGTTGTGCATATTGATTCGTCTCCATGGCAATGTGTTCCATTATATCGCGATCCCATATGGCAGTAAATGCGTCATATGGGCTCGCATATGGAACCGTGGGCCCACAGTTTATCTGGGAGAACGGTTCCCTCCTCAGCTCAGGAGGAGTTTGAGGTTGCGGGAACCCCCTCCATTTAAAATCAAATTTATTTCCTGGCTCCGACATGGGACAGGATGGGGACGAGGGAGTATGGGTAGGTAAGGAAGGCGGAACAGAATAATCAGGAACATGGGATGTGGAAGGAATGGGACCGGAAGAGTTAGGGACAGGTGGGTGATCATTGGATGTCGGAGGCCAGGAAAAAGAAATAAATGCGTCTACTTCCCCACCTTCACCCTCATCCTCCGATGCCGCGAACATTTGTACCACCCTGGGGACTATGGTGGATTGGAGTCCAATTTCTTCTTCGCCATCTTCTTCGGAGTCCTCGTCGCTGCCTTTAAAATATAAGATAAAATAACCACATTGGCCGACTGTAATAATTTACGTTTTTTTTTTAAAATAATCTGTTACATAAGTAGTAACTTAATACAGTCAATTATTCTAAAAATAATTGACTGTATTAAGTTACTACTTATGTAACAGAATCAGTAACATGAGAGCTGATGTTTATAGAACACAGTACGGGTTTTATTTGTATTTTTATTAGCAGCTAAAGCAAAACTATTTTCCCTTACCATAATTAAGGGCGTTGGATATTTCAATATCCCTTAGAGGACGCGACGAAGATGACGAGGAAGTAATTCTAAAAGAAGAAAATAAATTATTAAGAATCAAAATATTAAGTAGACACTTCTGCACATAGAATATATATTTATTAATAGGCACTCACAGACGCCGTTTAGCCCCCATGTCATTGTGGTCCGATCTGAAAAAATAATGTTGTTTTTTGATTTCTATCGTAATAGTTATATTCGAACAGTTAACAGTTCAAAGTCAAATACTATCAATATTTAATAAAGCAATAAAGGAAAAACTTACGCATTTCGCTTTCGGGACGTTGGAGTCCGATTAGGTGTGGAGGTTCCACTCCCTCCAACTTCAACGTGTCTGTAAAACATAAATAGTGTTAAAAATACGTTATTTTATGACCAGTTACGAAAAGTTTAGCTTCAAAATATGAATATAAGTAAAAACTTACAAAGCAGGTGAAGGAACTGAGCAAAGCTCCATATCAACTACTGCTGGTTGGGCCGCTGCAGCTCGGTCCTCCTGAGGGCTCAGCGGCTGGGTCGGGTGGTTGCCGGTGAGGAGGTCCATGGACGACCACAACGACACCGGCACGGGACTAAAAAGAAAGTTAAATTCAATGCCCTGCACGTGAATCGAGTAACAAAACCAACTTCGAAGTGCTTACCCTCGCCTTGCGGCAGGCAGTACTCGAGGTCGCCGCTGAGTCAGCGGCCGCTCTAGAGGCCTCCCCACCGGCAACTCCCCCACCATGCCACAGTAAACTCTAAAATATTAATGCAGAATATTAATGTTGCTAAAAAAAAACGAAGAAACTTGTTAGTTGTTAAATTTGTTATTACGGATCAACAGCAGAAGGCCTTTCGGTGTGGCCAGCACCGCTAGTGGGCCCACCACGCGTCCGCGCACCACCAGTGTGCGCGTGCGCCCCTTCACCACCAGTGTGCGCATGCGCCCCTTCACCACCAGTGTGCGCATGCGCCCCTTCACCACCAGCGTACGCACCACGCCCACGCCCACGGCCACGAGCACGACCACGTCCACCTCTTTAAAGAAAAAAGCAAAAACAAAAAGCATGCAAACCAAAGAGAAAATAAACACAAAAATGCAAGAGATACGCGAGACATGAATGCAAAAGGTGCCCTTAGAGCTAATTTAGTAATGTCCATGCGTAACTTTTTTAACTTACTATAAGACGTCTAGAAAATATGTAAATATTATTTTTGGAGAAATTTTTTGAAAAAAAAAATTGGTTGTCAAAGTTAAAAATAAAATTATTTATTTTTAAATTTATCATCGTGCAACAAACACTTTTTGTCCCAAACAATTTTGGGCTTGGACGCTCTTCAAATGCCTTTATCTCGGCCCAGGTTCGTCTAAGTCCAAAATTGTTCAGGAAAAAATTGTTTGTTTGGGTGCCCCCCCGACACGACGCAAACGAAGAAAAAAGAAAAAAGAAACAAAAATGCTGTATTTTTATCTTGGTACCTACTTGGTACTTCAAATACCTAAATATCTTTGCTCAGGTTCATCCAAGCCCAAAACTTTTTACGACAAAAAGTGTTAGTATATGCGCCCTCTACATGATGCAAACATAAAAAATAAAAAATTACAAAAATTCTGCTAAGTTTTTTCGCTCCCATATTTTATATTTATTTATTTTATTTATTTAATATTCTTTATTGCACACCATACAAAGCATACAGAAATGACATACTACAAAAAAGTATGCAACTTCCACTATATCTCCACAGTAACTAAATGTTTATGCAATTAAAAGTGATGTAACATTACATGCAAAATATTTAAAAATAACTTCAAACAGAAAATACAAAAGCGTATCTATAATTTCTAGCATGCCCGACATGCCGCCGTTATGACGTCATCAACTGCCAAAACCCTGTCTGTGCCCCTGCCGACTGACGGTAAAGAAATAACCTTCACGTATTTAGACCCAAAATTAAAGTTTTCAAAGCTAAATACACGTTTACCATTGTCATCCATTGCAAATTAATTACATTAGTAGCTTAAATTCTCCAAAACATTACGGTTTTATTCACTTTTTAGACCAAATATTGCAGAAATAAAAGTACGTTCATAGTTCGTTAGACGGCTATGTCGTTGGTTTGGCCTGGTTTTTACAATTAAATTAGCAAAATTATATGTTTCCCAGTAATAAAAATGTGAAAGTACTTACCTTTCCATGGTTTCTCCTTCAAATCACAACAAATTTGATTCAAGAAAACTTATCAAAGGCGTGACAAAACCGGAGTCGGTTGGTTTGACAGCGTCCAATTTGAAGTGCCGATATTTTTTTTTTTACGGAGCAAAGAGTAACAGTAAAGCAGTTTGACACTGAGTATATATTATTAGTCTATGATTTCAAGTGTCGCACCTAAAAAACGCATCGTAGTTCCGTCGTAAAGAGCGCGAAAACATAAACAGGAAACGATGCCGACTGCTGGTCGGCTCACAGACGCGCAAATAATTTGACGTGCCGACTGCTGGTCGACGCACAGACAAGGGGTTAAATAAAATTCTAGTCTCTAGCAACTGACGAAACATATATCCATCCGAAATTGCCAACTCCACAGACTAGTAAGTAGTTGACAGGAAGCTGTATCTTTAGTATTATTGACTCTGTGCTCACCATATTGCCTGTCCAAAGTTCTGCGTGGTAACAGTGGATTAATCTTTTAGACTATGAATGTCAGTAGGAGCATTATTTATAAGACCTGTAATCATAAGTGTCTAATAAATAGCTGTTAAAATAAAGAACCTGCCCGGAAAAATGTGGACATTAGCTCAGCGACAGTAACAACTTTTCTCTTGTATACAATGGAGGTTTTTTACATAGATAAATTTGAGTATACGAATAAAAATCTAGATCTGGAACAATTATCAATTTGCCATACAAATACCTAAATCAAGGTTGCCTCTAGGAGCCAATTTTCGGCCATGTGTTTGGTCCTGGTATATTGTCGTGGCATGTCTGAATGCCGAATAATTATCTATCGCGTCACCCCTTTTTTGTCAAGATTTAGATTTTGTACTATATTGTCATGTCAGCAAACAGCCCGCAATGTTGAAATAAAAATATTCCTTGTTCTCTATTGCACGTATAGGTATGATATCACATACATATAAATTTCTAACTTCATCTTAAAAACAGTTTATACGTGTGCCAGACAGAGTTGCAGACCATTGTCACAAACGATCTTGATATGGTGTTTTTATAACATATTATTAGTTATTTTTAAACAGTTTAGTACCTTGTACAATTCTGTGCTGTGAAAACAGACAGCAATATTATGCGACTAAACTTGCTGTAAACCAGGTTTCTAAACTGATCGTGAGGAATATTATTCCATTATTACTATTTTCGAAATACGCGTAAACCAGTAACAGGTTATGAAAAAGTAAAAGGTCAGAACAAAATTATCTACTTTTTATTTGAATATTTTGGAGTCACAGTACGACTTATTTGCAATTACGGAATCAAGTCTTCATAGATCCATACATGACGGTGAACACATCTCACCTGGTTACAAAATACTACGATGCGATCGATCTGATGTCCGCAAACACGGAGTAGTATTTTTAGCTTCTTCGTCATCGCTGGAGTTAAGATGCGTTCCTGTCGGCAGTGTGGACACTGCCTTATTTGAAATTGTGTGTACACGATTGTGTGCGACGGTACACCTTGATAAAAAAGTTTATGTTTCTATGTTGCCTTGTTTACATGTCACCGCATAGTGTAGCTGGAATACATGCAATTATTTCTTAAATTAGAAAATATTTGTGTTAAATACAATAATGTTATAGTGCTTGAAGACTTCAATATACCTTCAGCATCTGTAGAAATGCACAGTTTTTATTTTGGAATATTTTAAAGCCGTCTGTGGATTTTACTAGGTAAATAATGTCCGTAATATTAACGACCGTACTTTAGATTTAGTGTTTACAACGTTTTTATCACGTGACGTGGAGGTAAAGTTGTCTCATGACCCGTTAGTAGATATTGATGTACAGCATCCCCCGGTGTATGTTAACGTGAAGGTGGGCACTGCCAGGGAGCCGCAGGTGAATGCCTCCTTTCTCATGACGGGATTGCTAAGTGTTGTAATAAACGGAGATGGAATTTCTATAAAGCCAATTTTCATATGTTGTACGATAGCTTCCAACAAATTTATTGGGATCATTATATGAAATTGACACCCCAGAGGTAGCCATATGGTACCTACCTACCTACCTACCTACCTAACACGGTTGTAAATGAGGTAGTAGACCGTTGTATTCCTAGAGCCCATAGGACCAAACTTATTAGGAATCGTCCCTAGTATGTTTACCCGGAATGGTACTCATTTGATTTAATACGCGATATAAAACCAAAGTGGAGGTATCATAAACTGTATAAAACGACGGGTGCCCAATGTGATTACGAAGCGTTTTCTCGGTACATACATAAAACACTCACGCCTGTCACCCAGAGGGGTAGGCAGAGACTACGGACTTCCTGACATACCTCTTTCGCCTCTTTTACATCCATATATCTACGCATACATGCTCGTCGGTTAAGGGTACTTCTAACGTGGCCCATTTTCAAAATATCGCCAATTTGGTCGATAAACTTTTTCCTAGGGCGTCCCTTCTCGACTCGGCCGTTCACATCTGCCATATAAATTTGCTTTGTCACTCTTTCCTCATTCATTCTTTCCACATGACCGAACCACCGAAGCATTCCTTTCTTAATCCTGGTCACAACATCATCTTGCGTACCACATTTATCTCTTATCACGCAATTTCTCACCCTGTCATTCAGATTCAACCCTAGCAAACTCCTTAAAGACCGCATTTCTACAGCATTTATTCCACTTTCGTGCTTCTTTTGCCATACCCAGCTTTCACTACCATACATTAAAGTAGGGACTAACACAGCATTATGAATTACCATACGTGCCTGTTTTGACACATTCTGGTTCTTCACAATAGAGTGTAGTGGCCCATTCACTCTATTCCCTGCATTTACTCGTCGTTCTATATCCCTATCATATCTACCATCCCTGCTAAATACACATCCCAAATACACAAACTCATCCACTTGCTCAATTAACTCTCCTTCTATTCTAATTTCACATACCGTTTTGCTTTCTTCTCTTTCAAAAACCATCACTTTCGTCTTACATGCGTTCACTTTCATTCCCCTTTCTTTTAATTCCCAGTTCATTAATGTAACCATCATTTGCAACTCAGCCGCCGATGACGCAAATATGGCTTGATCATCGGCATACAAAAGGCATTTGACGGTTAACTCGCCCATTCTTAACCCACATTCTTCATCTTTCAAAGTTTGCAAACACCGGTCCATAAATAGGTTGAACAGCCAAGGGGAAGCTACACAGCCCTGTCTGACACCTTTTTGGATGCCAAACCAGTCCGAGTAAACCTCATTGATCCTGACACAAGCAATAAAGTCCCTATAAAGAGACCTTAATGCCTGTATCAAACCATCGCTCAACCCATATGAGTTCAGTGTTTGCCATAACACATTCCTGTCCACTCTGTCATAAGCCTTTTCCAAGTCCATGAATGCACAAAAAACTTTCTGGTTTTTGGCCAAAAACTTCTCCGCAATCATGCGCATGGAAATGACTTGATCTGTACACCCCATTCCCTTTCTAAAACCCGCTTGCACATCCCAAATTTTTCCATCAGTTTATTTCATAACTCTTTCAATTAACACCTTAGCATACAGTTTACCCACAATACTAAGCAAGCTGATACCGCGGTAGTTTTTGCATTCCTGCTGTGACCCTTTTCCTTTATATATTGGTACTATAACTGCTTTACACCAGTCATCCGATACCCGTTTTAATTCCCAACATAAATTAAACAAGGTGTACAGCAGGCCTGCCCCCACTCCCTCTCCAGCCCTTAGCATCTCGAGTGATACTCTATCATATCCAGCTGCCTTACCTGCTTTTCATTGCTTTCATTATTTCATCTACACTTATCTCCATACCCCTTTCCACTTCTTTCGGAATTTCTAGTTCATTTAATTCAGACGACTCTTCACTCATAAATACGCCTTCAAAGTATTCCTTCCATCTGTTTAAATTCGAAACTTCATCATTCAGAACACATCCATTCTCGTCTCTTATAGCATTCATTATAGGCTGTTTTGTATTTCCCCTGGCAGTTATTATGAGTTTCCAGAACATTTTTATGTTAGCCTGGAAATTATCAGATATCCTTCTATCATTCTTATCCGTTCTTTGTTTCTTTTTCCTTTCAACAACTTCTTTTACTCTCTTATTTGGACGTCTAAATTCTGCCTCTTTTCTTTCAATCTCATCATTCATACCAGAAGAATTACCAGCTTTGGTTGCTAGTAAATCTAACCATGCTTTCTTCTTTGATTCAACTTCCACCCGTACCTCATCATCCCACCATAACGTATTACTTTTCCTTTCATTTGTTCTCTTACTTACACCACATACTTCGGTGGCGGTATCCACCACACCTTTCTTAATATTATCCCACACAGTATTCAAGTCTAAATCATTCATACACAACTCATTCAAACATCTAATATTTTCTCTCAGTCTACATTTATACTTCTCTATCACATCTTCATCTTGTAACTTCTCTATTCTTATACGCTGTAACGCAGTGGTAGACACAGATGTCCGATGCCGCCAACGCTTGAAAAGACCATTAATTCGACATAAGACCAAGTAATGATCCGTCCCTACGTTGGACCCCCGGTAAACCCTTGTATCTACGACTGCGCTCCTCATTCTTTCATCCACAATTACGAAATCTATCATGCTTCTATCATCACCTCTTTCCCATGTATACATGTGAATCTTCTTGTGACGAATACTTTTTTCGTCATAATGATTCTTTTCCGCACATACGGTGAGGAGGTCTTCACCATTCTCATTTATACTTTCATCACCAAATGTTCCCAATATCCTTTCATAACCAGACCTCTTCACCCCAACCCTTCCCTTAAAGTCTCCTAACATAATAATATTTTCATTTTCCTTACATTTTGTCAACACCATCCTTACCATGTCCCAAAACTGCTCTCGGATGTAAGTGGGCTTAGACATGTCTGGGGCGTACACCCCTAGCAGGAACAGCTTCTTTAAGCCCACTTTCATTCGTAACCATAGCAGTCTCGGACTTACACATTCATACTATTTCACACATTGACCCATTCTTTCTGAAAGGATGATTTCCCTTTCGTTTCGTCTCATTCACACATAACACATCTATTCCTCTGTCATTCATCATTTCGCATACTTCATCCATCTTATCGTTCATTCCTCCACATACATTCAGCGTAGCCAGACGGGTTTCCGCAATCCACCTTTCGCCCCTCCGAGAGACAGAACGTGACGGGTGGCGAACCTCGTCACCGATTCTCTGTATCGATCTTAATTAATATATAAGTTAAAAGTCAATTATAAAGCCTACTAGGAGAAATTACAGCTGAATTTTAAGGACAATTCGAAATCCATTTGGATTTACGTAAGATGTAAGCAGTCAAGATGTAACAAAACCGGAGTCACAAAAAACGGTCTAGAGCTAAGTGATTAGTCGTGTGCGCATGTTTCGCGTCTTATTTTTAATCTGTGTATAGTGTGATGCAGCCGGTGCTGGACCCGGAGGTGGCGGAGCGTGCGTGAGGCGCGCGTACTGGCACAGCTCGTGTGCACGTCGGCCAGCTGAGTGCATACGACATCCGTACCGCTCTCGCACGCCATAAGCCTAAGCGCTCAGTAGGCCCTGACGGTATACCACCTTACATTTTCAAAGACTGTCGCTCTGTTTTTGAAAATCCTCTGGTTCACGTTTTTAATCTGTGTCTCCGAGTAGGCTATCATCCTGAAGGATGGAAAATGACCAGAGTGATACCGGTGCCTAAGGGATCTTCAGATGTGAGCGAATATCGACCCGTGGCGGTGCTGTATGCTGCTGTAACAAAAATGTATTTATACGCAGCTGACCGACGTTCAGCATGGGTTTCGGCCGGGTCGAAGTACAGCGAGCAACTTTCTGTCATTTATGACATATCTGACGCCAGCTATCGACGCTGGGGGGCGGGTGGACGTCGCTTACTTCGACTTTCGGAGAGATTTGATACTGTGGATAACGATATCCTTTTAGAAAAATTTGCGGCGGTAGGTTTCACACTGCATATTTTAAAAATTTTCGCGAGTTACCTTGGTGAACACCGACAGTACGTCGAGTTGGCGGGTTATGAATCTGAACCTTACTTCACGTTCTTGGTTGTGAGCCAGGGGAGTAATTTGGGTCTCTTGGAGTTCATATTATTGATAAATGATCCCCCAGAGGTCGATAATGTCTCGAAATGTCTCCTGCTTGCAGACGACTTAAAACTGTTTTTGTCGGTAGCGGACGTTTCGGATTAGGAGCAGCTTCAGCGAGATATAGATAGGGTCGTCCAGTGGAGCGCAATTAATAAGTTATATTTTAACACGTCTAAGTGCGAGGTAATAAGCTACGGGCGCAGACAGGTGCCGTAGCAGTACCGATACGAGGTTGATGGCACGGTAATTCCGCGCGTTACTTTCGTACATAACTAATACTTTCGCAAATGAATCGTAAGCGCATTGTAGATATCTGCGGTAGGGCCTTCAGAAACTTAGGTTTCATCCTGAGAAATTGCAGGGATTTCTTTATTACAGCCATGATTTAAGTTTTATACAATGCATTTGTTCGCAGCCAGCTAGAAACGAGTGCAATTATTTGGAATCACCATGAAGATAAATACATCAACATGGTGGAAAAAATTCAAAATAAATTCACGCGGTTTCTTTATTAGGAGTACGGTGTCTATTTTTTCTGCCCGAGCTTGTTCGTGATCGGCATGGTCAGGTACAGCCAGCTTGATGTGAGGCGTGACGTCACGCTCTGCAAGTATGTGTGGCGAGTCCTGCGTGGCCAGCTACACCATTCTGAGGTACTGGAGACGTTGCAGCTGTTTGTGCCTGATAAGGCGGTGACTAGGCGTCACGCACATGCCACCTTTAAGGTGCCGTATGCGAGAACAAATCTGCCCAGGTTTGCGCCTATGTCACGTGCTTTAAAATTACTGATTATTGTTTCCGAAGAAACAGACATTTACCACTGCAACCTTTCAAAGTCCTATACGTGGCGCACAGGGTCTGTGAAATTTATTTTCAATAATTATTTTTCTTAGTTATCTTAATATATATAAATTACGTGTCACGTTGTCTGTCCGCGATGGACTCCTAAACTGCTTAACCGATTTTAATTAAATTTGCACACCGTGTGCAGTTTGGTCCAACTTGAGAGATAGGATAGTTTTTTTTGCCCATGAGTCACCCACAATATTTTTTTTGCGAATTTAATGATTTTTAATAGGACGTGACATAGGGTCGCCGAAAAGGGCAGAACAACGTCTGCCTGGCAAGCTAGTAATAGTATATATTTTTATATCAGTAGTTATAGTATATCAGTTTTTTTTACAGTATTGTCTTGGTCTTGTACTGTTATGGTGCTTTTACTGTTTTGTAATAAATAAAATTTAAAAAACATATTTATTTATTACAAAAAATGCGTCTTTTCTTTTTTAACACTGCAGTACTCGCGCGGGGTGAATATTCACCCCAGACCAATGCTTTCATCCATTTTTTTTAAATCATTTGAATACAGACTGTGTCGCTTAGTGTAATCCTAGTCAAGTAAACTAGGTTCAAGGTCAGTATGGCACCGGCACTCGACGCGTGCGCTAGTGGCAAAAAAAGGCGGGAAAGTGCTCGGGACGGAATTTCACCCCACGCGAGTATCGGCGTTACAAAATCTCTCGTTCGATTATTAAGTGTTTCTTGTAAGTATTGGTTTTATTTTTCTTCTATTCGACATGATTTCAGTTTCTATAAGAATTTTGTATATTTTGCTATGAATTTTGTGTTGTTCATTACAGATTTGTCGCCATTATGGACGAACGTCAGGATAATATAATACGATACTGGTTGGAAGATGTGGAGGTTGTGAGTGATATTGCGCCGAGTCATACAGAAGATAATGAAGAGGAATGTGTTACAGAGCTAAACCATGACTCAGAAACAGAGAAGAATATGAAAGTAGCATAGAAGAGACGGAAGACAGGAGCACAGAAGAGAGGGTAGATGAAGACATGGAAGAAAATGTGGAGAATAGTTTTTCAAGCGACGACAACGTTCCTCTGTGTACTTTCTCAAACTACTACCAGTCAAGAAATGGCACTCGTTGGAACAAAACACACCACCGTCATCAAGAACTAGATCGCACAATATTTTAGTACAACAATGTGGACCAAAAGGTAACGCTAAAAACGCCCAGTCTCCACTGTCTTGTTTCGAGCTATTTTTGACGAGGCACTTTTGCATATTATTGTTGAATCCACAAATATTTACATAAATATTGTTCAATCAAAATATAAACGTGACAGAGATGCTCGTCAAACAAACATGATGGAAATTCGAGCTTTTATCGGGTTATTGCTGGTGATAGGCGTAAACAGATCGGGAAGACGGAACCTGAAAGACTGTTGGGATAATTCTAGAGGCACAGGAATTGAATTAGTCTATTTGACTATGTCGTTGAATAGATTTCGATTTCTCCTTCGCACTGTTCGATTTGATGACGTCACAAGCCGACCTCAAAGGCAATCACTAGATAAACTTGCAGCTATACGTGATGTTGTAGAAAAGTTCATTTCCAATTGTAAAAACAATTATAATCCCAGTGAGCGACTAACTATTGACGAACAGCTTGTTGCATTTCGGGGACGCTGTAGTTTTATCATGTATATGCCCAATAAACCTTCAAAGTTTGGAATCAAAATAATGATGGTGTTAGATGTGAAATTCCCATACGTATATAATTTTGAAATTTATGTTGTTGCACAGCCTGAAGGGCCTTTCCAACATTCTAACAAAGTCCTGGATATTACACATCGAGTATTGGATCCCGTCTGCAATCTTGGATGTAATATCACGATGGATAACTGGTTTTCCAGTATACCGCTAGCTCAAGAGCTGTTGAAACGGAAAACTACCATGGTTGGCAACCTCAAGTCTAATAAACCAGAAATACCTGCAATTTTCAAAGAATCTCGTCAAAGAGAAGAAAAAAGTACTGTTTTTGGATTTTAGAAAGACTGCGCTCTAGTTTCATACATACCAAAAAGAAACAAATCCGTGATTTTGCTATCTACAATGCATCATAATGGCATAATTGATTCAACCACGGGAGCTAAACAGAAGCCAGAAATAGTAACTTTTTATAACAAAAACAAATGTGGGGTAGACATTATTGATAAGATGTGCAATCAATATAATGTTTCGAGAAACAGTAGACGATGGCCTCTTACTGTATTTTTTGACTTATTAAATCTTGCAGGTATAAATAGCTTGGTAATTCATCACTTGAATAGGATGGCTAACAATGAGCAATCACTCATTGAATGGAGAATGTTTCTGCAGGATGTGGCGTTTGAATTGGTAAAACCCGCAATAAATTATAGAATTGGTGTTCCAAATATTCCACGGGAACTGAAAACTAAAGCTCAGATACTTTTAAAACCACAAAGCGGTGACAATGACCCAAATCCAAATCGGAATGTCCAGAGAACAGGAAAAAGTGGTCGATGCGCCTATTGTCCACGATCACGTGATCGTTCTGCTTCGAAATTCTGTAATATATGTAATCGATGGATTTGTCCGGACCATCAAGTTCTAATTTGTACATCTTGTCATCAAAATACATAAAAACTGTTAAAACTAAATAAGAAAAATGAAAATGTTTCGGAGAGTTGGCAAAATTAATAACTTTTTCCTCATTTTTTAAATTACATTTTTATGTTCATTTCATTAAAATACATTTATTTTTTTATAATATTTGGAATAAACAGTAACTACCTTTCACTATTTGAACGCATTTTATTTCATATCATATTTACCTAAAATCGATCAATGTAAATGGTCTGAAAATTCACCCCACGCGAGTACAATATTAGAAAATTAGGGCGCAAGTACTGCAGTGTTAAGATATCGAAGTGTCATTGAAAGGAGATTTCAACGTTATACGCTTTGTCCAAGCTCGTACCAAGAATGTTTGATAGGATTGAGAATGGACTTCGTGCTGATATTGCTCTTTCCAATTTTAGGGTGTTATACACTATACTAATCGTATGGAGACATGGAAGAGTATGGGACATTCTCATGTATAAAACACGATTTCTACACAAACTTACCGTAATGGATACATCATCCTCATTTAGGATTCTGCCGACGTACTTCCTGAGTACTGAGACTTTAACAACGTAACTACTGAGATTCTTAGAAAATATTGACAAATCATCGTGGAGTGCTTTCGAAAAGGTTTTTATCATCTATCTACCCATATCATAGCCGTTGATAGATGGCAATATTTAGAATTTCATTATATACCCATTTGCCCATATTTTTAACACCAGACCGGCGTCGAGAAGCCTCGAGAAAATTGCAAATTACTAGGCTAGTCTTGATAGAGCCCGAAGAATATTTTACATTACTTGTAAGCAGAATTCTTTCTTCGGCTCGTTGAACTTTCAAACGCTAATTAATAATTATTTTGTTAAATTTAATTACCCAGAGTACTCCACTCCATGCTACATATATTTAGACTTTGATTAAAAAAAACTTTATCGTTTAAAAAATTGGTTCGTAATGATCTATTAAAGACAACGCATTTTACACGATTCATACATTTATTATGTATTACTAAACAGACGTAGGTATATAGTCATAGTCATTTGTATAAATTTAAATATTTATATTCGTATGTATATGCATGTGTCTATATATTTGTATACGTGTACGTGCAGGTAAATAAACTATTCATATATGAATAGTTTATTTATTAGTAAAATGTATATATTATACAGTCATCATTTGTTTTGTGTTCTTTTATTCTACCTATATTGCCACACCTACGTCATATTCTCACCACGCCATGGGTTGACTGGTAGGGAATGCCTCAAGGCATTAAGTCACCATTTCATGCTGATTTGTTTTAAGGAACGCAATAAAGAACAAATATATAAATCAATATCTCAAATTAATCATTATATTTATTTCGAGTTCATAAATCTGATTAAAGAACTAAAATATATATATATATATATATATATATATATATATATATATATATATATATATATATATATATATATATATATATATATATATATATATATATATATTAGTGATGATGGTTTTGTATTCTGATACAGCCTATAAAAATTTACCGCTGAACATAGATCTTCCCCAAACATTTCCTCTTAGGGATCATTTTGTTATAGTTGCCAAACATGCCAAGCGGGTATTAGGAATATTTGCCATCCATCAGTGGCAAAGCTGGGGCAAGCCAAAGATATAAATTGATAAAAATATAGATGGTTGATTTCAGCAGTCTTATAAAAATACACCAATGATTTCTTATATTTACGCGAACACTGTACATTGATTAAAACTACTTTTACGGATTTTATGGCGTTTTATTTATTTTATTTTTAACACCCGACGTTTCGGCTGCTTTCCAGCACCCATGGTCACGGGGGACTGAGGTGACTGACGTCCCGATGTCAAAGTTAACCCGGAGTACCTTCAGCTTTTTTAATTATTGTCTTTGGTCCGATGATGTTCTATGTCCGATGTCCTGATGTTCAGTCTCTATTTACATGCCTACCTGTTAAAGATTGCATCTCAGTTATAACTAGGAAACAAGTTGAAATTAACATGCCACCAGATCATGCAGTACTACTAAGACATTGCCTTACATCTGGCTATCTATTGTAGAAGGAAGAGTTTTACAAGCAAGTAGATGGTGTTGCGATGGGCTCACCTGTATCTCCCATTGTCGCCGATATGTTCATGGAAGACTTTGAGGAGAAAGCTCTCCTTACTGCACCTGTTACCCCAAGGTTCTACAAGCAGTACGTAGACGATACTTTCACAATTTCACCATCAGACAAAGTAACTGCATTTTTAGAACATCTTAATTCCATAAACACTAAAATTTACTATGGAGTTAGAGGCAAATAATTCCTTAGCTTTCCTAGATGTTTTAGTCATCCGAAATCCTAACAACACCATAGGTCATACTGTGTGTAGAAAAAAGACCGATACAAACGGTTTAAACGGTGATTGTCACTATCTATTTACCTATATATTAGGTACCGTGGGCCAATCATTGTTACAGAGAGCACGAGGGATATGTGACAGCAAACACCTGGCCACGGAACTTCTGCACGACAACAAGCTTCGGGTCCCGTGCTTACTGAGCGTGTGCTCACTGTACTACCATATGGAAGAGATGTCACAGACACGATTGGCTATATCTTGAAGTGAGCTTTTATTAGAAAATTCTACAAACCACCGAAGAAGATTAGTCTGTTCTTACCATCCGTCAAGTGTCATAATCTTCTACAAGACGCAGGAGTGTACAAGCTTGGTTGTGAATATAGTCTCTCATATATAGGGCAAATAAAAAGATCAATTAGAACCCGCGTAAAAGAACTTATAGCTGACGTGAAGCATCAACGTTCCGGGAAGTCTGCTTTGCGATCATATCCTAGATGGCCCCAACCATTACATCAGATTTGATAGACCACAAATCCTCGCGAAAGAACATCGATTCCTGCCAAGGATGATACGTGAGGCTATTGAAATTGAAAAAATCCTAATTTCAATAGAGAAGGAAGCTGGGTACTACCACCTGCTTGGGATCCTATAATTAATAAAATTAAAACTAAACCCAAGCATACCACTGCAGGACTTTAAAACACAGTTAGTTCATTCTGCGTAGATCGGACCAAAGACATTAAAAAAGCTGAAGGTACTCCGGGTTAACTTTGACATCGGGACGTCAATCACCTCAGTCTCCCGTGACCACGGGTACTGAAAAGCACCCGAAACGTCGGATATTAAAAATAAAATAAATAAAACGCGATAAAATACGTAAAAGTAGTTTTAATCAAAATACACCAATCTTGATCTGCCTCCACTCTTCAGTTTCATATTCAGTGCTGTCAAGGACGTGTTTAAAAAAGCACACATAAGGCATACTACCCCTAGATACGTAGATTGTATGACATATCAGAAATTGCACAGTTTCGGTGGCGTTGAAAAAAGCCGTTTGGGTTTGTTTGAGTGAAAGAAAAAGATATTTTCATACAATACAATGCATGAACAAAAGTAAAACATGAACAAAGTACAAACAATCTATGTACAAAATTAAAAAAAAACTAATTATTTACATTCTAAATGAAATCGTCTCTCTTTCTTAAGGAAAGACTTAATTACGTCCACGTTAAATGTTGGTGAACGTTTCAATTGTACCAATAACTGTTTTTAATTGCGATAATTGAAAAGTCTGAAAGACACTCTTGACCTTGTGTATTTTCTCAACAAAGTTTAAAGATTTTACCTTTTTCTCTCCGATTAGCGCTTTAACACACTTCAATTCCACAAGGAACACAATTATCCTCCATTTTCACTAAATATCTTTAAAAAAGCATAAATTTTCAACTCGCAATATTAAATCGCTTAAGCCAAATACACAGAGTTAATAAACATTGAAATGTGAAGTAGACTTTGCAAACGTATCGCCCGTGCGCCTCCGCTCTCGACAACTTCGTTCCTAAAGCTTAGATTTTTCTCTCTATACTAATTGCTATTTAAACAATCGTAGTTATATTTCACTATAGAACATTTTACCACAAGTTAGATTGTCTTCTCGAAAGCCCCGTAAAAAACCAACGCGAGCGAGAGAGACAACTAATCGCTCAATTAAAACTTATTTTTTGCTAAGGTAATACGAGGTCATGGCCAGTGTCGAACAGAGAAACGCGCGAGAAATTTGAAATAGTTTTAAACAGTTTACGAGTTATTTTATTAGTTGATATTGTTGATTGATTCAGTTTGATAAGGCAAGCCCAGCTTCTCAGCTCTTATGGAGGCTACGCCACTGCTACATTACTTTTTTATAGAATAAAATGTAACGAATGAGCACACAGTCAACCTGATGATAAGGGTATACTGTGACCCATAGACATCTACATTCATCCTCGATCTAGAACCAAAATACGGATGCGGTGTCACCCTTAAGTGAGTGACCCATTACGTGCTACAACCATAATATAGCTGCAACGTGAGTCTATAATTATAAAACCATCGTATTGGCCTAATAAAACCATCATGTCGCTCGTAACATGAATATTTTATGTGATATATTTTTATACGTGATAGAACCATGCTGCTACTGTATTATGGCTACAACCTGCAGTATGAGGAGCTCGACTGGCGCGACTACCACGCCTCAAATACTATAAGCATAAAATAGCACTACATAGATGCCGTGCTTCGTATGATGAGCGTAGGAATTCGAAAACCCTTTTTACACTGGTAACGAGGCATTACATGCTGTTCCCAAACTTAACTATGTTCGTCCCCATATTCAGCTGGCTGACTTAACACGCTTAGCAAGTGCAATTTTTTTTTAATTTGAGTTTTTATCACGAAAAATTTGCTGCGACACCCGCTGGATGATTTTCGGCGGATTTTCTTAGACCGCCACTACGTGGCAAAGTTATATGAGCATATTCCATATAATTTTACGCAACATAATTAAGCCCTTCAAAAGGTGCTTTGAATATTATTCCGTGTGTTCAGCTCTGAAAATTGCAACGCAAATCACGTACACCAATAGTTTGCTGAATAATCTCATAAATGACGCAAATAGTAACCTCAATGCAAACATATTAATTGTAACGATTGGTTAGTATAATTCTCTTTTAGCCCCGAACGACATCTTCGTTATTACCGCCGACGACGCACGACACCTTTAGCCTAGAACCTCTGATTAGGCTTACGAGTCTGCTTGACTGGCAGCGAGAGAACACCATCACCTAATTCTGACATCCTGTCTCTGTTCGCCTGTCTTAGTTCTCATGGTGCAGACATCCCGTAGTTATCTAATTAATAGAAAATAGCCTATAATACGTCCCACTCCTGGACACAGGCCTCCGCTCATTTCTGAGAGGGTTTAAAGACAAGAAATTGTCCGCCGCGCGGCCCCAGTGCGTGTTGGCGAACTTCACATGTCTTCAAAATATTTTTTCTTATTTCTCGAACCCAGTTGGCTTGCGTACTGTGAAATTTATAGCGAGCGCTAACCATCTGAGCTGCCACTACTATACTACTCTACTACTATTCCACTTCGAATTTTCTGATTTTACAAAATAAGTGCGGCGTAATTTACTTAATTAAGCCTTAACTAATTTAGCAATTTAAAACCTGAGAAATTTTAAAGGGCTTTAATAAAACTTGATCAAAAGGTCCCGTAAACTTAAAAGTGAGACGTCTGTAACTTAATTCTTTTGTCTGCCTGGATAAAATCACATTATTTTTGCTAGTTGATAATACCTATATTTTGTTCAGATATTTACGACGAACAATTAGTCAGTCGTGCGACGCTCGCGCATCTACCCGGTCGCGCTGTCCGTTGTGCGTGTTGTGTGTGTAAAGGATTTAAAATGTCCTCAAAGGTGTTGAAATGTTCGAGCTGCAACATTGTAATAAACGAGACACTAGCTTTTATCGATAACAAGAAAGATGTTATGGACGACGAAAGTCTTATAAATATATGTGTGAGTGCTTTCTCAGAAAGTGATATTGAAACGGCAAAGAACTTGTTGTTTGATTCGATCCCGGAAAAGACGAGGAAAATAGTTCGGAGAAAAGATACTCGAAAAAAGGACGGCAAGGCTCGGAAGGATCTGGACGATATTATCTGTCTGCTACGGAGTACACATTCCGAAGATATTCCCGTGTTTACTGCTAGGGCTCTTGAAAAACTCCCTCCCGTCTTATGGGACCATGTAGATGTGACGAGAATTCTAAAAGACATAGTCAAAATGCAACGAGATATCAGCATGATTATGAAGGACTGTGCGAAGCAGGAGGACTTAGACCGGCTGAAGTCTGAGGTAAATATCCTTAAGGATACGTCGGTGGTAAATAACTATGGGCGCAACATTAACTTGCGTCGCGGAGGCTTCCTACAAAACAGCTTCGAGTGCCAAAGTGGTCCTATGGGATTGCCTCCCTTACATAGTGAAGGGCCTAATAATGTAAACGATATCTCATTACGAGAATCAATATATCGGGACATGGAATTGAAATTAAAGTCATCTGAAGGTAGTCGTATCGCGCCGCTATCCGACAATAGTAAGTTGCGTGAATCACCCGAGATAGCGGTTACAATGACTCACCCGGCACAGGCTCAGCTGAGTCAGCCGCCGCCACCGGTGCCTACAGCTCAGGAAGTAAACACCGAGACTTGTGCCGACGCATGCGCGAAACACACGGCCGCCGCACGCATAAAACCGAGTGACCCAATATTATTGCAGGTTAATAAAAGCGTAAACGCTGATGGACTCGCAACGAATTTACAGAATACACGAAGTGAAGAGCATGCAAAGTCTATGTCGGAAATTGTCCGTGAAGGCAATTGGAGACCAGAAGTAAGTAGTGATGAGTGGATAAAGATTCAAAAGAAAAGGTTGCGTAATCGTTTTTCTGGATACAGAGGGAAGGCTATTTCAGAGCCTGGAGACAATTTCAGAGCGGCAGAGATTAAGGTCCCGGTATACATTTATAATGTGGCGAAGGGAGTGTCTGTGAGTGATATAACCGATTATGTAAAGAAAAAAAGTAAACTTGACGTCAACGTAGAAAAGATGAAAATGAAAATAACAAAAGATCACGAGTCGTACAAAATATTTGTACCTAAACATAAATTAAATGTATTTATGTCAGAAAACTTTTGGCCGGAAGGAGTAGCCTACAGGCGTTTTATTGACTTCAAATATCGTGAAAAAGGAAGCGCCGTCAAGGCCGGGGTGAAAAATCAACTTTCAAAATAGGTTACACCAAATTAATCAGTTTTAACTGTAAGAACGTAGTTCGATCAGTGGAGTGTGTGCGACGGCTATGTCGCTCAGCGGACGTGGTCGCCCTACAGGAGACCTGGCTGCTGTCACACGACCTCGCTTTCCTAGGAACCATCGACAATGATTTCGCTTTCGCGGGCACCTCAGCTGTCGATACTGCGGACGGTGTGTTACGCGGGCGACCATACGGAGGTGTGGCCCTTCTCTGGAGAAAAGCTGTGTTTCCGTATGTAACCGTGGTGAAGTGTAGAAGTGTCAGGCTTGCGGCGATTAAAATCGAGCTAAGTGATCGTTGTTTTATAGTCTTTTCAGTGTATATGCCGATAGATAAAAAAGAAAATCTAGTGGAATTCACAGAGTGTCTTAGTGAGATGGCGGCTATTATTGAAAGTCATAATGTGGATACTGTGTTTATGTTAGGGGACTACAACGCGCACCCTGGTGAGTCTTTTGACACAGAACTATTGTCATTTTGCTCTGAACAATTATGGACGTGTGTAGACAGAGACTTGTTGCCATCGGATACCTATACTTTTGTGAGCGAAGCGCATGGTAGTTTAAGGTGGCTGGACCATGTTGTGGTCACGACCGCGGCGAGGCCTACTGTACTTTCTGCATGTGTTCTTTACGACACGTACTGGTCCGATCACTTTCCTGTATTGATGGAGTGTAATTTCAATATTGTAACACCAAAATTAGCTCAGTCAAATAATTGTATTAATAAAATCATATGGGGAGAGCGTGATAATGATCAAATTGGTGAATATTACAATGAATGTAACTCCAGGTTAAAATTAATAGATTTTCCAGCAGAATTTTCGGATTGTTGCGATAGTATGTGTAGTAACCATCAACACAAAATAGCGCTTGACAGAATGTATGAACATATTGTGTGTATACTTTCGGAGGCCGCTATCTGTAGTTATAGTATTAGGACGGGGCGAAAAGGTAAATACTTACCTGGTTGGAACAAACACGTTCGCGAGGCACGTGGGAGGGCTCGACGTTGTTTTCAAAGTTGGTCACTACATGGCAGACCCGGCTTTGGTCACGCATATAATGAAATGTGTGAATCGAGACGCATTTTTAAAGCTAAATTAAAATGGTGTCAAAATAATCAGACACAAATAAAAATGGACATAATAGCTGAACACCACAAAAGAAAGAACTTCGGTCAGTTTTGGAAAGCCACCAATAAAATGAATCAGAAGTTGAGCCTTCCCGTGAGTGTTTCGGGAGCTTGTGATCCTAGTGATATTGCTAAGGTGTTCAGAGAATACTTTAGAGTGGAATCACCACTGGAACCGGCAGAGCCGCTGGTGTCTGATGCTGAGGCAGGTAGTCTGAAGCGTAGTGTATTTTTTACCGCCAAAGATGTAGCTAAAGTCATTAAGGGCATGGTGAAAGGCATGTCGCCTGGGCATGACCACCTCAGCATTGAACACCTGCGGCATGCTGGAGTTCATTTGCCAAGGGTTTTGTCCTTGTTGTTTAATTTGTGTATTGGGCATTCATATCTCCCTGACAAATTGATGCGAACTATTGTTATTCCTATTCCAAAAAACAGGACTGGTGACGCCTCTGATGTGTCCAACTATAGGCCCATCTCCCTTGCTTCTGTGATCGCTAAGGTACTGGACAGTTTGCTTAACGGGTTCCTGGATAAGCACATCACGCTCAATGATGCTCAATTCGGTTTTAGACCAGGTCTTTCTACCGAGAGTGCTATCTTGTGTCTCAAGCAGACTGTCCAGTATTACACAGCAAGGAAGACACCTGTGTTTGTTTGCTACCTGGACCTATCAAAGGCGTTTGACTTAGTAGCTTACCAACGCATGTGGGATAAGATGAGATCTGAGACTAGCCTGCCCGAAGAAGTTGTATTGCTCTTTCAGCACTGGTATAGCAACCAAAAGAACAATGTCAGATGGGCTGGCTCGCTCTCAGAAGAATACAGATTAGAATGCGGCGTGAGGCAAGGTGGTTTAAGCTCTCCTATGCTCTTTAACTTATATATGAATAGGCTCCTTGATGAGCTTAGCAGTACCGGTATCGGTTGCCACATAGACGGAGTTTGCATTAATAACATAAGTTATGCAGATGATATGGTGCTGCTGAGTCCATCAAGTGCAGCCTTAAAGAAAATGTTAACTATATGCGAATCTTATGCTGTGGCACAGGGGCTCAAATATAATGCTGTTAAGAGCAAACTCATGATGTTCAATCCGGACCACAAGCGATACACTAATGTGCCACTTTTTAAGCTCTGTGGAACCCCTTTGAAAAAAGTTGAGACCTTTAAGTACCTGGGCCA
Source organism: Parnassius smintheus behrii (assembly GCA_036936625.1). NCBI lineage: Eukaryota > Metazoa > Arthropoda > Insecta > Lepidoptera > Papilionidae > Parnassius > Parnassius smintheus. Next base: position 21,815,873 of record JAUPFT010000014.1, read on the forward strand.
CTGGATCACAGATGACCTGAAAGGCAACCAGGATATTGAGAGGGAGCGGAGGTCGCTGTCTGTCCGCTGTAATATGTTGGCCCACAGATTTGCTAAATGTACTGACGAAGCAAAGATTACGCTTTTCAAGGCTTACTGTCAGTCATTTTATACGTGCAGTCTGTGGGTTAACTTTACGCAGAGGGCATACAGTGATCTTCGCGTACAATACAATAACGCGTTCCGGGTATTGATGGGGCTGCCGCGTTTCTGTAGCGCTTCTGCTATGTTTGCGGAGGCTCACGTAGATGGTTTCACCGCCATAATGCGTAAACGTTGCGCTTCACACCTTAGGCGCTTTCGCGACAGCCCCAATAGTATCTTGTGTGCTTTGGCAGACCGTTGGGACTCGCCGATGCTTGCTCGATGGATACGGCTGCACGCAGTCAAGTAGTCATCTTGCGGGAGGGGCCGGGTGCCATATTTGTTTGTGTGGTTTTTCTGTTTGTCCTTGTTTTATGTTATATGTGTTATGTTTCAGTTGTCAATTACTAACATTAGTTATAAGCTCTAAAAATTGTTACTAACCTATAATATGGATCATGATGTCCGAAATAAACGTTTATTATTATTATTATTATTAATTATAATTTATGGAATCAGAAATACTTACCGGCTTTTAACTTTATATTGACGTGATTAACTAATTAGTCACATAATTAAAAGCAGAATGAAATACCTGCTATCATAAAAATATTAAAAATAAATTATATCGGTCTCTGAGAGCCTCAAGTAATGTTAGAGAGCTTACTGCTTCTAACCAAAAAAAGTTAATATTGAAAGTTCTGAAAATCTTCATCAAAATACATAAGCCTAACATGTTAAGATATATTAAATTAGAAATTTGAAACAAATAAACAAAATCATAATGGATTATAAAACATATTGCAGTACAAATAGACCGTAACAAATGGAAATTCAGAATGAAACTCTTTGTGTCACCTATCGAAATTGGCAGAACAACGTATGTCGAGTCGGCTAGTATATAATATAACTGAATTAACCAGCAGTCATTCCTAGTTATAAGCTATAATGAAGTCCGCAAGATACTCTATTTTGAAAATATTTTTAATATTAATTTATTTTTTCTTTTTAATTATTGCTAGATATGATTTTAAGTTTCCATCGCCATCTAAGATCCAATTTTTATCGCCAGCGGTTACCCTTGTCGGTCCCTACAACATTTGTTCGAGCACCACCAAACTATTACACCATTGCCGAGTTATAACTTTTTATGATTTGTATTACAGTTTAGTCGTGTAGTAAAACACCGTCTCTTCGAAGAGCTGAACGCGGACGTCAATTTATTCGTATTCTTCTTAGCGAACCATTTTATTTGATATCCATATCATGGGGTGAATGAAAAAACATAGTCTGCCATCTTTTGGAGTCCACCATATTGGATTTAGAGTGACGTCATATTATTTTTAAATTCTTCTCAACAAATACTTTCAATTGGTATCCATATCTTAGGGGTGTAGAATATAAACACAGTCGGCTATCTTTAGGTGTCCACCATACTAGATTTAGGGGGACGTCATTTTACTATCGTATTTTTCTCAGCAAACCCTTTCATTTGATACCCATGTTATGGGAGTCCACAGAAAATAACTAGCCCGCCATCTTGACTCATCCGCCGTATTGTATTTATTATGACGTCACTTAGCTAACCATGTATTGTTATCCAAACTTAACACGTAAGCAAAATTTCAGGTTGAGGTCTTTAACATTGCATGTTAAAGAAAAGCTATTAAAAAGGACAGTACATTTTTTCTATAAGACCGAAGTGCCAAACGAGCTTTCCTGACGTTAAATGACTACTGTAGTCTATGGGCACCTGCAGCCAACTTCAAGCAAAGAACGTTTAAGATGCGTAGTGAATTAAGAGGAATAAGATGGAATATCTCGCAGCCTGTAAATGTTGTATAGTAATATTATATTATAATTATACAATCTTCTATACCTTCCAGAAGATGTCAATCACCTTTGTCACCCCGTGACCAAGGTGATTAGAAAATTAATCTTATAATATAAATTTTTATGGGTTATAATTCTGTGGGTGGGTGCAGTCTCATGAGACCGCTAGGGATTTGACGGAATATGGCCGTGGTCTCATGAGACCGCGAGGGGATTGAGCGGCTAGAAACTGAAAAACCTTTATTTGAAACTATTTAACTTCTCGATTAAATGATATTGTTTAGCAAAAACTTCACCTCAGTGTAAACTCATTGAGCTGGCATTGCATCGTAAATTGGCAAGACACTATTGTTGCCACTTATAGGCCATTTAGCCTCGACAAGTACAGCTGTAAAACTGCAGTAGTTAGCCACTATAAGATACTTAAGTACTTTAATTTCTCTTCATGTTGTATGAATTTTTGAATGCACATTTGAATGCCTTAAGGCATTTAGTCCACCCATTGTAACCATTATTTTAAGGCGACATAATAAAAAGTAAATATAACGCAACAAAATAAATAAATAAATAGCCATGATTTGTATTCATTAAAGCTCTCCTTTACAAAACATACAGCATAAAATAGGGTAATGATGGAAGGACGAATATGAAGCTTTCATGGCACATATTTTGTGTGTTTTTTGTTATTATAAATATTCAGCAATCTTTCCATCATCACTGTTGCGGACAATCAAGAATCTACGGCTAAACATAGGTCACCTACCAATAAATATTTTCATTGATTCATTAGACCTTATATAATAAAACTACACTATTGTATACTTCATAGCATAGGCCTCTCCCATAGATGGATGACGCGTTGGCAACCGCAGTCTTTATCTTTCTTTTCAGATGGTTACAAAAAGATGCTTTTGGCGATCTACTGTTTCAGTATCCCTGTATTGCCTCTTACGACACCCAATGGATGATATAAGGCAATCGATATTTTAACACCTCTACACGACATCCAAAGAATACACCACCACAATGTAGTCTAACTACCTGCATCCACCAACTTTCTCCTTTCATTTTTCATCTAATATAAAAACTGCAATATTTTCGAAATACGTCAAAATATTTTTAATAATTTCATCTAAGCAAAAATAAGAAATATTTAAATAAGGCCGTGGTAGCGGCCGCTCAGCCGCTAATCCCTCTCCGTACGTTTTACAGTACGCGAGTAACCCTTGTTCAAATCTAAATGTTAATCGGAATATTAAGAACTCATTGACTTGTGAAATTCACTAACAACGCGACGCGATAGAAACGCGACCGACTAATTGGTGTGCTCCTTAAGCCTCAAACAACATTGTTGACTGATAAAATAGAGACTGGGATGTTTTGTTATATAAGTAGATTCTATACTTAGCCAAAGACAGCTTTCTAAAACCTTTAACAGTTGTCTTTGTTTTCACGACAATCAAAGCCACGTGCCCTTTAAGCAAAATTAATCTCTAATAGTGTAAATTTTCTTATAATATTCCATTTCAATTCATATTTAAGGAATATGTTATTTTTATATGTACTAACAAATAAGGTTTTTAGTATAAAGGTGGATCTGAGTTAGCATACTAAACTCAAATAGGAATTTATATTTCAGTGATTTAGTTTGTTGGGCACCTACGAAAGAAAATTTTTTCAGCAACATTTTTTCCTCGCGTTTATCATTTGGTTTTTTAGTTCACTCTATTTCGCTTTTTCTTTCTATAGCGGAGAGTTACCGTACTTTCAATATCAGATCTGTAAGATGCATGAAATTTTTATACAATCTATAACTAGCACCCGCACCATTTTCTATAAATTGTCTTTATTTTTAATTTATTTTTTCATTCATATGATTAAATGATTTTTATGATAAATTTTAATAAACGTTATATTTAATTTTTTATGATAAATTTTAATAAACGTTATATTTAATGTGTTAAAGTATAATTGCGCGTAAATTGAAGGCACCAACAGAATACGAATATTCTGACTAAATATTATGGCATTATGCCGTGCCTCACATTGTACCACGTACATATTTATTCAAATTTATCTCGTATGATATAATGTGTTGTCATTATGAATAAATTATTTCTTTCTGTACTTGATTGTCACTTTGTGTTCCTTGATTGTCACTTGCATAAAAATAACTTTAAACAGTATTTAGTTGTATGAGCATTATATATGACAATATACATAATTTCAAAGAAAATGTGAGAAACTAAGACACCGACGAAGACGCTGGTTTTGGTTTAATACGTTATAAAATGCAAAATATTGAAGTATTGAATAAAAATAAATTCATTATAATCTTAACATAACTCATAGAACATATTTTTAAATCTCAAATTTAAGAATATTTACACAAAATATTTACGTAAGACTTTCCTCGTACGCTTCACCCAAGGCGTGAAGGCTTAGGTTTCACACATCCCATTGCTGCTGCTGGATGTTGATATCCTCTTGAACAACTTCAAGAATCTCACCACCAACGATAATCGTATTCGATATGATATGACCCAAAAACAAGACCTTTGTCTTATTTAAATTCATTCTAGTTTTAACACGTTGGGAGATTTTATATGCTGTTTAACACTGCTAAAGCGCAAGTTTAAGATTGCGTGATCACCGTTTACATTGATGCCGCGTCCCATCCAGTTTATTGTCTTGAAAATATCTTTCCGTGCAGGTTAGTAGTCAATCTATAATTCCAACAAAACCCAAGTTTCCATTAATTCAAATGCTATTTCATAACCCACAAAGACAAGACCCTGAGGATGGTTATACTGATTCAACTTCTGTATAATTCTCCTTACCGTGTAGATGTTGTGACGGTCCATTATTATTATTAATAATTAATAATTAGTTTCTATATAAGGGGGCGTCAAAAATAATCTTAATATATATATATATATATATATATATATATATATATATATATATATATATATATATTAAACAATATAAAATACATTAATAAACATAAAGTTAAAACTAATACATTTCAAACAATAAGTATTATAATAAATTAAAGGCTTATTTTCTTTCAAATTTCTTTCAAAATAAATAAATTTATTAAAAAAACTTGTGAAAATATTGAAAAGTCGAAAATATTATAAAAATGAAGATAAATAACATTTATAAAATAATTGAAAAAATTAATCAAATAAATTCATTATCATTAATCAAATAATTGGTTAAAAATTGTCTAATTGTAAGTTATGGAGCGTGTTCGCGTATAAGAAAATTCTTAACTTATGGAGGGTGTTCGTATATTGGCTTGTGTATAGAAGCTGCCGGAGACGCATACACAAGGTTGTACGTATATATGGGGTGGTCGGGTGACTGACTGCTTATAGTACTGTTGCATAATAATTAGTCCTATATTAAAGCCAATTACGATAGTAAGGTCTCTTACACTAAAGCATTATTACAGAAGATCTCCTTGATACATAAGCATTATATGGGGTGGTCGAGTAACCGACTGCTTATAATTATAACACTGTTGCACAATGACTAGTCCTATATTATGATAGTAAGGTATATTATACTAAAGCATAATTACAGAAGATCTCCTTGATGCATAAGCATTATATGGGGTGGTCGGGTGTCCGACTGCTTATAGTACTGTTGCACAACGACTAGTCCTATATTAGGGACTTATGATAGTAAGGTCTATTATACAAAAGCATTATTCTAGAAGGTCTCCTTAATGCATAAGCATTACAATAGTAGAGCTGTGGGTTGAAGTCCCATATACAGAATGGTTACCACATATATTCAATAAATGAAACCACATACTTATTATCGTCTTTGCTGACGATATACAAAAAATGATCGAAATCGGTACAGTAATTAGGTCAAAAAGTATCGTTTTAAATTTGAGCTAATTTGAACTCTCTGTAGAGTAGGTCACTAGGTCAATGTTTCAATGAACTTGAATACTTGAACATTAAAAATTGACGTTGCCACGCAGTGCAAACTATCACGATGTGAGACTATGTTCGTCGACAGCAGTGTCTTTGGCGGCGTCCTTCAAAGGCGACGGCGCACTTGCACGCACTCCTATGTCGTAGGGTATTATTATTTCCCCATTTTGGAAGTTTCGCTTTCAGTTCACAGCGAATCTTCCGGGATAGTGTGTGTGCGCATTGCTTCAAGTGATTTATTTTAAGTAAGATAAATACAAATAGTTAAACAATTTTCTTAGGGTGAAATGGACACTTATTAGCAAATTAACTTTGTGTGTGTGTGTGTGTGTGTGTGTGTGTGTGTGCGTGCGTGTGTGTGTGTGTGTGTGTGTGTGTGTGTGTGTGTGTGTGTGTGTGTGTGTGTGTGTGTGTGTGTGTAATGAGTTTTTTAAGTTTATTTTTTTATTTTTGTGTGATATTGACACTACTTAACTCTTGTGTTTACGCGTGTTTTTTAACAAAATGTCAAGACAAGAGCATTTTTACAGTGCGATAGAGTATACAGATATGATTTTATTGCATGGCAGATGCGTCCAAAATGAACGAAATTTGTTGAGCAGACTTCGAGACAACATTGCGTGGCGAAGTAATTTGTGTATTTAAAACATGGCGGACATTTTGTGAAAATTTAAAAACGACGAAGCCTTAGATGAGTTCAAGATGAGGGTTCATCCTTTTTACAGAACGAGTACACAGACGAACAGTTTACAAGAGGCCGCAGAGGAAGGTGCATCTTATAGCGTTCCCCCAGCCCTGCCAATGTAGTGAATTCGAAACAGCGTGGATTGTAGACAGTACAATTATGACTTGCCTTCGTAGGTAATGCAAAAAAATAGTCCATCCACTTCGTTTGGGGCTTTTTAAAAACAAAAATTCAAAGAAGTTCATCAGCATTTGCCCTCTGTAGTTTCTTTCTGATTTCAAAAGCTATTCGGGTCCATAATCGATTCAACACCTTTTTAACACGAGAAAATGCCTACGCATACGGCCTCGCGGAGGCAAAGACGGGTTTCGACACATACGCGGGTCCACCAGCCCTGAAAATCCCATGGCGGCGCCTCCTCGGGAGACGTCTACTCCTCCCCTTTCTCCTTCTCAGGTAGGGCGCACCAGAACACATGGCACGCCTTCCTCCACGGCCTCCATATACGCTTGCGCAACGGCCATGAAGCCAGGGCAAACGAGCACTCTGGAACACCAGCCTTCCTGACCCCAGCGGCAGTTCTGGTCTATGGTTGTGCCGCCAACCAAGATTCGGCTGCGGAGGGTAGGTAGAGCATAGCCTCGCAATACCGACACTCCTCTCCCCAAGCAGCCCCACCACCACGGTATCAACGATGCAACCCCATTTGAATCGCGGAGGATGAGGGTGGATGGCGCATCGCCATACCAACACTACTCTTCCTCCGTGACTCCTCTTCGGCTGCGGCGGTATGAGGAGAGGACACCTCTCTCGCCACAGCCCACCAGTACACATCCGAAGTGCCAAGCCCACTCGAAGTGGCCACTTTGACCCCGCCCATCACCTCGGACCAGCCATATGGGCTCCTCTTTATTCACCGCGGGTGACCAAGCTACGATTACTAAGCCACCCCGCCACGACAAGGCGGGAACCCGTTCGGGGGGAATCGATTCAACACCTAAATGCTTTCCAACTTTGGAGTTAACTTTCCCCTTAACGACATTAAAGTAAGCTTTAATGTTGTGTAAAGCTTTTTTATATCTTCAAACATACGAATAAGTTCAATTTCATCGTTCTAGTGTGTAGAAGTTAATGCGTAAATTTTTACAACGTTTATTAATTGTTATTATTTTCAGATAGTTTTGAGACAAAATAACCCACCCTCGTCGACATACTAGAACCATTTTTTTCTCTTTTAGAACGCCACCTTATAATAAAGATCATAGTAATAGTGATAGTAGAGTAGATGGTCTCATTTCAAGGTAACTGTGTCCTCTCACTCTTTTTGAACGTATCTTAACGCGAGAACATACCATTCTACATTTTTTAACAATACCTCTAGTCTTGCAATTATCTCGTCATGCCGCAAAATCTGTCCATTGTACGTCACCATGTCTATCTTGTGGTGGTATCCTGCCGTCTCCCGGGCTTCTTAGCACACTGTGTCCAAATATTAAAACAACAACAAGCGTATCGGGATGCTGGAAACCGGTGGCTGTGTTTATTTGGTTTGAGAGACTTTACCCATAATCGTCAAGCTGGGCAAGCGGGTTAGCGATCGCAATGTAAGACACGTCGCACTTGTGACGCTGCATCCCACCACAGGTCTGGATAATATGTTGGCCTTACAAAGCCTGAAAAAAACTTATTTATTCTTATTTTTTATTGAATTTAGTTTTGTTGTTTTGAGGTAGCAGGATTCTAAAGATTAGTTTATATAAACAACAGAATTCTAAAGATTAGTTTATATCAACAAATTATTGTTGTAATATAATCAGCAGTTATATAAAAAATATATTCATAAACTTCATAAAAAAGAGTTATTTAAAATATTAGATAAAGAAACTCACTCTGTTTTTTTTTAATGAAACTAATTACATAATTATGTTTTGAATATTAAAGATAAATATAAGAAAGGGAAATCTAAGGAACTATTTACTACATTTTTTCCAAATTATTACCCCTAAAAGATTTAAAATCGTATGTAATATTATATGCTTATAAGGGAAGGATATTTCATTAATAATATGATTATTTAATATAATTGATAGAATCAGGCGTCACTTTGCGGAAATTCATTATTATTTAATGGGTTATTTAATAGTTAAAAATACAGTACCGGGATGACCGAGCTTTGCTCGGTTTTTTTTTTTAAATTAAATTTTATACATACATACTGATGAAACATAAATAATATTTTTTGACCCTATTGACATAATAGAAGAAACTGAACTGGTTATTTGAATAAAAAACCATGTGTGCAATTAGTTTAATTAAAATTTTCGTATTTTTAAGAAATACTAAAAAAAGGGCTCGAAAGAATAGATTTTCTCACAAAAGAAGGGAACTTGAAAAAAAAGGAAAAAAATCTTACCGAAGACAGGACGCGAACCAAGGCACTACGATTTCGCGACCGCTCGATATCTACTTGAGTTTATTACGATCATTAACAGGGTGTCAAAATTTACCTTCTTATGTCGTAGCAGTTTTTCATTGCCTGAAAACACGGACAAAAAAACATTTTCTAAAAGTAAATCTTAGCTAGGTCGATTTATTGCCCCCGAAACTCTCTGGACACTAAATTTTATGGAAATCGTTGGAGCCATTTGCGAGATTCCGACAAGAATTGGTCGTTTAAAGGTATAGGATGAATACAGTACGCTTCCTTATTTCTTTTTTAACCAGCGATCCACCCTGGCCTCGTACGGTTGATTTCTGAATTTCGACAACAGTGCCTTCACTTCTACAACTTCACATGCCTTCGTAATATTTTATTTCCTATTTCTTAGACATGCAGGTTTTCACGATGTTTTCTTTTATCGTCGAGCACGTAGTAAATCAGCACTTAAAATTGCAATTAACAATTTCATTGGTGCTGACGCGGATCGAACCCGGGTTGCTCGCGTACTGTGCAATTTACATCGAGCGCTTGCCCGCGAGCTACCATGGCTTACTAGTGCCTTGCATATGTGGCTTTCAAAAAGCACTTATTAAAGGCCAATTTTAAATTAACATATGTTGACTTTGACTATGCAAATTTGAAAAATACATCCTTCGATATGATAACAAGCTGTTAATCATTGTTTATATAATAGAGAAAATAACTACTGCGCAATTATGACGCATCGTAATGCCAACTTATATATTATTATTTCCTAAGAGAAATAAAATAGTTCAGTGACTTCAATATCTAACTGCTTACGTCTCCGGAAGCGAAACTTTATCAAATCCAAAGTTTCGAGACATTCATAAAACAAAGTTTACGAACCTTAGCAGTCATGCAATGGTTCCATTTGCAGGAACATCACGCAATTCGAGAAAAACCTGAAAACATGACTAAAATACTTCAAATCATTTGGAATGAAAAACGTTGCTATAGTGGAACTAAAAACCAAGCAATTAATAAAATTTTATCATAATGATAAAAAAAATTTAAAACGCCTAAAATTTTAATGAAAACGAAAATACACAGGAAATAAATAGGGAAAAGGGGCATGAAAACTATATGCGAGCAATATTTTTTTAGCTTTGGTCGGGTCAAAGATTGTTTCTGTTACACCGAACACGTTGAAATTGCTCCGTTTCTATCGGTTGACAAACCCGTCCGCTACCGGACATTTGCGGGACAAGGAAATCTGCGCCACATCTTTTATATTTTTCTTTAATAAATGTTGTGAGTAACATATTAATTTTATAGAAATTCACCCAAAAGTTCTGAACTGTTAGTTATTTTGAGAAATGATTTTTTTTATAGAACAAGGGTGACAAACGAGCTCACAGTCCACCTAATGGTAATGTAACGCTCCCCCCCCCCCCTATATATAAATAAATATGTATGATATTAAATATATAATATATAATTAATTTAACCCTTTTCAACAAAATTATATATATGTGACCGGGATTAATAAAATATGTTTTGATCTTTTTAAATGATCTTTCTAAAGGTTTAATAACAGGCCGTTTGTAATATTTTGGCGTGATCGTCTTAGTTAGGACCCTTATTTACGTTGTATTTGTATAGTAACTTAGATCTTTTAGATGTCTTTTGGAAGAATGAATATTCACTAGACTAATTGAAAGCTGGTGGTAGTGCCTTATAAGCTAAGTGAACCCCGTTCACGAAGACGGGGCTCGAGAAAGGTTAAGAATATAAAACGTCCCTATTCCACTCGTATCAGGTTTACATTATAAATTTATTATTAATTATCCCTACCTGCTTGGAAAAGGCTCATATTATATTTATACTAAATACCCGATACAAGGGCTTCGCTCTCCCACATTTATTTAAAAAAATGTAGGGGAGGCACACGGCTCCACACACGCCGTGCACGGTGAGTGCCAACCATTTTGATGCACTCCCCCCGAGGGAACGCTAATTCGGGAACTGGACCGTAGTCTACAGCAAAATAACTGGCGAACCAGTAAAAGAGGCTTGGCCCCTTGTTAGTGCGTAAGCACAAACATCGACCGAACTCGCGCATGTCAATGCGTGTAAATGCCAAGCAGAATACGAACGAATCCAGCCACAGTGAATGTACGTCACACGGTTTAGGCTAATAGGCACACTGGCTGTAAGCTTCCATGAGCGCCATCACCTGCCAGACCGCCACTCCTGCAGACGTGATGTAAGTGTATCACATCACCTCCTATTGCATGATCAGCACGGCTACTAGCCGCAGAGCGTGTCATGAGTCAACTGACAATGAGTCAACAAGTTCCTAATAAGGACTAGTCATTTTGATACAGTACTAAGAGCAGTCGGTCACCCGACCACCCCATACAATGCTTATGCATCAAGGAGACCTTCTATAATAATGCTTTTGTATCATAGACCTTACTTTCATAAGTCATTAATATGTAGGACTTTAGCCTACGATTCTACTATTGTAATGCAAATTCATCATAGAGACCTTCTATAGTATTGCTTTTGTATCATAGACCTTACTTTCATAAGTCATTCATATATAGGACTCGAAACCACGAACCTACTATTGTAATGCAAATTCATCATAGAGACCTTCTATAGTATTGCTTTTGTATCATAGATCTTACTTTCATAAGTCATTAATATATAGGACTTCAACCCACGACCCCACTATTGTAATACAAATTCATCGTAGAGACCTTCTATATTGCTTTTGTATAACTGAGTTTATTATCATGAGTCCCTAATATAGGACTAGTCATTGTGCTACAGTACTTCAAGCAGTCGGGCTCCTGACCACCCCCTATATATGTACAAATGCGGCACAGTGTATTTTGTGGCATTTGTGGCGTGCGGAAATGCTAAGTCTGTTCTCATCCATATCTGCGGCTGGCAAATACTTTAAAGGCGTTAAATTCAAAAAATGTGCTGGAGTTAGAGCCAGCGGTTCCGAGGGGTCACTAGACAACGTACGACAAAGTGGGCGACTATTCATTACGTATTCAATTTGAGCGAGCACCGTACTTAGCTCTTCGAAGGACAAAATTTGATCTCCTATTACTCGGTATAAATGACTCTTTAGACTCTTGATATTAGTCTCCCAATTGCCCCCAAAATGACTCGCGGCTGGGACGTTCAGAGACCACTCTATGCGGTTCTCGGCTAGAATGTGAGCAAACTCCGAATTATAATACTTGCTAGCTAAGAGCTCATGTAGTTCCGATAGAATACGTTTTGCACCGACGTAGTTCGTACCGTTATCCGAATACAATCTACTTACAGGGCCACGGCGGGAAAGAAATCTTTTAAATGCACCTATAAAGCCTGCTGTGCTTAGATCACCAACGAGTTCTATATGCACCGCTCGAGTAGTTAGACATACGAAAATGCAGACGTAAGCCTTTGTGGATCTTATACCACGCCCGCGAGTGAGCGTGACCTTAAACGGACCAGCGAAACCAGACCCGGTGTGCGTGAAGGGCTTTACTGATTGTATTACTCTACAAGATCTAAGTTCCGGAAATGACGGCTTGGGGCGTGCCCGAAAGCAAGCTATACATCTGTGCACCCGATTGCGTATTAAACTACGTGCAGAAAGAATCCAATAATTCTGACGCAAAATCGACATCAACAAGTCGGGGCCAGCGTGCGAGTTCAATTTATGATGGTAATCGACTAATAAGTTCATGATATGGTCTTTACGCGGTAAAACAATAGGGTGCCGTTGGTCGAAACTCAATTGCGAGTTGGACAAGCGTCCACCTACCCTTACAATCCCATCCTGTAAAAATGGCTTAAGGCGTTGAAAGGCGCGACTACAAGCTCTATTCGATTGTAATCTTCTAATTTCTTCAGAGAAGTGCGCACGTTGAAGTTCACGCACTACTAGCGACTCAGCATAGTTGTAATCGGACGTAACGATATGCGAACAAACACTACTTATCGACTTTTAAACTACAAAGGCTACACTGCAATGCGGCACTGTATCTCCGGCAGCTCCTCCATACAAGACATCTATACATGAACAGTGAACACCTTCCGCAACTTTTTAACAAATTTTCTAATTATCTTATAAATGTTATTTATCTTTATTTTTATAATATTTTCGACCTGTATTTCTATTATTTATCATATTTTAAATATTTTACAAGTTTTTAAATAAATTTATTTATTATGAAAGACAATATTTTGCCATTAATTTACTATGTTATTGGTCTAATGTCTGAAATGTGTTTACCCGTATATCAACTTTATGCTTATTAATGTAATTTTTTGCTTAATATATATATTTGAGGACTATTTTGATGCCCCTTTATATTGAATTTATTTATTAATAATAACATTGGGCCGTCAGAGTAAGTACATGCTGTAGCCCATAGACTTCTATATTTATCCTCCTTAGATTAAGAATCAAAATTCAGATGCGTTGTCACCGCTAAAGACTAAGATGGAATGCCTTTTTTCCGGTAAAAAGGGTATCCGGTTCGCTACACTTAACATATGAAACACATCGGCAATAAGCTGCTATTTAACGCTGGTATTCTGTGAAAGCGTGGTCCTACCCCGATCAAGCCAACGCGACGCAAATCGGATATGCCCTCTTAATATTGTCTTTCAAAATCAATAAATTTATTAAAAACTTTCACACAGGAACAAGTCAAAAATATTATGATTAATAGAGATAAATAACATTTATAAAATAATTGAAAAATTGGTCGAAAATTGCCTGCCATTGAGCGTGTTCGTGAAAATTGCCAAATCATTGAACATGTTCGTGTAGAGAAAATTTCCTAAGTCTTTGGACGTGTTCGTGTAGAGAAAATTGCCTAAGTCATTGAGCGTGTTCGTGTAGAGAAATTGAGCGTGTTCGTGTAAAGATTGCTTATATAAGGGTGCTACCGGAGACGAATACCCATGGGTGCTTCGCCCAAGTCGGCTCCCTTTATTCCCGGGTCTAACAACATAATAATTTATCTCTGTAACTTTCCCACCTTTTAATGACAAACGTGACCGAAAATTCATATACTCAACGTCAGTGACACAAACACTTTCTCTCCCTGTCTACGTGAACGGGGTTCACTTAGCATATAAGGCACTACCAATGGCTTTCAATTCCTCTAGTCAATATTCATTCTTCCAAGACACCTAAAAGAACCAAGTTACTGAACAAACACAACGTAAATAAGGGTCTTATTTACTTATAACTAAGACGATCACGCCATGAATATTACAAACGGCATATAACGAAACCTTTAGAAAGATCATGTGAAAACATCAAAACATATTTATTTATCCTAATCACATATATATTTTTTATATGACAGGGTGACAAACAAGCACACAGTCCTAGTTTTAACAACACTATAGTAATCATATTATATAAAAGGGAAATAGTATCATAATTATGTACAATATAATAGGAAAAAAGAACAAAGAAGAGTGGGGGGCAAAGATATTTGACGACTTTTGGGACAGTCTGTATATATATATATATATATATATATATATATATATATATATATATATATATATATATATATATATCATTACAGCCCTTCACAAGTCCACTGCCTAGGCCTTTCCTAAGGATACCTAACTTTTCATTTTCACATCCGGATTGGGTAAAATATAATTCTTAATATGTTACATAGGGTAATTTTACATACAAATCATCATTGCAATCCATCCTAGTAATTTTTGTGCAAACAGGGTAAATACACAAGTGACAATACTAAGTCATGATCACGAAATTATACCTTATGGAATATTTAGAGAATATGGAATGAGACGCGGCGGTATTATTTTGGTCCCTTGGGAGAGAAGCAAAGCCTAACTGTGGAAGGAAGACGCGAGGTGGCCAAGGCGTCTACTAGGGTAGACGCCTTGGCAACCTCGCGTCTTAGGGGAGATCTGACTACATAATTTTGCCATTTACTGTAGAGACTATCGGTCCATGGGGTGTGCTAGAGGGTGCGGCCTATTTTCTAACGGAGTTGTTACTCAACTTGACGTCGCCACTGGTGGATTTTTTTATAGGATAGAGTGACAAACGAACACACAATCCACCTGATGGTGTTTGCTGTGGCTCATAGACATCTACATCCATTATCGATTAAGAATCAAAATTCAGATGCGTTCTCACCCCTGAGACTAATATGGAATACCTTTTCCCAGTGAAAAAAGGCTCTGGTTATCTACACTCACCATAAAAAACACAGCAGCGTTAAGCTACTATTTCACACTGGTATTCTGTGAAATCGTGGTCATGCCCCTGTCGAGCCAATCCATTTGTGCTACAAATACTATAGCTACTGACTGATATATATATTTTTAGGAGAGTGGACAAACGAGCATATGGCTCACCTGATGGTAAGTAATTACCGCCGCCCATGAATAACCGCAACACCAGAGGAATTGCAGATTTGTTGCTGGCCTTTTAAAAAGAAGTAGGCTCTTTTTTCGTTCTGGGGATTAAACTGGACTAGATTTAGTCGCCCCCAGTCCGAGACTTTCTTCAACAAAGTTTCAACTTAAGACACAAGTTCATCCCGGGACTCTGCGATGATTTCCCGAGAAATATTGGCACGGTCGGTGTACAAAGCATCACCAGTGCTGTCGTCTGCATATCAATGAATGTTACCGGTTTGCAACATGTCATTGATGTGCAGAAGAAACAGCTTTGGTGATAGCACGCAGCCTTGTGGAACACCGGCGTCAATGGGTTATAGCTATAGCTAATATAACTGCAGCATTGCTGTATCATGTATACAAGTAATAAGTGACTGTTTTTTTTACTCCAAGGCTCTCACATCGCGGAGAAAAGAACGCAACGAAAATTTGAGTCTTTAGTTGTTTATTTAATGAACATAAAAGCTATTGTACGTTTTTGTGTTGTCTTAATAAATGAATTATAATATAATGTAAATATCAATTATAAAATGTAATATTCTAACTAAGTTCTAATATCATAAGTGGAAAGATTTCTAATAGTACTCAAACGTTCGGAAGTGGGTCAAACTGAATTTCTTATATTTGAAATTCCTGCATACATATATTAAAAATACAAACATACAATTATATAGACATGTCTAGCTAATAAAAGCATGTTAAAATTGAAAGGTATAGTCTAGTGAGCAATGTACCTGCCTAGTACACCTCCGGATTTGAAATAGATATGAAAATAAGATATTTTCGGGATTTGCTTTTGTTGTTTATTCTTCAGTCAGAAGAATATAAATGACATTTGACAAATGCAGTTTTACTTTCTGACGTCTAAGCAGAAGAAAAAATAAATATATTTCATTTCTTCATTTCATTGAATTTTAAAAAGTTATTTCTCGTGGCATATTCAATATACGGTATACTAAAAAATATGTAACCTTAACAACTTTAACGGCATTTATTTAAGCTGATTAAAGTGTTGTGCTACTACTAATTCCGCCTAGTCACAAAAGCTATACGTTACGTAACTTTATTCGTTATTAATGCTTTAAATAATTAAGCAAACGCGTAGCAAGTCCTCGTATATATCCACTGTCTAAAATCCAGCATAATATCGCAGGTGATAATGGAAGCAAAGCGTGACCATTCTGGAAATCCTTTCATAATGGCTGAGATGCATATACAGAAATAATGAAATAATAAATAATTACGAGGGGCACACCGAAATGATCGGGTATAAGAAAAACCGTATGCACGGTATAGCTAAATTGTATTTTATTGTTTTTCAAAGTATTTTCCGTTCAACTTAATGCACTTTTCCATTCGTTTAAACCAATCATTAAGGGTACACCAGTCGCTTATTCTTCCATACAAACGTAGTCCGGCGATTACTCTACTGTTTGATGGTGTACGTTCAAAATAAAAAATTATGTCAATTTGTCTCATCATTATCTAGCCCTGTATGGAAACAAAAAATTAAAAAAAGTGTATGTTTAAAAATTATAACCGTCGAAAATTCCGAATTTCAACACTAGTTTTAACACATCTTTGGGCCAATACCATAAGAAGAACGAAAATTGCAAAACAGTTACCATACAAGGATAGATTAGTTGTTCAAAAATGCAAACAATTTTATTTTAAACAGATACATTCAATAGATTTTTCATGACATCCAGACTACCAAAGGTCTGTTTATAAAATTTCGCGCGCCCGTTTTTGTTATAAAACATCTGCCTTTCGCTACAAATTGTTTCCCCGATCAGTGGGACGGATGGAGGGGGGGGGGGGGGCGCAGTGCGCACTCACACATACTCACAAGGTAAGCCGCTGCTATCTATTTATGGTTGTAATACCTACATATCTACATCTTTATTTAGAAAAATTGCTTCCTTTTGTTCGTGTCCATTCATGAAGCCGGGATGAATATAGCTGCTAAAATGTGCCCATAAGTTTGTTGAAGCACATTTAGTTAAAATTGAAAACAGGTAGGTACATAATAATGAATTTTGTAACTAACGAAAACATCTCATAGATAAGCACGATTATCGAAAATCTTAAAACTATCTATTAATTTAATTAGAATAGGTAATTTTTAGATTTTCGATAATCGTGCTTACGTATAGGAATCTCATATCCTAATATACCTAATGTAATTTATGTAAGTACATAAGAATCTAAGAAGGGCAGGCAATGATAAATAAAATGTGTTTTGTAAGTGGTTTTTTTTTTTAAAACACTTTAACACAACAAAAACATGAAACTGATAAGAAGCACCCGATCTGCCGAAACAAACTCAGAGAGGTCAGTCCAGGTATTACATTGGTCATACCGTACGAGAACCAGGCTAATATGGTCCTTTGAAGAAAGAATCATAGAGATGTGAGTGGACAACTTAGTACCTTTTAGGATTCCTTACCCTTCCGCTGTCCATGTGTCTGTCTGTCAGCGGGCTGCATCTCATGATCCGTAACAGGTAGATGGTTGTAATTTTCACAGAACGTGTATTTCTGTTGCCGCTATAACAGCAAGTGGTAAAAATAAATTTGAAATTAAAGGATTTTCTACTAGAAAAAGAAACGTGTATTTTTGGCTTTTTTGATCGATAGTAATGTATTTAAATCTTGTAATCTCGGAAGCTCGGAAGTCCGATTCGCACTTGGCAAAATATTTGTTTATATTTTATTTACCTTACCCCAGACATACTCATATTTTTATACACAATTTACTATACTACTATATAAGCAACTGCTAAATAAAATAGTAGTAGCTTTGCTATGGTATTATAGTATATTTAGGATTAGATTTAATTTATTACAGAATAATACGAACTATATAAAAATTAAGGAGCGCATCAACCTACCTTAGTTATTGGGTTATGAATACAGATAAGTACACATAGGATTTAGTTTCTAAATTGTACCTACATATTTTATAGCCTTCGTTATGAATAGCATAAACAGACCAGGCTCCCTAGCCTACAAACGTTTCGTAACGAATCTCTTTCTACAATCGCGCCTTTTATTTGTTTGGACTGACCACCTGACTCGTTCAGTGGTGCCATTCCCATACAGTGTTTGGTTTTCAACTAGCGTTATCTATCATAAAATAAATAATAATAATAATATTCCACAACTATCACACAACGCCGTCTAGTCCCAAGCTAAGCAGAGCTTGAGTTATGGGTACTAGACAACTGATAAACATACTTATATATTTCTAAATACATAAATATTATAGATAAATTACACCCAGACACAGAACAAATGATCGTGCTCATCACACAAACATTTGTCCTGGGTGGGAATCGAACCCACGACCTCCGGCATAGCAGTCAGGGTCACTTAACCACTAGACCAACAGGCCTGTCATTTCAAATCAAAATTTTATTCATATTTCGCTAATTGTATCTGTTCTGTGAATTTGATTTACAATCGATCTCTAAATTGTAGTTATCTTCTAATTACTTACCCTGCCTAGACGTGTTCTTTGGACTTCTGTAAGGAAGTCTGTGCTGTTAGTATTCCGTTTATATACGTTACTATATTGATAGACGTTTGTGCTTGTCCCTGCAGTGACACAATGCCTATTGTTGATAACTTTCTAAGTACTAATGGAATATTTCAAACCGCTATTGAGCACAAACAATCAATAAACAATTTACAAACCAACATTTTTTATTTATTTAATTAACCTATATAAAAGCCCCACTCACATTAAAATCGCGCTGTCGAAAAAGCAGTTATCCTGACACTGGCTGACATATACTTCGGGGAGTTGCCTGTGGGCTATTATAGCTAACTAGCTATGGAAAGTAAATACATATTAGAATGCATAGTACCTACAGCACAACCTACAGTAAAATACAAAAACATAAAGAAAACATAATTATGTTACACTTTTTTGTGTTTGTTTTAGAAATTGTTATATTTTTTTCAAAAAAATGTTACCGTTTTTAGTTGAGAGTTATGTCCCTTTAGTGGGTACAGGCGTAATATTATATTGTGTGATTGTGTAAAGAATGCATAATAGGCGATAGCAGCAATCGCGGTTGATTTGCTGTCATTTATTGAAGAATACCCCCGATTTCTCCAAGATCCCATCATCAGATCCTGATCTGACCATCATCGATTACCGTGGGATTATCTGGAAAATATATCCTTTCAAACAAAAAAAATAATTTTCCAAATCGGTTCAGGCTTCAGGGATCTTCAAGAAATCGGGGGACAGAACATACATAAACAAAAACCAACGAATTGATAACCACCTACTTTTTTCGAAGTCGCTTAAAAAGTAGGTAAAAACAAATCAATGGAATTATTATATAATAACAACATCTACTTAAGTTCACATAAGAACTTTCATAATAACAACTACACAAATTGGGTTCATAATAATTACGTTTCACACAGCAGATCCTAAGTTACAATAACACCAATTTCTTTCCTCTCTCCTTTCTATTTTTAAAATACGTTACCCCCACAGTAGGATTTTCTCCAGTATCGTGGAGGCAGTTTACAAACATAAATTGCACAAGGACAAACATCCAGACCCGGAACAACTATTTGTAGGCCATACAAATATTAGTTCCGTGCGGGATTCGAACCTGCGGCGCCCAGCGCAGCCTCATGGCTAAGCCACTGCGATACGGAGCTCAAATTGCCGTTTGAGTTTATGTTATTATTCAAAAATGAATCGCATAGGTAGGTACGCGATGACGCCGTCTCGCATTGCGTCACTCGAGTGCGTATGTGTGTGCGCACTAGCTTCTTACTGCTCATCACAGCGTCTATCCCTTTCGCACGTGATGTCGGCTGAGATAGCATGCATTTTTACCCCGACCACCACTTAGTTCGTGCCATCGACTAGGGCAACCTTAAAACAGTAATGGAGTTACTAGTTAGCCTGAAGTAGATGTTGACAAAATGGCTGATTTGTACGCTTCCACAGCTGCTTCGGGGTCTTCAAACCGTTGACCGCGTAATAAATCTTTCATTATAGGGAATGTAAAGAAATTGTTTGGGCTCAGATCAGAATTGTACGGAGTATTGCTCATCAGCTCAACGTTTTCCTACTTCCAAAAATTTGTCTTCCGAGCCGTATGGGAACTTGCATTATAGTAATGTAAGATGATGCGAAGTTTCTGGTTATTATTCTGGAGTTCGCCTATCATTTCTGGCAAACAAACCGTCATATACCACTCAGCGGTAACATATGTAACATGCTTTATCGAAACAAACGTAGCGACCATTTTCTTTGACACGCTACGGGAGCGAACCACTTTCATTGGTTTAACCTCGTCTTCGAAGACTGAACCTGCTGACTGATGTTTTCTTTCAGGTTCGTATGAATAAATCCATGATTCGTCACCTGAAACGATATTATAAATGGCATTTGACTTCCCTCCGTTGAAGCGTTGCAGAGTATTCGGGCACCAATCTACACGAGCCGCCTTTTGCTCTTCGGACTAATTGTGGGGAACCCAGCGGGAAACTTGTTTTCTGACACACAGCTAATTATGTAATATCGATTGAATTGCAGTTATTCCGATACTGATAACAGCTTGAATCTGCTCGTATGTCACATAACAGTCATCTAGTATAGTAGTTCACACAGCTGCGATGTTTTCAGACGTGACCGCCATTCTTGGTCGACCTGCAGAAGAAACAGTGCTGAGCAACACACGACCGCATCGGAACTCGGCATACCAGCGGTATATTGTATTTTGACTCGGAGCTTTAACATCATAAATCGAAACAAGTTCGCTGAGACATTTATCTTGAGACGCGCCAACGACGCGTTAAGCCGCGACGAAAATTGTGATAAATTAAGGCATGGATATGTTCACGCGTTAGCTCCATTTCTGTTAACGACGTGTCAAGTTTAAACCAAAATAGTTTTTGTTTTTAAACATTTTTTTAATTGTTTGAATGTCATTAAGATTCTAAGAGGCCAGTATTCAAATTATAAAAAAGCTTTTATTGTAACTCAATCCGAGATAGTCTATTCCCGATCATTTCAGTGTGCCCCTCGTAAAAAAAACCTTTTTATTTCTTACAAATAAATGAAAGTGTAAGTCACATTGATTATCTTATTGCTAAACCTAATATTTTTATATAACCTATGGTTATATCTATTTTTGTGTAATTATTTATCCATGATTGTAGTAATTATTTTTTTAAGTTAATTTGGTTTGCAGGAACCCCTCCTGGGGTGAAGGCCTTGCGCTACATGGCCCGCCCATTTCCATTTTAGTCTTTGAGCGTGAAATAGAGCATCTGTAGCTTTTGAAATATTTCTTATTTTAGTGTGTCTTATTTTTTATCTTTTTTGGATATTCAGCATACTACGTTCCACACTGATTGATTATTTTGTTCTTTACTTTGCTAGATCTCCAGGTCTGACTGGCATAGGTTAAACAAGATAAAAACTAAAGCATAAACACATGTCTTCTACATGTGTTTATGACTTTAGTTTTTATCTTTACCGGAATATCACCCTTAAATATTTCCTTTAGGCTCTAGTATTTATTCCAGGATCTATGTATTCTTCATTCTAATTCTAACTCATTATTTTTCCTTTCAAAAGATATTTGTTTACCTAGGATAATGTAGTTTTCTGTATAGGTAAATATTTCGTTGTCGACTGATATTCTTGATTTTGTACTGTTCGTCATTAGCATTGTTTTTGACAGGTTCATTTCTAAACCTACTTGTTTGCTTGCTTCGTTCAGTGAATGAATCATGCGTTGTAATTGTGTACCCGTTTCTAAAAACAGAATCAGATCATCGGCGAAGCGGAGGTGGCTAAGGTATTTGCCGTCGATATTTATACCATACTTATTACAATTCAGTTACTTCATTGTAGACTCTAAAATGGAAATAGATAATTGCGGAGACAGAGGGTCACCCTGTCTTATACCTCTAGTAATTGGAAAGCTTGGTCCGGTTTTTTTCAGCTTTACTCTACCTTTATTGTTCAAATATATGTTTTTAATTACTTGTATGTATACATTTTCCACCCCCTGCTCTTCCAGCGTTTCCCAAACGCTTGAGTGAAACACTATCGAATGCTTTTTTGTAATCTACGAAAGCGATATAAAGAGCTCTCCTTCGTTCTTGATATTTTTCGATTAGTAGTTCCAGGGTGTGGAAGTGGTCTATAGTAGAGCCCTTTCTAAATCCCGTTTGCTCAATGGGCTGTTCCGAATCTAATATATTGCTTAATCTTAGATTTATTAGCTAAGAGAAGAGTTTGTACAAGCAAGGTAATAAGCTTATTGGCTTGTAGTTGCCTATATCACGTGGGTCTCTTTTTTTATAAATTAATATTATATTTGACTCTGACCATTGAGTAGATGTATCGGTAGTTTCGAGTATGCGGTTGAACAGGAGAGTCAGAGGAAGAGCAGGCTGAGTGCGGGCTGTTTTTATAACTACGTTAGTTACGTTGTCTAGGCCCTGGCTTATATCTGATTTCATACGTTTAATTGCTTCCGCTATTTCTTTTACGTCGAACTGTGCTTTAGCTTCTTTACTATAAGGGTATGAAATATTTGTTTTACTCCGTCCTGTCAGTTTTTGTTCATTGTCTTTGTATAAGGTTTTATAAAATTTAGTTGCAATTTTATAACGTCATTTCGATTATTAAATGTTTTTGCCCGATTTAGTCCGTCCATCCATGTTTTACATGTTTGCAACTTCTTAAATGCTCTTTTTGAGCTGCCTGCCTGTACCAGTGGTATTTAGATATAAGTTTGCTTATTAGCTTATACAGTGCTGAAAGCTCATTTTTCAGTGGTCGAGTTTTATTTTTAGTTCTTTGTAGCTCATGTCTTCTTTTCATGAGTGTTAAGGTGCGCTCTGATAATATTTTATTTACTTTTTTTGTCGTTTTTATTTACCGAATGCGCACTCTGAAGACTTTGGCAGATAGCTTTTATTACTTTAACACAGCAGTCTTGTATGTCTGGTATATAGGATGTAATACTCGCTTTGTATCTCAATATTTCCTCTTCTTTCCTTAATGTAGAGTGTTGGCAATTGCTAAAATTTGACCTATTTTTTTGTGTTTTGTAAATACTATTGTCGCTCTTACTGGTCTGTGGTCTGAAGAAAAGTTGACATTTAATACTTCAATGTTTTGAAACAGTTTTGGTTGATTTTACATGACGAAATTGATTACATTTTTGTATGTTCCGTTTGGTGAGCGCCATCCATAGTTGGTGCGGCTTTTTTTGAAAAAGTTTTTTTTAGATCGCGATTTTATTTTCAAGCGCGAAGTTTAGTAATCTCTCACCTCTCTGATTTCTTTCTCCAAATCCGTTTGATTTCGTAACTATGTAAGTACTCGTCTTGTCCGGGTTGTCCTAATTTAGCATTTAAGTCATAATATAAAATATATATTATGTTTTTTAAGTCACTCATTATTATAAAAGTTCTATGTGCTTGGTGAATATCTTTGTTTACATTTGTATAAAAATATCAATTTCTTCTTCTTTCGTTAATTCCGTGGGTGCATACTTGTATAAGAGATAATTCGTTTCCTTGTATTTTCAAATTCAATATTGCTACTCTATCTGTTATACCTATGAAGTTTTCTATGTTATTTTTATATTTTTTATGTAGTAAAAATCCGACACCATACTTTCCAGGTGTAAGTCCTATGTGCCATAGAATAAAATTGTCATGTTCCTTTATTTTTGTTTCTTGATGTCTCACTTCCGATAGTCCGATTATGTCGAATTTTATATCTTTCATTGCCTCTACCAATTCTATTAAGCGTTCGTAAGATGACAGTGTTTTTATATTGCAGGTTAATACGTAAGGCTTGGTTGGTAATATAGTTATAGGGTTTGCTAGCATGGTTGTATTTTTCTTTGGAGGATTGTGGTCGTGATCTTCCTCGGTAATCAGCCGTATTGGAAAATGATTCTTATTTGTTATTATACGATAATATGTTCGTGTATGAGATCTTCGTAGAAGGGGTGGGTTGGTTGTTATGAATTCTTGTTTTTGATGTCTTGGTTGTTTGTTATAATATTTGTATTTTAGTTGACTAAGAAGTTCAGCATACCCGGTTTTAGGACTCCATCTGATAAGCTATTTGATCTTCGAATCGATGTCTGTGGTTAAAATGTTTTGTTCTTTTTGGTGGCATGAGTGTTTCTATCGTCCTGTGGAAGGGAATTTTTTCGGTAGATGTAGGCAGTTTTCTTTTATTGTTAGGTTTTATTATGATCAGTTTATCATATTTTATTCTTACTGTATTGTACTTTCTCTTTCTGTAGGATCATTTGCTGTTGCAATTCCTTTCTTTTTTCTAAAATGTATTGTGGATAGTCCTCTTTCATATAATATTGAGAGTTTTTCAGCGCTCCCTTTTGTATAAATATGTTAATTTTGAAACCAAGAGCAGTGAAGGTTACTATTATCGGCCCAGGTCTTTCACTTTTTTCCAATTCTCTTTACCTCCTAAATGTCTTTATGGTCTAACTCTAACCTAATAGAAAGACGCTCCCCTATCTACTTAACGATGTTGTTTTCCAGTTCCCCGTACAACGATTCTCTTTCCTCGATGTCAAAGAACACTATATTTCTCTGTCTTGACTGTTTGTCTAAAAAGTATATTCGTTTCTCTTAATTTTCTACCTTTTCTTTTAATTTTTCAAGCTCTTCTTCATATACGGAATTTTTTTATCTAATATTTTATTTACATTCAGAGTTACTTGATGTGTTACATTCACTTTGGCGGATCATTGTTTTATATTCTTCAAGCTCTTTTTGTAATGTGCGTTAAGAACTTCTTCCATTGTTGAAATAGAGAGTATTTTTTGTTATAATTGCGCCCTCTTTTTTTTCGTTGCTATACTAAGCTGATGTATTGATTGCAGTCAAACAGCTTAAGTTACAAGCGTGGTGCAGTAGTTTAGGATGCCGCTAGTAGATATCGCTAGATGTTCCGCGCCATCTGTTATTTATTTACTGCACTATGACGATGGTGTATTGGTTACGATCGTTGGAATTTGGTGGTAGTATAGACACTGATCAATAGATGGCGCTTTTGGCTAATTATTTCGGCTGCCGTGCAATAAAAGGTAAATTCGTATGTTTCTGTTTAGGTTTTCTTTTAACGTTCTACAATATTGCACTGGTGTTTAATTTATTTCACTTTTACACTGATCACGTTGGTCTGGATTAATATTTTATTTTTTAGACCATCGATCTTCGATTAAGTCTAATAAAAGAAGTAAGCAATGGTGAACACTGGTGTTGTTATTCACTGATTTTAGCTTTTTTATGCTTTGAAGACAATCTAGGTTCAGGCCTCCAATGTGCGTCTTCGTTTCACTGAGTTTTATTCACTTTTTGCACACACACGTACTGAATACACTATTTTCTACAGTAATAACTTAAATTTGTGTGGCGACGACATGAATTGTGTTGTGGTGTCCTATATTCCACCGAATACAGAAATAAACTGTTTATTAATTGATAAAGACGAGAAGAAAAACAAATCAGACGTGAAAGAGAACTTATCTATAACTATCTTTACATGTTATTAAATTAATATCCAGTCCTTAAAAAAATTAAACAGAACAATTTCTAACTCAAGTATTTTAATCTTACCAGGATAGTATAGAACAGAATAGAATCCTTTTGTTCAACATCGATTTCAAGAACACTTATTGCAAGTAATTTTTTACTTTTACCACTGGTTTATGAAAATCCTCTGTCTTGGGAAAAACATTTTTTCATTTTTTAAATAAAATCAATTTACAATATATTATTTTATACAATTGGCATGAAAATATTAGAAACAGCATAGCAGCGATCAGTTTATTCCCAGGGGTTATCATCAATTATTCACTCTTTAGTAGTATAATAACTAATAACCCTTTCTAACAATTTTTCTTAATTAATATTTTTAACCTTTTAAATAAATTAATAAATAAATTATAAATTTATTCACAAGAAATATGGTACGAAGATGTTCTTACAAAATAATAATGAATCACATATTTCACCACATTTGGTATATGAAAACAAAAATTGGTGAAATATAAATATATTTAATAGGTAAGATCTGCATATTTTTTGGGACTTTGTTTTGAATGAATATTCTTTTCAGAGAATAAATAAATTACTTTAATAAAAAATGTAGATACCGTCCGCCAACGACGACTTTATAAGCCTGTGAGCTGTAGCTGTAGCCATGTCGGCTAATATTATTTATCTATGATTCCATATCTACATATAAATGTAAAGACAATTAAAGTGTACCTATGTCTAACCTGTGTGTGAAGTGTATGTTAAAGTTTAAAAAAGTAAACTCAATTTATGCACTTTAACTCGTCTTTACAGTTTAAAGAGAAGAAGCTACCATCCTTCTAACTTCTATTCTAGTTTGCTGGACCCGCTTCTAGTGTGTGTATTGGAGTTGATATATGAATATGATGAAAATTTATAAAAGTAAAATTTACGGATAACACACAGACAAATAAAAATATCATTTATGTTTTTCATTTTCAAGGTTGATTTTGACGAAAGAAAAGGGTACTTGCGAGCCAGGCTGAGTGTTCTAATTTGGGGAAGAAGTCTCTTTCTATTAAATTACATTTGTTGTATGTTATATGATTTGTAGAAGTGTTAGTACCCAAAACGAATATCACATAATATGAACACCGATAGATGGCGTTGTGGTTTAGTTATCAATAAACTTTATATTTACGCTATGAAAACATTGAGTCAATTCGGAGTAAAACTCAAAACGAATATTTTCTGCTGGGCCTAAATAAAAAAAATTAAATCTTATACAAATATTTTATAACGTCTTTTTTTCTATATTAGAACTTATTAAAACTGGGCGGTATAAATGAGACACGTTATAAAACATATTATGCACTGTATTTTATTATCGTTTCAACCATCGCAACTGTTTATCGCAGCATATTATAGTGTAGAACGCTTATCTAGGCAAACGTAAATGTTAACGTTTGCCTAGAAAATTGGCCTTGTTTATGAATCATAAAAGCAATAATCATGAATTTATTCCAATAATTACTTTATACGAATTATCGTCTGTATGTTTTTATACAGCATACACACACGTGTTTGCTTACCATTAAGTATATATATATATATATATATATATAGGCTGTTTCTAATTGATAGCTATTTTTAATTACTCGTACTTTTCTGGTTTTGTTGGCTAATCTTCGAAACTTCACCACAATCTGATAGAGCGCAACGCCAGGAGTGATCTCGGCTATATTTTATATTTTAAAATATTTGTGATTTTTTGAAAACAAATAACTAAAAATTTTACGTCCAATTAATAGATCATACACAGGCAATGACGGGGGGTGTCGATAGTAGTATATAAGTATCATTCAACATTGATCTTTTGAGAACGGTACCAGAATCGTGGCATAAGAATGTTGGCATAAGTTGCACCCATGACCAGCTGTTCGGTACTCAAATAACAACTGATTGTCGCAAGAAGTCAAATTGTATGAAAAAAAGCGGTAGAAGTGAATTTATTTTCTATTAATAAAATTTTATTATTAATGAATTTTTGTTATTAATTCATTGAGTCCGATATAATAAGAACTACTGCATATTGTACTTTATATCATCCTCTCGCCGGCGAAATCCTATACTTAGATGGATATTTGACCTTTTTAGTGTCGCTTAACTCGATGAAACAAGAGTTGCAAATCACAACGACTTTAAGCAGTTCACTTCATAAATCTTACTCAAAATAAAAGTAATTGATCTCTAATTAATATAATCCTGCATTACACTGCGGAAATTCCATATCATAAAGATGTAATAATTATTATTTAGTCCATGAACACAAGCCCCTGGTATTACTATCATCAATCCATCTACCAACAGCGATGATTTTGACATCTCTTGCAACATAATGATGGTAATAAAATTAAGTTAGAAAACTTAATGTGCAAGTATAAATTCACACGGTGAATTTGTAAAGCTCGACTTGTAACTTTATAAATATGTAAACTAGCTTTGCGGCTTTACTCGGGTAGGTGCTTCAGTTTACCAATATCATTAGCATTTTATACGGAAATTCTCAAAACTGAACACTTTTTTGAGAATTTTCGTATAAATCGTATAATCGATTCATTTCGGTGCCTGTCAGTTACTTTTACGTAAAAGATTGAAATTTGGCCTTAGATTCGAATTATTTTTAACAGAGATATGGAAAGCTAAAAGGATAATCGTGTATTTTTTTTTTTTTTTTTTTATCGAAGAGGGGGCAAACGAGCATGCGGCTCACCTGATGTTAAGTGACTACCGCCGCCCATGATCAACCGCAACACCAGGAGAATTGCGGGTGCGTTGCCGGCCCTTTAGAAATGAGTAAGCTCTTTTCTTGAAGGTCCCCAGGTCGTATCGGTCCGGAAAAATCGCCGGTGGTAAACTATTCCACAGAGAGGTTGTACGTGGAAGAAAACTCCTTGTGAAACGTACAGTGGTGGACCGCCAAGCATCCAGATGGTGTGGATGGTATCGGGACGTTTGCCGTGTAGTGCGTTCACGAAATTTGGCGGCTGGGATTAATCCGAACAATTCCTCAGAGCACTCCCCGTGATAGATGCGATAAAATACGCAAAGAGATGCAACATCTCTTCGCAGCGCCAATGAGTCGAGCCGATCGGAAAGCACTCGGTCGTCGACGATTCGAGCCGCTCTGCGCTGGATGCGGTCAAGTGGAAGGAGCTGGTACTGGGGAGCCCCAGCCCAGAGATGGGAACAGTATTCCATGTGCGGCCGAACCTGCGCCTTGTAAAGTTGCAGGCGGTGTGCCGGCATGAAATACTGTCCCGCTCTGCTGAGCACGCCAAGCTTTTTAGAGGCCAATTTGGCCTTCCCTTCCAAGTGACCACGAAACTGCACGTCACTCGATATGTCGACGCCGAGGATTCCGATACTGGCTGAGGCAACAAGGGGAGTGCCTTGAAACTGAGGGGATACGACAAAGGGGTTCTTTTTAGCGGTTAACGCGCAAACTTGTGTCTTCTGGGGGTTAAACTGGACTAGATTTAGTCGT
This sequence comes from Parnassius smintheus behrii, assembly GCA_036936625.1. NCBI lineage: Eukaryota > Metazoa > Arthropoda > Insecta > Lepidoptera > Papilionidae > Parnassius > Parnassius smintheus. The sequence goes on from JAUPFT010000014.1 coordinate 21,845,448, forward strand.
CCCCAATCCGAAACTCTGTTCAGCAAAGACTCGACTTCTGACACAAGTTTGTCCCGGCACTCGGAGACGTTTTCCCGAGAAATATTGGCTCGGCCGGTGTAAAGAGCATCACCAGTGCTGTCATCTGCATAGCAATGAATGTTACGGGTATGCAACATATCATTGATATGCAGAAGAAACAGCGTTGGCGATAGCACGCAGCCCTGTGGAACACCAGCATTAATAGGCTTGCAATCGGAGCTTGCACCGTCTACAACGACCTTGATGCTCCGATCTGCAAGAAAGCTGGTGATCCAATCGCACAATTTCTCGGGAAGCCCATAGGAAGGGAGCTTCGAAAGAAGCGCTTTGTGCCAAACCCGATCGAAGGCCTTCGCAATGTCCAAACTAACGGCCAATGCCTCCCCCTTGAACTCTACTGCCTCCGCCCATCTGTGAGTGAGGTAGACCAGAAGATCACCAGCTGACCGACCACGGCGAAAACCGTATTGGCGGTCACTAATCAGCTGGTGATCCTCAAGGTACCTCATGAGCTGGCAGTTTACAATGGACTCCATTGTTTTGGAGAACAAGGAGGTGATGGCGATTGGCCGGTAGTTGGACGGGTCTGAGCGGTCGCCTTTTTTAGGGATCGGGTGGACGAAAACCGTCTTCCATGATTTTGGGACTACGCCTAGGGAGTAGGAATACCGGAAAAGACGCGTTAAAACCGGTGCCAACTCTGGAGCACACGTCCTCAGCACAATTGGGGGGATTCCGTCAGGCCCACTCGACTTGTGGATGTCCAGGGAGAGGAGTGCTTTGCGAACCGAGCGCTGTGTGAACTGCACTTCCGGCATGGAGCACTCACACCGCGGGATGGTCGGCGGCGTACTCCCCCCGTCATCGAGAGTCGAGTTAGATGCAAAGAAAGAGCCTAGAAGATCGGCTTTCTCCTTTGCAGTATGGGCCAGTGAGTCGTCCTCCCTGTGCAGAGATGGAAGAGATGGCTGACAGAAATTCCCCTGGACAGCCTTGGCGAGAGACCAGAATGCACGGGTTCCAGAAGGAAGGCGAACTAGTTTCTCGCCAATTCTGCCTATGTGCTCTGACTTTGCCTTGGCAATGACTCTTTTGAAGGACCTAGAGGCGGAATTATACTTCTTTTTTAGAGCGCTGGTGTTTACATCCCGGGACGCTGATGCATCAACCCATGCTTGGTAGCACTCCTGCTTATAGCATGATGCTATTTTACAGGAGCGACCAAACCATGGCTGAGACTTGCCTCCAATGGGCACCACAGAGGATGGAATAAAAAGTTCCATACCCTGAAGTACCACATCAGTAACAGAATCCGCAACAACGTTGGGATCATCCGGCGAGAAGCAAACCCGCCCCCAAGGGTAGGATGCAAAGAAAGACCGCATCCCATCCCAATCGGCTGACCTATAGTGCCAAACACGGCGGCAGCCTGCAGAATGCAACCGCGATTTCAGCGTGAGTGGCACAACACTTCGGACCAGACAATGGTCCGAGGAGCCTAAAGGGGCGTTGACGGAAATCTGATATCCGTCCGGGTGAGAGGTCAGCAGAAGGTCCAACAGGGAAGGTGCATGATCCTCCACATCTGGAATCCGCGTAGGCGAAGTAACAAGTTGTGTCAGACCATATGCCAAGGCAAAATCATGAACAGATCTCCCCGCATGATCGGTTAAACGTGATCCAAGCCATTCGGCGTGATGGGCGTTAAAGTCGCCGAGGATCACGATCTCTGCGGAGGGGATCTGCTGTAGCAACGAATCTGCAGCCATTTGGACGTGGTCGAAGAGTCGGTCTGTTTCGGCATTACCGCTATGGGACCTATAGAGGCACCCGTAGACGCGCGGATGGTCGTCGCTGTCTACGCGTAGCCAAAGGATGGACAGGTCCGAACCTTCAAGTCTGCCGAGGCGTCGAGAACAGATGTCCTCTCTGACGTAAACGCAAACTCCAGCTCGAGGCACAAAGGAGTGTTCCAGTTTGTACCCCGGGTAGGAGAGATACGAGACATCAGCCGGAGAGGACACCTGCGTCTCGGTAAGAAAGAGCAGAGCCGGCCTCGCCGTCTCGATATGGTAGTGGACGACGTTTAGGTTAGAGTGAAGTCCCCTGATATTGCAGAAATTCACGGACAGCGTGGCAGGGGTCGCCTTGGTCTTGTTGCTCCGTTTGCCCCGAGCAGTTGTAGTCTTGAGCGGAATTTTGCCCCCCCCAGAATACGCGGGGCAGCCTGAGCACCCACGCTCAGAAGTGGAGAAATATGGTCGTGGATGCTCAGCGAGGGATTCTCCAGGCGCGCTGGTACCCTCCTGGGGTAGTCTATCATTATTTAATTCCGCTACCATGTTGATGGGGGGGGGGGGGGATTTGGGCCTCCGGCCACCTGCACTCACCAGACGAAACGCGGAAGCAGAGCTTCCACTTCACGCCGGTATTCTGTGAGGTCGTGGTACCACCCCGGTTTGAGCCGGCCCATACGTGCAACAGCAAAGCTGCCGCGTGGCTCTACCACTGTTAATGTATGGTTACATATTATAAAAAAATCTTTGTTCACAATTTCACAAACGTATTAAGCATTATTTTAGAAGCGAAAACTTCTTTAGCATCATTGTGTTGTTAGTACGATCAGAGTCACATCAAAATAAGACGACTTCGACAAAAGTTTAATTAAACAAATAGTGTCATCGTTTTATCGCGACGGTGAGTATCCTTCCACGGCTAAAATTTGGAGTACAGCAAAAGAAAGAATTGACGGATTCCAGTGTTCTATTTCTTCTATGCGTAGAATACTCATGTAGGTATCTTGTTTAATTCGAAAACATATTGCTCGGTGGTCTCCATCTCCCGTTGATCACGAGTGAAAAATATGTGTCGTGTCATCGTCACATTCTTTTGTGGAAGAAAAAATGTATCAAATTTCAAAAATACTTCATTAATCGATTTAAATTCATTTTTATCATTTTCCAATAATAGTTGTTCGTACACTTCCTGATATTTGTTTCCGATAATATGTAATAAAATGTTAATTTGTTTTTTTTTTTTCATCTTTTTTTTTTAGTTCACATGCCTCGTAATATATCAAGAATGCTTTTTTCCGTTTTTCCCATTCTTTGCATAAATTTCCCGAAGTCACTTTAACTAAATTATTTTCGAAAATAAAAGGTGGCGGTGGTTGTAATACAGATTCCACTGTCCGGACGATTGATTCAATTGCAGTTACGTTAGAATCTTCAACTTCTTCCTAAAATTCACTCTCACTTTTATAGTTCATCCAATTCAATGGAAAGTACTTATATATTATATTATTTGTAAAATTTGTGTACCGACTGCGCAATTTTGATTTTGTATTGTTTGGATGCGGCAATCAAACACGGGAATTGAGAAAAGACTGTGTTTATTATACACCTGCATGCAAAATATAATAATTTATTTTCAAGATACCTACAACTCATAGAACATGCGTAGAAGCTCCAGATGGTCGTAAACAATTGATGGAAAGGACTGACATCGTTTGTGCGCGGCTACTATTCCTGAGAAAATTCAATACCCTGAGAGATAGTGAAGACACTCGACCAAGAATTTATTTAGATGAGACTTGTGTGAACCAAAATAAAACCGCAAACGAATTTGGCTAGACAAGGATGGCCAAGGCGGTTTAAACACTAAAACGGAAAAGGGGGGCAGACTAATTGGTAAATATTCTTTCATCTTTTATGTAAGATATGACTTAATATGACATAATTATGTAAATATGACTTAATATTAATTTAATACAAAATATGATATTCATTTAATTATGTTGTTTCAGTTTGCCATGCAGGCTGCGCAAAATATGGTTTTATATCAGAAGCCAGATGGGTATTCCGCGCTGTGAAGTCTCAGAACGAGGACTACCATACAAAAACGAATGCCGAAGGCTTCACAGACTGGTTTACAAAGCTGCTGCAAGGTCTTGAAAAACCATTAGTCATCATAATGGACAACGCATACTACCACTCACAGCAAATAAATCAGGCACCGACATCAGCTAACAAAGAGAGTGAAATTCAGGAGTGGCTCCGCCAACACGGGATTGAGTTTAGTGATAGTGAGCTCCACAGAACACATATACCCCTAAAGGGGAAGAATAACGACTCCATACAAATTTTATGAGGAAATTTTTTCTTACCGATGGGCGCCATCTGTGGACAGCAGTAGTAAACAGTAGAAGCTAGGGCGGGAAATTCACAACTACAGTGCGTTACTCGATATTTTTCTTCAAGATGGTCAATTGTTGCTCAGCAATTGACATCTGAACAAAATCATTACCGAGAAACACAGTGTACATGTGCATACAATGCTGAAAGCAAAATTTAAAGAAACAGTCTAATAAAACAAACATTAGTGTATGACTTTTTTATTTCGCATGATATTAATTATAATTTATCAGATTTTCATTTGGGCAACTATGAATTTTTTTATAAATAAATGTTTTTGGATTATATATACATTTGGGACAAAAGGTTTTCACAAGTCACAAGTAACGTGTATTTAAGCAGTTAATCTTAAACATAAATATTAAATATATTCTAGTATTTTCTTTCTGCGAACTCATCGCTAAAATAAACACAAATTCAAACAAGAGTCACTATCTCAACACCGAGTCTATATCTCACAAAAACACTTAATTTCACCAAAACACAGCCACGGAGCAGCAAACTCGACTCAACGTTAACAATGTATGTAGAATTAAATGGAACTAATTTATTTATTACAAATAAACATAAAAACAAGACAAAATGGTGCTCAAGCGCCGGCAGACATTTTTCATGTGACGTCATAGTCATTATCAATATGGCGTGCGGACATTACTGTTGCCACACATTATTGCTTTATCTTTTTTGTTTTTGTGAATTCAGTACGTAATATTTCTTAGCAAAACATATTTTTTGGCATCGAAATAATAACAATAGCTATTTTTAAATGCAACTTACTTTAAAAATCAATTAATAAGTTCATTGTTTTGAAGGATACGAAATTTTTATTTTTGGTGGCAACATTATACAATTCATCTCTTTCACCTGATTCGCTTACCACCTTACCATTGCCAATATAACCCAATTGAGTTTGTATGGGCTCAAGCAAAAAATGAAGTTGCCACCAAAAACAGCACTTTTAAAATTGTAGACGTCGAAGTGTTAATGCATGAAGCAACAAAAAGCAAAGCAAATTTCAAACGTTTCGCAAAAGAACTGGGAATAGTGTGTTATGCGTGCAGAAAAAATTCCAAGAGGAAGACTCGAAGAAATCTCATCTGGCAGAAGATATCGTAATTCATGTGGATGACGATGACTGATTCTGATATAGAATTTTAATGTAAATAGTTTTAGATTTAATTTTATATATAAGTTATTATCTTTATATTAATATTTATTTTTATATAACTTGTTACGTTACATTCCAAACATTTGTACTTATAGTTTTTTTTAATACATAGATACCTAATTATTAATTTATTTTAAATCATTATTATTCTTATTTTAATAAATACGAGTACGTACGTTGTTTTATCTATTTTTTCCATTTTAGCACTAGGCCACATAATGACAAAACTAAATACACTATCGATAACGCTTATCAACAACAATAATCCGCATCATTTAGCTCGCCTCTAAGGTCCTTAAGTGGGAGAGAGAGCGAAATACTCCGATGATTTATGACCCAAACTGCACGGACAAAATAATTATAACTTAGTCAGTCGGGACCGGTATGTACTCGAACATTCTAGATGTTTCTACAGTAGAACTATCTGAGACCCTATATAAGGCCCGTATATACCTCAACTCGAGTCGCGGGATATGGATAAAATCATGCCCATTTAACTAAGGATAACATGGAGGGTATCCACACCCGAAGCCAACGCCAGCAGGAGACGGAACAGAGACGATTTGGTGGTGAAATACCGCAGACGTCGAAGGGCCAGCTGCTGACCATGGATGCCGGTCCACCAGAAGCTCGCCGTACCGGCTCGCCGACAGGTGGAACATGCCCACCGTCAGGAGGAACAAGCCTGGCGACATGAGGAACAGGTCCGTTGGTTTAAAGAACAGCTGCATTGTCAACAGGAGGCACAGGCCCGTCGTTTGGAAGAGCAGATCAATCACTACAAGGAAAAACAGATGCTCCTCATGAAGGACCTTAACGCTACCTTCGGTAAAGAGGTAAAGAGGGTGAAGGATAGGGTTGCTCAAAATTACAACCGCCTGTCGGAAGCTGAAACCCGAGACAACCAAGTGAACAATCGGGCTGACGTAAACAAAACGCTGGACGATCTCAAATTGGGGATGGAATAATAGTTCGCACTGTAGCTACAACACCTTCGCTTCTTGAATTCAAAGTGCCACCGTTCGACGGGACTTCTTCGTGGTCGGCCAAAAAAATCCAGTTAAAGACTGTCATGAAAACGAACGGCTTGAATAAAAGTCAGACCATGACTGCTCTTACCCTAGGCCAGCGCTACCAGACTTAAATACTCTGGAAGGTCTCGGTAAGGAAGTGACTCACGAGCAGCTCTTTGAGTCATTAGAGGCGAGATATGGCGACGCTCACCTGGAACACGTCTTTCGTGCGCAGTTAAAAGATCGCGTGCAACGCAGCAACGAAAACCTGTAACAGTAGGCCCTTGAAGTGGAGAAGCTGGTTCTAAAAGCATATCAGTTTGTACTTGCACTCATTTAAGGGATCCTGGTGCAGACATTCAACCTTGAAGTCTGCTGTGAGGCCCAGGCACCACGGGACGCTTAAGGACGCCCTAGCCCATGCACTGGAGGAGGAAGCCATGCGGTAGGATCATCGTTTTCATCACGTTAGGGAGGCTGCAAAACCTACAGTTCGGTGGGGTAGGTGCTGGCTGATGTCAAGGATTTCGATCTCACAAACCCATGATGAGAAAAACACTACCAATTTATGATGGAAAAATCAAGGGTGAAGTCAACGGAATGCCTTGTAAATCGACCTTAGATACTGGAGCCTCTCGCACTGTTGTCAGTTCCCAATTTGTAAGTCAGTTACTTAGGGGCTCCACACACTATGGAAAACGCTTTAATTTGTAGACAGCCACCAATCAGTTTATACCTGTCCGTGTAGAGAAGGATATGGAGTAGAAGCTAGACAAGGTGATCTACCTGTAATGTCATCGTGGCTGATATAATGGACGACTGCACCCTGGACCTAGATTTTATGAGGAAGAATTGTTGTGATATCGACATTAAAAAAGATGTTTTGAGATGTGTACAAGAGGAACTTTTTGTGGGAGGGACGTTACCAGGGAATGTGTACATCCTTAAGGTGATTGTTTTTCGACCGAGATCGTAAACTATTGTGCTGGTTAGTCTTCCTCAGAATCCTGGTCAAGCTCATCGTTGTGTACTCGTGGAAATGGTAGACAGTGACTTTCCATCAGAAGTACGTGTGCTGAACTTTGTGATCAGGAACAGACTATAGAAAATGTCATACTGGTTATTACTTGCGAAGAAGTGGATTGGTTGCGTCGGTGCCAATATTTATCGACAGAGACCTCCAGGAAGGATGCACAAACGAGAGTGACCACACTTTTAGAAGACTGTCGCAGCGTTCTCCCCCCGAATGAAATGGTCAAGGCGAAGAAGTTGCTACTCAAGTACGCCAATGTTTCCTCGTAAAACGATGCTGACATATGAAAAACTGGCTTAGTGCAACACAAAATAAACACAGGAGAAGTATAGCCTATCCGTCAGCGGCTAATAAGATTGTCGGTATCATGTGAAAAATAAGTGGAAACCATGATTGAGGGAATGGTGATATTGAAACTTCATCTAGTCCATGGTGTTCAGATGTGGTGCTGGTAAAGAAAAAGGACGGCAGCATGCAGTTTTGTGTTGACTACCGCCATCTAAACGACGTAACGAAGAAGTACAGCCATCCCTTGCCAAGAATTAATGACACGCTAGAAATACTTACAGTTGTAAAGTGGTTTAACACGCTATACCGGAAAAGTGGCTACAGGCATGTTAAAATTTACCCTAAGGATGAGGATAAAACTGCATTCTCGACAGGAAAGGATCTGTGGTAATTTTAAAAGATGCCTTTTGGATTGTGCAATGCTTCAGCAACGTTTAAAAGGTTGATGGAGCTTGTACTTACCGGGCTAATTGGCGACGCCTGTATGGTCTACCTGGATGACATCATGATCGTGGGCCTTACGTTTGCGGAACACCTTCAAAACCCGGAACGCGTGCTCATGAAGATCCAGAGTGCAAACTACAAGTTGAGTCCGAAGAAACTTTCACTATTCAAATAACAAGTTAGCTTTTAGGGGCATGTAGTGTCGAAAGAAAATATCCACACGGATCCAGAGATAATAGCCGCTGTCAAGGATTGGCCGGTTCCGGAATAAAAGACGCAGGTCAGAGCATTTTTGGGTTTTAGCTCCTATTATCGGCAATTTGTGAAGTATTTTCTAGATATAGCCAAACCTCTGCACAAGCTAACCGAGGAGAAGCGACTATTCTACTGGTATGAAAGTTGCGATTTCGTATTCCAGGAACTCAAGGACCGTCTGTGCAAAATACCTGTTTTGGGGCAAGGAATTTATAGTTGACACATACGCAAGTGACATAAGACTTGGCGGTGTGTTGTCTTAACTGAATGGTAATCAAAAAGCTGTGATAGCGTACTTCAGCAAGTCGTTGTCAAAGCCGGATAGAAATTATTGTGTCACAAGATGGGAATTGCTTGCTGTGGTAAAGTCGTTGCAGCATTTTAGCAAATATCTTCTGAGGCGGAAGTTTTACTTACGAACTGACCATGCTGCACTGAAATGGCTATTGCAGTTTAAAAATCCAGAAGGACAAGGATCGAGATGGATTGAACTACTGCAGGAATACGACTTTGTAAGCGAATATCGCAACGGGAAATCTCATTGCAACGCAGACGCATTGTCAAGAAGATCTTGTGCTGGATATTGCAAGCATTAAACTGGGCAGGAGAGTAAGTAAGTGGTATATGTGAGGAAGCTCAGGACAGACAAGTTCAGCAATGAGTGGAAGGACAGCCTAAAGCATGCACAGCAGGAAGATTTGTACATCCAGCCGATTCTGGAATGTATGAAGGCCAGTTCTCCTAAGCCCAACCGGAGTGACGTCTCAGCGATGAGTTAGACCACGAACAGCTATTGGGCCCGATGAGACAGCTTGCTGATTCTGAAAGGAGTCCTGTGCCGTATATGGGTAAATGGACGAGGAGACAGCTTTCATTTGCAAATGGTTGTCCCTGAAGCTATAGTACCGGATTTTCTACAGCTGTACCATAGTGGTTGTTCAGGAGGCCACCTGAGAGTTAAACGAATTCTACTAAGATCCGAGAATGGTTTAAAGGGACATCAGACTCGTAGTAAAGGTGCATTGAAATTGTACAATATTGGTGCACCATGAGAGAGGATAGCCCTTGAAGTTGCGGGGCCATTTCCGGAAAGTGAAAGTGGTAACAAGTATTTCATGGTTGTATTGGATTACTGCAGATGCAGGAGCTGCTGGCGGACTGGCCTCCGTGGTCAGCAGCTTATCCTTCGACGTCTGCGGCATTTCACCACCAAATCGTCTCTGTTCCGTCTCCTGCTGGCATTGGCTTCGGGTGTGGATACCATCCGTGTTATCCTTAGTTAAATGGGCATGAATTTATCCACATTCCATGACTCGAGTTGAGGTATATACGGGTCTTACGTAGGGTCTCAGATAGTTCTACTGTAGAAACATCTAGAATGCTCGAGTACATACCGGTCTCGACTGACTTAGATAGAATTATTTTGTCCGTGCAGTTTGGGTCATAAATTATCGGAGTATTTTGGTCTCTCTCTCGCTCAAAGGCCTTAGAGACGAGCATAGTGATGCCGATATTTGTTGTCGATAAGCGTTATCGATAGTGTATTTAGTTTTGTCATTATGTGGCTTAGTGATAAAATGAAAAAAATAGATAAAACAACGTACCAATAATAATGATTTAAAATAAACTATTAGTTAGGTATTTATGTATTAAAAAAAACTATAAGTTCAAATGTTTGGAATGTAACATAACAAGTTATATTAAAATAAATATAAATATAAATATAATAACTTATATATAAAATTAAATCTAAAACTATTTACATTAAAATTCTATATCAGAATCAGAGACATCGTCATCCACATGAATTACGATATCTTTTGCCAGATGAGATTTCTTCGAGTCTTCCTCTTGAAATTTTTTCTGCATGCGTAACACAATCTTCCCAGTTCTTTTGCGAAACGTTTGAAATTACTTCATGCATTAAAACTTCGACGTCTGCAATTTTATGTTGCTGTTTTTGATTGCAAAGACGACTTTGACAAAAGTTAAAATACTTTTGAAAAATTAATGTTGAATTTCGTGGTCTTCTGTGATAAAATACAGGCTGATATTTTTACGATCAAGTAAGTTCAAAATTTTATAAATGTAGTTCTATTTACGATGAAAGTGAGAAGAACTACGTTCATGAATGGGAATAGAAGTGTATTCGCCCTGTAGTGGCGATGGAAGTGAATGCACTATCCCATATCCCTTCCAGATAACAGCTCAAAATAATAAAAACTGTAGTTACCAACCCTTATGCCAAGCGTGGCAATCACGGCAAATAAAATGTAGAAGTTTACATATATCCGGCACAGGTCGCACCGAATTTTAGGTTAGTAACTATGTTCACTGCGCTAACCCCAACCTGAAATATTTTTTAACTTTTCAGATATGCCGATTTCCGAAAACATGTACGTGAACGTGGTAAATTGATACTTTAAATGCAATCAATTGAAATATGAGTGGTGTCGGCGTGGATCGAATTCGGGTTTCTTATATTGAGTTTGATATGTGATTTTCGAATTCCTATTATTACTATTCTACATGGTCTTATCCGACACTATTCCGATGATATCCCGGATGTCAGTCTGAGCGAGATTAGAGTGGCTCTCCAGCTCCTTAAAAACGACAAAGTATCGGGTAAGAATGGAATTACAGCGTAGCTTTTGTAAGCGGTTGGAACACACCTGTGTTGTTTGTGTCCTTTAGAAGTTCTTGAAATTCCGTCCTCTCTTGTGGCACTACTCCGCAGATATGGAGCAAAAGTACGGTGGTCTTGTTCTGTAAGAAAAGTGACAAAGCTGTCTTGAAGAACTACTGACTGATTTCCCGTCTGAGCCGCGTCTACGTGCTGTATTCGAGAATCATTACGAATCATCTCGCATGCAGACTCGATGACTTCCAGCCTCCAGAGCAAGCCGGTTTCCGAAAAGGTTTTAGCCTATCCAACTTCAAAGAGGTGTAAGACAGGGTGACCTTATATCCCCGAAACTCTTCACTGCTCTCCTGATGTAAGGAAATAGTTGCCATAATCGTTCTTACGATTAATCTTTCATTTGTTTTGTTAGCTTGGCAGCCGCATTGACAATTAGAGTACCAAACATCGCACACGTCTGGCACTACTGCTAGTCCCCAGCTTGGATATTTTTCGTATGACATAAATTAAGCTACTAAAACTGATGTAATATTTTAAAAAATAACATAAAACGTTTACTTGAGAAGTAACGTTAGTAATCCCTTTATCCAATAATCCTCAAAGCCGAATTCGATTAAAGAGTGAGCACTTTAAACCTAAGGTAAAAGCGCCCTCAAATGTACATGGTGAAACCTCGTATTTTTTATGTAAACTTTAAGCCGGCAGTTCTTGAGAGGATTTCGGCAAAAGCTAAATAGCCCACTTCATATTCACATTTTCTTTAGTTTAATAATAATTTGTAACATTAGAGTCACGATAGCTCCGTTTTCTTTTATAAAGAAAACTGAAGTGACAAACGAATCTACAATCCATCTGATTGTAAGTGGCTACTATCACTGGACCGGCCCATGGACACCTTTTTTATACAGGGAAATGTCTACTCCTATCCCTCTAGGGGAATATGGACGGGTTATGTCGGACTCGCACAGAGTAAAACTCCGTGGTATTTCACCTTTGCCGCATATAAGCAGGGCCACGGGAACGCTTTTGCACTCATCAGTGATCCCACCAGCGCCGGCTGCCCCTTGGTAAGCGCCCCTTGGCAGCCCCTTCTCGTGGAAAGACAACAGCCCCATTTCTACTTCACAAGTGAGATACACCAGTACACAAATCACCTTTCTCTGTCTGATTCCGATACGCGGTAGCCATGGGACCATGAAGAACGCGCACTCGGAAGCACCAGCCTTTCTGACTTTTTTGGCGAGGCTGGTCTATGCTCCGTCGCCGACCAAATTTCAGCAACGAAGGGTGGGGAGAGTGGTGGCTCGCAACGCTCACATTTCTCTACCCCGTGAACCCACCACCATCGCATCAACAGTGCGGCTCCGAAAGAGTTGTGGAGGATAGAAATAGATTAAAAACACTACTCCTCCAATACAATTCCACCTCAGGCGCAGCGGTAGGAAGAAGACGCCTACCATTACACGTCCAAATTGGCCTCAGCAAGGTTCGTTCAGAAGAGAACCATTAGACACTTAGCCAACTTCAAGCAAAGAAGCCTTCAAATACATTATCACCTGCTAGGACTAAGATGGAATGTCTCACAGCCTGTAATTATACTGGCACTCTATACCCTACAGACCGAAACGAAGTAGTGCAATCACTACTATTTGGTGACAGAAATAGGTAAGAGGGTGATACCAACCCAAACGAACTCCTAGCAAGAAACTGTTTCTTGATATGAAAAGTGCTGATTTATCGCATGTTAGGCGTCAAAGAGAAACAACATTAGGAAACCTGCATGTTTCACTACGTCTTAGTAACTGTAGCATGCATTAGAATATTGTGGCAGACAAATAGCTATATAACCCTCTCAAATCGAGAGGAAACTTGTGGTACGTGTATTTTCAACCTCAATTTAGTAGAGCCATCCTGCGGCTCTATTATTGTTTTAGCACGAATGGGTCGGCTTGACCGGGTAGGACCTACGCAGAATACCGGAATAAAATTTCAGCTTAATGTTGCTGTGTTTCACATGGTTCGTGTAAAGAAACGGAGATCCTTAGTACCAGAAACGAGGCTTTCCATCTTAGTCCTCAGGGGTGACAACGTATCTGCATTTTGATTCTTGAGGGTAAATTTAGATGTCTCCGGGCCACAGCATTCACTTAACATCAAGTGGATTGTGCGCTCGTTTGTTACTCCTATTCTAAAAAAACCGGCCAAGAACGTGTCGCGCCACGCTCAGTGTAGGGTTCCGTAGTTTCCCGTCCGTCGCAATAAGTGTTCCCACTTATGAGTTTAAAGGTGGGTATCCATTATGTTCGCGCTCCAGCAGCGCTCCGCGCTCCTGCAACTGCTCCCGGTAGTGGGTACGTGCGCGAACATGGAGCGTGCAACATTGCGTGCTCCGCGGCAGGCGATGCCAAGGATAAACCAACCGAACAATTCGATAATACCCGACCCATTGTAATAAGTACCTACAGCGCCATCTCTCGGGGAATCGGGTTACTAATTAATACATAGACGTGCCAGAAGTTTTCGGTGGTAATTTTGGATTGCGAGAATTGATTTTAATAATTCTTTTTTTGTTTGAAAAAAGATACGTTCAGGATAATAAAATATGTAAACGAAGTTAAAAAAATGCTTGCATATACGATTATACTACAAACTTAGTCCAGAAATTATTTTGTACAACTTTTTGTCGTTTTTGTACAAAAACTGTTTCCATTCAAGTTCAAAATAATTTTCCTAGAAAGTCCTTATAAAGTTCTACCTTTCAGATTTTTTTCATATTTTCTAAACTTATGGTTCAAAAGTTAGAGGGGGGGGGACACATTGTTTTTTACTTTTGGAGCGATTATTTCCGAAATTATCGACATTATCAAAAAATGATTTTAGTAAACCCCTATTCATTTTAAAATACCTTTCCAACAATATATCACACGTTAGGGTTGAAACTAAAAAAAAAATCACTTCCCACTTTACATATAGGGGGGCTACCCTAATAAAACATTTTTTTCCAATTTTTATTTTACCACTTTGTCGGCGTGATTGATACACATATTGGTACCAAATTTCAGCTTTCTAGTGCTAACGGTCACAGAGATTAAGCGAGGACGGACAGACGGACAGACAGACATGGCGATACTATAAGGGTTCCTAGTTGACTACGGAACCCTAAAAATAGGCTATAACTTCAATTTTGAATATTCTGTGGGTTCAGTCCTCGTAAACTCGATTGCTAATCTTTAGATCAAATCCTGAGTCGCATCAAAATCACTTATTGGATTTTTCTGCCAAAAATTCTCTGCAGCATCCCGGAGTACAAGAAGTTGGTGGTGTTTTTCCCTCGGAAAGCACGTAATGCCGTTGGTCCTGCGACTGGTCTCTCTCCTCTCATGTCGGATTACCGTCTCATCGGTTTATGAGAGTTAGGGAGAAGGGAGTGCACCCGTGCTTGCGTGCTATAATCCTTCCCTGCGCAGAAGGCTAGTCTCCGTTGGGACCGGCAGCCGTAACCGAAAGTCGGTCTGGAGGACATTTTGAAACTTATTTTTTTTTTGATTATATTTAACAGCTACAAATAGTTTAGTCATTATCAGTCGAAGTTCCTAAGGCCGATTTTCTAGCATGACAACCACTATAGTATGACTGGCGGCTATCAACTATTCAAGAGCTATCATAGTGCCAATAATACTAGTACTCTAATCACTACGCCACGTGGTCGTCTATTATAAATTAACCATAAAATAAAGGAACAATGTTCCTCATTGTAATTTTAAGCACACGTTTCACGCACGACTGGGTTGGCTCGACCGCGGTGTACCACGCTCGCACAGAATACCAACATGAAATAGCAGCATAATACTGTGTATCGTTGTGATGAGAGACGCTTTTTTTATATGGAAGTAAGAAATTCTTATTATAGTTTCTTCTAATTTGTTTTGTGTGAAAAATTTCTATTAGTTACAGTAGCAAAGAATAATATGACAATTATAACCTTGAGAGAATAAACCTACAAAGAACACAATAATAGTGATACTTGACTTTCAAATCCTTTTGATTATTACAGTTGCAATGATTTTGACAGTCGCTATAGATTTTAAAAATATATTGTTACTAAGACGGTCGAAGTGTATATAAATCACTTTGAATATTATTTGCATGGTGATTATATTAAATATTATGAACACAAACTAAACACGGCTTACTAAGCACTATGGTTAATAGGTATATTAAATAACATTTTAATACTAACTGGTACCCGGCGCGTTGCTGCCGAGGAAGCAATGATTGTGGAAATATCGTTTTAAATTTGAAAGAGTTATATTGTTTAATTAGGAATGTTAATATATTCATTTTCGGAAGTTCATGATACCAAGCCTATAACCTAAGTTGACAAAGTTGTACTACAATCTGTCTAACAGTATGGCAGCGTATAAAATACGAACAAACGAACATTAATTTTTATTTATAATATTAGATATTAAATACGACATTTCATATTAGGCCTCAGGGGTAACAACTCGTTTACATTTTTTTATACTATGATAGACGTAGATATCTGTGGGCCACAGATTCGACGTCTACCCTCGCGCAATACGATAGGAAAAAAACTAATACTGTCATAGCTGGCTGAGTAAGAGCGGTAGAGGTAAAATGAACGAGCAAACGAGATGATATGATTCGAATCAAATCGAATGAATAACGCGACGAATAAATTAAATTATGAAACATAGAGCTGCGTTAAATTGAGAACAGAAGTGACATTCTTTGGCCAAATTGAGACGCGGTTTAACCTGACTGATAAGGACCATCATCATCATTAAGATTATAAAAATGTATCATAAGATGTAATTTTGTATGAAGTGTACGTGTTTTCGAGAATCTTTATACCCCCTTATATATTAGTTAATCCTTATATATTTCATAATTTTAATATATTACGTTATACTAATTAACCATGTAATGGCAGTGTACGAATATCCACTACTACACATCGTTCTATGGGTGCCACAAAAGGCGGCAGATGGAAACAAACCAGGGATGGGCAGTAGCGTCTTTTTAATAACAATGAAAAAAATCGATAGGTGTGGTTGCCAACCCGCATCCGAAGGGTGGCACTGTGTCAAATATCCAACAATGAATAAATGAAAATTAATGAATGAATTAATGAATGAAAGGGTAATATATTACGTATCACCCAGGCCCTAAGCGCTCGCCGCAAAAATAATATCATTTTCGTCTATAAAGGGTACCATTATTCAAAAACAGAAAAAAATGCCACGTATCAGGAAAAAAGTTATTTCATAAATTAAAGTCTACGTAAATTCTTTTTGTCAAATCAAAGTGACAATCGAACTCACGGTCCATCTGTTGGTAAGTGGTTAGTACAGACACTTTCAACCACCAACTTCGTAGTTTAAATAAAAATGTAATTATCAGTGCCATAGGCTCCTATTCCATTCACCTGTTACATCCTATTTTTCCCGAAGGAAAAAAATCATCCAGTACACAGATGGATTCTTGACAATATAATAGTTTCAATGCATTCGGAAAGCTTACAATGTCAAACTGCTGTAATTTATTGTTTTATTTCAAAAGATAAATATCATGAAATAATTAAACTAGCGGATAGATATGAAATACATTTTTTTATTTGTTGGATAAAGGGAAATTTAACTTATTTATTAACTTTTTATATAGGCACTATATAAAACTGCATTGTTTTATTGGTCTAAAAACATCTTCGCCTTATTTATTGCCTTTCTAATGAAACCGGATTGGAGCACATCGGTTGAATGGTTTCAATTAGTTTTTCTAGAAAATCAAAAATATAAAAATTCACTGTAGAGCCTTATAATAACTTTTAAGAAATAAACTTTTTTGAAATAGTACCATCACGATGACATCACAGCGTGAAATCAGCAGTAAGTCACACGAGTGATATACACATTTTTTTGTTTTATATAAAGGGCTATACAACGGGTATTACTGATTTATTACTAGCTCTGTTAAAAAATTCAAATAAAAGCTACTACCGTGTCAAACGAAAATACTTATAATTTTATAATTGATCATACTACTTTTATAGATAGCTCTTCGATACAAAATTATTTTTTTAATTATGTACATTTAAAATAAGTAAAGTCTTAGTTAAATGTACTCATTGCTTCATTTTCCAGGTTTCTCAAAACGTTGTAGCTTGACTCCCACTCAAAAATGAAATGCCTCCTTCTTAAGCAGGTCTCGATTTCCGGCGATACCAACTAAATTGCATGGTGAGTGTTGAGTTTGAGCATTTCATTGCTGTAAGCGCGTACCTACATGTTCTACAAAAGTTTTTTTAAACTTAATATCAGTTTATTAACAAGTCTGTTGTAATATGTGGGGACTCTAACATCAATCTCATAGAAGCTTCCTCCACCAATATAAAATTTAGATCATTATTTAAATCATATTGTTGGATATAGTGCAACATGTATGGATAGCATTTTTACAAGTGTTAAGCCGTTGCATAAATTAATGTATAATACAAAAATTGAGTTCTGATCACCACGGACAATTAGTTTCGTTACCTTATGTTGACAAAAAGCAAGGAGATGAGAATTTTGTGTTTTTTGGAGAAGCTTAGAAGTAACACAATCAAATAACTTCCATCACTTTCATACCAAAATAGTACTGATTTTAGTATAGAACATTATTTACGCTTACAAAACAAAGAATTTTATAACTCTTAATTCTTAAACATTCTCCGTTCATGGAGAAGGTCGCAAGGCATTCGATGAATGGACAATAGCAGGAGTCCATAAAATCAGAAACCTTTGTCTACACTTTATCAAGAAAGGTCATATAATCCTAGCGTCGAATTTAGGAATTAGGGAATATGTAAAAAAATATTCAAATATATTTTAAAAAAGCACAGCCACAGCCAGCCAGCCAAATGTAAAAAAAAAAATATTTTTATTCTCGCCTAAGAATATTATTAACAATGGTCTAAAGAATATATAAAAAAATATCGTCTCCATTTTATTCGCTTTTTTATATATTTCTCATGAATCAAAAGTATCCGAATTCAGGATTTTTGAAACCTTTAATAATACAAACTCTGAAAATATTAATAACAAAAAGTTAGATAGGAGCTTTTTTTATTTGAATTTTATCAAAGTATATAAAAAATATCTAATATATTTTATTATTATTCTTTATATATATATTAATGAATAAAAATTTAAAAAATTCATAACTCCGAAAATATTAACTTTATAGTTAAAAGTAATAGGATCTTTTCTATTCGTATTTCATCAAACAATATTTGAAAAGAGTCCTCGGCCATGGCTTTGCCATATTTAAGGTGCTGGACAACCATTCTAATCTCGCTCACACTGACGTCAGGGATACCATAGGAATAGTATCGGATAATACTTGCCCTTGGATCGTTACTCACACTTGCGTTTGGCTACAACGATGATGTATGCAGCTGCCTCTCAATCTCACTCAAAATCTTAGGTGTCCCGGAAACTATGCTACCACATTCTGACAGATAAATCTCTGGAAAATATTTTAGAGTCCTGATTCCGGTCGATTGCTTCTTCAATACGAGCTGTGTTAAAGTTGCGTAAGTCCCGTTGCATACATTTGGAGATCTGTCTGCTCAATTGCATGTATACAACATACTGCTGCAGACTGCAACTTCATTTCCCGTCTACCAGCAATAAGATTAAGTATGTGAACGAAGAGTTTTGTGTTTTTCTGCGATGGGTCCTACAGAACTTAGCTTAGACCGCATAGACAGTTTCTACAAGCTTATCTATCATATTCCACTGCATTGCAGTCTTCTGGGTTTTGAAAACGATTTGTAACTCAAGCTGAAAGTTTTCGGGACTTTGGATTAGAACACGAGGGGGACGGAGCCTTGACTTCATTAAACGTGACCTCTCCCACCTAACGTTTAGGTTCAGTTTGCCTCACACCATTCGGTGATAGCTGCCAGATTTCACTCTCGAGATCACTCTCTTGACTCGAGAGACATCACGACATCTCTAAACGATTGGCCATCTAGTCGTCATAATGAAGTTAATGTCATATTTTGTACGTTGTTCCGACTACTGGAACCGTTCATCGTTCTCTTTTGTGCCTAGTTCTGCGTTGAAGTCTTCCATTACACCTTATAGTGGGTTTCTTATGTTTACGCGAACACTTCACATTTAAATGCAACTAAGTTTTACGGATTTTATCGGCGTATATAAACTTATTTTAAAATACCGACAAATCGAGTATTTTACGGCATTCGTGGTCACGGGTGGGGGGGGGGTGGACTAAGGTGATTGACATCTGAACGTCATAATTTACAGTCATAGTTGGATCATTTTTTATGGTTCAAATGCTAAGTATAGCCATTCAGCGATGAAACGCAGCCAGCGTTCTTGGCACGATACCGCGGGGAGTAGGGCTGTATGATAAGTAAGTTATTAGTTTTAGTTTTTTTTATTATACTATAATACAATGCTTTATTTTTCTAAATACTTCATTATTTAAAATAAATTAATATACGAATTACTTAGCTTACATACTTGAATACATGGCTCTAGAGATATTCTCATACATTTCCTCATCGGGATGTGCCGAAGTTGGCGCGCAAGCCTGTATGACCTTCAACGAATATCGTTTGGTGATTCTGAGTGTACAGTACGCAAAGTTCATAGACACACTCACAATCATCACAAAGTTGTTAACGAAAGACGTGTAGACGATATATCCGACATCTTTTTGGGACAGATAGTCGCCCTCCCGGTGATAGAACAACTTGCTGGATTCGAGGATTACCGTGTCCTCCCCTCTCTTCGGTTCTCAGATAATCCTATATAGGATTTTTAAAAATATATAATATTCTAGTACAACTTGTCTATCTCTTCTTCCAGCTCCAGGATCTTCTCGTCAGCCCTCACGGTACGTGCGTTATATGTTGCCAGGTTGAGTACTCTTAGGTGGCAACCGAAACTCCACCAGAGATTCTTAGCATCTCCTTTATTTAGTTTATAAAGTTATTTTGCTTTAAAATATGTGCCGTTGTGTTTCTTGCTGGCTCTTCCCAGAACAGAGGTTTTCTTCGAACCATTGGTAAATTAAACAAAAGAATGACAATTCAATAAGTATCTATATTAAATAAACAAGTTAATGATTCTGTTTCTATTGTTAATATGCAATTTAAGATGCTCATTTTGGTATCACGTTCTTTACGGTGAAGGCAATCATCAAGTGAGAAAACCTGCATGTCTAAAGATTAAATATTTCGAGGACAAGTTAAGACCGTCAATTTTCATTAGAGCAACGCAACGGCAAGTACACATACTCACGTATACATTCTACATGTGCACGTATTATATACTACATATACACTGTTACTAACTTATTTTATTTTTATATCATACTATCATTACTAATTTTCTAACTTTCCAAATAATATTCCGTACGATGTTAGGCTCTCACCATTTCATATAAAGAAGTTGTATAACAGAAAGAAAAAGAAAGTTGTAAAAATTTACTTCCCCCGGCACACATTAGCTCCGTTCATATTACATTATAAATGAATGCGATTTAGCAGAATCTGAGCACACAGAAAATAGGACAAGTAAGGAAAGTTAGTATCGTTTTTAAACATAACTCCCAACATGCCTTTTCCCCTTTTTAAGGAAAATACTTAAAGATTGTTGTAAAGAGAAGAAAATACAAGATTATTACAAATTTAGAACATGACGTTTGTACCATTTTAGTATTCTTTGATCATCACACTACTTTGATTGCTAAAATTATTTGAAAATTATAATTAAATAACAAGTACTCTCGTTTTAATATTTTAAGTTGTTATTCAGAAAATTCTGCTCCTTATTTCCTAATTCATTTCCTCTATCTACCACGACACTCAAGAGATGATCTGGGGCAGCTCTTAAGCTGCAACTACACGCACTTATCTTATAATTTAACTTCAATAACGGTCAAGATTCAAACGATCTTTTCACAAGATAAATTTATTTTCTATCTAATGTTTACTGCTACTGATTTAAGGAATTTATTTCTCATAAGAATATAACATTCATTTGATTGACTTAAAATAGAATTTTACAGAATAAGGGTAACAAGCGAGCACACAGTCCACCTGATGGTAAGTGGATGCTGTGGCCCACAGATATCTACATTTATCCTCGATTAAGAATAAAATGCAGATACGTTGTCAGCCCTAAGGACTAAGATGGAATGCATCGATTCCAGTAAAAAAGGGTCTCCGGATCTCTACATTCATCATACCAAACATAGCAGTATTAAGCTACTGTTTTACGCTGGTATTCTGTGAGAGCGTGGTTCTTCCCCGGTCGAGCCAACCCATTCGTGCTACAGCCATAATATAGTTGCATCGTGGCTCTATCACGTATGAAAATACGTAATTTAATCTAGTATTACTTTATAATAAAGCTTTTTTTCGTCCAAAAACCATTATAGACCGTACCACTTTCTAACTTATTTATGCCACCAAGCAGCGGTGAATCCACTACTGAGTTCCACTTGAAGGGTAATGGAAAAGTGTAACTAGGTGTAAGCATGTGTTTTGTCATTTTCTTCTAGCTACTGAAGATCTATAGCGATTATTATGTTATAAGATAGTTGCACGTGTCCATGGGCTGCAGTAGTCACTTACTACCTGGTTTTTTTTTAAATAAAATTAAGGTGACAAACAAATTTGATGCAGATGGACTGCATCTGATGGTAAATAGCTACTTTAGTTTTTGGATACAAGCAAGCAAACCCAATCCGAAACATGTAAAGAACGCCAAAAATGCGTTGTCGTCTCTGAGACTGAGCCTTTACTTATACGGGCTTTCTATACCATTCAGACTGAAACTAAGCAATGCAAGCACTACTGCATGGCGGCAGGAATAGGTAAGTGGTTGGAACTTACTCAGACGGACTTCTAGGCTAATAAGCGTCCTACTACATAGTGAACTGTCTACTAGAAATGGATTTATCCTGCTAGCAATTCCAATGTACATATCATATTGTAACTCCAAAGGTAACCTTTCACAAGCTAGACCATTAATCAAATTCAATTAAGTTGACCTTTCACAGGTTAGACCGTTAATCAGCGGGGTGCATCACGCGCATTTGGCTATTACATTTCTGGATAAAAGTGGTATTTTCCATCTCACAATTTCGTGATTGATATTAGCGTTTATTAAATTCATACGTTTTAACTAGTAAATAAAAAATAACTTTTATTTATATCTCTTTTGTTTCACTTTATATAATATACAATAGTTAAACATTCATTTTCTGAAAAGCATTAGCTGCTTGCCTATAAATTTAATACAAGCGCAGTTTGCAATATCAGACGTTATTGATGCAAATTTTAAAATGAAAATCATAGCGTAAAGCATAACATTTCGATTTCTGAAGCACACGAATGAACCTAGTTAAATTATTATTACTATAGCCATGTATTTTCAAAAGCAACACCTGCTGATAGTCTGTACACATTTTATGGTAATACTACCGTTATTTTTTATTTTATAAACTTCTGGGTACTATAATAACACTTTCTGTTCTCCCAGGTCCTAATATCATGGGTCAATGCATTTGATGACACAGGCGACGACAAAACTTGTAGGTAAAACAAGGATGTTTTGTGTGTGTTATTGCTTCTATTTTTTCCATTCGATAAAATTTCGTTGTTTTGATACTATAAGCATAATATCATTTGTAACAGCTTTTCAAAATAATTTTAAGATAATTTAATGTTGTGCAATTTTCAGTGGACTTTAAAATCGGATTCGATTTGACGCGGGATTTATACGGCAAACCGGCCCTTACAGTACGACGTTATGATGGTAATTGTATAATTATACGAGTATTTTCAAGTCTTCATACCGTTCTCAAAAATTATTTTGCTTTTTTCGAGCCATATTTCGCATTTTCAAGTAATAACTAATTAAGAATCAGTTTTCTTATTACATAATTAAAGTGTCAATTTAATATTTCGAATGTATCTCACACACACAATAAAATAACAAAGTAAAGATGTGAAAAAAGTATTTTAAAAAAAAATAGGGTTCTTTTTGTTTACATGGTTTAAAAATATTATAAGAGTTACCCAAATCGCAACAAACTCTGAAATGATAATTATATAGACATTAGCAGTGGCGGCCCTAGCAAAATTTTTAGGTGGTGCGAGATCTCATAGTAGCGCCCCTATAAATACAAAACCTTAGTGTTCCTATACTACGTAGTTGCTTTTCCGTGATTTTAAATAGTACGACCTATTAAATATCTACAGGTGTATATGACAATTGTGTATATAAAATAACTGCGGGGCAAGCACAATTTTTTCCGTCGCTCTTGCCATAGAAGTTTCTCCGCTTATTCGTCTTAAAGAAATGTCCATTTCGCTCGCATTACTTTGTTGCGCTCGACAACAATTTTTTCATCAATTCGGAATAATTTAACTTTTGGGCAATAGAATTTTCTATGGAAAAGATCCCGAGATATGACAGTCTTTCCTGACACATAGTAGAAACTTAGGTAAATTTTAAAATGTTTTAATGTACTAAAACTTCACACAACCGATCTTAAGTGGTTTAATGTGATAGAGTTTCAAGGGACAATCGGGCTAGGCTTTTTGAGATTCCACAAAATGGCTCAGTTCCACGCCCTCCCGTGCGAGCTCATCGGCAAGTTCATTGCCTACAATACCCGCTTTTTTTATATAGGATATGGTGACAAACGAGCACACTGTCCACCTGATGGTAAGTGGTTGCTGTGGCCCATAGACATCTACATCTATCCTCGATTACGAATCAAAATGCAAATGCGTTGTCACCCGAGAGGACTAAGATGGAATGCCTCGTTTCCAGTAAAAAGGGTCTCCGGTTCTCTACACTCACCATACGAAATACAGCAGCATTAAGCTACTATTTCACGCTGGTATTCTGTGAGAGCGTGGTCCTTCCCCGGTCGAGCCGACCCATTCGTGCTACAACTATACTACTAATATAACTGCAGCATGGCTCTACCACGTACTGTACTGTACCCGCGTGGCACGGAACCCATCTTAAAACGACCCTATTGTTACATTCCAAGGTGTTTAGACAGTTCGCGCAGCCTCCAACTAACATCGAGTTTACTAAGTTTGTTCTCAGCGCTAGCAGTGCTGCTTGGCTATCAGAGTTTATATAGATTATATGATTGACGAAGTATTTTTGCGGATTGATTTTTGCACACTGAAGTTTTTTTTTTTTATAGGATAGGGTGACAAACGAGCACACAGTCCACCTGATGGTATGTGGTTGCTGTGGCCCATAGACATCTACGTCTATCCTCGATTACGAATCAAAATGCAGATACGTTGTCACCCGTGACGACTAAGATGGAATGCTTCGTTTCCAGTAAAAAGGGTCTCCGGTTCTCTACACTCACCATACGAAATACAGCAGCATTAAGCTACTATTTCACGCTGGTATTCTGTGAGAGCGTGGTCCTTCCCCGGTCGAGCCGACCCATTCGTGCTACAACTATACTACTAATATAACTGTAGCATGGCTCTACCACGTATATACCAAGTATGACGAAAATTTCTGCCTGGAAGATAGAGGTGAATCTACCTTATTCATACTAAGTTTAAATTTGTGGCATTCCCCATAAATTCCAAAGCCTACGTCAAGGTCCATTTTGACCCATCGTTGTACCATATAAGGCTACCGACCTCACAGATAACCTGTCCATTCAGCCAGTCTTCTCTGGAGGGTAGTTCCACTATATACTTTTTATTAAAAGTGGACACATGATATTTGAGATCATGCATAAGACCCATGTTTCCTTATATGAGTAGAGCATGGATCTCAATGTTAGGAAAGCAAGCTCAGACCGCTCTAGGCGTTAATCCTATACAAACTAGCCCTCGCCTCTTGGTCTAAATAAAGATCGATCATAAAGAGCTGCTCCAGGCGATAATCGCATCGCTCCAGTTGCCATTAAGCAAGTACTCCTTAGAGACTATTTAATCCGTCCACAGGCGTCTTTGGGTTGGCCTTATTACACCAGACTATAGAAGCGTAGGTAATAATTGGCCTCACTGTGCTGCTGTTCAGCCTTAACATCATACTGAGACGCTAGTCCCAACTTTTTCCAACCATACGACTGCATGTACCTGAAACAATTTTAGCCTTATAAAATACGTTGTTAAGGTGAGAGTTTCACGTTAGTTTTTGGTCGAATGTTACGCCCAAATACTAACTTTTTCGATTATTAAAATAATCGGTGGTCATTTTGCGGAAATCTATGATGTTGAAGTTGTTAGAACTTAATTTGCTCATTTCCGCGTAGTAAAATACATAGATGCGTTCTGCCCAGTCTGAAGAGCACCTACCTCCCACCTTCCCTCAATTGTGTGCATTATCCCCTTCATCACCACTTCCAGCACCACCACTCTCAGCACCACTACTCCCAGCGTCACATCTACCAGCACCACCTCACTAGGAATGACACACCACCCCTGATAATACGACATGTGTTTCGCCTCTATATGAGGCATTCTCAGATGAAGTAGACCCTGCGGAGGCTAACTCTACCTTCGTCAGCACTAATCTCATCCCCACCACTCTTAGCACTTTCTCCGCTCTCCACACGCTATTTATACAACTCGTTGATCTGCGAGACGTAAGTATAAATAGTAACTGTTTCGGCTCGCCACTCACTTTTCAGAAGGGACTTCAGCCACCGCAGAGACTACTTCACTACAAGTATAAATAGTAACTGTTTCGGCTCGCCGCTCACCCTTCAGAAGGGACTTCAGCCACTGCAGAGACTACTTCACTCATGGATGCGAAACACGTATCGTATTGTCGAGAGTGGTATGTCGTTCCTAGTATGGTGGTGTTGTGTGTGGTGGTACTGGGAGTGGTGGCTATGGGGATAGTGCATGCAATTGAGGGGAGTTGGGATGTAAGTCAAATTCTGGTTTGAACAACTTTAATTTTCCTGCCATGTTCGCACCATTATTGTACCCTTGACCTCGATAATCATTCGTGTCTATATGAAACACTTGTACAATTGCATAAAGAAAGAGGCCGGTAAGTCCTTTTTCGAAGAGTACTACTGACTTGTAAGCAACAAAATACTCGTGCTTTGACTTCCTAATCAGCGTCAACAAAACTGAATGTTAGTGATAAGAGTGAGTGAATTGGTGACCGGTGCGCGGTGGTAGCGTTTCGGTTGATTTCGCCACCCCCGCCCCCCATAACGGCGCCCGGTACGGTCATAAAGCCCTGGGGCCGCCACTGTACATTATTTTGTACAAGATCTAGGTGATATTTACCTTCGTTTTTGACGTTAATCATTAAACTATAATAAAACATAATATTATGTGTACGATAAATTTCCATTGTAGGGGTATAAGATAATAAGTTTCCATTTTGTCCTATGTTTGCATGAAATTCGACTTGAGAAAAATATTATTAAAACTATTTGACATCCGGCAGTTAGCGAAATTATCACTGTAATGCCATCCTACATTATTCAAATCAAATTGAAGCGCGTGTTTTGCCGTATAGAGTGTGTGAGTGTAGAGTGTTCAAATTTGTAAGAAAATGACAACCTACACACAGCGAATCAAACGTCTCTAAATTTGTAATTAAAGCTTGAGAAATTTCTGTAGTATAAAACTTCAACCATCGCAAATATATTACTGTTGTTAAGTTGTAAACGACTTGTAAATATCCATGCATTACGAAGTAAATACTCCCCAGTTCTCATTAACACATTGGGATTCAGCGCAACTACAGTTAGTTTCGCTGAATACAATGTTAAGCGACAGTAAGCACACATCTTTAAGTAACTTCATCCAAAGTTGTTTCCAATTTTCATCAAACTGTACTTTGAAAGTGATGTATACGAGTATATTAAAACAAGTTTTATTAATTCCATAGGTTCTTTGAAATTTTCTTTATTTAAGTAAGTATTTTTACATTTCCAGATAATTCAAAAAGCACTTATGAAATAGATGCAGTTTCTAAGCCATCAATAAGAGCCGATTCCTTTAGCGATAGTGACGAAAATGATAAAGCACGTTTGGCTGCCAGACAGGAGGATAAATCAGAAAGCAAAGAAAATGACGAAGAGGACTCAGGGAATGGTAACTTGCATACATTACATTGACATATAAGTCAGAAAGAGGTGAAATATTTAGAGTACTTACAGTAACTAAATGTGTTCCTTTACAACTACTACTTGCGGTTTGAATACAGCAAAAGATTTTTGTATTAAACGTTCATAATCTCGTGCCATATTGCAGAACCCGATCGTAAAGGAAAACAGAGTACAAAGGGAATTAATGCTGAATACGAACCAGAAGGTACAATATTATTTTACCTCGATTTTTCTACGTCTTTCAAAGTATAATATATTTATTTAATCTAAATTATTCTTTAATCTCTTTATTTATTATTTATTATTAAATTTACAGAAAATGTTAACATTCACGATAGATTTTCAGAAAATGATTCCAATGGTAGGTATTCTTTACAATTTTATATCTCTGCTATTCATCAATCATTACAGTCTTTCACGAGTCCACTGCTGAACATGAGCTTCCCCCAAGAAATACCACAAAGCACGATCCTGAGCCACCTGCATCCATCAAATATCTTACCAGGTCGTCACTCCATCTAGTTCACACTATACTTTGCCTACCGGTACGAGGCTGCCACTCGAGAACCATTGGCCCACTGCCACTTCAGCTTACTAAACAGTTGGGCTATGTTGGTCACTCTGGTTCTACTGCGGATATCCTCATTTCTAAGTTTATCACTCAAAGAAACCCCGAGCATAGTGCTCTCCATAGCTCGCTGAGCAAACTTGAGTGTCCTTATACGGCCAGCAGTGAAGGACCACGTCTCACATTCATAAGTCATCAATGGAAACACGCACTGGTTGTACAATCTCGTTTTCAGGTTTTGAGGTGTACATGATAGGAAGATGTGTCGTAATTTCCCGAACGCTGCCCAGCCGAGTTGAATCCGTCGTATAACCTCTCGGTCGAAGTTGGACGTAAATAGTCGGACTATTTGTGCCAGGTAAACGTACTCGTCAACAACTTCGAGCTAGGTGCTCCCAACAACAACCGACATAGATGTGACGTAGACATTACAGAAGACCTTTGTTTTGTCCACGTTCATCTTAAGACCTTTTCGTTGGGAGATATTATTGAGGTCATCGAGAATAGTGTTTAGGTCCTCCAGCGATTTTGCCATAAGGACTATATTGTCGGCAAATCGAAAGTGAGTGATATACTCGCCATTGATGTTAATACTGTATCCTTTCCGGTTCAGTAGCTTTCTGCAATTGAATAGATTTCGTACTCAGAATACAGAATACTGGGAAAGCTATTGTAGCTCTACTGTTAAAATACTTCAGCACTTCGATACAGCTACAGTCAACTTGGAGCCGCTAAAGGAACTATAGTACCGCTACAATTTCGTCGGCATCAAGGGCTCTCTCAAAGTCCAGATACCCAAAGCAAATTGGCAGATTGTATTCTTCAATCTTCTGTACAATCTGCCGCAGGGTATATATGTGATCTATGGTACTACAGCCTCTTCGGAAACTGGCTTGTGGCTGTGACTGGCGGGAGGCTGGAAGTCGTTGAGTCTGCGTACGAGACGATTCGTAATAACTCTCGAAAATAGCACGTAGACGCGGCTCAGAACGGAAATCGGTAGTTCTTCAAAAGAGCGTTATCGCTTTTATTGAAGAACAAGACCACCGCACTTCTGCTCTACGTTTTCAGAGCAGTTTCGCAATGAAGGACGGAATTAAAGAGCTTCTGAAGGACTCGGACTGTAGGTTTTCCACTCGCTTTCAGAAGCTTCGCTGTAATATCATCCTTGTCTGGGGTTTTGCCCTTTTTAAGGTGCTGGAGAGCCATTGTAATCTCGCCCAGACTGACGTCCGGGATATCATCGGAATAGTTTCGGATAAGACTTGCTCTTGAGTCGTCACTCACGTGCAAGTGGAGGCTGCAAGTTGTACAGTCTGCGTGCGGGACGATTCGTAACAACTCTCCAAAACAGCACGTAGACGCGGCTCATTACCGCGTATTACGCGGATTAACACCATATGTGGGTTTTAAAAGAATACATGCATGTGCCGATATATGACCTTCAGAGAATATCGTTTGGTGATTCTGAGTATAAGTTACGCAACCCTCGTCGACAGACTGCCAATCTTTACAACATTGTTAACATGAGACTCATGGACGATAAATCGTTCACCTACACCTCCTCGAGACAGATGGTTGCCCTCCCGGTGATAGAACAAGTTGTCATATTCGAGGACCCTTGCTTCGGAACTTGAATAATCCTATAATATTCCAGCGGAACTTGTCTATCTCATATTCCAGCTCCGAGATCTTCTGGCCAGTCCTCAGGTTGCGTGCGTTGTATGTTGCCAGGTCGAGTCGTCTTCCTTCACCGGAGATTCTTAGCACCCCATGCCCCGCCGTTACCATGGACTCCACCGTAACCAGGATTAGCGAGGCCGTCTGGGACTGGGGATCGTCTCTTCGTATCTCTTATCATGGGTGTACTGCCATAGTTGCCACTCTTGGTGGGCGGGTTAGCAACCGCAGTTTTTTGTACGATTGCTGTTATCAGGAAAATATTGCTACCCATCTCCCGCCTATTTCCTTCTATTACCTTTAACGACACCCATGGGAAGATATAGGGTAGTGGATATTCTTAACCGCCACAACATGGCATACATTAAATACTCCAAATAAATGAATGAGAATCGGTAATTTAATTTTCAGCGTTCCATGGCAAAATCATAAAAATATTTTTCAAACTTTTCGTTTCAAAAACTTATTCTTGAATATGTAGATTAAATTAAATTGATTTATTTTTATTCCAGAAGGAGAGAAATAAAGTATTTACCAAAATTTCCTGTGTTAAATTGTCTTTTAATTAAAGAAAAATAATGTGATTTGCATCGTTTTATTTTTAATTCCTTATTCGCCGTTGTGCTGATTTCACACACACACACACACACACACACACACATATATATATATATATATATATATATATATATATATATATATATATATATATATATATATATATATATATATATATATATATATATATATATATATATATATATATGCATGAACTTATCTTATCCTTGTACTTATACCATTCTATTATGCATCTCTAGCTCTGTTATAAACTATAATATAATAAAAATAATGTTATTATTGTCGCCAAACCACATACATGTTTGCATTAAAGCCGGATAGTCAATTCAAATAAAGTGAAATAATTATTTTTAGATCAATTGTGATAGATATTAATTAACTGTCGATCGTAATTGAAATTGATTTTAAATATTTGATTTTAATCCTCTCAGAAATGAGGGGAGGCCTGTGCCTAGCAGTGGGACATATATAGGATGTAACTTTACTTTTTACTTTACATAATTGAAATTAATTTTAAATATTTAATTATTCAGTGCCATTTTATTTCTATTTTCTTGTACAAAATCAAAGAACGCTGAAATAGTTTTTATAATTGTGTGAGTACCCAATTAGGTACAATTATTAATTTTAATATCACAAACGACTGTCTAGTTGTATTAAAAAATGACTAGTCGTAGGGATAACTGAACCTATAAAATAAAAGTTGGGAATGTCGTAACGGTTTAACGATCTGCGGAAATGGTCAAATTTTGATCAAAATTGTTTTGTTTATTAAATTTTTGTTGTTATTACTTATTGTTATTATTCTTTTTGTTATGTTTTGTTTCTTGTTTTGTTTTAATAATGCCTACCGCGTACGTTATACGGCCCAAGTATACGGCAACAGGTTAATGTGCCTTAGGAAGCTCTGAGTCTGCTCTGAATTTACTGAGAGAAATTCCTAACCACTTCTCACCCAGCTGACTCTCGTCTAATAACAACAGCATTTCAGCAAGTGTTGGAAAATCGGTCCATTGCTCTGGTAGTGGCAAGAGGTGGAAATAAAGTGGCTGTTCACTCCGAGAAGCGCATTTTGGATGTCGTTCGCTGGAATCCTATACATGAGGTATTGCTAAATTCTTAAGGCGTATGTATGAAACTTTTCTGCCGTTGGTTATTAGACCAGAAGCAACGTGTGCCTGGTTTCATTAAACACTTCATCTGGACGAACGTTTCGATATTTACCTGTGGAACCGAAGAAATACATAAGTGTATTCCAATGCTAACCCGCATGATATTCGACAAATCAGGCAAAAAAACCCGATGGTCGGTTAACTTATGGGCAGGTTTATTTAAGGATCGTATACTAGGACCAGTGTTTCGCCAAAGCAGCTTAACGGACAGCGATACCCGAACTACATATATGAACAGTTGGTTGAGATTTTAGACGACCTATCTTTGGCTGAATGTCGCCGCACATTGTTCTGGCATGATGATGCACATCCACGTGTCGGGAGGTTCGTCTGTGAGCCCCTCACTCAGGTATTTTACGATCACTGGATCGGCAGACTTCCTAGTCTGCTGATCCAGTGATCATCATATAGCTGCGAGGTGACCTATCGTGTGGTCCTCCACACGATAGGTTACCTCGCTCACCAGATCTGACAACGTGACTTCTTTCTGTGGGGTATGTGAAAGAAATGGTTTTTAATCACTAGTATGCGATAGTGTAGACAAAAAGTGCCAAATGATCGTGGATTTTTTCGACAAACTACGTGCGGACTGTGTTGAAGTATAGACGTATGAAACTGGTGTTTTGTACGGGAGGATTATAAAGTCATTTTTTTGTAAAATATATTTAATTCAGACTATTGACAGACAGGTTTGGATGCAGAAGGACATACATTAGGTACTATTCGGGCTGTGTAGTCGTTGTTTAGTAGCAAGTATAGAGTAGCCTATTGTAATACCAACACCATTCTCATCCCGCCGCCCCACCAACACTGCATCAGCGATGCGAACCCGCCGAGTTGCAGACTCGCTCCTTCCTGCGGTTGTTTATCAACTTGCAGTCGATGTGGGCTCCACAGAACCACTCGAAGCGACCACCTCCAGCTATACTATGACTAGTAAGCTCCCCAAAACGATGAGGCGAGATCTCGTTCGGAGGGTAATTAATAAAATAGGTAACTATTTAAACGTATTTATGAAAAAAAAATATTATGAAAAAAAAAGAATACTCCTAACATAGTACCAGTATCAGTTTTCAATGCTCAAATACCTATTTAAATCGTAAATTACCTTTTTAATGGTTATTCAATGCCTGATGCAAAAAATAAGGTTTCTCAACACTCCTTTTGAGCGCGCTCGCGTGAATCGAATGAATAATTCAATGCCGGGATTCCCACTTCGTTCAATTTTAACTTTAACTTGGGTTATTTGATTAGGCTCAAACTCCATCTGTGATTTCTTGATATTGATTTTTAGAACTGATAGAGCCTCAAGTAAATTATTTATGAATTGGTTGACGCTAACCAATTTTATAGTTGTTACTTTATTTGTTGTGAATACGCGAGTAGATTCAACTTTGCTTAGAAGTAACTAGTAGGTAAAACAGATAAGATAAGATAAGACAGAAACAGACAGAACAAAACTAAAATCATAATGCTTGATTTGTGATTACTTATACTGTACTTACTTGCAATTCTACTCAGCTGCGCACCCATGCGAACGAGGGTTAGGGCGTCCCCCCAAGGCGACGCACACCAGTTCGTCCCCGTTGGTGTGGATTGCAGCGCGCAAAGCGGCGATGGGGACCGCCACCCGTCACGCACAGCCCGACACGGCGGAAGGTGGAGGACGGAGTGCAGAGTTGGCACGTGGAATGTTAGAGGAGGCATGAGAGATAAGACGACAGGATTGAAAGATGACCTTATCGCAAAAATTGATAGGGGCGTACTCCAATGGTTTGGACACGTTGAACGAATGAGTGAAGACCGAATGGTGAAGAAAATATATAGAGCGAAAGTAAATATTAAAAGGTGTCGAGGTAGACCGAGACTAACTTTCGAAGACCATGTGAGCAAATTGCTCGAAGAGGGGAGGGTCAAGAGTACTCGGATACCTAGACGTGCATGTATGAAGAAGTTAATGAACCTGAAAGAAGCGAAAGAGGTATGTAAGGATCGTGACACCTGGCGATCTGTTCTCTCTGGCTACCCCGTTAGGGATTGTGCGTGACGATAAGTAAGTAAGTAAGTAAGTACTTACGTTTCCGATTAAGAAATGAAAGTTTTTATTAAGGCGAAATAGTATCGTGGTCACGAGTGAGGAGATGCGATATGCTTCTGTTTGGCCAGCCCGCGAGCGATTTTATTGCACGATTTTTATCTGATATTTCTTTTTAAAATTATGTTTACTCCTTTATTGGCAAATAAACACAGACAGAATTTACTTGAAATTGCTTTAATTACTATCGAACGAAATTGATTTTTCCCTTAATGGACGTAATGGAAACTGTGATATTTGTGTATCGAGCCAAAACGTGTCAGTCGTGTTATGGCCATCATGATTCACTAGGGAAAATCTTTAACTTTCATAATGATTTAAAAAAAAAGGTAAATTCGTAGTTTTTAATGACAAAAGTAAATTCGTTTTCTGCGCACCTATAAATGCTGAAAAAAAATCTGTTTCGGCGCCCATTTCACCTTAAGCGTAGAAAATGAGGAAAAAAAAGAAAGCTTAACATTGGTTTTCCATAAAAATTTGTCATTGCATTATTAGCTTGTTGGAAGAAGTCGATATGACTATATTTTGCGAGAAAGTATAAGTGTTCCATATTTTATTCCACGTGAAATTCCTACTGCTTATAATTTAAGATATAAATGGGAAGAAATAAAAATGCTGGGTATGTAAAAATAGAGCCGTGGTAGCCCAGATGGTTAACGCTCGCTGTAAATATAACAGAACGCAAGTAACCTGGGTTCGATCCCCGCCGGCACTAATGAAATTGTTAATTGCTATTTTAAGTGCTGATTTACTACGTGCTCAGCGGTGAAGGAAAACATCGTGAGGAAACCTGCATGTCTGAGAAATAAGAAAAAAAATATTTCGAAGGTATGTGAAGTTCGCCAACATGCATTGGGGCAGCGCGGCGGACACTTCCTTGCCCTAAAACCCTCTCAGAAATGAGGCCTGTGCCCAACAGTGGGACGTATATAGGCTGTAACTTTACTTTACTTTTATATAAAATCCTATTCGATACAAAATTTGTAAATCGAATATGCCTAATGTGTTTAATAACTTCATTTAAAAATCATGTCGTAATCTCCCAAACGCAGCTCAGCTGATTGGTTGGTCCATCGAAGGATCCAACTCGGCTGAAAGTGTTCGGGGGATTATGACCCATCTTGCCATGTGTTCTTGAAAAGTTGAAATCAAGAGTTTGCAACCAGTGCTTGTTACCTACTATGACGTCACATGGAACTGTGAGGGGTTCTTCATTGCTGACCGCATGAGGAAGCATAAATACTTAACGAGCTATGGATGAGGCTACACTTAAGGTTTCTCTGCTAAATAACCGACATAGACCTTGAACTGAAGAGCGAAATTCATTAAAATAATACTAGTTTTAACGGAATTTATCGCGTATATTTAACTTTTTTACCCGACGTTTCGAGAGCTTTACAGCACCCATGGTCACGGGAAGGACTGAGATGTTCAACGTCCAGCTGTCATAGTTAACCGCGGTTACCATAGATTAAAATTTTAACTTTTGTTCCGATCTACACAGTATGAGCTTATGGTATCATGGAGTCTTGCAGTTGTATGCTTGGGTTGGGATTTAATTTTATTTATTATAGGATCCCAAGCAGATGGTAGCACCCAGCCATCTTCTCTATTGAAATTAGGATGTTTTTTGATTTCAATAGCCTCGCGAATCATCCTTGGAAGGAATCGGTGTTCTTTAGCGAGGATTTGTGGTCTATCAAATCTGATGTAGTGACGGGGGCGATCTTGTACATGTTCACAGACTGCAGACTTCCCGGAGCGTCGATTCTTCACATCAGCTATATGTTCTTTGACGCGGGTTTTAATTGATCTTTTAGTTTGTCCTATGTAGGAGAGACCACATTCACAATCAAGCTTGTACACTCCTGCATCTTGCAGAGGGACGTTACACTTGACTGATGGTAAAAACTGACCAATCTTCTTCGGCGGCTTGAAGTATGTTTTGATGGAAGCGCGCTTCAAGATGTAGCCAATCTTGTCAGTGACTCCTCTAACATATGGCAGTACAGCAGGTACACGCTCGTCTGTGGCCGGCTTCACTCGTTCTCTGTGACGTAGGCGTGGGACCCGAAGCTTGTTGTCATGCAAAACTTGCTTGACATGTTGGAGCTCGGCAGCCAGGTGTTTACTGTCACAGATCCCTCGTGCTCTCTGAAACAAAGATTTACCCACGGTAGCTAACTGTGAAGGATGGTGGTGAGAATCACCGTTTAAATATCTATCTGTATGGGTCTTTTTTCTATACACAGTATGGCTCAAGGTGTTATCAGGTAAAGCTCTCGAAACGTCGGGTAAAAAAGTTAAATATACGCGATAAATTCCGTTAAAACCAGTATTATTTCAATGTGTAGTGTTCGCGTAAATATAAGAAATCATTAAGCGAATTTCATTTTTAAAAGTGCATAATATGTCATCATCAATAAGAAAAAAAAAGAGTATTTAAGAAATGATTTGGAGAACAAATACTAAGAGTAGAAATAGCCTAGTTTCATTCTATCGATCATGTTAAACATCATAACTCTGTTGAGTATGAACAGCGTAAAAACTCAGTATAATAATGCTGCTGTGTTGGTTGTGTTTCGTGTGATGAACTAAGAGAACTGAAGAACATTTTCAAAGCACATCTGCATTTGAATTCTTAATTAAGGATGTAGTTTCTATGGATCGCAGCACTCCATCCACATATTTATACAAACGAAGAAAATGAAAGTGTCTATTTATAATGTCAAAATAAAAAAACAGTTTTTTACTAAATGCATATGAAGTTGGGCCTATAAAATCTAAATCATTCGGCGGGGAATGGTCTATTGTAGCAGAATGGCGTAAGATATCTTCGAACTTTCGTGGTGGTGACAATTCTAACTTTCACCGCTTTACTAGATATGGATAAACGTGTATACGACTGGATATGCATTCTTCGTCACAACGGTAGTGGTTGACCCCAAGAGAAGTTGAAAGAAATTAAGCGGCAGAAACGACTTAAAGTTCTAAAACCATGGCCCGTTCTGTTTGGCGAGGAGCGATATCGGCATTTATACGTTATCGGAGCAGTCCTGACGCTTTTCAAAGCCTGGATGCATTGAAGATGTGGAAGAATTTCTTACCCACTTACACAGATAATCACCGGACTTTTCGGTGATAATTAGTTTAAGATCAGACGCCAAGCGTTTATACGTGGTAGAGCCATGCTACAGTTATATTAGTAGTATAGTTGTAGTACGAATGGGTCGGCTCGACCGGGGAAGGACCACGCTCTCACAGAATACCAGCGTGAAATAGTAGCTTAATGCTGCTGTATTTCGTATGGTGAGTGTAGAGAACCGGAGACCCTTTTTACTGGAAACGAGGCATTCCATCTTAGTCCTCACGGGTGACAACGCATCTGCATTTTGATTCGTAATCGAGGATAGATGTAGATGTCTATGGGCCACAGTAACCACTTACCATCAGGTGGACTGTGTGCTCGTTTGTCACCCTATCCTATAAAAAAAAGCGACAGTGAACTGCTTCCACCGTATTTGAAGAGACCAGGACTCCGCAGCACATACGCTCACAGTTTGCCTAGCATGAGAAATGAAGAGTCGGATCCTATTGAGCCGTATCGGAACAAGGAAACGGGGCTGCAGGAGCACTGGCGCACCTCATCATGACCCTCTGGTTCATGTTATTGATCGGCTTATTGATTGGCTTCGCGGCTCTAGGGAGATTTATGTTTTGACGTGATCATTTTCCGACCAACCTGAACTTTACTGAACATCTCTGAGTAAGTATGAAGATGTGTCTCTTGCATCTTTTAGAGGGTTACTATATTCGATGGATGGTAAAAAAAATTTAAGCGTACTTCTAAATGTACAATTACATACAATATTTAGTAAGCAGACACATGCTCGACTGTGGCGGATCACAGGAAGTAAGAGCGGGACCCCGAAGCTTGCTGTCGTTCAATACTTGCTTCACATGCTGTAGTTCGATGGCCAGGTGTTTACTGTCTGTTCTGAAAATATAATTACTTTTTCTGAAGCTGAAGTTATGAAAAAAATGTTATTGTCTACATGCCACTTGTAGAATATTACATTTTTACGGACGTATCAAGTCTTTCTCCTCAAAACTTTTCATTTTTTTTATTTTCTTTTACTATTTTTATAAAATAAAATTATCAATTTTCACAATAAAATTCGATCAATTAATTAGTATTCTTTACATGTATTTTCATGCGACCCGAAATATAAAGTAGACGCCACGAAGTCGTTTAAAGGGACTATCATGCTGCGTCAATTCGCGAGGGAGAATTAAAGCGAGCAATTTAAGATTTCTTTTACCCATAACAAGATTCAGATTACGAAGGATTGCTTTTATTTTTAACTGGGCAACCTTTTGGATTAACAAAATTCAAATAAAATTAAACGTATTTAACGAGACTATCTAATTGCATTGAGGAGTAGTTTTACACAAAATGTGTCTTTGTAAAGAAATGAATTAAGTTTATATTTTCGCTCAAAGAAGTAGTACTCTCATTTCGTTTATTATATGGTGCTAGAAGTAAGTAATGTTTGACGCGTTTTAGATTTGTGATAAGGCGCAAATTTATTGGTCATAATAATTTAAACCTCGAACGATGCATATCACACAATTACCATCGAAATTCACATACGAAGTAATATTCGTTTGATTATTAATTATAAGGTTAATAAAAAAAGATTATGTTTTGTTGTGTGTGTAGGCCTTGTTACATAGATTTTTGTATCTCGATTTTTCTTCGTACTTTAAGGTTTAAGACGTAAGTAAAGTAATAAATTTATGTTTTTTTTATTACTCATAATAATAAGTACACAAAGTACACAGAGTGGACAGGAATGTGTTATGGCAAACACTGAACTCATATGGGTTGAGCGCTGGTTTGATACAGGCATTAAGGTCTCTTTATAGGGACTCTAGTGCTTGTGTCAGGATCAATGGGGTCTACTCGGACTGGTTTGGCATCCAAAAAGGTGTAAGACAGGGCTGTGTAGCTTCCCCTTGGCTGTTCAACCTATTTATGGACCGGTGTTTGCAAACTTTGAAAGATGAAGAATGGGGGTTAAGAATGGGCGAGTTAACCGTCAAATGCCTTTTGTATGCCGATGATCAAGTCATATTTGCGTCATCGGCGGCTGAGTTGCAAATGATGGTTACATTAATGAACTGGGAATTAAAAGAAAGGGGAATGAAAGTGAACGCAAGTAAGAAGAAAGTGATGGTTTTTGAAAGAGAAGAAAGCAAAACGGTATATGAAATAAGAATAGAAGGAGAGTTAATTGAGCAAGTGGATGAGTTTGTGTGTATTTAGCAGGGATGCTAGATATTATAGGGATATAGGACGACGAGTAAATGCAGGGTATAGAGTGAATGGGGCACTACACTCTATTGTGAAGAACCAGAATGTGTCAAAAAAGGCACGTATGGTAATTCATAATGCTGTGTTAGTACCTACTTTAATGTATGGTAGTGAAAGCTGGGTGTGGCAGAAGAAGCAGGAAAGTAGAATAAATGCTGTAGAAATGAGGTCTTTAAGGAATATGCTAGGGTTGAATCTGAATGACAGGGTGAGAAATTGCGTGATAAGAGATAAATGTGGTATGTAAGATGATTTTGTGCCCAGGATTAAGAAAGGAATGCTTCGGTGGTTCGGTCATGTAGAAAGAATGAAAGAGGAAAGAGTGACAAAGCAAATTTATATGGCAGATGTGAACGGCCGAGTCGGGAAGGGACGCCCTAGAAAAAAGTTTATCGACCAAATTGGCGATATTATGAAAATGGGCCACGTTAGAAGTACCCTTAACCGACGAGCATGTATGCGTAGATATATGGATGTAAAGGAGGCGAAAGAGGTATGTCAGGATCGTGCCAAATGGAAGTCCGTAGTCTCTGCCTACCCCTCTGGGTGACAGGCGTGAGTGTTTATGTATGTATGTACAAAGTACATACATAAAGTACAAGTACACACAGGTGGTACTGATTTCAATGTATCTGATAGTTCGGACGATTGGGTTATTTTCTTTTATTTATTTTTTACTTTATTATTAGTCAAATCTTCAGACTAACCGAAATGTAAAGAATAGAGACTCGTTTGAATGAATAGTAAATGAATAAAGTTTATTTTGTAAAATGATTTAGTCTATTTTCTTTACTCGTTCGTGGTAATCTTCAATGTCCGTTGAATAGGTAGTTAGGACTTTGGAACGGAAAATATCTTCAAATGCTGGTAAATTGACTGGCTATATGATTGCTTATAAATCTATACATAATGCACTTTAATTTATTTTGGCGACGTCAAGCATGACATGAGGTAGGTCATGTCTGACGTCAATGTCACAGCTATAATAGTAGTTATTGGAAGCACTACGCTCAAAAAAGTTCAAAAAATGTTCTTGACGAGTATGTTTACCTAGGCAAACTTTTCCAACTAGGTGAGTAACTTCAAGTGATACGTTAAGCAATGGATGTAACTGGACTGGGCAGCGTTCGGTAGATTACGACACATCTCTTTATCGTGTTTACCTCAATACACGTGAAAACAACAGCGTTCCGCTAGTTCGTTTTACCTATGTGTTGACATATGGACGAGAGGAAGCTCAAGGTCGCTCAACAAGGCTTCCTCATGTTTTCTCTGCATAATAGATTTAATAATGAGGATATCCGCAATCGAACTATAGTAATCGATATAGCCTAACGGATCATTAATCTGAATTGGCAACGGGCCGGCCATAGCTCGAAAAAACGATATACGATGGGGGTGAAGGGTTGTTGAGTGGCAGCCTCGTACCGCCAGTTCGTCATTATCAACCATTTTCTCTAGGCGTTCACTAGATTTATTTGTGAAATCCCAAACAAA
The DNA here is from genome assembly GCA_036936625.1 of Parnassius smintheus behrii. Lineage (NCBI taxonomy): Eukaryota > Metazoa > Arthropoda > Insecta > Lepidoptera > Papilionidae > Parnassius > Parnassius smintheus. The sequence continues at coordinate 21,885,645 of JAUPFT010000014.1, forward strand.
ATTGATTGGACTAATAACGCTAAACATATGTTCGTAAGAAGTGCTAGGGTCGTTTACGTCATTTATATTGCGTACTGGTAGCGGCGCATATTTTCCACGTGGATGGAACATTTAATCTACTCATTCTCTCACCTACTGTTTCAGTTTTCCACTGGCACCTCTTACGACCCCCAGGGACGATATGGGGCAGGGGAATTCTTATATCGCCTCAACACGAGAAAATAGTAGGCAAATGCTTAAAAATTAATATGGGAAAATTATTAAAACAAAAATTCAAGATCTATAATTTGTGATTTTGGATTGATTGATTTGACTATTTAAATAATTTCATGTAAAAAGAGAGATAAAATGTAAAAAGGGCCTTTTTGTTTTTTTTGTTCACAATTTTCGAGTTTTTTTTGTTCTATATTTTTGTTCTAAGTTTTTTTGTTCCATATTTTTCGTCCGAAAATACACTGCAATTATTTTAGATTATTATAACGTAGATCACTCGGGCATTGCTCTCTATCTGTTCATGAAATGTCATCCCAATCGGTTCAGCAATCCCTGAGATTAGCCCAGCCAGACAAACCGATAAAAATGTAAAAATCGTCATTCATGTCTTTATAGCGTGCAAATAACCCCTGCGCTTAATACGAGCAAGTAAATTCTATATTAGAGACTGACACTCATATTTTATTTACATGTGTACCTTGCTGTTGTTTACTATGATGATGTTCCTATTTACACTAATACTAATTTCAAATAGTATTGTTTACTAATGATATGTATGTATGTTTTGTGTTTAAATTTAATAAAGATAAAACTATAATAAAGATAAAAACTATAAGGGATGCTGTGTCTCTAATATTACACTAGCTTATAACAAATAACTTGCTTCTGAATTTCAATAAAATGAAATGCTTAAATTATCTTTAACAAAGGTGAGGCAAAGTTACTACTTATATTAAGTTGGCGTTACTACTACACTATAGTTTCGTCTACAATAGAAACTTTATATTGAAATCTTGTTAAGAAGACTTAGTGCCGTTGTGTATGTAAGTACAAAAAAGAAACTATTAACATGATATAGAAGCAAGGTTGGTTCATTTTAGTTATTTATAGTCGATATTCTATGAATTATCGTTGTATCCCTACATGACGAAAATATATAATTATTATGTTGCTAATATGTGTATATATATACGACGGACATAATTTTAAAACATGTAAACTTTCTGTTTCAACGTACAGACTCCATAAAACTAGTGGCTTAGACAAATTCAACGCACATAACATAAAAAGCAAAGTAAAACCGCCTTTAAAAATTAAAAAATTATAGCAATTTCCACGTAATTGCTTCTGAAGTCGGCGTTAAGACAAGGTGTATCGAATATTTACAAGTAAAGTCCTTCAGACTCCGTTATGTAGGACTTCAAACTCGATTATATGGAAATTATTATTTTATTAGTTTTAGAATTCAGTTTCACTCTTTGTTGCAAGTTTTATTAGTAAGAACCCTTTTGCCTGTCTTATTAAATATGTACGTTTGTTATGTATGTTGTGTGTACTTAATACAATCTATGAGGGAAGCCTATGATCAGCAGTGGACTGGAGTTTGGAAATTTCCGAGAAATTGGTGATATGTTCACAAAACCTATGTTTTTTCTGTAATGTAGAATGATAATACATTCAAGAATTCTTTACTCTTTATAGAACCTTTTGTCATTTCTGTGGCAAAATACTTTCTTAAAATTCGGTTAAAAAAAAGTTTACTTGGCAGTTTTCGTTAAAAAATCCAACTTACATCTTAATTAATATTAACTTTTCACAACAGTCTTCCTTCCCTTTTAGAAAGAGCTTGCTACTTATCGTAACTTGAAAGTTAAAATATCAATGTGATAGTTCCATGTACAGTTAAAACTTTTCTCGACTTTAATAAGCTTTTCCTCATACTTTTAAGAATCTATGAAAGCTTCAGATAAAATGCAAATGTTTAAGTTTATAAATGAATCATTTAGTATTCAGTTAATTGATGATATAGATAAGAATTTTTCGATAATTTTACCACTTGATAAATAATAATAAATATAATTTCAATAATTTTAACTGATAATTTTCATGATAATATGAGTCTTCATTTTGTCATTCATACATTTTTCTACCATTAGCATTTTCTACAGTATCGTGGAGGCGTTTTAGAAAAATAAATTTCACATGTACAAAATCTAGACCGGAAACAATTATTAATACAGCTGTCCCCAGCTGGTTTTGAACCCGCATCCCTGTAGCGCCGCTTAACCATCTATGCTACGGAGCCGTTTATTCAATTTGCTTAAAAGACAATACATGAACTATTGTCTCCTTTGCTTATCGAACTTTGGGGCTACATCAGTCTGACTGTATTGTGTATTATATTATAGTAATGTATATTGCATCTGTTTCAGAAATAAAATAATTAAATTAACACCCGAAACACTTCAACTTGTCCATCTTTAGCATCTAGATGATACTGCTTCAAAAAATAAATATACACTTGTTTTCCAGTCGTTAGTTCTTTTTATTTTCACGTTATTTTTAACTTTCCTTTTTGAAAATAACAATTATCAAAAGTTAACAATTTTCGAGCGCTGTGCTCGAAAGAGCGAAGTTTCAGGGATGGCCTGCAGGGTCAACCGCGTTTCAAAATTTTAATAGGTTCGGTCGTAGCACCCAATACTCCACAGGCGGCACTCAGTTGATATAATGATTGTGCGTTTTTAGAGGTCACTTCCGTTCTGAAAATTTTTGGACAAAGAATAAGCAATAGCGTTCAACGTAAGTAATTAAACGATTTATTTGCGTTAAATGAGAATATTGTAATACCTACTCACACTATTTCTTTGGGGCGCTGTATAGTATGAACATAAACGCTTTAATGGATTTCAAAATAGGTGGTGTTTTTAGGTTTCCGTTTCTTGTGATCCGTAATAGGTAGACAGTTGAATTTTTACAGAATGTATATTTCCGTGGCCGCTAGAACTACAAATAATACGAATAAAAATATATTTCACATTAAGGAGAGCTCCCTCACTAAAAACGTGTTTTACGATATACGGAACCCTTCATGTTCGAGAGTGGCTCGCACTTAGCCAGTTATTTAATAACTGTTCTAATGTAACCATCGGGCTTGTTACAGGAAATTCTTTAATTTCGATCTAGTGGTAAAAATCGATTTGAATATAATCCCTTTTTCCATTCCCAATTCCATTCCTAAAAAGGTGTGATAATAATATTTATATATTTTAAAGTTATATTTTTACAAATATGAAATCGTCCCGTATAACAAAAACTGTTGTACAAACTGTAACACCCTATCCCACCTTCTAAGGGTTTGAATTTGCCAAAATCATAACTTTAATGGATGCCTACATAATAACTTGAAGTTATTGTTCCCAATTTCACGCTTCTACGTTCAGTGGTTTGGGCTCTGCGTCTAATTACAATATTTTCCTACAAACTTTGCACGGCCATTTTAAACGAATAAAAATAAATAAATATGGATATTTTGTTATTAAAATTTTAGAAGTTTTAAATTAGACAGAGTATTAATTACCGTTCTTTCTCCATACATTACCACTAGCTGCCGTCCCTCAGTAAGAGTTTGTACTCGAAAATTTCATAATACCTTATCATTTATTTTATTTACAAAGTAATGAAGTTCCATACAAAGTATAAGTATATACTATATAAGTACCACCCTATTTCACTCTGTAAGAATTTTTTTCCTAAATCCTTTCTGGGGGGATGCCTACGTCATAAAACTTAGATACTGTCCAAATTTTAGATTTCTACATCAGGCGACTTTGGGTGTGTATTAATAGATGAGTCAGTTCATCTTCTTTTATACATACCGTTAGAGCTCATTTATTCGTGATTCACGATTATATTTTCACAAATTTCCCTCTTTCTGCTTGTTTATAGCTAAAACGTCAATTAATAATTTGTGTATGTTTACTAAAGCATAAGTACCACCTAAGCAATTGCTTAAAACATTTAACTGCCTGTATGTCGTCATTGCCGCTGTTATTATCCTGGTTATTGTTAAACAACAATAGATATTTTCAATATGGAAACGGTAAAACGGTCATTGCTGTGTTTCAATGCATAAAGCTAAGTTCCCTCCCGGCTCCTTTTAGACGCACTCATGTGAATCAAATGAATAATTCAAGTCCAACATATTTACTTTGTCCAAATTTAACCTTAACTTTGGCCATAACGCTGAAATTGTTTCTCTTTTTTAATATTGTGCTCAGGAAAGTAGCGTAAAAAAGCATGTAAAATCAATTATATAAGGTACTAGATTTCCGTAAAATGAAATTACGAATAACTTCTCTACACTGTTGTTATTTGTCTATGTTAATGTTATCTTTATTATCTCGTCCTCTTGACTGCCTCGTTGGTCTAGTGGTTGTTGTAATGCGACTGCTGATCATGAGGTTCTGGGTTTCGAATCCTGGGTCGGGCCAAAAAATTAATTATTGAGTTTTTCCGTCAAGAAATTCTCAGTAGTTGCCCGGAGTCAGGAAGTTGGCGGTGTCTCACCCCGTGCCTCGGAAAGCACGTAAATCCCGTTAGTCCTGCGCCTGATTTCTCTCCGGTCGTGTCGGTTTACCATCCCATCGGATTATGAGAGTGAGGGAATAGAGAGTGCACCTGTGCTTGCGCATACACTTGGGCACTATAATCCTGTCCTGCACCGATGGCTAGCCTCCGTTGAGGCTGACCGTCATGGCCGGAATTCAGTCTGGAGGACATTATTATTCTCTCGTCCATTGTCAATTCGAAAATCAATATTGTTAATGTTAATGAAGTGACTTCTTACCTACTTCACTAATTAAATAATACTTTTGCTAATATTTCCAACCAGCAATCAGCCTTGGGTCGCGCGGGTGATTTATGGATCTCAACTACAACGCCACCTACCGGATCTAATTGAGAATCTAAACTATCCAGAGACCTACTTAAACGCACACAAAACTTTTTTCGAGTTTTAGCGGAACTAAAAGACAGCAATTGATTTTATTTTTTATAAATGGTAAGAAACTATATTAACCTTTATAATAGGATGATCGAGCTTAACTCGGTATATTTTTTTTTTTTGGAAATCGTGTTTTTTGGAAATTATATTTAGATACAAATTACATACAAATACAAGTTACATGATGAAATATGAATAATATTTTTCGATCTTACCGACATAATAGAAAAAACTGAACTGGTTATTTAAATAAAATCATGAGTGCAATTAGTTTAAATTAATTTTTCATGTTTTAAAAAAATATTAAAAAGGGCTCGAAATAGTGGATTTTCTCACAAAAGAAGGGAACTGAAAAAAGTCGGACCGAAAACATCTGGACTCAAACCGTGGTACTACGACTTCGCGACCGACCGCTAGCCCATTTGAGCTATTATAACCCTTAACACATTGCCAAAATTTATCTTCCTATTCTAATTATATTGTAGCAGTTTTTCATTGCCTGGAAACACGGGTAAAACGACATTTTCTAAAAAAATGAATCCTAACTAGATCGATTTATTGCCCCCGAAACCTCCAGGACCTCTGCAAGAATTGCTCGTTTAATGGTATAAGATTATCAAATCTAAGCAGAAAAATGCGCTCCTTCAGATTTTACTCTAGCAAAAAAAACCCGGAGTGATAGGTGGCTGGTGCCGCGTGAATAGTGGAGTGTCAATATTACGAAGCGCTCCACCCTCTTATTTCCTTAACAAGACCGAAACGTAAAAAATTTCGGGGAGAGGGTGGAAGGTGAAGGTGGGAATGTCCTTTGCTCAAGTGAAGACGCAGATGGTGGTGCAAAGTTTGCCTTGTATTTCGACGAGTTTTCCTGAGGAGTGGATAGAAGAAGAAGTTGTTATCTTTCGAAGGGCGGTGATTGACGCTAGTAGAACCGTGTGCGAAGTCGTTCCTGCGGCCCCGTAGATATTAGGTGGTTTCACTAGTATGTAAGGTTAGTCTATGAATATAGCACAAAGCACTTATGGCGTAGAATAGGAAGCTGACTATAGTAGTGTGTAATTGAAATTTAAAAAAAATTGTAATTAAAATGTGAGTTAAATAAAGAACTGATTTATATAGTAGTAATCTCTCTGTTACTTCCCTACATAAAGTTATTGATAAATCAATAATAATACAAGTGGGTTTTAATCGGTGCGAGTCCGACATAACTGGTCTACGAGCTGTCCTTGCCCACGCGAGGCGCGGATGCTTAGACAGTCCCAGGAAAAAAGTATATGTAATGAGGAAATTTTATTTTACTTCCCAGTATACTATTTTAAGTTACTACGAGAGTTCTGTAAGAGTGGATTGTAATTGGTCCTTTAAGTATTAAACCAAAGGAGACGGCATCGCAAGGCATACCCCTCTGTAAAAGGTACGAGTCCAACTCATAGCCGTTATATAAATCTAGTTGCTCCGCGTCATACATCATTACGCAAGTGATCGTGCCAGCAATTGAGTTCTGGCAAAAATGCCGAATTGCAGTGTATTTTCATGCAAAAAACAATCAAAACCGTCAAATTTATAAAAAGACAACGTGGCTTTTCATCTGTGAGTACGTTTAACATAATATTTTCTGAATATTTTCGTAAAATACCAGTGTTGCCAGCATAGTTCATGAAGTGAAAAATAAATGATTATAAAATAAGAATAATTTATTACACAAAATGAATATATTAACGAAAATTTATTTTATATCAACTAAATCAGTTTGTGATGAATAATAATCATGACGTTAGGATGTACAGTGGATTTCGCAAACGATTTAAATATTCAGCTTAACCTCAACACGATTCTGAATATATTATAATTGAATATAATCGATAACTAATATTTATCAAAATATTATACAAAATAAAGGCCGCATATGTCGAATCGAAACTTGCCACTTCGTAGCAAATGTATGCAATCTTTTGTAAAATTAAACAGATATCACTGCAACCGAAAGTATTGCAATGTAGTGATGTACGCCACAATTATAGTTATCGATAAGTTAATCAACCCATTCGGGTTTGTCTGCCGTACAGGTTTTTATTTTTTGGTAGAAAGTATCCAGCGTGATGTTTCCCCACACCCTTGCAATGACATGTAAATTCTTTGCACAAGTGTTTTCCCACTTCCCGAGGGCATCACCCCATTATGTATGTGACATAGCGTAAGAAAGTCCCTAGTCGATCAATTTTGGTGAAACCCGTATGTATACAGTCGCTAATGCGGTCATTTTGTTCTAGGTTTGCATGAGGTAGGCGTTCAATATACGCCCAATATTACATAGTATGGAGGTCATTGAAATCGGCCGATAATTGGTAGGGTCAGCACTGCTTTCATTTTTGGAGAATTGCTGCACATTGGCTAGCTGTTGACCTGGCCACTATTTCAGTCCTAAAGAAGAACACACACAGAGACACTTTCTATCAGGTTAGCCTCATGCTCGTTTGTCCGCACTTTAAAATATACTCCAAATCTACTACAAACTGGTAGGATTCCTTTACTGCTCAAGAGTCCGTCTGGTCCATCTCCTAAGAGATCGTCCGTCCCCTAAGATACCGTCCGTCTTTGTAACACACATTCAATCTTAGTCCTCAAATACAGAATAAAGATAGCTCAGAGCATAGGTTCAGAGGTTGTAACGGGTGGCTGCAAGTGTCTCACACAATCATTAGGTGAACTGTAAGTTCGTTTTTTACTTTTTTTTAAACCATTAACAAAAACAAGTTTAATGTAGTTGTTCATTCGAATAACGTTTATTGTTCTTTTAGGTATTCATTTATATATTACAGACTATCAAAAGTCCACTGTTAGACTCGGGCGTTATTTCGTAACAGCCAAAGTTTTTTTTTAATTATTTAGAGTTGTTATCAGGAATATGGACACCGATATTCTGTAACATTTTCCTCTGTCACCTTTAACGATATCCGGGAATGAAATGGAGTGAAGGTTTTCTTATGCCGCCACTACACGGCGCGGCGGCTTATTAATTTAGTTAATTTTAGACAATTATTATTATTTGCATTTTAACGATTGCGTTTTTCTCAAAACCTTAAAACAAGAATTCACAACCAGTGTGCGTTGCCGGTGTTAACATATGAATCTGAGAAGTGACCCATCATTGCTGGCCGTATGGTGACGCTTTAGCGAGGGCTATGCTCGGAGTTTCTCCGCATTTTAGAATCCATAACGAGTAATCGACATAGTCCAACGATTAGTAACCTGAAGTGACAACTGGTCAGTCATATAGCTCGACAAACTGACAACTGTTAGGGCATAAAATTTCTCGAGTCGCAGAGTCGTACCATCAAGCGGGTTATAGGACGGTCCACACAGGTTGGAGTGGCATAAGGCATGCAGACTTTACTTGGAGAAGGCCTATGTTAAGCTAATTATTACAATTTAAATTATAAAATACCTTAACTAAAACTCCAAGGATTATTATTTTTATAAATTAAAAAATGTTGAGCGTTTCAAAATTTCGCAAGCCTTTGGTGCAAAAAAACTCAATTTGAAAGGACCGTAATATGAAATAACTATTTTCATACCGCAAGAGCTAATTAGCGTGTTTTTGTTTGGCTGTATATGAAACTCGGCATCTCGTCAATGAGATGAGATGACAAAACTACGCGACGTCATTTTTTCCACCGCCACATTTTTAACTATATTGTTCTAAAACTGTACTGAAGATAGGCAGTACAGCCTTAATAATTTCAGTGAGCTAGTTCTTATCCAAAACAAAATCCTCGAAAAAAATTCATTTGAGAAAGGCTTCTAAAATCTTTAAAGTCGGATTACAGTTTATTTTGCTTAAAAATTCTAATTTAACCAGTTTATTTAGTAAACATTATTTGAATCTCGTTTAGTATTGTTCATGTGTATTACCTACTTATTTAATTCACTCAGTTATCCTAGTAATAAATAATATAAAAACAGGACAATAAATATTTTATACAATTACAAAGTCAAGTTTACGTGGTAGAGCAATGCTGCAGCTATATAGTTGTAGCACGAATCGGTCGGCTCGGCCAGGGGAGGACCACGCTCTCACAGAATAACAGCGTAAAATAGCAGCTCAATGTTGCTGTGTTTCGTATGGTGAGTCTTCTCTTCTCTAACCGGAGACCCTTTTACTGGATATGAGGCATTCTATCTTAGTCTTCAAGGGGGACAACGCATCTGCATAGAAGATATAAGACATATAAGATGAATGAGACGAATAAGATATAGATATCTTTGGGTCACAGCAACCACTTATCATCAATTTAATAAAGGAAAGGAAAAATGTGGTGGTGTATTATGAATTTCCCTCTGATGGCGGCTAAAGGAATCTTCACCGCAGCGGGAAGAGCTACATGCAAGGAATCTTACTGTCAACTACGCGGACTCACGTAGTCTAGGCCTCAGTAAGAATAATCGGCGAGACCGGAATGAGAAATTACTATTGGTCAGTTTGAATGTAATTTATTTACAAATCCTAACGCTATAATATAGTACACAGATTTTACTCTGTATGCACAAATAAAATAAAAGATATTTAGTGTTCTGTATATAAAATGATTAAGAGGAATTTGCTTGCTAGTTTTATAGAGTAGGTATTTGCTGGCCGTGCGAAAGTATCGTTCCTGTAGGGTTGTATATCTTAATCCCCTAAAGATGCCACCTAGAACTCATGTGGGATGAGCTATGGTGTGGTGGCTGTCACCTTTAGTGTTGGCACTGTACGACGACCGCAGGGGCGTTATAATGAAGGCAACGAGGACCGTAGTGAGGGAGACCAACTCTTGTTGTAACTGCTATGGAGTTTTTAGACCAAAACAATATATATTATAATAGTAACATAATAATAATTAGTGCCCCGAAATTAAGCTAAATAAACAAGAACGAGCACCAAAATGATTTCTCATATTTACGCGAACACCACACATTGATTAAAACTATTTTTACGGATTTTATCGCGTTTAATGTATTTTATTTTTAATACAAGACGTATCGGGTGTTTTCAAGCACCCATGGTCACGGGGGACTGAGATGACTGCGTCCCGATGTCAGTGTTAACCCGGAGTACCTTCCAGCTTTTTAATTATTATTTATAGTCCGATCTACGCAGAATGAACTTACTGTGTCTTGAAGTCTTCCAGTGGTATGCTTGAGCTTGGTTTTCATTTTATTAACAATAAGGTCCCAAGCAGATGGTAGTACTCAGAATCCTTCTCTATTGAAATAAGGATGTTTTTTATTTCAATAGCCTGCGAGGATTTGTGGTCCATCAAAACTGATGTAATGGTTGGGGCCATCTAGGATATCATCACAAACTGCAGACTTTCCGGAACGTTGATGCTTAACGTCAGCTATAAGTTCTTTTACGCGGGTTCTAATTGATATTTTTGTTTGCCCTATATACGAGAGACTATATTCACAACCAAGCTTGTACACTCCTGCTTCTTGTAGAAGATTATGACACTTGACGGATGGTAAGAACAGACTAAACTTCTACGGTGGTTTGTAGAATTTTCTAATAAAAGCTCACTTCAAGATGTAGCCAATCTTGTCTGTGACATCTCTTCCATATGTTAGTACAGTGGGCACACGCTCGACTGTGGCCGGCTTCACTCTGTCATTGTGACGTAAGCACGGGACCCGAAGCTTGTTGTCGTGCAGAAATTCGGTGGCCAGGTGTTTGCTGTCACAGATCCCTCGTGCTCTCTGTAACAATGATTGGCCCACGGTAGCTAACTGTGAAACATGATAGTGACATTCACCGTTTAAACCGTTTGTATCGGTCTTTTTTCTACACACAGTATGACCTATGGTGTTGTTAGGATTTCGGATGACTAAAACATCTAAGAAAGCTAAGGAATTATTTGCCTCTAACTCCATAGCAAATTGAATTTTAGATTTTATTGAATTAAGATGTTCTAAAAACGTATACAATACAGTTACTTTGTCTGATGGTACAATTGTGAAAGTATCGTCCACGTACCGCTTGTCGTAACCACCACAAACCTTGGAGTAACAGGTGCAGTAAGGAGGGCTTTCTCCTCAAAGCCTTCCATGAATATATAGGAGACAATGGGACATACAGGTGAGTCCGTCGCGACACCATCTAATGCATGTTCCATCTTTCACAGTAGATTGCCACATGTAAGGCAATGTCTGAGTAGTACTGCATATTCTGCTGGCATTTAATTTTCACACAGTTTTCTAGTTAGACCTAATTGAGATGCATGCAGGTATCATAGAATTAAATCGATGACACCTTCGTGTGCCAAACCACCGAAGTTGTATGGGTTACCAAAATACACAAACCGAACATTACGTCCAATAGTGAGTCAGATCGATTCGCCAACTTACAGATTGGCTCAACACTTAGCAAAAATATTATCCCCACATAGGGGATACATAAGAGAACTTGCATGGCATTGAAGTAGTAGGCTTTGGTAGCACTGTTAGTAAAACTTTGGAGTTGTCATCGCCAACCACACATATTCACGCAGCTGATTACGTATGACAGATAATGGTGCTTTGGCCACAATGAGATTGATTCTCAAGGTTGAGACTAGAATGAGAATCTAACAACGTTCAATCGTAATTACACTTTTGTAATTACGGGTGTAGCTTTTGATTGTCGTAAAAACCAATTTTAAATAAAAATATTTTACTTTGACTCATATATTAGAATTTAAATACTCTATGTATACTCAACCTATTCAGGATAATTAAGTACAAATTATTAGGGCATTCGAAGTTCATCCTTGATTTGCCCACGATACTATAGTCATTACGTCAGAATCGATGGAGGACCTTTAAACTGTACTCAATGACCTCAATTATAGTATTTTCCACCCGTCTGACTGTCTAGGCAAGTAAAACTTCGACCACGAGGTCAGTTGACGGAACCGCAGCAGCAGTGCAACGACGACGACATATCTTCTCGTCACGTATTCCTTAAAGCGTTAAAATGCGTTTACAACCATGTATGTCGGAGATGACATAACATGCAACTGAGAACCGGTCTAGTGGAGAAGTGGTCAAGCGTCCTTTGGAGCGAACTGCGCTGTTTCTCTGCGTGATAAAATCCGTGAAGATTATAATTATATGCAACGGAACCAGGTTAGACGTTATAGCCCAACGGATCAGTAAGCCAATGTGGCTATGGGTCGGCCATATATCTGAAAAACTGACAATCGACGGGGAAAAGGATGCTTGTGTGGCTGCCTCGTACCAGTAAGCAAAGAGTAGGACGGCCCCAAACTAGACGTAGTGATAACTCTGGTAAGATATACAGGAAACCACTTTTTATTTCATTATATGTTAGTGCCCAATGAGGCTGATTCCATCCACGTGAAATAAAATTGATTTCGATGACGTGTTAACCACTAAGATGGTATCAAAGTTTCTAAACTACCTCAATATAAATGGAACCGTCCCATACCACAAGAGCGTTAGCCGCTTGACAGGCTGAACACCTTGCACAGCAGAAGAAACTCCCTTTTCCCTTTCACTGCTAAAGTGCTATTGATAACGGCACAAAGATCTCGTGGCTCGTGGTATAAATACTGTAAAATACAGATGATGAGATATTAAATTTCCAGACCAGCAAGAGGAAGCAGCGTCAATGGTGCGAAACGTGTTGTAGATGCGATCGCCAATCCACGTATGCTCAGAAGTGGACTTTTATTGGCTGATAAAGAAGACTTTTGTTGCTTTCAATATAATAAATTCTAAATTGAACTACGTTTTGTTTAAATTGCAAGCACTATTCATACAGTTGCTTTAAACCACAGAACTGACATAGATTACTAACATGGACCTAGAAAAGAGGGCGGACAGAGTCTCGCTAAGAAACAATTGACGCACAGCAATGGTGGCCGCGTAACTATGGGTGCGTTTGGCAGAAAAAAGCGCTAGCAAGCACTTACTAGCGCTAAAATAGTTTTCGACCAGGACACGATTGCTACTTCAGTAGCGCTGACACAATCCGCCATTTTGCTTATTTTAATTTGTTTGTTTTGAAGTAGAGTTTATAAGTTGTTTTTTGCAATATTAGTTTTAAGTAATATAATAACATGAATAGACAGGCCTGTTGGTGGTTAGTGACCCTGACTGCTATGCCGGAGGTCGTGGGTTCGATTCCCACCCAGGATAAATGTTTGTGTGATGAGCAACGATCATTTGTTCTGTGTCTGGGTGTTTTATCTATAATATTTATGTATTTAGAAATATATAAGTATGTTTATCAGTTGTCTAGTACCCATAACACAAGCTCTGCTTAGCTTGGGACTAGATAGTTGTGGAATATTATAATAATAATAATAATATATAATAATAATATATTATTACGCTTACCGTTTACGATCGCCATTTTGCTTACAAGCGCTTGCTAGCGCTTTTTTCTGCCAACCGCCCCCTATGTGTGAGTAACTACGCGAGCGCGGTTTGGAGCGTAATGGCGGGCGATAGACTTACTATGGTGTGCATGTGTGCGTGCCGGCTTGTTTGTATTAGCGAACTGACTTACTATGGGTGCGTCAGTAATTGTTTTAAGAGACGGCGTCTTTTTTCTACGTCCATGATTACTAATAATATAATAGGTGAACGGCTGTAGCTCTGTTTTACGCATAATGAATTGGTATTGTTTATTGTATAATATCATTATTGAAAAATTATCTCATTAAAATACATGCTATTTTTGTAATCCTGCATGATCACTTTTCTTTTGACTATCGTACTTTTGACAGTACTGACAGATAAACACCAGCAAAAGAGAAACAAATTACGAAGAAGACGTACAAACACAAATATTAATCTCATTTAATTTGTTCTTATAAGTTGTTAATAGCTATACTACTTATTACTTTTTAGAATATCTTAAGTTTACGTATGTCTCTCAGTAACGATAGGTTATAATCAAAGTACAATTCGTTTGACATCTATTTGTTTTGGTATCAATAATTACCTACATTAATAATTATTTTAGATAAATGTTAAGTTTGTGATCTATAATGGAAGGTAGACAGTGGAGAGACATTATTGTTAATCAATTACAGTCAAGAAACAAAAGAGAAACAACCGCATTTCACGATATTATTACATTTCGTAAGTAATAACCTCTATTACTTATTTATCTTTATTTATAACCCACTATAAAGTTTTTAGTTACACTTAGTACTCCCAAAATATAAAATAATATGCCATTCACGACAGCATCCATAAAAATATTTTTAACTCTGGATGCCTAATCAATTACCTAATTAAAAGTAGTATTTGTACTTAAAAACTGAAAAATTGTAGGTAAATGTTTATAGCGTTTTAAAATTAATGAAACTCCTAATGTGTGATTATCTACTCATTGTATATTATATGTAATTTTTATTCAATATCTGTCAATAAACAATCGAGTTGTTCCATATAATATAAGTACATGTCAATTACAAATATAAATTAATATGTAATACAACTAATAAATCTTTACTTCATAACCTCTATATTAAATGCTGCTGTTTAGTAACGCTATTTATGACTTTTACAACTATGTGTGGATGTCATATTAAAATAACAGAAACAAAAAAAAAGAGATTAAAGACCTCTGATTTTTAGTAGAGATGCAACAATATAGATTTTACAATACTGATGTCTACTATTGAATGGCACGTATTTATTTTCATGTATGATTTTGGAGTAGAAGGCTTTAGAGTCCACTCTGGTCTTTACATTTCAGTTTCAGCGATAAATTTTATTTTATATTGCGCAACTGATATATTTTTTTTAAAGAAAACCTCTTTAGACACGTTGGAAATTTTTGGGATGGGAAAAAAGCACTGGACTCGCTTGACCGTCATGCTCAGATAATAAATAAAATTGATGAAAGTAATGTTGAAAATTTGGTTTATTAAAGTTTATAACATTGATGTGTATTTATAATTTTGTCTCTATTATATAGATATTAATCAACCTTTTCGTGTTAAACAGTGCAATAAATTAAAATTTTATAACAACATTAATATGTTGATAAATCTTTTTTGTAATAAAAATTATTCCCTAAAAATGTTTCTTAACAACCCAAAAACAATATTTACAGGTTTGTGACGCTAAGAAGTTTTTACTTCAGAAGTGTAGTCCTACGACTGACAGTTTTTTTATTTTTATGGAATAGTATGAAACTATACTCAGTTGAAAATGATAATGATCTCTAATTTTTATTACTTTCTCATACTATTGTATATTACATGTATGAGTGGACAGTTTTTTGTCTGTTTAGAAATAGACATTTATTACAAATTACTCTCTTAATTGTTTAAATAAATGAATATTTTCTGGTAACAACTCCACAGTATAAAACATTCATCACAACAACACTAAACACATAGGTAGAAATGAATACAAAATATAACCAAAACAATTCAAGAATGCACACTGAGGGCCACACTGCCAATCAACAAAACAATGATATTTCCCATAGTTGCCTTTTACACACTTACAGTACCAAAGGTGTTTAATTCTTTTACACACATAACACATGACAACAAGTTTAAGTGGAAAGTAAGTTAAAAGATGTAATCATTATGTTTCTTTTATTTTTCAGAAAGCAGACTGTTTGATAATGTGAATACATTAAAAAATGAAAACCTTCAATTAACTTTAGTTAATGAAAGGATTCGGTACACTAGTTCTGAAAGTGTACTTTCTACTACAGGTGTGTAATTATATTTATAAACAATAAATGAAATGTTAGAATTATGTAGGGATATTGAATAATTATGGCCACATAAAAGAAAACAGTAGTTAGATTCACAATATACCATACTAAGTTGTGAAAATATTCATATGGTTAATAATTAAATTTCATATGGTTAATAATTAAAAGTGACAGTAGCCTAATGGCAGGGTGCGGAATGCAAACTCAAAAAGGTCGTGGGTTTGAATCCGCTATTCGACTACTGGCGTGAACCACTCGTAACACAAATAATTTAAGCTTACCACGAGTGGTTAAGGGGAATATTAGTAATGTTTATAGCATTGTTAATATTCTTTTTATATAAAATTAAAACAGTACAATGATTTATGATATAAATAATGCATTAATATTTTGTACGACACCTTAAGTCATAAAACACAGAATCATTGTAACAGTCTATCAAAAGCCCAGGATGAACTGTAGATGTCCGGTACTCGCGTACGGTGTTGGGAGGGGGTGGGTTGCTCGCCTCTGCAGCTTCGGCTTATTGGTCCTCAGCCACTATCGCTCACTTAGGTGCCTGCTATTTGCTACAGCAGGTGGGGGCTGCTCTCCCCCCGTGCCTACGGCTTTACAAAAACACTCTAGGGGTGCGGCAGACAAGACTATGTGGAGTCGGGGTGTGCTAATTCGGTCTTGGAACCGATTTGACCAATCTTATCTGGTTCCCCTACACTCTGCTATGATAGTAAGTAGGTGGTTGCCCTAAACACTGCTATTATAGTGGTAAATTAAATAATGTAATGTGAATTGTTATAATTTGGTTTTCTGATAAAACTCTTGACTGCTCTCCACTGCAACTCAATTTATATGTGTATATAAGTCCCGTCTTCAGCCACAAATGTATTGTCTGGGTCTGAGTCATTAACTTTTTTATGAATGTATCTGTGTTAAAAAAACAATTTGATATATTTGCGTTTCGTTATATGCAATTTTTAATGAAATTTATTTTTATCGTAATTAATTCAAAAGGCATTTCCGAAATCCACAAAACAGTGTAAATGGTTCGATCTTAACCCTGACAATCCTCCTAAATTGAAAACAAAATTAAAAAATCAAGTACCAGACATCTACTTCAATACGAGAACAAATTGGCATATTTGCGTTTCGTTATCACACAATTTTTAGTGAAATTTGTTTTTATCGTTATTAATTCAAAATGTATTTTCGACATCTAAAAACAGTGTAATAAGTTCAAGCTTAACCCTAACAAGCCTAGACTAAAAACATTATCAAAATCAAGTACCGGATGTCTATAATAGCCAACCCAAAGTCCATTACTGAACATAGAACTCCCCATAGATAGCCCATTATGTAAAGAGGTTGTTTTTAAACAAGTTTAACTATAGCAAGTGTATGACTAGAAGCGGCCTCTAAAACTAATAGTTATTAGTTTTTACTATCACTTCCATTACCGTTACAGCTTATTAAAAGTCAGCAAAACATGGGCCTCCCCTATAGATTGCCTTATAGCTATTAGTCATATAAGAGAATCATATAAGAATGAATGAATGAATGAAATGAAAGTCATATAAGAATGAATGAGGAAAGAGTGACAAAGCAAATTTATATGGCAGATGTGAACGGCAGAGTCTGGAAGGGACGACCTAGAAAAATGTTTATCGACCAAATTGGCGATATTTTGAAAATGGGCCACGTTAAAAGTACCCTTAACCGACGAGCATGTATGCGTAGATATATAGATGTAAAGGAGGCGAAAGAGGTATGTCAGTATCGTGTCAAATGGAAGTCCGTAGTCTCTGCCTACCCCTCTGGGTGACAGGCGTGAGTGTTTATGTTTATGTCTATTAGTCATAGTAGCCATCTTCAGTTTGATTTCTCTTATCACTTCTTACAACACTCAAGAGATATTATGTGGTAGTGGATATTTTTACGTCGCCGATACACGGTTTGCGTAAATCATATTGGTCCTAACTACTATGGTACTACTATAGTAAAATTATTTTGTCTATGTAGTTGGGGTCATACATCATAGCTCATAGCTTATACTGACATATAATAGCTCTGGCAGTCAGTCGCCTCATAAGAAAACATATAATCATTTCTTAGTGGATGTATATGTTGAGAAAGCCTATATATACCAAATTTTGTCAATCAGTTGTATAGTTTTGGAGATCTTGTGATGAGTGAGTGAGTCAGTGGTATTTCGCTTATATATATATATATATATATATATATATATATATATATATATATATATATATATATATATATATATATATATATATATATATATATATATATATATATATATATATATATATATATATATATATATATATATAGGTATTTATATTTGATATCATATCAATTGATAGTTAACTAAGGGTTATTTACTCATTTTCACATTTAAATTCATAATAATAGTAATAATAATGTTAATTAATAGTCTAAAATTAATAATTTAAAAATAACTTTTATTCATTAAAGGTTTAAGATATTTATTGAAATATTTATGCTTTAGCCACTTGCTTAGAAAAAAAATTCTGTAATAGGACACACTAGTAGAAAACCCAGTGAGGCATTTTATTAAATTAAGATATAAATATACAATGTACTGCATGATTTTTTTAGCGTCTGAAAAAAAGGGTGTAATAGGTGAACAGGATAGAAGCCTATGACACTGATATTTTACAATTTTTTTCTTCATTAACATATTTAATTGATCTATCAATAAATACTACTAATTGGGTGCACATTATTTGAGTTTCCTTTGCTTTTAATTATTTTATTCATTTAGTTCAACATTTTAGTTTTTATTATTTTAGTAACAAAAGTTTTTTTTTTCTTCATATTAGTAGTATTTATTGATAGATCAATTCCATAATATGTTAATGTAAAAGAAAAACAAATGTTAAATATCAGTGCCATAGGGTTCTGTTCTGTTCATCTGTTACACTTTATTCCTTTCCAGGTGGTAAAAAAGATCATCGAGGATATTGAACAATTAAATATTAAAACAAATAGACACTGCATGGCTGCATTTACTTCATTTCCAAGAGCTTCAATCAATCATGTAATTTTTACTAGTATAATAACCCTTTTGAAACAATTATTGCTTAACAACAATTTAAAATTTTTCGATAGATAGGCCCTGCGTATTTTCTTGGACTTTGTTGTAAAAGTATAAACAATGTCCCATGAAGGAGTTACTAAATCTTTGGAGTCAAGTAACTGGTTTTACTAGCTTGTGGTTATTTTCAGTACTGGAACATACACCACTATTCTTAAAACTATTTTTATTTTCTTGTACATATAAAAATTATATAAACCAATGTTTACAGTCAAGTTGATTTATTTCTTAACCTTCACCCTTGTATTATTATTAAAATATATTGATTTAAAATGATTAGATATAATTATATTTCTCCATCTACCCACAGTATAACTCTACAGTCTCAAATATTTTGAATGCGAAAGATTTAAGAGAAAATTTTCCAAATGAATAAATAAAAAAATATTAGTGATAGACATGTAATAAAATCAAATAAGGGTTTCTAATGAAATCATTCTAATATTTCAGGTGCAGCAGGAAATGAAAGAATACAGGCCTTAGAACAAAAAATTTTAGCACAGCAAGAAGAGTTGACATCCTTGCATAGGCGCCGTGGAGAAAGTGCTCAACAAATTATAAATTTAAACGCAAGAGTGCATGACCTAGAAAAAAACCTACAGGCCAAAGATGTTATGTTAGTTGTTTAGTATGTTTTTTAGTCAATTCCTCTCTTATTGCATGCCTTAAGCGCAAAGCGCGTAGGTATGTTCTACTAGCGCCTAAAAGTTAAGAATCCAACGTTTTATCGCATGAAATCGTATCTAACAATCGTATTGAACATATAAAGGATATAAAAAGCACATTGTTAGAAAGATAAATGATTGTTGGAGTATTTTTTTTTAATTGATTAATTGCTATTTTTCATTAAAAAGTGGTTTAGTGATTTAATTTCTCTATTTATCAAGTCCGCATGGCGGGGTAAACACGATAACTTTAGAAAATATAAATTGTTTGACTCAATCTATATTTTACTCTCTTCATCTGTAATGTGGGAAGCCATGGAATGTAAATGGATTTTTAATTTTGTTTTGTTCAGTTGTAATTAATTTTTTTCGGCTGCGAAATTCCGAAATTTTATGTGTTCCAGCAGCCTTATAATAAAATATTTTACTAAATATATACCCACTTTGACTCACTGCGGGCTTGGCCACCGTCGGAAGTGGGTTACTGTATCGTTTGTTTACAGCGGCTCGTGATAAAGGTATCGATCGCTGTAGAAATACAAAATATTCCAAAAACCAAATTTGATACATACTTGACCAAGGTAATGTCAAGCATGTATGTATGTATGTAATTAAGTGTATTGTTATTTTTATAATCGCAGATTTTTATTACAATATATTGTTTCGCTAAAAATACATAAGATTTATATATAAAAAAAAATTTGAGATGGACCGAATATTCTTTTTATATTCGATATTCGGCATATTCGTCAGCTTTACCGAATATTCGTGTTCGGCACAAAAATTCGGCTAAATCACCGAACATTCGTTAAAGTGGTACTCAAAGTAAAGTGTATACACTGTATTGACTCAAAGTATTCAAAGTATGTACGAATTGAGTTATGCCATGTCTTTCATAATTTTACCGTTGAAAGTATATTTTATTTATGGGTTAAATCAACTTGTATGGCATTATGTTTTGAGGCACTGTAGATTTATTTGCAGTTATAGCAAATAGAAAGTTTGATAAAATATTTTTGGAATCAAACAAAGAAACATTACATTACATTAGTACATTACACCTTAATTTGGTCGTCAGTTTCTCTAAAATAAGTCCAAATAGTAGATCTCCTGCCAGTTATTTTTATCAGTGAGTTAGAAGTGGAAAGGGGTATGGAGATAAGTGTAGATGAAATAATGAAAGCAATGAAAAGCATGAAAGCAGGTAAGGCACCTGGATATGATAGAGTATCACTCGAGATGCTAAGGGCTGGAGAGGGAGTGGTGGCAGGCTTGCTGTACACCTTGTTTAATTTATGTTGGGAATTAAAACGGGTACCGGATGACTGGTGTAAAGCAGTTATAGTACCAATATATAAAGGAAAAGGGTCACAGCAGGACTGCAAAAACTACCGCGGTATCAGCTTGCTTAGTATTGTGGGTAAACTGTATGCTAAGGTGTTAATTGAAAGAGTTATGAAAGAAACTGATGGAAAAGTTTGGGATGTGCAAGCGGGTTTTAGAAAGGGAATGGGGTGTACAGATCAAGTCTTTTCCATGCGCATGATTGCGGAGAGGTTTTTGGCCAAAAACCAGAAAGTTTTTTGTGCATTCATGGACTTGGAAAAGGCTTATGACAGAGTGGACAGGAATGTGTTATGGCAAACACTGAACTCATATGGGTTGAGCGATGGTTTGATACAGGCATTAAGTTCTCTTTATAGGGACTCTAGTGCTTGTGTCAGGATCAATGGGGTCTACTCGGACTGGTTTGGCATCCAAAAAGGTGTCAGACAGGGCTGTGTAGCTTCCCCTTGGCTGTTCAACCTATTTATGGACCGGTGTTTGCAAACTTTGAAAGATGAAGAATGTGGGTTAAGAATGGGCGAGTTAACCGTCAAATGTCTTTTGTATGCCGATGATCAAGTCATATTTGCGTCATCGGCGGCTGAGTTGCAAATGATGGTTACATTAATGAACTGGAAATTAAAAGAAAGGGGAATGAAAGTGAACGCATGTAAGACGAAAGTGATGGTTTTTGAAAGAGAAGAAAGCAAAACGGTATGTGAAATAAGAATAGAAGGAGAGTTAATTGAGCAAGTGGATGAGTTTGTGTATTTGGGATGTGTATTTAGCAGGGATGGTAGATATGATAGGGATATAGAACGACGAGTAAATGCGGGGAATAGAGTGAATGGGGCACTACACTCTATTATGAAGAACCAGAATGTGTCAAAACAGGCACGTATGGTAATTCGTAATGCTGTGTTAGTCCCTACTTTAATGTATGGTAGTGAAAGCTGGGTGTGGCAGAAGAAGCACGAAAGTAGAATAAATGCTGTAGAAATGCGGTCTTTAAGGAATATGCTAGGGTTGAATCTGAATGACAGGGTGAGAAATTGCGTGATAAGAGATAAATGTGGTATGCAAGATGATGTTGTGACCAGGATTAAGAAAGGAATGCTTCGGTGGTTTGGTCATGTGGAAAGAATGAATGAGGAAAGAGTGACAAAGCAAATTTATATGGCAGATGTGAACGGCCGAGTCGGGAAGGGACGCCCTAGGAAAAAGTTTATCGACCAAATTGGCGATATTTTGAAAATGGGCCACGTTAGAAGTACCCTTAACCGACGAGCATGTATGCGTAGATATAGATGTAAAAGAGGCGAAAGAGGTATGTCAGGATCGTGCCAAATGGAAGTCCGTAGTCTCTGCCTACCCCTCTGGGTGACAGGCGTGAGTGTTTATGTATGTATGTATGTATTATTTTTATCATAGAATTATCATTAAGAATAACACAACCATATATTTTTTTTCTTACATAAATCGTCAAAACAAGCATGTGCCGGTAATGCAATAACATGTCAGGTGTGGCGGGTGAGCGAGGGCTATAGTTCGGCCCTAATTCCGCGCGCTTTACGGTCCTTTACGGTAACAAGTTTCGACATAAATTGGTTAGGTACCGAGGTGATCTTGCTGAATAATGTTCGGCAGGATCACCTCACACTTCACACAACAAAAAAATCGATTCGCCAAGTGCACCACAGTACCCAGATGTTAGGGTATTGATTGTTTTATATGAAACATACAGTAGACCTATATAAATTTAAACCAGATCTGATAATAATTCCAGCCACATATATTTTAATAGCTACAATCTATAGCAAGTATTGCAGAAAAAATATATAAATAGACATGGTTTCAAATGGTGAAATAAATATATATTATATAAAAAATGGTTGGACAAAAGTACCCTTCACCCCATTTCGTCCAGTGGGTGTTGTAACGACTAAGAGAAGTGCCAGAAAGACCCCATGGTTCCCAATGGATGTCGGTATAACCATCTCTGTACGCCAGACGTAAAATAACCAGACCAGCGATGGGCAGTGTGCTCACGTCTGGTACTGAGATCATCAATCCGCTTCTAAGCTTGATGATTAAGGCAAAACGTCCATACGAAGAAAGAGACTCATGTTCAACAGTGGACTTTTCCTGGCTTTTTTTTTATAGAAGAGGGGGCAAACGAGCATGCGGCTCACCTGATGTTAAGTGACTACCGCCGCCCATGATCAACCGCAACACCAGGAGAATTGCGGGTGCGTTGCCGGCCCTTTAGAAAGGAGTAAGCTCTTTTCTTGAAGGTCCCCAGGTCGTATCGGTCCGGTAAAATCGCCGGTGATAAACTATTCCACAGAGAGGTTGTACGTGGAAGAAAACTCCTTGTGAAACGTACAGTGGTGGACCGCCAAGCATCCAGATGGTGTGGATGGTATCGGGACGTTTGCCGTGTCGTGCGTTCACGAAATTCGGCGGCTGGGATTAATCCGAACAATTCCTCAGAGCACTCCCCGTGATAGATGCGATAAAATACGCAAAGAGATGCAACATCTCTTCGCAACGCCAGTGAATCGAGCCGATTGGAAAGCACTCGGTCGTCGACGATTCGAGCCGCTCTGCGCTGGATGCGGTCAAGTGGAAGGAGCTGGTACTGGGGAGCCCCAGCTCAGAGATGGGAACAGTATTCCATGTGCGGCCGAACCTGCGCCTTGTAAAGTTGCAGGCGGTGTGCCGGCATGAAATACTGTCCCGCTTTGCTGAGCACGCCAAGCTTTTTAGAGGCCAATTTGGCCTTCCCTTCCAAGTGACCACGAAACTGCACGTCACTCGATATGTCGACGCCGAGGATTCCGATACTGGCTGAGGCAACAAGGGGAGTGCCTTGAAACTGAGGGGATACGACAAAGGGGTTCTTTTTAGCGGTTAACGCGCAAACTTGTTTCTTCTGGGGGTTAAACTGGACTAGATTTAGTCGTCCCCAATCCGAGACTCTGTTCAGCAAAGACTCGACTTCAGACACAAGTTTGTCCCGGCACTCGGAGACGTTTTCCCGAGAAATATTGGCTCGGCCGGTGTAAAGAGCATCACCAGTGCTGTCATCTGCATAGCAATGAATGTTACGGGTATGCAACATATCATTGATATGCAGAAGAAACAGCGTTGGCGATAGCACGCAGCCCTGTGGAACACCAGCATTAATAGGCTTGCAATCGGAGCTTGCACCGTCTACAACGACCTTGATGCACAGATCTGCAAGAAAGCTGGTGATCCAATCGCACAATTTCTCGGGAAGCCCATAGGAAGGGAGCTTCGAAAGAAGCGCTTTGTGCCAAACCCGATCGAAGGCCTTCGCAATGTCCAAACTAACGGCCAATGCCTCCCCCTTGCACTCTACTGCCTCCGCCCATCTGTGAGTGAGGTAGACCAGAAGATCACCAGCTGACCGACCACGGCGAAAACCGTATTGGCGGTCACTAATCAGCTGGTGATCCTCAAGGTACCTCATGAGCTGGCAGTTTACAATGGACTCCATTGTTTTGGAGAACAAGGAGGTGATGGCGATTGGCCGGTAGTTGGACGGGTCTGAGCGGTCGCCTTTTTTAGGGATCGGGTTTTTTTTTTATGGAAGAGGGGGCAAACGAGCATGCGGCTCACCTGATGTTAAGTGACTACCGCCGCCCATGATCAACCGCAACACCAGGAGAATTGCGGGTGCGTTGCCGGCCCTTTAGAAAGGAGTAAGCTCTTTTCTTGAAGGTCCCCAGGTCGTATCGGTCCGGAAAAATCGCCGGTGGTAAACTATTCCACAGAGAGGTTGTACGTGGAAGAAAACTCCTTGTGAAACGTACAGTGGTGGACCGCCAAGCATCCAGATGGTGTGGATGGTATCGGGACGTTTGCCGTGTAGTGCGTTCACGAAATTTGGCGGCTGGGATTAATCCGAACAATTCCTCAGAGCACTCCCCGTGATAGATGCGATAAAATACGCAAAGAGATGCAACATCTCTTCGCAGCGCCAGTGAATCGAGCCGATCGGAAAGCACTCGGTCGTCGACGATTCGAGCCGCTCTGCGCTGGATGCGGTCAAGTGGAAGGAGCTGGTACTGAGGAACCCCAGCCCAGAGATGGGAACAGTATTCCATGTGCGGCCGAACCTGCGTCTTGTAAAGTTGCAGGCGGTGTGCCGGCATGAAATACTGTCCCGCTCTGCTGAGCACGCCAAGCTTTTTAGAGGCCAATTTGGCCTTCCCTTCCAAGTGACCACGAAACTGCACGTCACTCGATATGTCGACGCCGAGGATTCCGATACTGGCTGAGGCAACAAGGGGAGTGCCTTGAAACTGAGGGGATACGACAAAGGGGTTCTTTTTAGCGGTTAACGCGCAAACTTGTGTCTTCTGGGGGTTAAACTGGACTAGATTTAGTCGTCCCCAATCCGAGACTCTGTTCAGCAAAGACTCGACTTCAGACACAAGTTTGTCCCGGCACTCGGAGACGTTTTCCCGAGAAATATTGGCTCGGCCGGTGTAAAGAGCATCACCAGTGCTGTCATCTGCATAGCAATGAATGTTACGGGTATGCAACATATCATTGATATGCAGAAGAAACAGCGTTGGCGATAGCACGCAGCCCTGAGAACACCAGCATTAATAGGCTTGCAATCGGAGCTTGCACCGTCTACAACGACCTTGATGCTCCGATCTGCAAGAAAGCTGGTGATCCAATCGCACAATTTCTCGGGAAGCCCATAGGAAGGGAGCTTCGAAAGAAGCGCTTTGTGCCAAACCCGATCGAAGGCCTTCGCAATGTCCAAACTAACGGCCAATGCCTCCCCCTTGAACTCTACTGCCTCCGCCCATCTATGAGTGAGGTAGACCAGAAGATCACCAGCTGACCGACCACGGCGAAAACCGTATTGGCGGTCACTAATCAGCTGGTGATCCTCAAGGTACCTCATGAGCTGGCAGTTTACAATGGACTCCATTGTTTTGGAGAACAAGGAGGTGATGGCGATTGGCCGGTAATTGGACGGGTTTGAGCGGTCGCCTTTTTTAGGGATCGGGTGGACGAAAGCCGTCTTCCATGATTTTGGGAGTACGCCTAGGGAGTAGGAGTACCGGAAAAGACGCGTTAAAACCGGTGCCAACTCTGGAGCACACGTCCTCAGCACAATTGGGGGGATTCCGTCAGGCCCACTCGACTTGTGGATATCCAGGGAGAGGAGTGCTTTGCGAACCGAGCGCTGTGTGAACTGCACTTCCGGCATGGAGCACTCACACCGCGGGATGGTCGGCGGCGTACTCCCCCCGTCATCGAGAGTCGAGTTAGACGCAAAGAAAGAGCCTAGAAGATCGGCTTTCTCCTTTGCAGTATGGGCCAGTGAGTCGTCCTCCCTGTGCAGAGATGGAAGAGATGGCTGACAGAAATTCCCCTGGACAGCCTTGGCGAGAGACCAGAATGCACGGGTTCCAGAAGGAAGGCGAACTAGTTTCTCGCCAATTCTGCCTATGTGCTCTGACTTTGCCTTGGCAATGACTCTTTTGAAGGACCTAGAGGCGGAATTATACTTCTTTTTTAGAGCGCTGGTGTTTACATCCCGGGACGCTGATGCATCAACCCAGGCTTGGTAGCACTCCTGCTTATAGCATGATGTTATTTTACAGGAGCGACCAAACCATGGCTGAGATTTGCCTCCAATGGGCACCACAGAGGAAGGAATAAAAAGTTCCATACCCTGAAGTACCACATCAGTAACAGAATCCGCAACAACCGGCGAGAAGCAAACCCGCCCCCAAGGGTAGGATGCAAAGAAAGACCGCATCCCATCCCAATCGGCTGACCTATAGTGCCAAACACGGCGGCAGCCTGCAGAATGCAACCGCGATTTCAGCGTGAGTGGCACAACACTCCGGACCAGACAATGGTCCGAGGAGCCTAAAGGGGCGTCGACGGAAGTCTGATATCCGTCCGGGTGAGAGGTCAGCAGAAGGTTCAACAGGGAAGGTGCATGATCCTCCACATCTGGAATCCGCGTAGGCGAAGTAACCAGTTGTGTCAGACCATATGCCAAGGCAAAATCATGAACAGATCTCCCCGCATGATCGGTTAAACGTGAACCAAGCCATTCGGCGTGATGGGCGTTAAAGTCGCCGAGGATCACGATCTCTGCGGAGGGGATCTGCTGTAGCAACGAATCTGCAGCCATTTGGACGTGGTCGAAGAGTCGGTCTGTTTCGGCATTACCGCTATGGGACCTATAGAGGCACCCGTAGACGCGCGGATGGTCGTCGCTGTCTACGCGTAGCCAAAGGATGGACAGGTCCGAACCTTCAAGTCTGCCGAGGCGTCGAGAACAGATGTCCTCTCTGACGTAAACGCAAACTCCAGCCCGAGGCACAAAGGAGTGTTCCAGTTTGTACCCCGGGTAGGAGAGATACGAGACATCAACCGGAGAGGACACCTGCGTCTCGGTCAGAAAGAGCAGAGCCGGCCTCGCCGTCTCGAGATGGTAGTGGACGGCGTTTTGGTTAGAGTGAAGTCCCCTGATATTGCAGAAATTCACGGACAGCGTGGCAGGGGTCGCCTTGGTCTTGTTGCTCCGTTTGCCCCGAGCAGCTGATGGACTGAAAAAGAAAAAAATACTGTTAGCGTGTTTAGATCTAGTAAAAGTTCTAGATCTGAACATGCTAAGAGTATTTACATACATTACATAAACACTCACGCCTGTTACCCAGAGGGGTAGGCAGAGACTACAGACTTCCATTTGGCACGATCCTGACAGACCTCTCTCGCCTCCTTCACATCCATACACCTACGCATACATGCTCGTCGGTTAAGTGTATTCCTAATTTGCTCCGTTTTCAATGAATCGCTAATTTGGTCGATAAATTTTCGCCTAAGACATCCCTTTCTGACTCTGCCATTCACTTCCGCAACATAAATTTTCTTTGTCATTCTTTCCTCACTCATTATTTCCACATGACCCATCCACCGAAGCATTCCTTTCTTAATTCTAGTCACAACATCATCTTGCTAAGAGTATTTTTTTTTTCTTTTATACATTAGCACAGAATAAATAATAGTGCTACGTACAGAAGTTGCACTCCTGTGATGTTGACTGCTTGCCGACCTTTAATAGCCTACATAATTATTATTAATTAGATAAATCGCACACGCAAGCTAAATAAAACTTCATCGCTGCGCGCGAATATCCGTTTTACTTTGCATCTTTTCCCCCTCCTTCGTCACGGCGGATTTTCCGTGATTACTAAAGGATGTCAATAAACAGTAAAAAATACATTGCGAAATGTTAATTAAGTGACTTAGGTCAAGTACCTATTTTGACTATGATCGACTGACCATGTTTTCGTAGCTATGTGAGTTCATCGATGCCCAACGAATGCAAATTGCAAGGCCATTCGTCGGGAATCGCCATGCTTGGCTCTTAAGAAATAGGTAGTTAGGGTAAGCAACAAATCAACCTGAAATACGATTCCTAACAGAAATGTGATCGTATTCTACTTACTTAAAATCTTGTTAGTAAACAAAGTTTTAATTTCAGTGTTTTGTGTTATTGTTACTTAAAATATTTTAATTACAAAAGACAAGTACAGGTTTGTAAGTAGATACTTGGATAGTGAAGTAAATTTCAACAAAGTCGTTGTGTTAGTACCTATCTAACAAAAAAATGAAATAAATTCACCATGTATAACTTCGTACTGAAAACCCTCAGTAACTTAAAGGATGATATATCTGAAACCTTTCGTTTGTCATTTAGCATCTATCCACGCAACAATTATAGTATTAACGACGTTTTGCCATTAAAATTTATTAAATAGGTAATATACTTAATATATATAATTTTTAAATTACGTTAAATTTTTTTTAACTATTTTACCCTATAATTAAATGTACGAAACACTAACTAAAAACTATTTCAACAAGTATTTACTAAGAACTATTTATGTAAACAGCGTTAAAAAACTTAAACATTCAGTCGCCTACTATGCGCTAGCCCCGACTGCGTATGTTACTCTGGGTGACTCGCGAATGTAGGTAATTATTTAATGCAGGTAGCAAGAGTGACAGAGGGCTGACATTAGTACTACATTAGTAGTAAAGCCAAGCAAGAGTTGCGAAGAGTTACAAAATATGTTAAAAAGACTAGCATTGAGTTGCACATTAAAACGCCAAAAAGACAATTGTCATGTCTAGATCAATTAGCAAGCAACATCAAGCAAGTTAAAGCCGAGGTACATCACCTGGCCCTATCTGATCACAAAACGGGACAAACACTTTCGATCAAAACTACTAAATCGTACGAAATATGCAGTTGGTATGAGGATGTTTGAGATTATAGTAAAGTAAACATGGACAAGTTCTGTAGCTGCATATTGTTTCTTAATTTCTCTACTTTATACGAAAAAAATAACTTACAAGAGGCGTTTATCGCATTTCATGATTTATTTAAATTATTTTTTGATCGTTGCATCCCAATACATACACTAAAAGGGCAACTTAAAAGGGAACGATGAATGGTTGACGAAGGGCATTAGAAAATACTGCATAAGAAAAAGATATCTCTATCTTAGTCAACAACATAATAACACAAACGGAAAAATGCTCAATAAAATATAAATCATATAGTTCCATACTCAAAAAGTGCATATATAAATCGAGACAAATACGAAGTAATAAATATATTGACAATAATAAAAATAAATGTAAAGCCACATGAGTGGTGTTAAATGAAAATATTGACGACCAAAATACGAAAACACAAATTGATAGAATAATAAAAAATAATCAGATACATGACAACCCGAAGAAAATAAGTGACGTATTTAATAACTTTTATATAAAGTTAATGAAACACAATAATTATAAATATAGTGTTGACGAAATAAACAAAACTATCACGATTATTAATATACATACCATATTTCTTAAACCTACTGATGCTATGGAAATATTTGGGATGATCTTAGTAAGTCTTAATAACACGAACGTAATAGGATTTTATGACATTACAACCACTGCAATTAAATTATCTGCACGATACATATTTCAACCGCTATGTTATTTAATTAATATGGCTTTTGAAGAAGTTACTACTACCTTCCCAAATATGTTGAAAAAATCAATCGTTAAGCCACTTCTTAAAAAAGACGAAACATATGAAATGAATAACTATAGGCCAGTGACGCTCATTGGGTATGCGTATTGTCAAAATATTCAAGAAGAAGTAAAAAAAAATAAGTTGAGAAGACGTCAAGAACTGACAACAATTCGTCGTATACTTAAACAGGAGCAATTTGGGTAAGCTGAATAGTACAACTTCGTTAGTATGTTTTAATATGATTAAAAGAGTCACCCAGACTATAAATGATGGGCTTCCAGTTGCGGCAATATTCCTGGACATGAGCAAGGGGTTCGATTTCGTGGACCACAAATTGCTCTTACACAATTTAAAAAAATGTGGGATAAGAGGTAAAGCTAACGACTGGTTGAGAAACTACTTATGTGAGAGACAACTATGTCTGGAAATATCTAAAATCATTAAAGACAAAAAAGTGTTATACAGAAATAACAATCAGCCAAATGACTGGCACTCCAGTCATAGTACAGACACAGGCACAAGGCAGTATATTGGGACTATTCTTATTCCTCATATAAACTAATGATCTTTCTAATATCACTCGCCATAACACAATCTTGTTTGCTGATAACACAACCCTTAGTGTAAAATGTGAAAATACAGATACATATGAAACAGAGATAAATAAATCAATTAAAAACATAATAGACTGACGTTATTGTAACAATTTACAGATTAATATGGAAAAAACTAAAATGATCCAATTTCAGACATATAAAAGAAAACTATTGAATATTAATGTTAAATATAATGATAAGATCATCGAACACGTAGCAAGTACTTAACAGGGTATAATGTTGGATCAAAATAGCGACTAGAAAACACATGTCGATTACGTTTGTAAAAAACTTGACATATTTTTCGATGCAATAAAAAGATTACGAGTCAAGGTATCAAGTGATGGTGCTTTATGTGCATATCAAGAATGTGTTTCGTTCGTACTCTCATATGGACTTTTCCTGTGGGGCAATTCAGTAGATATAATAAAAGTATTTGGAGTACAAAAAAAATGTGTGCGGGCAATTTATGGAGCATGGTATACGGATAGCTGTAGGCACTTGTTTAAAAAGTACAATATCTTGATATTAAAGAACAATAAAGAAGTATGCATATTTGTAAAACAACATCCTACGTTTCGTTCAGTTACATCTATACACTTTGAAAGGCGTATAGATGTAACTGAACGAAACGTAGCTTCTAGAAATAAACATAAGCTATATTTATCTCAATGCAGGCTCAAATTGTATAAAAGAAAATAAACTTATGTAAATGCTATAAAGGTATATAACAATATACTCAACGCCTTTAAAGAGTTACCTTTACCCATTTTTAAAAAAGTTGATACAATGGTTAAAAGGAAAATGTTTTTGCGACCTAAATGAGATTTTTGTGAAACATAAATCTGAAATCAGTAACATTGTTTTAGAACGAATAATTAATTAATTATGATAACTTGAAAGTATGGACATTAACAGTTATCTGACATTTTAAAATCTATTACTTGAATGACATTATAATTTTGGACAACAATTATTACATAATGTGACATTTTAAAACCTATTACTTAAATGACATTATAATTTTGACATCAATTAATTTATCTTGTAATAATCATAAATGCACGAAATTGAATTCCCACTTGTTGTTTAAAAATTTTTTTAACTTCCCGGTAAGAAAATTGACATTTTTAAAAGTAGGGAAGTTATTGGTTCCACCCCTATTTTCGAAAATCGAGTTTTCATCCGATCTCGACGTTTTGAGATCCCAGGAACCTATTCTAATTTCAAGTGGACGTCCTTACGGATGTTTAAACGTCTTGATCGATTGAGATGCGGTTTGCGGGGTTCTAAAGATCTCAATATGGAATTGATTTGGTGATAATATGAACCGATTCGGAAGAGTAGATTTTGAGAAATCTCAAAAATAAAAATTTTGAAAAACTATTTTGTAATAACTTAAACGGATTTACCGGTCTATTTCAAAAACTAATCAGCTTTTAACCTCACAAAATGCCGTCGAATGCCGTTTGGAAAATAAAAATCGGTTCATTAGTTCGTGAGATATCGAAGGAGAAAGAATTTGAAAAAAGAAAGTTTTTTTTTATCATAACTTTGAGATTTCGCAACATAATTTGGTGAAATTTGGAGCGCTTTGCATTTGAAACTAGCGGGAAGTTCCAGAGATGGCGTGCAGGGTCAACCAATTTTTGTGCATGTATACCCATAAAATATTTGCACACCATATAAAGTGGTATAATGTAAATGGGCCATGATCATACTTTGTTGTACACATATATTCTGACAAATAAATGAATTTGAATTTGAATTGTAAAATTCAGTTACATTATTTTTGCCATTTTATTTGAATTTAATCATAAAAAAAGCTGTTGGACCACTTTTAATAAAAACCATAGCACCCAACCCCAGAGGCCTTGAAATGTGGACACAATTTTGGACTGGAAATTCGGACCCATTACAATTAACTTCTATAGTAATGAAAATCTAAAGTAAATAATAATGCATTACAAATTTTAAAGCATTATAATTTTCTATTTTAGTTTATGATTTTCTTTTTTTAATTATGTCCCCTTTTTATTGACTTTTATATTCCACTCATATTTTATTATAAGATATGGTGTTCCGTACGTAAGACTTACGTATTATATATCATATATTGTATTTGCTAGTTAAGTTCTTTATAGAAAAATATGTATATTGGTAAACTGATTTTGTTTTATATTACAATCAGTTATATAGGCTTATGGCTTATATGGAAAGGGATATGAATATTACATAATAATGTACATATGTGTTAATTAAACCCGCTACTCACAGCACCGTAGCTAATTACTTAGCCATACTGTAACACAGCCATTATTTTTTATAATTACTTCTCACCGTAAAACAATTTTTAGAATTTCAGAAAACACTGCATTAATAGCTTCACTCAGAGCTGAAATCCAAATGTATGAAAATAATATGACTGAATTACAAGGACTTAATCAAGTATTAAGAGATGAACATCAAGCATTACAGATTGCTTTTGCAGCTATAGAAGACAAATTAAGAAAAGCTCAGGTACTAATTTTATTTATATAATTCACACTTTTGAAAAGAATAATACAAAATTCCATAACAAAAGAAAAATATTTCCTTAAATTGAGCCCTACTAATAAAATAAATTTTTTCTTAAATGCAGCAAATCGAATTAATTGAACTACTGATATTATTTGACTGCTTTATTTTATTACCGTATAGTGGCTGTGTAAGAATTTTCACATATTATCATCCCGTGGGCATCTTAAGAGGCGACGGAGGGAAACAAATCAGAATATGGGCAGCAGAGTCTTCCTAATAACGACTAAAAATAAAAATAAAATGCGGTTGCCAACCTGCTTGCCAAGCGTGGCAAATATCCCGCTTATGAGACAATCTATGGGGGAAACCTTTGTTCAGCTTATGACTTTCGTAGGCTGCAACGGTAACGGTTTTATTTTATTAGAGAAGTGCCATCAAACTCAATATTTTACATTTTATACAAATTTTAATGAATAATTTGATATGTTGAGAGTTTTAAACTAAATATACTTATTTAACTGCATTACATAATAAAAAAATAATGGTTATACTAAAATGCAAGCACTGCTATGCGTAGACAAACTGTCAATTTTTACATACGTATTACTGTTATTATATGGACGCTGTAATTAGTGTTAAATTTAGTTTTACAAAATAGGCTACTCAATAGTTATCAAAAATATTTTAATTATTTTCTTGAGTTAAATAATGAATACGGACAATATTGTGTGAATGAATTGTCTATATATTTTGCTGATGACTTTAGCATATACATGACCGAGTTATTGCTTCATCTATTTAAAAACCAACACATGTTATGGTTTACGCGTTACACATTATTTTTAGCATTATTACTGAACTGACGTTTCGCTCGCAACAAAGACTTACGTACGAAGTTCAATACAAAAGTCTATTGTAAGTTTGTGTTCCTCACCTTATTACACATGAAGTAAATCGTGTTCCACTGCTCCCATCAGCGCTAGTTCGTATGCGTCACTAGGATCAATTCGACTATTCTACTAAAACTTCAAATTTTTATTACATCTTTGAATTTGTGGCAATTTGCCAAACGCAATCGACGATTTGTCGATCATATTCAGTATGATTCTTATTATAATTTGTATACGCAAAAAATCCGTAGACCCCAAGGTCGCCTTATTCTATTATCGTTCATTTATTTACTACTCTTGATATGTTGAAAGATATTTCATAATTAGTTTATTCAGATATAATTGATATATGGCTGATTCAAAATTCTCATAATTAATATTAATTACAATAGCTCTGCTGGGATATATGTTTGGAGGATTATGCTCGGAATTTCTTTGCACGATAGAATCCAAAACGAGGAGATCCTTGATGATGATGATGATCTTGAGAGATTTTGTAAATCCAGCGAACAATGAACATACTGCTAACTGGACAACCATATAACTCAATAAGCTTTAAAAAATAAGTAAAATTGATAAAAAAAACATTATTGTGGTGCGAAAATATAGTGCATCCAAAAATTACAAATTAAGACCCGACTTTAGAAGCTATTATGTGAAAATATTTTTGTTTTTGATATTGGATTTACTTTTTTAAAAGTTTAATTAGTCTACTGTTTTTAGCGTATTAATTAATATTACATGTTCAAAGTAACAAATAGAATGATTTCTAAATAGTTGAAGAAAAAAACTGCTTTCCCTATTTTTACGCCCTTAGGGGTAATTTTTGTCTTTTCCGAGAAATCTGTGAACATACATAAAAACATACGCATGGAATATAGAACCTTTTGTTTTTTGTATCTCTGTTAAAGAACAGTCGACAGATGGGGAAGGAAGGTAGTCTCCCACTGGGGCTTCCCACTAGATGAGACAATATTATATGCACAATTTGAGTGATGCAATAGGAGTTTTTGAGGCCTCTTGTGGGGTTGTAAGGACCTTCAAGAAAAGAGCTTACTCCTTTCTAAAAGGCCGGCAACGCACCTGCAATTCCCCTGATGTTGCGGTTGATCATGGGCGGCGGTAGTCACTTAACATCAGGTAAAGCGTATGCTCGTTTGCCCCCTGGCCTATAAAAAACAATGATATTAATTGCATCTTATAATAGCGTACTTACTTGATTTTTGTTAGTTAGTTTTCACTTAGTACTCGCATTTAGTTTGTACTTAGTATATATTAACTGATTGTCACTGTTACAAAAAACATTAACAATTTGTTAAAAACTAATGTTTCAAATATTTTAATATAGTTAAAACATATAGTTAAGGTAAGCTACAGTCTATGTATGTCCAACTACTGAGTCAGCCCTCCTCTCAATTCTGATAGGGTTATGGATTAATTAATCCACCGCACTGCTTCTTAGAAATCGTTTACTCCTTAGAAAAGTGTTCGCTCACAATTTTTCCCTTCATCGGCGGCACGAGATAAACCAGCACATAAAATTGCAATTATTTGAACCCGAGTAACTCACATAATATTAAGTACTAATGGTTTTTTTAATACACTACAAAATATTTTACTTTAGTTAGTAGTAGTAGTGCCTTTAAATATGTCACCCTAAAATTTCTTATTTGTGGATTGAGTCAACGTTTCATTCCATTAACAAATTAATTAGCAAGACATAATATAGACGCTGTCTGCGGTGCCGTAAAACGTAACATCCTGTATATTTTACGACTTTCATGTGATTACCGCTGTGTGTGTATCAAATGTTTATGTTTAGGCATAGGTACAAAGAGATACTCTATAGAGTTCCTCAAAACAGACTCCAGTCGAAATTTTGTTATCGAAGTGTGTACTGTTCCGTTTTATTTAACAGATTTAAGTGATTTTCTTAACAGTAACGTTTTACTGTTTAATATAGAAATGCGTAAACGAGTAATAAGAATTTATTAGTGGAGTTTAATCTTTGCAATTAGATATCATACTTAGCTTATAAATGTATGATTGATTTTTTCAGGATGAAAATCGAACCTTGGTAGAGAGACTCATTAAATATAAAGCTAAAGATGCAGATAAAATGAACGAAGAAAATGAGCATTTCCTTAAGTAAGTTGTTATTTATATTTATGAATTGAACATATATCTATAATAAGGAAGCTGATATTACTTGAATACGAGACATAGTAATAAAGCACTTAAATGTTTTTTGATGGTTGAGTCTTTTACGCAATTTTACACTAATCGCGTAAAGTTTTTAATTACTTTAAATATTTTGAGTGCTATATTCCTGGAACAAATTACATTAATACTTGTTTCACATCCGTCATAAGTTTTGTGTATTGCCTGGGACATATGGTCAATGATTTGGCTCATTTTTAGGTTATAAGTAGTTTAGTGAATGTTGCTGCCATTGTAGATTATGAACTATCAATGACAAATTTTATAATCACTGCACCGTAGAAATTCTTCATTTGTCATGTACTATATCCAAATAATATTGTGTATGTTATTTTAAAGGATTTATTTACTATTTATCCAACATACCTGTAAATAAATGTATGTGACAAATGATAAATGGTATTTTGTGTTCACAATTAATAACTTAAGATTTTGTCACTGATTTTTATGTTTGATAGAGTGGTTCTTGTTTTTGCAACGCGGCTTCAGAGCTTGCATAAGTATTTGTGATTTTTTGTTTGCTTTTTTTTGTTTAATTTCTTCTACAGGTCAAGCAACCCTACCGCGTTTTTCATCAACACCTTTGGTAGAGTTAGTTTCGGGTGAGTTTGGCATAACGTGAATGATGTGGTGGTTTGAAAGCATTGTGGCGTTTTTAAGGCTGACATTTATTTACCTATCCACAATTATGGTCCATATCCTATGTCTTAACTGCACTCTGAAACTGACTCATTTTATTCAACTATTTTCTGTAGTAAACAAGTTTTGTTGTGTTATATGTATCCCAGATTGTCTTTGATTTTTAGTTGCATTTATATACCACCCTAACTTTCATAATGTTTCTAATCTGGACGATTTATGTATATATTTTCAATTAACTATGATTTCAATTGTTTTCAACACATTGATAAATTTTTAATACCTTACTCATTGTAGACCCACGCATATATTTTTTTTAGAAATATATAAAATTAATATAAAATCATAATACGAGTAAATAATATCCAAAACTTTGATAAAATACTAACGGCCTTATTCATAAAATTTTCATAAAATTAGTTTTTAACGTTCAATACCCATATGATATGAGTAGGGTAGCCAACATTTTCATTTCAAGGACATTTTTATATATTGTGGTTATCAGTTCGGAAAACTTACGATATTTACAGTTTTTACAGCTGCCCATTACTTATTTGAACAATACGTTTTGCGCATAACCATCTTAATATTGTTGATAATTGATTGGGCATAAATAGACTCGAGAGGCTACGGTGTCAACATTAATAGAGAATACCTTGGTTTCTTATATTTACGCGAACACTACACATTGAAATAATACTAGTTTTTACGGAATTTATCGCGTATATTTAACTTTTTAAAAATTTTAATCTATGGTAACCGCGGTTAACTATGACATCTGGACGTTGAACATCTAAGTCCTTCACGTGACCATGGGTGCTGTAAAGCTCTATTTAAAAAGTTAAATATACGCGATAAATTCCGCAAAAACTAGTATTATTCCAAGAATACCTTGGATTTGCGGATGATACAGTCATTATGGGAGAATTGCTAGGGGATGAACTGAATTGCTTATCGATCTCAATAGCTTAACCCAACGGATAGGTCTTAAAATGAACGTGCACAAAACAAAGGTCATATGTAATGTCCATATCAAATCTATGACAGTAGTTCTTGGGAGCATTACGCTCGAAGTTATTGACGATTATGTATATCTAGGATACATTATCCAATATGGTAAGACCAACTTCGACTGATTGAACTCGGCTAGGTACTGTTCAGGAGAATGCGACATATTTTCTCGTGACGTATTTCTTAAAATCAGAAAACAGGAGTGTATGTGAGTGTTGCCAGTTATGACGCTGTTTTTTTTTATAGAAGAGGGGGCAAACGAGCATACGGTTCTCCTGATGTTAAGTGACTACCACCGCCCATGAACATCCGCAACACCAGAGGAATTGCAGGTGCGTTGCCGGCCCTTTAAAAAGGAGTAACTGCTGGCCGTATCAAAAAGTTAAAGGTCGCTCAGCGAGCTAGGAAGACGCCTGAGGTCGGAGTTTTTCTGCGTGATAGAATTCATCTCAATCTCAATGAAATCAATGAAAATATCCGCAGTAAAAGCAGATTAGCTGGCTGGTCATATATATCGAAAAACAGACAACCAATGTAAAAGAAAGGTTCTTTTAGGACGATCTTGCACGAGGAAGTGAAGTGTTGGTCAGCCCCACTAAATGAGGTGACGACCTAGTAATACCTGCGCAAATTTGATGTTGTGTGGTTTAGAACTGGGTTTTGTGGCATTCTTTGTGAGAGCTGTGTATAAGCAATACAAGTAAAAACATTAAATTCCATG
Organism: Parnassius smintheus behrii; assembly: GCA_036936625.1. NCBI lineage: Eukaryota > Metazoa > Arthropoda > Insecta > Lepidoptera > Papilionidae > Parnassius > Parnassius smintheus. The sequence continues at coordinate 21,924,200 of JAUPFT010000014.1, forward strand.
TTTGTATTTTAGGTATTTCAATTTAAATTACAAAAAGACTTTTTGTTTGTGTTTTTTCTAAACTTAACTGAAGACAAGACAAAGAATTAAAGTTACTGCCTATAATCTAGTCCCGCTGCTACCATCTTAAACTGAACTAGTTAATCATAAAAATAATAATCTGTCCGTAAAACTATTTTTTTTAATTATTCAGCCTTGTTTATGAATTTAGTTAACCAGCAATAATATTTGAATAAACTATATGTTTAACATGATATAATTCATAAATTTAATTTAAATATTTCACAAATAAAACTTAACATAGCCTTACTAAATAATATAGAACTGTGTTAGTTACAAGTATGTCCTTGTATGTATATCATTTCCACACTTGGTTTCTTAGTTTCTATATTGTCAATCTCAATTTTTACTATGTAGTATATGTGTAAAACTCAATAAATGTTGCTACAATGTTTTTCGTATAGTGTTAAATATGTGTACAATGATAAGCTTGTCTCCGTATATAAGCAACCACACTTACGTGTAAAATGTAGAATTGACTGTGTTTGAATAACATTTCGGGCACTACATAAATTAATATAACGAAAAAATGTAATTTAATTACTCATATAAAACTAGATATTTTTATAAGAACTATATTATTAACACTGGTGCTATTTACTTCCAATAGTCAATCAATTTGTTATCATTATTATTATAAATATTTGGTGACAAAAGGTTTGGGGACAAAAAAACTAATACAATTACAGAATTACAATGTCATTAGGGACGTTTAGCGGCGGTGTAAGGATAACCACTGCCTAATATCATCCCGTGGGTGTCGTGAATGGCGACAGAGATAAACAAATCAGGAGATTGGCAGCAGCGTCTTTCTAATAACGACTAAAAAAAACTGCGGCTGCGAACCCGCTGTCCAAGCGTGGCAACTATGGCAAGTATGGCTGTGGGTGGAGTTCTATGTTCAGCAGTGGAGTTTAATAGGCTGTAACGGTGTCCTAAAGACCGAATTCTGTACGGCACTGAACGGTAGTTTTTTTTTTTTTTTTATAGAAGAGGGGCAAACGAGCATGTGGCTCACCTGATGTTAAGTGACTACCGCCGCCCATGATCAACTGCAACACCAGGAGAATTGCAGATGCGTTGCCGGCCCTTTAGAAAGGAGTAAGCTCTTCTTGAAGGTCCCCAGGTCGTATCGGTCCGGAAAAATCGCCGGTGGTAAACTATTCCACAAAGAGGTTGTACGCGGAAGAAAACTCCTTTTGAAACGTGCAGTGGTGGACCGCCAATCCAGATGGTGTGGATGGTATCGGGACGTTTGCCGCGTAGTGCGTTCACGAAATTTGGCGGCTGGGATTAATCCGAACAATTCCTCAGAGCACTCTCCATGGTATATGCGAAAGAAAATACAAAGGGATGCAACATCTCTTCGCAGTGCCAGTGAATCGAGCCGATCGGAAAGCACTCGGTCGTCGACGATTCGAGCCGCTCTGCGCTGGATGCGGTCAAGTGGAAGGAGTTGGTACTGGGGAGCCCCAGCCCAGAGATGGGAACAGTATTCCATGTGCGGCCGAACCTGCGCCTTGTAAAGTTGCAGGCGGTGTGCCGCCATGAAATACTGTCCCGCTCTGCTGAGCACGCCAAGCCTTTTATAGGCCAATTTGGCCTTCCCTTCCAAGTGACCACGAAACTGCACGTCACTCGATATGTCGACGCCGAGGATACCGATACTGGCTGAGGCAACAAGGGGAGTGCCTTGAAACTGAGGGGATACGACAAAGGGGTTCTTTTTAGCGGTTAACGCGCAAAATTGTGTCTTCTGGGGGTTAAACTGGACTAGATTTAGTAGCCCCCAATCCGAGACTCTGTCTAGCAGAAACTCGACTTCAGACACAAGTTTGTCCCGGCACTCATAGACGTTTTCCCGAGAAATATTGGTTCGGCCGGTGTAAAGAGCATCACCAGTGCTGTCATCTGCATAGCCATGAATGTTACGGGTCTGCAACATATCATTGATATGCAGAAGAAACAGCGTTGGCGATAGCACGCAGCCCTGTGGAACACCAGCATTAATAGGCTTGCAATCGGAGCTTGCACCGTCTACAACGACCTTGATGCTCCGATCTGCAAGAAAGCTGGTGATCCAATCGCACAATTTCTCGGGAAGCCCATAGGAAGGGAGCTTCGAAAGAAGCGCTTTGTGCCAAACCCGATCGAAGGCCTTCGCAATGTCCAAACTAACGGCCAATGCCTCGCCCTTGGACTCTACTGCCTCCGCCCATCTGTGAGTTAGGTAGACCAGAAGATCACTAGCTGACCTACCACGGCGAAAACCGTATTGGCGGTCACTAATCAGCTGGTGATCCTCAAGGTACCTCATGAGCTGGCAGTTTACAATGGACTCCATTGTTTTGGAGAACAAGGAGGTGATGGCGATAGGCCGGTAGTTGGACGGGTCTGAGCGGTCGCCTTTTTTAGGGATCGGGTGGACGAAAGCCGTCTTCCATTATTTTAGGACTACGCCTAGGGAGTAGGAGTACCGGAAAAGACGCGTTAAAACCGGTGCCAACTCTGGAGCACACGTCCTCAGCACAATTGGGGGATTCCGTCAGGTTGATGTCCAGGGAGAGGAGGGCTTTGCGAACCGAGCGCTGAGTGAACTGCACTTCCGGCATGGAGCACTCACACCGCGGGATGGTCGGCGGCGTACTCCCACCGTCATCGAGAGTCGAGTTAGACGCAAAGAAAGAGCCTAGAAGATCGGCTTTGTCCTTTGCGGTGTGGGCCAGTCAGTCGTCCTCCCTGTGCAGAGATGAAAGAGATGGCTGACAGAAATTCCCCTGGACAGCCTTGGCGAGAGACCAGAATGCACGGGTTCCAGAAGGAAGACGAACTAGTTTCTCGCCAATTCTGTCTATGTGCTCTGTCTTTGCCCTGGCAATGACTCTTTTGAAGGACCTAGAGGCGGAATTATACTTCTTTTTTAGAGCGCTGGTGTTTACATCCCTGGACGCTGATGCGTCAGCCTAGGCTCGGTAGCACTCCTGCATATAGCTGCTACATGATGCTATTTTACAGGAGCGACCACACCATGGCTGAGATTTGCCTCCAATGGGCACCACAGAGGAAGGAATAAAAAGTTCCATACCCTGAAGTACCACATCAGCGACAGAATCCGCAACAACGTTGGGATCGTCCGGCGAGAAGCAAACCCGCCCCCAAGGGTAGGATGCAAAGAAAGACCGCATCCCATCCCAATCGGCTGACCTATAGTGCCAAACACGGCGGCAGCCTGCAGAATGCAACCGCGATTTCAGCGTGAGTGGCACCACACTCCGGACAAGACAATGGTCCGAGGAGCCTAAAGGGGCGTCGACGGAAATCTGATATCCGTCCGGGTGAGAGGTCAGCAGAAGGTCCAACAGGGAAGGTGCATGATCCTCCACATCTGGAATCCGCGTAGGCGAAGTAACCAGTTGTGTTAGACCATAATATGCCAAGGCAAAATCATGAACAGATCTCCCCGCATGGTCGGTTAAACGTGAACCGAGCCATTCGGCGTGATGGGAGTTAAAGTCGCCGAGGATCACGATCTCTGCGGAGGGGATCTTCTGTAGCAACGAATCTGCAGCTATTTGGACGTGGTCGAAGAGTCGGTCTGTTTCGGCATTACCGCTATGGGAGCTATAGAGGCACCCGTAGACGCGCGGATGGTCGTCGCTGTCTATGCGTAGCCAACGGATGGACAGGTCCGAACCTTCAAGTCTGCCGAGGCGTCGAGAACAGATGTCCTCTCTGTCGTAAACGCAAACTCCAGCCCGAGGCACAAAGGAGTGTTCCAGTTTGTACCCCGGGTAGGAGAGATACGAGACATCAGCCGGAGAGGACACCTGCGTCTCGGTCAGAAAGAGCAGAGCCGGCCTCGCCGTCTCGAGATGGTAGTGGACGGCGCTTAGGTTAGAGTGAAGTCCCCTGATATTGCAGAAATTCACGGACAGCGTGGCAGGGGTCGCCTTGGTCTTGTTGCTCCGTTTGCCCCGAGCAGTTTTAGTCTTGAGCGGAATTTTGCCCCCCCCCCCCCTCAGAATACGCAGGGCAGCCTGAGCACCCACGCTCAGAAGTGGAGAAACATGGTCGTGGATGCTCAGCGAGGGATTCTCCAGGGGTGCTGGTACCCTCCTGGGGTAGTATATCATGGAATTCCGCTACCATGTTGATGGGGGGGGGGGATTTGGGCCTCCGGCCACCTGCACTCACCAGACGAAACGCGGAAGCAGAGCTTCCACTTCACGCCGGTATTCTGTGAGATCGTGGTACCACCCCGGTTTGAGCCGGCCCATACGTGCTACAGCAAAGCTGCCGCGTGGCTCTACCACTGTTAAGTAGTAGAGCCACGTGCGTGGTAGTGTAGCCGGTTTGAGCCGGCCCATACGTGCGACAGCAAAGCTGCCGCGTGGCTCTACCACTGTTAAGTAGTAGAGCCACGTGCGTGGTAGTGTAGCGATAGTGATGTTATAACCTTGACGCTTTTCTAAATATCCACATGGTGTACGCCAACGTAACGTGAATAGAGCATTTACGCAATAGAATTTTTGCGAAACTATAATTGCTTTGATAAGACTGTCCCACAATTCCAAATTGTTGGCCGCAATACTCATCAGTACTTGTTGCATTATAAAATTGCAGATGTTTTCATATTTTTACCAATAAATAAGACCGTTAGTGTAAAAATACTTATATTAATGGCATTTATACTCGTTAAAGTATCTATGAATTAACATTTGGGACACTGCATAGCATTGTTATAAAAGCTATTTAGTTTTGCTTGTTTTCATTGTACCTTTTTATAGCTCATATGAAATATATTTTTGGCATGAAAAATTAAAGATGTATTTAACTTGCACGTTTATAAAGTTATTAAATAATAGCTTAATGTCGACACAAATTACTTTATTTTTATGTTTACATTTTTACCTGTCTTGTGTCTAAAACTGGGTCTCCTGTGTGTTTTGCTGATGTATATTAAAAAGAAACAAAACATATGTGTGCTGATTAGACAGGGTTAATTAAATATTAAAAACTTACGTCACAATAAGTGCACCGCGGGTGGACCGGGTTGCAATATCTAGGCATCACGACGTTGACATCTGTTTACAGCTAGTTATTGAAAAGTCCGTTCATTATAAAAAATGATTAAAAAACGGAATTTCTGCATAATTGCGGTCCGATCCAGACATTATGACACATGACATATTGACATATTAAAATACTCTTAAAGCAGCGTAAACAACTACCCTAAAGCGCTTCGCCATCATAAAAATAATAATCTGTCCGTAAAACTATTTTTTTTAATTATTCAGCCTTGTTTATGAATTTAGTTAACCAGCAATAATATTTGAATAAACTATATGTTTAACATGATATAATTCATAAATTTAATTTAAATATTTCACAAATAAAACTTAACATAGCCTTACTAAATAATATAGAACTGTGTTAGTTACAAGTATGTCCTTGTATGTATATCATTTCCACACTTGGTTTCTTAGTTTCTATATTGTCAATCTCAATTTTTACTATGTAGTATATGTGTAAAACTCAATAAATGTTGCTACAATGTTTTTCGTATAGTGTTAAATATGTGTACAATGATAAGCTTGTCTCCGTATATAAGCAACCACACTTACGTGTAAAATGTAGAATTGACTGTGTTTGAATAACATTTCGGGCACTACATAAATTAATATAACGAAAAAATGTAATTTAATTACTCATATAAAACTAGATATTTTTATAAGAACTATATTATTAACACTGGTGCTATTTACTTCCAATAGTCAATCAATTTGTTATCATTATTATTATAAATATTTGGTGACAAAAGGTTTGGGGACAAAAAAACTAATACAATTACAGAATTACAATGTCATTAGGGACGTTTAGCGGCGGTGTAAGGATAACCACTGCCTAATATCATCCCGTGGGTGTCGTGAATGGCGACAGAGATAAACAAATCAGGAGATTGGCAGCAGCGTCTTTCTAATAACGACTAAAAAAAACTGCGGCTGCGAACCCGCTGTCCAAGCGTGGCAACTATGGCAAGTATGGCTGTGGGTGGAGTTCTATGTTCAGCAGTGGAGTTTAATAGGCTGTAACGGTGTCCTAAAGACCGAATTCTGTACGGCACTGAACGGTAGTTTTTTTTTTTTTTTTATAGAAGAGGGGCAAACGAGCATGTGGCTCACCTGATGTTAAGTGACTACCGCCGCCCATGATCAACTGCAACACCAGGAGAATTGCAGATGCGTTGCCGGCCCTTTAGAAAGGAGTAAGCTCTTCTTGAAGGTCCCCAGGTCGTATCGGTCCGGAAAAATCGCCGGTGGTAAACTATTCCACAAAGAGGTTGTACGCGGAAGAAAACTCCTTTTGAAACGTGCAGTGGTGGACCGCCAATCCAGATGGTGTGGATGGTATCGGGACGTTTGCCGCGTAGTGCGTTCACGAAATTTGGCGGCTGGGATTAATCCGAACAATTCCTCAGAGCACTCTCCATGGTATATGCGAAAGAAAATACAAAGGGATGCAACATCTCTTCGCAGTGCCAGTGAATCGAGCCGATCGGAAAGCACTCGGTCGTCGACGATTCGAGCCGCTCTGCGCTGGATGCGGTCAAGTGGAAGGAGTTGGTACTGGGGAGCCCCAGCCCAGAGATGGGAACAGTATTCCATGTGCGGCCGAACCTGCGCCTTGTAAAGTTGCAGGCGGTGTGCCGCCATGAAATACTGTCCCGCTCTGCTGAGCACGCCAAGCCTTTTATAGGCCAATTTGGCCTTCCCTTCCAAGTGACCACGAAACTGCACGTCACTCGATATGTCGACGCCGAGGATACCGATACTGGCTGAGGCAACAAGGGGAGTGCCTTGAAACTGAGGGGATACGACAAAGGGGTTCTTTTTAGCGGTTAACGCGCAAAATTGTGTCTTCTGGGGGTTAAACTGGACTAGATTTAGTAGCCCCCAATCCGAGACTCTGTCTAGCAGAAACTCGACTTCAGACACAAGTTTGTCCCGGCACTCATAGACGTTTTCCCGAGAAATATTGGTTCGGCCGGTGTAAAGAGCATCACCAGTGCTGTCATCTGCATAGCCATGAATGTTACGGGTCTGCAACATATCATTGATATGCAGAAGAAACAGCGTTGGCGATAGCACGCAGCCCTGTGGAACACCAGCATTAATAGGCTTGCAATCGGAGCTTGCACCGTCTACAACGACCTTGATGCTCCGATCTGCAAGAAAGCTGGTGATCCAATCGCACAATTTCTCGGGAAGCCCATAGGAAGGGAGCTTCGAAAGAAGCGCTTTGTGCCAAACCCGATCGAAGGCCTTCGCAATGTCCAAACTAACGGCCAATGCCTCGCCCTTGGACTCTACTGCCTCCGCCCATCTGTGAGTTAGGTAGACCAGAAGATCACTAGCTGACCTACCACGGCGAAAACCGTATTGGCGGTCACTAATCAGCTGGTGATCCTCAAGGTACCTCATGAGCTGGCAGTTTACAATGGACTCCATTGTTTTGGAGAACAAGGAGGTGATGGCGATAGGCCGGTAGTTGGACGGGTCTGAGCGGTCGCCTTTTTTAGGGATCGGGTGGACGAAAGCCGTCTTCCATTATTTTAGGACTACGCCTAGGGAGTAGGAGTACCGGAAAAGACGCGTTAAAACCGGTGCCAACTCTGGAGCACACGTCCTCAGCACAATTGGGGGATTCCGTCAGGTTGATGTCCAGGGAGAGGAGGGCTTTGCGAACCGAGCGCTGAGTGAACTGCACTTCCGGCATGGAGCACTCACACCGCGGGATGGTCGGCGGCGTACTCCCACCGTCATCGAGAGTCGAGTTAGACGCAAAGAAAGAGCCTAGAAGATCGGCTTTGTCCTTTGCGGTGTGGGCCAGTCAGTCGTCCTCCCTGTGCAGAGATGAAAGAGATGGCTGACAGAAATTCCCCTGGACAGCCTTGGCGAGAGACCAGAATGCACGGGTTCCAGAAGGAAGACGAACTAGTTTCTCGCCAATTCTGTCTATGTGCTCTGTCTTTGCCCTGGCAATGACTCTTTTGAAGGACCTAGAGGCGGAATTATACTTCTTTTTTAGAGCGCTGGTGTTTACATCCCTGGACGCTGATGCGTCAGCCTAGGCTCGGTAGCACTCCTGCATATAGCTGCTACATGATGCTATTTTACAGGAGCGACCACACCATGGCTGAGATTTGCCTCCAATGGGCACCACAGAGGAAGGAATAAAAAGTTCCATACCCTGAAGTACCACATCAGCGACAGAATCCGCAACAACGTTGGGATCGTCCGGCGAGAAGCAAACCCGCCCCCAAGGGTAGGATGCAAAGAAAGACCGCATCCCATCCCAATCGGCTGACCTATAGTGCCAAACACGGCGGCAGCCTGCAGAATGCAACCGCGATTTCAGCGTGAGTGGCACCACACTCCGGACAAGACAATGGTCCGAGGAGCCTAAAGGGGCGTCGACGGAAATCTGATATCCGTCCGGGTGAGAGGTCAGCAGAAGGTCCAACAGGGAAGGTGCATGATCCTCCACATCTGGAATCCGCGTAGGCGAAGTAACCAGTTGTGTTAGACCATAATATGCCAAGGCAAAATCATGAACAGATCTCCCCGCATGGTCGGTTAAACGTGAACCGAGCCATTCGGCGTGATGGGAGTTAAAGTCGCCGAGGATCACGATCTCTGCGGAGGGGATCTTCTGTAGCAACGAATCTGCAGCTATTTGGACGTGGTCGAAGAGTCGGTCTGTTTCGGCATTACCGCTATGGGAGCTATAGAGGCACCCGTAGACGCGCGGATGGTCGTCGCTGTCTATGCGTAGCCAACGGATGGACAGGTCCGAACCTTCAAGTCTGCCGAGGCGTCGAGAACAGATGTCCTCTCTGTCGTAAACGCAAACTCCAGCCCGAGGCACAAAGGAGTGTTCCAGTTTGTACCCCGGGTAGGAGAGATACGAGACATCAGCCGGAGAGGACACCTGCGTCTCGGTCAGAAAGAGCAGAGCCGGCCTCGCCGTCTCGAGATGGTAGTGGACGGCGCTTAGGTTAGAGTGAAGTCCCCTGATATTGCAGAAATTCACGGACAGCGTGGCAGGGGTCGCCTTGGTCTTGTTGCTCCGTTTGCCCCGAGCAGTTTTAGTCTTGAGCGGAATTTTGCCCCCCCCCCCCTCAGAATACGCAGGGCAGCCTGAGCACCCACGCTCAGAAGTGGAGAAACATGGTCGTGGATGCTCAGCGAGGGATTCTCCAGGGGTGCTGGTACCCTCCTGGGGTAGTATATCATGGAATTCCGCTACCATGTTGATGGGGGGGGGGGGATTTGGGCCTCCGGCCACCTGCACTCACCAGACGAAACGCGGAAGCAGAGCTTCCACTTCACGCCGGTATTCTGTGAGATCGTGGTACCACCCCGGTTTGAGCCGGCCCATACGTGCTACAGCAAAGCTGCCGCGTGGCTCTACCACTGTTAAGTAGTAGAGCCACGTGCGTGGTAGTGTAGCCGGTTTGAGCCGGCCCATACGTGCGACAGCAAAGCTGCCGCGTGGCTCTACCACTGTTAAGTAGTAGAGCCACGTGCGTGGTAGTGTAGCGATAGTGATGTTATAACCTTGACGCTTTTCTAAATATCCACATGGTGTACGCCAACGTAACGTGAATAGAGCATTTACGCAATAGAATTTTTGCGAAACTATAATTGCTTTGATAAGACTGTCCCACAATTCCAAATTGTTGGCCGCAATACTCATCAGTACTTGTTGCATTATAAAATTGCAGATGTTTTCATATTTTTACCAATAAATAAGACCGTTAGTGTAAAAATACTTATATTAATGGCATTTATACTCGTTAAAGTATCTATGAATTAACATTTGGGACACTGCATAGCATTGTTATAAAAGCTATTTAGTTTTGCTTGTTTTCATTGTACCTTTTTATAGCTCATATGAAATATATTTTTGGCATGAAAAATTAAAGATGTATTTAACTTGCACGTTTATAAAGTTATTAAATAATAGCTTAATGTCGACACAAATTACTTTATTTTTATGTTTACATTTTTACCTGTCTTGTGTCTAAAACTGGGTCTCCTGTGTGTTTTGCTGATGTATATTAAAAAGAAACAAAACATATGTGTGCTGATTAGACAGGGTTAATTAAATATTAAAAACTTACGTCACAATAAGTGCACCGCGGGTGGACCGGGTTGCAATATCTAGGCATCACGACGTTGACATCTGTTTACAGCTAGTTATTGAAAAGTCCGTTCATTATAAAAAATGATTAAAAAACGGAATTTCTGCATAATTGCGGTCCGATCCAGACATTATGACACATGACATATTGACATATTAAAATACTCTTAAAGCAGCGTAAACAACTACCCTAAAGCGCTTCACACACCTGAAAAACGTCAAAAAGTAAGCTTGACTTAGCGGGACGTACATCAAGAAGGACCATAACACATCTTTACAGTCCTTCTTGCTGTACGTCCCGCTACGTCAAGCTTCCTTTTTGACGTTTTTCATCGTATATCGTGCATGACTGGCGGGACGTATACATTAATATGGTCCGTGTCTTAAGGCCGAATACCACGCGAATGACCTTGCTCGTTTCGCAGCAAACCACGCGCCGCCAGTACCTACGCTTTGTTTATATAGACATGTATAATACCTATAATCAAAGCTGTACGGGCTATGATTATATTTGACGGAGCTAGCTCAGATGCAGAGTAATGAACAACACAGAGAGCATTGCTTATTTCTTAAAAAATTTTTTCCTCTTTATAATATAAGTTCTTATAGATTATAAATTCTGTACTTTATTCGTTATAAAATATTGTTCGAAAAGTTATTGAATTGATAACGATTTTTTTTTCTTAATTGGTGCATCGTACGTAAAGAACCTCATATAACTGAAAATGTTTGTTCTTGTGAGTCTTACAAGATGCCGTAATGCAAATTGCGTAAATAATAAAGAAAAAAAAAACTAAAAAGTCGGTGATTGCCCCATAGTGGGGATAGGTACTGTGTATGTAAATTCTCACAAGACTACTCCGACTGGTCAATCACTTCACATCCGATGTATTTCGGTTTTTCTTAATTATGTACTTTTACCCCATGCTTTCGGACAATACATTGACTGACATTATTTGCGGTCTCTGTGCTTGCGATACTCTGTACATTCTTTTCCGACTGGGTCTTGATATTCTACATTTTAGTGTTTCTCACTTGAAACTAGAAAAGTATAAATGATCAGTTTGGCTAATGTAAATGAGTAAAAATGCAACCTATTAGGCAGCCTCAAACAAAAAATTACCTTACAAAAATATAAGTATTAACCTCAAAATACAACATTTCAGTTCATTCAGTGTTCATGCGATAAACTCTCTTTGTTTTACCACTTAGGTAACATTTTTTTCTTTTCCTACCCATATTTACATTTATAGACATTTAAACGCGTATAAAAAATAAATTAACGATTTTCGCTACAGACACATCGACTGTTGTTACCTTACGTCACACATCGAAGCGCCTGGTAATTTATTACGGCAAACATTTATCTGGCAATATACGATATTATTATTAGGTGTTTTTAATTTAAACGAATTATGTTAATAAATAATATTTTGTATCTAAAATAAAGATAGCAGGCACCTTCGGAATCACAATACAAACATTTTTACGTATAAGAATTTTTCCTAAATTAAATTCACATAGTTTTGGAAGAACAATAATTTTATACATCATTTCTTAAAAAAATTTTATTTGTTGGTATATTCATTTATTTTAAAATTTTAAAATGACGGTCACCTTGTGAAGGACCCGAACAAACCTACAAAAATATTTTAAAGCTTAGAATTACTTCAGGTCAAAGTTCTAGTCAAGAGAAATACATTGATTTTCGCCAGTTCTCTTCGTATTCGGCCTTAAAGGTCTAAAAAACCGTGCGCGAGTGAATTTACAAACTTTGGAATTACAAAATTATGATACATGTGTTTTGAACGTGTGTGCGTACGGCAGTTATTTTTATCGCTCGCGGTGCTATATTCAAACCTTTGACGATGCCGACACTATTACCACTACACGTTTAAAGATACTGTCGCCGTTAACTTTGTTGCAGAAAATTGTAGTAAATATTATTTAAATAATAATAAGATTTTATATTCATTAATATTATGCCATTGCGTTACCTATGTGCACTTTTCAGATCAATCAAGGTTTTTGTTTAAAATATACTTAAAGTATATATATATATATATATATATATATATATATATATATATATATATATATATATATATATATATATGTACATATTTTGACAATTTAAGTCCTTTTCTCTTTTATTATCTGTCAAGCTTTCATTTTTTTATTCAAGTAAACATTACTAATTGCAAGAAGCATAAAAATGTGAGAGCACGTTATTAGCTAATAATAATTTTCGTAAGAACTGCCAGGGGACATTCAAAACAGCCTATAATTAATGCTATAAGAGATGAGAACGGCTATATTCTGAATGATGAAGTTTTGAGTTTATAAGAATGAAAGGAATATTTTGAAAGCGTGTTTATCAGTGAGGAGACAACGGATGAACCTAATGAAGTAGAAACTCCGATAGAAGAGGAAAGAGGTAGCGAGATAAGTACGGATGAAATAATGAAAGCAATGAAAAGCATGAAAGCAGGTAAGGCTGCAGGACATGATAGAGTTTCACTCGAAGTGCTAAGGGCTGCAGAGGAAGTGGCGACAGGCCGGCTGCACACCTTGTTTAATTTATGCTGGGAACTGAAGCGTGTACCGTTAGACTGGTGCAAAGTCGTGATAGTCCCAGTATATAAAGGGAAAGGTTCGCAGCATGACTGTAAAAACTACCGTGGTATCAGCCTTCTTAGCATTGTGGGAAAACTGTATGCTAAGGTACTGATTGAAAGGGTCAAGAAAGAAACTGATAAAAATTTGGAATGTGCAAGCGGGATTTAGAAAGGGAATGGGATGTACAGATCAAGTCTTTTCCATGCGCATGATCGCGGAGAAGTTTTTGGCCAAAAACCAAAAGGTTTTATGTGCGTTCATGGACTTGGAAAAGGCCTATGACAGAGTGGATAGGGATGTGCTATGGCAAACACTGAATTCATTTGGGTTGAACGCTGGCTTGATATAGGCATTGGAGTCGCTTTATAGGGACTCTAGTGCTTGTGTTAGGATCAACGGGGTCTACTCGGACTGGTTTGGCATCCATAAAGGTGTCAGACAGGGCTGTGTGGCTTCCCCGTGGCTGTTCAACCTATTTATGGACAGTTGTTTGCAAAATCAGAAAGATGAAGAATGCGGATTAAGAATAGGTGAGTTAACCGTCAAATGCCTTTTGTACGCCGACGATCAAGTTATTCTTGCGTCGTCGGCGGCCGAGCTGCAAATGATGGTTACATTAATGAACAGATCATTAAAAGAAAGGGGTATGAAAGTGAACGCAAGTAAGACGAAAGTTATGGTTTTTGAAAGAGAAGAAAGTAAAATGAAAATAAGAATAGAAGGAGAGTTGATCGAGCAAGTTGATGATTTGGTATATTTGGGTTATGTATTTAGCAGGGACGGGAGATGTGATAAGGATATAGAACGACGAGTGAATGCAGGAAATAGAGTAAATGGGGCCCTGCACTCTATTGTGAAGAGTCAAAATGTGTCAAAAAAGGCACGTATGGCATTTCAAAATTATGGTGTTGGTCCCTACGTTAACGTACCTAACGCATACTTTAACGTATGATAGTGAAAGTTGGGTGTGGCAGAAGAAGCACGAGAGTAGAACGAACGCGATAAACGATAGAACGAATGAAGTAGAAATACGCGAGAAATAGCTAAACAAACTCGCAAAGATTTTTTTTAACCAAGAAGACGCCAGTTTTAGTGGTTGCAATTCGAGATGCTGGCTTTAAAAGTATTTCAATTGTACACCGTCCATAATCACTGGATATGACAAAGATTTTAAGAAAAGTTCTTCAGGAAGAGAATTTTAAACTCAGAAAATAATACATTCCTAGTGAAAAGTGAAAGAGAAAAATAAACTAAAATAAGAAAAATAAAATAATATTTTAAAAAGTTTTTGTAACCTACTCTGTGACATACTCCAACCGTGTAGTGTCGGTGAAAGCTATCCATTATCCAATATCATCCCGTGGGTATCTTATGGCGGCTTCTCACTGCGTGTGTTATCACACGCCCGCACGCGCCACGCGCAGTGTGAAGGGCTTGGCGCGGCGTGGCGCGGCGCGTGCTATCCGTAACTTTAAAAGCGCGGCGTAGCGCGGCGCGGCCTCGCGCGTCGGTGCGGGGCCGCGCGCGGCTTGGTGTGTGCTTACAAGATTGAACTCGTGCATTTCTTCTTAACTCGTCCGATGTTGAGGTACTCTCATGTCTATATAGATATGGAGTGGTCTAATGAGACGATTGCTAATTTTTTGATTTTAACGATGTCATCCACCAGCGTCTTTTGTTCTTCTTTTTGTTAATTTTATTAAGTAAATAATATCCACAAAATAAGACAAAAGCGGCCTAAGCAACAGCGATGCCTTCTTCTTCAGTGGCATTGCTCCATGGCTGGAGGTGGCAATTCGACTCACACGACATCAGGTGTGCTGCGCTAAACAGACTGACTCAGTGGCTCGGAGTTTGGGCAAGCAAGCGCTGCGCCGCGCCATTTTAAACGGGTGGCGCGGGGCTCGCGCGTGGCGCGTGCTTGCGCGTACAAATCAACACGGGCGGTGCAGCGCGTGATTACACACGCAATGAGAAGCCGCCATTAAGAGGCACCTGAGGAAAAAAATATTTATACGTGGTAGAGCCACACTGCAGCTATATTATAGTTGTAACACGAATGGATCGGCTCGACCGGGGATGGACCACGCTCTCACAGAATACCAGCGTAAAATAGCGGTTTAATACTGCTGTGTTTCGTAAAAAAAACACGGGCTAAGTAGAATCCCCCCCCCCCTTAAAACACTGCGGATGCTAACCCACTCGCCAACCATGACAAATATCCCCCCTATGACGCAGTCTAGGTGGAGGCTCCTGTCCAGCTGTGGAGTTTTGAAAGGTTGTCACGGTAACGGCAACTTTCATCCTTACTTTTCATTGAACACCCCAAGGAATAAAGCATTTTATTCAAATTCAATTCCGTTCAATTGTGATGAATGCGATTCCCAATTGTCGGTACCATTGCAATTTATTTTCCTTTCGGTGATAGGAGAATTCTAAATAATAATGTGGTAAGAATGTTAAATATCCTAAATATGTTTAGTTTGAAATAAGTAGTAAATAAAAGTAATTTATTTCGACCATCATGGATCATATGTGTAGTAATACAACCTTAAATCTATTTGTTAGTAAGTTTCGTAACAAATTATTTACATTATTTTCCGTAAAGTACTGTTCAATTATTTAATTAATATGGTCAATATCAGCAAAATACTAAGTGTATAACGTTCAGCCGCAAGATAGATTGAAAAGAAAACCTTCAGCTCATTACTAAAAAAATATTAATTACAATAAGTGACAACTGTATTCGTTACAAGAGTGACTTAAAATTAGGTGGCTTGAGGTTCTTAACACTCACCATACGAAACACAGCAACATTATGCTGGTATTTGACGTTGGTATTCTGTGAGAGCGTGGTCCTTCCCCGGTTGAACCGACCCATTCGTGTTTACTATCAAGTGGACTGTGTCCTCGTTTGTCCCCCTTATTCTATAAAAAATGTCTATTTGTGTGCCAAGTTCCAGCCTGCTTAGGCGCTTATACGGAATCGAGTAACAAAATCCTAACATTTTCACATACCACACAACATTATTATTGTACAGTAAACACTATACACATCACATTTTTTTTTTAGTTTTATAAACCTTTTTTATAAAATAGTTTGTGTGACATATGTAAAGTAATATGTATTTTCCCGCATCTTGAAGGTGGTTTTATTTTTTAGAAAAGTGTTTCAAAGCTGCATTTTTAGGTTGTTTGTTTTTTAATATTGCATTGCATGTATATAAACTTTTATATTTATATTTTGCATTTATTTACTTTTTTACTTTATTTTGTTAAGAAATTTACTGAACATTTTGTTTAATTACGTGCGTGAAGTAAGTTTAATGCCAGAGTTACCTAATCACTCTCCTTATTAATTTAAAACGTTTTTTTCGTGCAATATTTTTTTTTTTAATCAAATCGAATGTCAATCGTGGTTTCGATGCATAAAAGTATCTATGGAGTACACAGCCACGTATTAACTGTTGCTCTGGTTGTAAAATAAATTTATAAAATTTAAATAAAATGAAATAAAGATAAAATTCTATATTCTTATTTAAACAAATACTTCAAAAATTTACCTGCAATGGACCAATACCCTTTATAAAGTAGTATGGGCTGGCTTAATCTATAGAAGTGATTTTTAATTAAATAGCGTTCAATATATAAATGATTTTCATTAATATAATATTTTGGTACAACTAATTATTCTGCATGCGCTCAATTTTTACGGGGCATGGAAATTGCGTTTAGCATTATTTCTCAAAATAGCTACTCATTATGACGCTTATTCATTATAAGGCAGTTGTCGTGGTCAGCGGCGGCCCTGACTTTGGACAGACTTGACCAAAAGCCGAAAGAAAATCTCGCTCTACCTCAAGTTTCTTTCAGCTTTTGATCGACGATTTCATATCACATTAACAATTAATGTTTCAGTGTATTTTAAATGAATAATAATTCCTAATAAATAAAACTAATTTTACAGTTTTCAACGCTCAAATATGAGAAATTGATCATTCTTGGCATTTTGGACCACTCCTCTCGCTTTACACCAGGGCCGGCACTGATCATAGTGGACCGAGTTTATAGTTGAGTTGAAAACTGTTTTAAACGTGTTTGTTTTTGTATTAAATTCTTCTTACTTTTTGCAGGAAGAAAAGCGATAAGGTTCGTAAAGAGTTGGAAGAGGCAGCTAGAGAAGGAGGTGGTAGAAGTAGCAGTGGTTCAGGAGGTGGTTCTGAAGATAAAATAGTAGAATCCATGCCTTATTATGCGGCCACACTGCCGACTAAGGTTGCGCTAAGATTTGTAAGTAGAATATTTACCTACTTAATAATAATTTATATAATGATTTCTTATATTTACACGAACACTACACATTGATTAAAACTACTTTTACGGATTTTATCGCGTTTATTTTACTTTTAATTATTTTTATTTTTAATTCCCGACGTTTCGGGCGCTTTCCAGCACCCATGGTCACGGGGGACTGAGATGACTGACGTCCCGATGTCATTGTTAGTAGCAATTTGGTTGTTTATGATTTAAAAATTTGCTTACTTTTTATTTATTTTACTTTTTCATAGTTATCATTTTCATTCAGCCCTACACAAGTTCACTGCTGATTATAGCCTTCTCCAAGGAATGCCATGTTCAGCAGTAGACTTGTGCCACCCATCTATCGACTTCCTGCATATCTTACCAGGTCATCACTCCATCGAGTGGGAGGCCGCACTACACTTCGCTCAACGGTACGAGGTTGCCACTCGTGAACCTCCCATTTATTTTCGGTTCTTCGAACTATAAGGCCAGCCTATTACCACTTCAGCTTACTAATCCATTACTTATTGCATTTATTAATTACTTATAAAACCATTTATAATATAATGTCGTTCCTGATCGCTTTTCAGCACAGTTGTGTATAATATCTTAAGTTTCAACTACGCAGAAAATAATAAATATATAATAAGTAAGAAATATTACACTGCTACAATATATATACAATATATATATATATATATATATATATATATATATATATATATATATATATATATATGCCAATAAAATAGCACTTATTCATCCTATACTCCCATCATATATTATAAATACTTTTTGACAGTTGTCACATTTATTAGACTAGGTATTCCTAGTTTTATCTAGATAAATATCAAAATAAATTAGAAACAGATAACTTAAAACACAAAAATTATTAGTTTTTTTTTTAAATATTTATTGCTTACTGCTAATTTCTAGAGATAAAGTTATATAAATTAAAGACTGCACTAGATTGAAAACAACTTTTATTTAATCACTTTCAATGTAACTAGTTGAGCTGTCGTCATCATCATCGTTGTTTACATTAATTATTATTTGATTTTTTTTAATGCATTCAAAATGAATGTATTTTTCTTTCTCCATCACACTGGCCCATTTATCGCATGTGTAGTAGTTGTATTTTGTATAAAGCTTCCTCCAGCGGACCCACGTGACAAATTATGAGTCGCCCACCTTTTCTCTCAGGCACGTGTCATCTGTCCATATCTGCATCACAGTGTGATTGGCGTTTAGCTGCGTGTCGTCAATGAATATAACGCATCTAGGTAATTGTGTTTCGTTTGTCAATTTTTTTTGTTTCGGAAGCTAATTCCTTTTTAAATGGTTCTCTATATATGGTACTCTATACCACTTGTACAAGCCGGCATCTTATTAACTTATTCGCAGTTCGTCACACGTCATTCACAGAAATTATAAAAAAATGGATTTGTTTAATTCATGATTCATATAATTTATGCGACTCTAAAAATAAAAAATCAAGTAAACAAGTAATAAAAAATGTAATGGTTCGATTTTTTACTGATTATTCGCATTAGCGTGAATTTGAATCATCCAAACACTACAGTAAGGTGCAATCCATATACTTAGACGGCTGACAGGCCGATAATGCTTAATCAATTTTTATGTATCATTGTGTGCTTTAGCTAATGCACGAAACTGAATAACTTTAAAAAATTTACTGGATATTCAACATGATAATATTCTAAAATAATTAAAAAGTATTCATATAACATGTTCCTGCAAAATACTTCATATACGTAATCCGTTTTGTTGGATTTTAATTAAAAACTTATAAAATCTCAATATATAAAATTCCCTTTCCATGTGCATGATCACGGAAAGTTTTTGGCAAAAAACCAAAAGGTTTTTTATACGTTCATGGAGTTGGAAAAGGCTTATGACAGAGTGAACAGGGATATGCTACGGCAAACACTGAACTCATTTGGGTTGAGCGCTGGGTCGATACAGGCATTAAAGTCTCTTTATAGGGACTCTATTGCTTGTGTTAGGATCATGATCATGATCATGGCATTGATAAAAGTGTCAGACAGGGCTGTGTGGCTTCCCCGTGGCTGTTCAACCTATTTATGGGCAGTTGTTTGGAAAATTTGAAAGTTGAAGAATGCGGATTAAGAATGGGTAATAAGTTAACCGTCAAATGCCTTTTGTACGCCGATGATCAAGTTATTTTTGCGTCGTCGGCGGCCGAGTCGCAAATGATGGTTACATTAATGAACAAGTCAATGAAAGAAAGGGATCGATGAAAGAATTGTATGAAAGTGAACGCAAGTAAACACGAAAGTTATGGTTTTTGAAAGAGAAGAAAGAAAAACGATAAATGAAATAATAATAGAACGGGAGTTGATCGAACAAGTAGACGAGTTTATATATTTGGGATGCGTAATTTAGCAAGGATGCGAGATATGATAAGAACGGCGAGTGAACACAGGAAATAGTTAAATGGGGCCCTACACTCTATTGTGAAAAGTCAAAATGTGTCAAAAAAGACACGTATGGCAATTCGCAATGATGTGTTAGTCCCTACTTTAACGTATTTAATCTAAAGTAAAATAGTAAAATACAATAGAAAGTTGGGTGTGACAGAAGAAGCACGAGAGTAGAATAAACGCAGTAGAAATGCGGTCGTTAAGGAGTATGTTATGGCTGAATCTGAATGACAGGGTAAAAAAATTGTGTGATAAGAGAAGAGTGTAGTTTGCAAGATGATGTTGTGACTAGGATTAAGAAAGAAATGCTTCGGTGGTTTGGTCATATGGAAAGAATGAATGAGGAAAGAGTGACAAAGCAAATCTATGTTGAAGAAGTTGTGAACGGCAGAGTTGGAAAGGGACTTTCTAGGCGAAAGTTTATCGACCAAATTGGCGATATATTGAAAACGGGCCAAATTAGGAGTACCCTTAAGCACGCATGTATGTGTGGGCATGGAGACGAGAGAGGTATGTCAGGATCATGCCAAATGGTAGTCTGTAGTCTCTGCCTACCTCTCTGGGTGACAGGCGTGAGTTTTTATGTATGTATGAAAAATCCCAATAACCTCTGAAGAGGTGAATCTGCCAGACAAACTTAAACAATTAAAGAATCAGATCAGAAAATTGTATTTTCGAGCCCTTAGAAATAAATATTTACTGCCATGGACAGTTTCCTTGGAATTCCTTTTTAAAATAGTGATAACCAAATATAAATAGATACTTAATTAAGTAAATACCTATTTATATTTAATAAAATGTTTTGCTGGTGAATTAAAAAACGGGGACAATGCATTGTAAATTATACAAATTATAAGTATGTGTAGTATAAGTAAAAGGTGTAGATGGGTTACCTACACAATATTCGATCTTCAAAAACTACACACTAATGCACACATAAATAACAAATTATTGCAATTGCACACTACATTGCGATTAGACGTCAAAGTAGGATGGCATGATTAAACTATGGCAAGCGTAAAAGAGACAAATGTAATTTGCGGCAGTCCGTGGTATTGTGTAGTAGGAACGATATAGAAGAATTAATCAAATAAGAC
The DNA here is from genome assembly GCA_036936625.1 of Parnassius smintheus behrii. Taxonomy (NCBI): domain Eukaryota; kingdom Metazoa; phylum Arthropoda; class Insecta; order Lepidoptera; family Papilionidae; genus Parnassius; species Parnassius smintheus. The sequence continues at coordinate 21,944,949 of JAUPFT010000014.1, forward strand.
ATTATACCGTACACTGTGATTTATGCCTAAAAAGGCAATTTACTCATGAGTTCACGTAGTAATAGTAATAAAGTAGGAAAATAAAAAAATATGACTGATTTTATTAAAATTTTATATCAAATAAAGTGCTGTAACAATTTTATACGTACGTATATACCACTTCCTTACGCCACAAAACAAGTAGATTGAATTTGAAATTATATGTACACCATTTGAATTGACGATACTCAGAAGAGACCTATCTGTTTTTTATATTCTTTGATCAGAAACAATATCACTTCTCTTTCAAACTCACTTATTTGAGTATTATTTATTTATTTATTTATTTAAAACTTCATATACACAAGTGGTATATAGGCGGACTTAATGCCTAAGGCATTCTCTCCCAGTCTACCTTGGGATGATGCAGAGATAGAATGAAGTAGGTGTAATAAAAAGTTAATATGCGAATACTAAAATAAAATAACAAAAAAAATGTAATACATGGAAATAAAATACATAAGATATAAATGGTACATCGCAAAAAATAGATAAAATTATATTAATATTCATACACATATATGTATACAAAATATATAATATACATAATTACAATAAGAACAATAAGAATATATATATATATATATATACATATATATATATATAAACATACATATATATACATATAAACATACATATATACATATATATATACATATACATACATACACACACATACATACATACATATATACACATATACATACATATACACATGTACAACTAGTGCGTGTTGCCAGTTATGTCTTATGGATCAGAGACGTGGTCCTTCACTGCTGGCCGTATGAGGACGCTGGTTCTGCCAATGATGAGGATGATGATTCTGCCAATTTATTAAGTAAGTGTTCCCGAACCTTCATCTTGAACGCGTACCGATTGCTAGCCGTCCTGATTTCGAGTGGGAGTGCGTTCCAAAGGAGAATAGATTGAATGTGGAAAGAAGAATGAACAAGTCCAGAGCTGTGGGATGGACATAGGAGAAGAAGGTTGTTCGTAGAGCGGAGGTTTCTCTCATGACTAGCACTAAGCAACTGAAAGTGAGGAGATAAGTAGGTAGGGGAAGTTGGAGACATCAGGATAGAATAAAGGGTGGTGATTGCACGCAAACTACGGCGTTGATGAATAGGTAACCATTTTAATTGTGATCGATACGTGGATACATGGTCATACTTTCGAAGATTGAAAATGAATCGAATGCAGTTATTCAGAAGACGGTCATATTTGTTGAGAAGGTCTGCATTCAGGTCGAAATAACACACATCACCATAGTCGATTAGGGGAAAAATTAAACTCTGCACAAGCATTGTCTTAATTTCAGATGGTAGAAAATTTTTTAGGCGATAGAGAGAACGCAGGGTACCAGTGACTTTCTGGCTAACGGTCGTTGTTTGGGATTTCCAACTCAGAGTTGAATCAATTAATAAACCTAGATCCTTCACAGTGGAACACAATTGAATCTTAGTACTATTAAAAAAGATAGGAGGTACAGCTACTGTTTTCAATCTCTGGATCATCGGACGGCTACCAATTATTATGGCCTGACACTTCGAAGGGTTGACCATTAGGCCAAACCTGTCAGACCAGTTCTTAATGTACTCAAGGTCCCTGTTAAGTGTGTCCACCGCTGTAGAAATATCGTCAATACTCGCTTGTGTGTACAATTGCAAGTCATCAGCATACAGATGATACGCAGACTGAAGGTTTTGAGTAATGAGATTAATAAATATAGAAAACAATAAAGGAGATAATATGCCGCCTTGAGGGACACCAGCATGTATGTCAAGCCAGCTAGATGATAGCTCATCGATGCGAACCGACTGCTGGCGCCCTCGAAGATATGATGAAAACCAATCCAGTGCTTCGGGTGAGATCATAGAAAGGGAGAGGATGGAAATTAGAATGTCATAACTAATGGTATTAAAGGCGTTCGAGAAGTCAACCAAAACCAACACAGTGACTTTAGTGTCCTCAATGCCTGCCCTAATATCACCAGTTACTTTCAGGAGTGCGGAAACGGTACTATGACCGGGCCTAAAGCCAGACTGCAAGGGACTTAATAAGTTATTACGAGAGATAAACTGCGAAAGTTGCTTGTGGACACAGGCCTCAAGGACCTTGGATAAGAAGGGAAGGATGGATATAGGTCGGAAATGATTGGGTAAAGTGGGATTTGGGATCTTTTGTAAGGGAATAACGTAAGCCTTACGCCACAGTGAGGGAAAATTACCAGAATCCAAGGAGAAGTTAATGATGTGCGAGATGACTGGAAGGATATGGTCTAGTATATAGATAATCATCCGTCGGCTGATGTTGTCGTAACCTACAGCATTAGATTTAATGGAAAGGATTATCTTCTTGATCTCATCTACAGCTACTGGAGAAAATTGAAACAGATTAATATCAGGACGAGGTAAACCCATTAAGTGTTCAACAGTAAGACGCTTGGTCTGGTGATCAAGAGGACTGTTGGAGACAAAATGAAAATTGATATCATCCAGACCAATCGTCCTTTGAAACTCACAACGGTGTCGTTTACCGATACCTATGGTTCCAAGGAACTTCCAGATATTAGCAGGGGAAGAAGATGAGATGTTACTAAGAATAAATCGGCGTTTGGCGTTGCGTATCATCTGATTGCACCGATTCCTTGCAACTTTATAAAGCGTCCAGTTTTGATCACATCGATCTCTTCTAAATTTGCCGAAAGCGCGATAGTATTATTATCCCTCTCGATTTTTTCTGACAATATATTTTAAAATACGTTATTTTTGAATTCGTAAAAAATACGAAAATAAATCAAGGAAATAGTAAACGAATGAAATGTGATTCCTTTTGACTTTTGGAAACTTTTCTTGTGTAGTTTGTGCAAAATCTCATCATCACACACGACGGCATTTTCAGTGCAAAAACAAAACACAAAGTACTTTCAACGCTGTTGTCAATGACGCGACGAAAGCGCGACGTCTGAGCTCAGGTTTGCTAATTAGCATAGTTTTTACGTACCACTTGCACCTTCTCGAAAGCCCGGTAAAAAGCCAACGCGTGCAAGAGAGACGACAAAATCAACTCCTTGCTTTCATTAATGTTGACTGTCCCAGTGTATTTCGAATTGAAAGCAAACTGCCAAGTGTTACATATTATATGCTACGAGATCATGCCCTGCCTAGAAAAGAGGAGCGAGCAGGAAATTTGAAATAGTTTGAAACAGTTTACGAGTTATTTTATTAGTTGATATTATTTATTGAGCAGTTTGATAGAGCAAGCCCGGCTTCTGGGCTTCTATAGAGGCTTTGCCACTGCTGCACGGGTAGTGAAATATAGATAAGTATGTTCATAATTCTTTCGAATTCCGTAAAATGTTTTTAAATCGTGTGAGTACCCTTGTACAAAGTTATTGCGGAATGATTTATATGAAATGTCAAAAAGTATTTATTTCTTAGATTTGATTGAGTAAAGCCTACCCGCGCTCGATGCTTGCATGATAAGATTGTATTTAGGCTGATATGAAGGTTCAGAGAAAGATAGACAGTTTTGAAATTTATGCATGTATCTACCGTACCGTACCTACTGTGTATCAATAAAGGGTTCCTTAACTACGTGCAAATAAAATAGTTCTTACAATATTGAGGCCAATAATGATAGTGCCACTCAACCTTCTTCCATATAGAAATTATTGTTTATCTTCAGAAATTATTCAAAATTACAACTTATTACATATTTTCAATTTATGTCTAAAAAGGATGCGCATGATGGTGAAGTTAATGCAGTTAAATGGAGTCCAACAGATCGAATAGTAGCTACGGGAGGAGCTGATAGAAAAGTAAAGCTTTGGGACGTGTCGAAAAGTAAGTATTTAAAAAAATGCATTTATTACTTATGCATCATATGCTTTGCATAAAAAAGTTATGTTGCTGAAATTAGCAAAAAAACTTGTGCATCTCATATTCCGACAAGTTTGTGCTTTTAGTTTATTTATAATATTTATAACACTATAACTATGACATTTCACGAAGATATTGGTTAGTAGACAGTTGCTTGTCTCGTGAGAGCAACAAAGCCAGTCGGTCGATTACTCTTACGGTCAACTGGCTCGAAGGACCACTTTATTAAAGATTTATTATAATAGGACTGAAAAAGCGTAGACACTTTGTTGGTTTCGAGAAAAACCTCAAAAAGTATAGCAACAAAGATAAAACTTTAAAAGACGTGCCACATTGCACAAACATGACATATGATATCGACGTGTGATAGAACAAAATCTCCGTCTATATTACTACAAGTGGTAGGCAAAGTGCATGATCATCATCATAATAATATATAATTACAGCCTACAAAATGTCCATTGTACATAGATCTCCCCAAAGATTGCCTCACAGAGGGGATATTTGCCATAGTTGCCACACTTGGCAAGTGAGTTGGCACTCTCAGTTTTTTATTACTTTGCGATACTATAAGGAAGATTCTGCTGCCCGTTTGCTGTTTCATTTACCTCTGTCCGCTCTTACGACAACTTCGAATGATATGCGCTACTGGATACTTTTACGCCGTCACTGCACGGCACTAGCAAATCTTCTACATCATCAGCCCGAAAATTGTTTGCTTTAATCGTAACGATCATAGTACCAGACATCTCATACCTTTGACGCAGCAGCTATTCGACAGCCTGGGTATTTACGTTTGGTGTAAACAAGATGGTTTCACCGCCGTCTGTAGGAAGCCATGATATGTTTCTAGCATTTCCTATAGTCGCCTTTTAAGACACCCATGGGGTGAAACTGTATGATGGTTTTTCTTATGGCCACACACTCACGCCACCACACGGCGGCATGACACATTTACGATACGTCAAAATGTTTATATCGTCTCACGATATTTGTGGATCACTGTGTGATATTAGGACGTTCTTTGTTCTAGTTGGCACTGTCGAAAGCAGAGGCGCTCTAGTTGGTTCAAACGCAGGTGTAATGTCTGTGGATTTCGACTCGACTGGCACGTACATTGTAGGCGCATCTAATGACTTCGCGAGCCGGGTGTGGACCGTAGCTGATCAGCGGTTAAGGGTAAGTCAAAAATGTGATCAGAAAATTTCGTTGGTTTTATTTGTTGTAAAATTTTATTTATTTAAAAGTTGTAATGAGAAAAGAGAAAACGATATCTTATTTGGGTAATAATGCTACTTGTTATAATTATTTTTAATTTTGTATTACACTTGGTATTTCTTAAAATGGAGAGTCGCGAATTCTAATTTAGGTAAATAGTTTATCTTATCAATTTGTATAATAATAACTAATGACATTGGTATTAGCTGTTTAGTTAGTTTTGTGTAAGAAGATCAAGATAAAAAAGCCAAAAATCGTTTTTTTTTATAACGCTTACCATTACAACTGGAAGTAGAAGAATATAAAATCAATATGTATATAAGTGATTATATAATCTAGCCTACTTAAAACTTCTGCCCATGTCTGTAACAGGTTTTATTTATAATTTTTGGCAGAATCGTTTTTTATATTGGGAAATGAGTGGTTTATTTTTTAAGCTGTGATACTGAGGTTATGATATATAGTGCAAATATTATAGTTTCTAAGATAATATATCGAAAGGATTATTGTCAATGTGGAAGGCGATCGTAACAATACTTTCTTTATCTGAAAATAATTATTTGGCTTGTTTTGGGTTGTGATGGTCAATTTTATATTTTTCCTATTCCCTTTTTAAGTTAAACATTTTCCAACTGTAAGGACTTAAAGCTGTGATCATACAGCCGGTAAGGGGCGTCGGTCATCGACACTATATTTTACATTTTTGGGCATGAAATTAATTTTTTGTGTAATAAATAACTTTTATTGCTCCAGTTTAACCTTTTATATCATACTAGTTGGCCGGCGGACGTTGCTATGCACTCTTCAGTAGGTGGCGCGATAATTTTAAATTAACATTAATCGCAGCTCCACTTATAAGGTTCAGATTATGTAATTTTCTTTATTGGCAATAAACCAATATAATATATTGTGAATTTGAGTTACTTTGCTCAATTAATATATAATTTGTTTATAACTACAGCTCCACATATCGAACACATATCCATCCTCTCGACAAAACAACTATTTTGTATGAATATGACCTCACCTGGCCAAGTCGTTCATATTCTGCATGAATGTTACATGTTCGCTATCAACGATTATGCTAGCCTTTTAGCTTTCAGTGCGTTTATACCTTTTTTACAGGGCGTAATGCCTACGCAACCCGGGTTGGGTCAAAAAGTTAATTATTGTGTTTTTCCGTCAAGAAATTCTCAGTAGTTGTCCGGAGTCAGGAAGTTGACGGTGTCTCAGCTCACCCCCTTGACTCTGGAAACACTAAAGCCGTTGGTCCTGCGCCTGATTTCTTTCCGGTCGTTTCGGCTTACTGTCCCATCGGATTATAACAGTGAGGGAATAGAAAGTACATCTGTGCTTGCGTTTTGTGCACTTGAGCACTATACACCTTTCCTGCGCCGATGGCTAGTCTCCGTTGCGGCTGGTCGCCGTGACCGAAATTCGGTCTGGAGAATATTATTACTAATGCCTACGCATACGCGTCTTGCGGGAGTACGGACAGGTTATGTCGAACTCGCACCGGTTGAAACCCCATGGGGTTCCAACTTCGCCGCATATTGGTAAAGCTAGGTTTACCTGGCTAGGATTAAGTGCAGCCGATTGTGATTGATTAATTTGGTATATTTGATTTTCCCGAATAACTTATCTATAATATAAATGTCTCCGAGTTTACCTACTGTTGTTTATAATACTTAATTATTTAAATTTGGGTAAAATACTAGTTAATGTATTTTTCCCAAATTTAAAAGAGGTAATTATTATAGTAATAATTATTAACCTTCTGTCGCTAATAATACTTGATAGCTGCTTTCGTATTTTTGACAAAACTAAAAGAAGTCATAATCATTTTAATTATTATCTGAAAGCAACCGGTCACACTTAGCTTTTGTCATGAATAACGATACCATCCAAACCATCTAGATGATTGGCGGTCAACCACTGTGATTTGTACACTATGACAATGAACACTATTATCCTCCCATTTTCACTGAAAATCTTTGAAAAAGCATAAATTTTTAACAAACACAACAAAAACAAACATAAACATGAAATGCGAAGTGAACTTGCATACGAATATCCCGCACCCCATTCGCTAGTCGCTAACGCACTCCTAAACAACTTCAAGGAAAGGCCAGGCTTGTGGCTCCATAGTAATTGCTATATAAACATTTCGGAGTTATATTTCATTATAAAACATTTTGCCACACGTTAGAAAGGGATCGATCGCCTTCTCGAAAGCCCGGTAAAAAGCCCACGCGTGCGAGGGAGAAAACCAATCGCTCAATTCAACTCTCCTTATATGTCTAATTATAATTAATAGCAGTATTCGTAAGGCTACGAGGTCGAACAGAGTGCGCGGGAAATTTTAAATAGTTTGAAACAGTTTACGAGTTATTTTATTACTTGCTATAATTGATTGATTGATCTTAATGAGGCAAGCCGGGCTTCTGGGCTTGTATAGAGGTTTTGCCACTGGGTAGAGGTTCAGTTGCCACCTAAGACGGCACTAATTTGCATCTTTCAACTCACACCCTGAGGACTGACGAGAATGTATTTTAGGTAGGTTTTACGTTTTAATAATGGTTTTTCAGATATCCGTCACTTAACTTTTCGGAATATACTTTTCCCGGAATCAAGAGAGAGAGATAATTTATGTGTGCCACGGTTTACTGACGGAAAAGTTTAACATACCTACTGGATTTTTGTTATCAAATAGTTTTCTAAAAAAAAATTAATCACCGACACTGACTTTCATGTATACTAGTACGCTGTACTGGCTATACCGTACAAAACGTTTGTGCCGATTTGAAGCGCCGCCATCCAGTGTACCGGTAACTAAATTTGACATACCTAATTTGCAAATGGTCGTCGGTAACATCCGCAAGTAAGGGGATTTACACTTTGATATTATAGGCACTCAAAATATGACATTTATCTTATTAAATGTTATTACTAACATGTTTGTCTTTAATTTCCTATTTTTGATAAACAATAAAATTCAATAGGGCTGTCGAACTCATCAATGTTTTTTTCTACCTATATCTGTTTACAACAATGAAAGTTGTAGACAATAGATAATTATCACATAATATTTTAATGATGTCAAAATTCAATTTGCTAAGATCCGCGTAAAATGATTTTTGGCATATTTAATATAATGGATTTCCGCAAAGTAAAGACTATATTAATTATCAAATAATTATTAATTTACAAGGTTAACTGAATATACCAAAACTGGGACTAAAAATTATAAAACTTGTGAATTAGCGTCTGAAGCAAATTATGACTTCAATGATTTGTGGTATGGTATTCTTTAATGTAATTTAAAGTATGTGAGATCCAATTGTTACAAATAATAATAGATATTGTTGAAATAGGTATTATTATACTCATTGGACTACTACTTTAAACCTCTCGAACGAACTATGCATACCCAATAGTGAAACCTGGAACAAAACCCCTTCTATAGTTACGAAAAAAAATGTAGATATACTAAAGCAGCGTAGATTTTTGTTTTATATGGGGTATAAAGCTTTTGTCCAAGACAAGTTTTAGTTGATACATTTATTTATTTTATTCTAATGTATTAAAGTGATACATAAATAGAATTGACGTTACGGGTATAGAATTTTTTATCGATATATTTTGTCACACAGTCCTATCTCTATTATTAGTTCCTTGGGCGTTTACTACTGCTATCAACGCCAAATTGGCCAGTCTAGCGTACTTGTATATATATAGAGGTGAGTGATCACCACAGAACACTTAATGTTCCGCTATATTAGGTGTTCTGTGGTGATCACCGATTATATTAATTAACAGGGAAATAAGTTTGACTCACCGCTCATGGTTTTCGGTTTTTGTTATTTAAAGTTAATGCCTACGCTGATTGCCACATCGCTAGCTATCTTGATCGACTCCTAAAAATGTAGGTGTACGATTCATACTTTGTAAACATGACCATGTGTCAGAATACCGCATTAAACTCAAGTGGCTTCTAATCCAGCTCGACCTGGGAGGGACCACGCTCGCACAGTATACCAGCGTCAAATAGTAGCTTAATGCAAAAAAAGTGTTTCGTATGGCGAGTGTAGAGAACAGGAGACGCTTTTTTCTAGAAACGAGTCATTACACCTAAGTCCTCACGGGTGAGAATGCATCTGCATTTTGATTCGTAATCGAGGATAGATGTAGATGTCTATGGGCCACAGCAACCACTTACCATCAGGTGGACTGTGTGCTCGTTTGTCATCCTATCCTATAAAAAAAATCCGTTCTACTTCAGCTGGTGACCCGCCCCGGCTTCGCCTGAGTAGGCTCTATAAATGTAACGTTACTTCGATTAAAGATAATTATCAAAGACCATTTATTTATTTTATTTCTCGATGTCACGAAAAAGCTCCACGTTTTTCAGATAAAATATTTTAGAGCTTCCATTGCTTTTTATCTATTTGTCTAGTTTCATTAAAATCGGTTTGGAGGATGAAAAAATGGAGGCGATTCATGTTTTTATAGCATGCAAGTAATCCCTCAGCTTAATAAAAGGCATTCGTTATTACAGACACACTTTTATTGTATTTGTATGTATTGATATTATCCTTCCTATAGTAAAGAAGTTGCTAAGTAAGTTGTTAAGTTGTTGTAAGTTGCTAAGCCCCTCTAATAATTTTTCCTAACGTTACGTCATTCCTTAGAGCAATGCTACAGCTATATAGTTGTAACAAGAATGGGTCGACTCGACCAGTGAAGGACCATGCTCTCACAGAATACCAGCGTAAAATAGTAGCTTAATTCTGCAGTATTTCGTATGGTGAGTGTAGAGAACCGGAGACCCTTTTTACTAGAAATGAGGCATTCCACCTTAGTCCTCAGAGGTGACAACGTATCTACTTTTTGATTCTTAATCGAGAATAGATGTAGATGTCTATTACCTACAACATCCACTTACCATCAGGTGGACTGTGTGCTCATTTGTCACCCTTATACTATTAAAAAATTATTTTCAAAAATATATATAGAAGAATGTTATCTCTACCACTCTCTTCATCCTTTCATGTACGGTCACTGACCTATCGCATAAAATCTGTTGTCTTATTGGTGCTTAAGTTGGTTATCCTTTGTTATTATAGTGTATCTAACCGGATAATCTTTCTCCTATTTTTATTACATTTTTTTGGGTCGTCTGTATAAGACCACCTTTTATTGTCCCTCAATATTTGTTTACTTTGTTATAACATTCATAATAACACTGTTAATTCGTGACCTAAAAGTGACAAAGAACATTGTAATTCACGTACAAGTGGCGTACTGTCACTTTTTTAATTCCGAAAATAGCATGACTCACTTGTGGAAGAAAGTGGATAGCAATGACACCTTTTTAGTAAGTTGAACTTATTATGCTTGTTTTTTTTTCCTTTATATTTAAAATAATATGCGTGTGAGAATGTTCTGATATATTTTTTTATTCTCCCCTCGTATTCGTGGATATGAAGTAACAATGTGTTCATTTTATTTGACTTAATGAATAAAATTTATACATATTTATAGCTTTAAATCTGTAGAATAGTAATAAATCTGTAAGAAAGCGAACTTAAAAATAACTTACATCGATGTTTGATTCATTCAGATAAGGCCGATAATCGGGCAAATTAATATTCTACTTAATGACCCTCCTTCGCTCACAGATATCTAGATCTTATATCTCAACCTTAGTATTTATTATTTATTAATGGGTTTTTGGTTCTTTGACAAATTTATTCTTTCCTTATCCTATTAGTCTGAATGTACCCAGGGAAGAAGTTCTTATATTTTTTTTATGGTTCTTTACCTCTGGTGTGTTACTGGCAAATTTTTTTTATAATAGTGGCAAACCAGCACACATTCCATTTGATGGTAAATGGATGCTGTGGCTCATAGACATTCATATTTTATCCTCAATTAAAAATCAGAATGCAAATGTGTCGTCACCCCTGGGTACTAAGATGGAATGTCTCGTTTCCAGTAAAAAGGGTCCCGGTTCTCTACACCATACGAAACATAGCAGCATTACGCTGGTATTCTGTGAGAGCGTAGTCCTGCCCCGGTCGAGCCGACCCATTCATGTTACAACTGTAATATATTATATAATATACAACTATAATATATTGTGGTAAATATATTTTAGAAAAAAACAATATTGCGCTTACTTGATACGCATTATTATAAACGTGTTAGTTTATTAATTAATAATAATTGATCGCTGAAGTGCAGTTCTTGTTTTTGAACTTCCCATTTGTAAGATGTAATAAGGTCGATTTTTGAAAGTCAATTTCAACATTCTAACATATCTCTACATTTTGAAGTCCTTAAAGTCCGATTATATTGTTGTAAAATTTGAAGAACGCGCGGGTATAAGGAAAAACGGTGCAAAATTTTTTGGAACATTTTAAAATAGTTTTTTCAATGTTTCGAAGTAAGTCTGTTGCGGCTTAAGGGAGTAGTATTAAGCAACATGTTTATTCTTAAGCAATGACATAATCCGTCAGTTGGGATAATTATGTCGAACTGGCGAGTTGGGGATCGGGCGTGGCTTGCGAACACGACTGCTATTAGTGCATCGTTAACGTGGCGCGCGTCGTGATCCCTTCCCGATTTCCGACGTCCGAAGCGGCCACTCAGTCTCGTTTATCGTCCGTATACCTATTTGTAGTTCAAGTATTTACTCCTTGTTTTTTTATGCTGTTGTAGAGGAGTATAATTTAACTAAATTGAGTACCTTGCGTCATCGTGCCAACCTGTCTTCCATTGTCCTGTACTTATATCAACCTACTTGAATCAAATATTATAGAATAATTGACAAACTCAATTTATTTTTTAAATTTTACTGTCATTATACAACTCCAGTCCGATCACCGTACCCATGCTAGTACCTATTTTTTATTTTCGAAATTAATTTTGCTAGTTACGTTATATTGATTTGCAATAATAAGGAACGGTCAAGATATTGTAGGTAAATCAGAGAAGTACTTAGTATGTGTGACAAGTAATAATCATCATCGGGTGCTAATTCATAACGAGTTCAGCCATGAAAGGAAACGCCTGGAGTAAATATGTCTAAGAAATGAAAATATTTCGGGCAAGAACCATCACAATGCATTGGTTATTTCTTTCATAGTGCGATTAGATCTATGTAAAGTAGTGGGCATGGTTGTATTAGGTCTTTACCAATTAATGGTTGCGTTTGGCAGAAAAAAGCGCTAGCAAGCGCTTATAAGCGCTGAAATAGTTTTCGGCCAGGACACGATTGCTACTTCAGTAGCGCTGACACAATCCGCCATTTTGCTTATTTAGTTTGTTTGTACTCGGATACCTAGACGTGCATGTATGAAGAAGTTAATGAACCTGAAAGAAGCGAAAGAGGTATGTAAGGATCGTGACACTTGGCGATCTGTTCTCTCTGGCTACCCCGTTAGGGATTGTGCGTGACGATAAGTAAGTAAGTAAGTAATTTGTTTGTTTTGAAGTAGAGCTTATAAGTTGTTTTGTGCAATATTAGTTTAGTAATATAATGACATGAATAAACATATACATGTTATTAAAAATTCATGACTGGTAAGTTTTTAATATGCATACTTTACAAACATGTATTTAAATTAGGTTAGTTTCCCCGGTTAAAACTAACATCGTGTCCTGGAGGAAAATAGCTACTTACGATTTGACAGCGCTTACCGCTTACGATCGCCATTTTGCTTACAAGCGCTTGCTAGCGCTTTTTTCTGCCAAACGCACCCAATATGAAATAGCTATTGTTTGACTTTAAATTCTAAATTCAAATAAACTTTGTAGTTTTTGTTTTTTTTTCTGAAAATTCGCTATATTTATAACCATTAGTAATTTTTCGGCCCTTATTCGTTAACCAGTAAACGCCTAAGAAACAAGTTAAACCCGAATATATGTAATTAAATGAATGAAATGCTTATGGTCATCAGAATGCCCTAGTAAAACAATGATTTACTTTTTAATTTACTATTAGATTTTTCAATTAAAATAAGGCCGAGAATATATTTGTAGAACCGCTGTTCGGGAAGCCTGACTCATTTAAAATGTGAAAAATTAATACTGGAAAATGCCAGACTGATGAAACTATCTGCATTAGTTGCAGTTTTAGAAACCACTTTTTCGAGGATACTGCACGACTATCACGATAAAAGTCGGTGTAAGATAGGTACCGTGAATGCTTACGCTACCTCAAAAGCGAAAACGAATCGACTAGGTAATTTTTGGGACTACACGGATTGTGACTGGATATAAACTGGTTCGTTACTTTAAGCATGAGTCTAAACAAGTGTCTATGTTCGTCCGTTTTTATGTGACGGATCTCTAGCTCGTAGACGGAATGCGTTATATATCTGAAATTTAGATATTTGGTGTATAATGTTGACCCCAAACCGAAAATCAATATTGGTGGTGAGAATCACGCATGTATAATTAACGCACACCCTCAGACACCCCAATTAGTATATTATGCTATAATCATAATACATACACTGAATTTTTAGTTAAACATTTTTATGCACTGATTATTTACCAAATTAGTTATACTAATTCCGGAAGAATGTTGTGGTCACAGTACAAATCCACGAACGCAGACTTTAACGTGCTTGAAATAAAGTTCATTTTTCTTTATTTTTATTGAATGACAGAATTAGTAATAATACAAATAAAACTGCACTCTTAAAAGTCTTATTGCCTTAAGTTACGGTCCATTTCAGTGTGTTTTGACTGTACAGATTTAGTGTGACTGTAATTTACGTAGTTTTAATTATTTTTGGGATAAAAAATTATTTATATTAAAAATGATAGGAATCGATTCAGTAAACGATTCTGAACAAACTACTTTCTCAAAGTGCGTTAATTATGTTACATGTTGTATATCTATATGGGTCTTTTTTCTATACACAGTGTGGCTCTAGGTATTATCAGGATTTCGAATTACTAACACATCTAGAAAAGCTAAAAAATTGTTTGCCTCTAACTCCAATGTGAAAATTGAATTTTAGAATCTTGAATTTACGAGAGAAATAAATAGGGCTTTCTACTCAAAATCTTTCATGAATATGTCGGCGTCAATGTGAGATACAGGTGAGTCCATCGCCACACCATCTACTTGCTTGTAGAACTCCTTCCACAATATGTAGCCAGATGTAAGGCAGTGTCTGAGTAATACTGCATATTCTACGGATATGTTGTTCTTTATATTTACAATTGCAAACAAAACAGTGACTGCACATCAAAACTGACCATAGTTTCATTGTCTGCCAGATGTAGATCTTAAATATCGCCGACCAAATGGTAGGAATCCTTTGTGTGTGTTCTTGTCCCATGAGCGGTGACAGTATTTTAGCTAAGTAATGATCCTATCTGTAATTTGGTGAATCGATTTGGTTTACTATGGGACATAGTCAAAGAGCGTCGGGTGTATATTTGGTAGCTCATACAACTTCGGTGGTTTGGCACACGTAGGTATTATCGATTTAACGTCCAGATTTATTTTTCGGGGTGTTTCTTTATAAGGCCAATGTTTTAAGTGTGTTATTGTTGAGTCATTTTTATTGTATTTTTCAGTTTTTCTTAAAATGTCGGAAATATAAAATAAGTTAATATACACGATAAAATCCGTAAAAACTAGTTTTATTTGATGGTCTGTAAGTTCGGTGGTTACTTTAGTATTACAAAAAAAACTTTGACTAATAACTATCAATATAGTTAACACTTTATAACATCTGTTTTCGGAATAGTGTAGAGGCGTTGTAAGCATATCCAGTACTCTATATGTCAATATTTCCGTATTTATTTCATTTATGGGAGTACATATATGTCCGTAAGTAAGTCATGTTAGTATAAATGTGACTTCATACAACTTAAAACTTGCGAAAGGGCGTAAGCGCAACGCATCTAAAATGTATAATATTTTAAATATGATAAGTAGTATATAAGATCTGTGGGAACACATGAACATACATACATACATAGCATTCTAAAATCGTAACCATACTTTTTTTTTGGCTTTGGCGTTTGCCTAATTTGGTAAAAATATTCATTCATTCATCATTGCGTCAAATCCTTCTATTTGACGCGAATATGTACCGCCATCAGCACTTGCACTCAGCACTTGCTATTTACACATACACATTTCACGCACACTGGTTTATTTTGTGATTTTGGTCTCTCCCTAATCAATCTGTCGCCAATGTAATCTATGGGAAAAGATGAACTACATGCAATTTAATTCATTGAAGGGTTATATTATCTATATGGTTAACCTAAGATTTTATAATGTATAACTTATTTCTAAAAAAAAAAATACTATTACAGAAAACTAATGATTGCTGGTTTTACAAATAAGGCAATCTTGCTTTTATTCTTAACGTTTCAGGGAGATTGTATGGTCGTACGCGTATTTTATTGCATCTCATGATTTAGATTTAGTCTGTCATAACCGTATTGAGGACACTCTAAGCAAGTGAATTCACGTTTATATTGTTGTGTTGTTACAAGGGCATATAGGGTCGCTTCTGTAAGATGGAAAGTTATTTCTGTCGTCGATAGTGTCCGTATGTCTCATAGTTATTTCGCAATATATTTTTGTAGCTTCAATTAACCCCAAAGGTTTAAAAAGTAATTTTCCGCTTGGGCGTGCATTGCAGAATTAATGTACATTGAATAAAAAAATGTTACTAAAAAACTCACTAAAAAGTCTTACCGCAAGATACTAAAGTCAACCCGAGCATTCTCCCGTTTTCGCATTTAATTGCGCTTACTGTCACTTCCACCGCTAAATCCGCCAATCTAATCTCTACATAATCGTCGATAACCTGCTATACGATGGCTAACCAGTAAGTGAGCAGCAACTTTTAAAATCTTTAGCCTTTAGAGTAATAACATAGGTACATACGTATGCATAGGCAGAACCTACAATTCTACATATAAATTGCGTCAATATACTTGTCTCGTTTTTTCTTATAATTTAATTTTCAAGTAAGGCAAAAAGAGACAAATCTATTGAAAGATGTTGCGTGTAATTTATGCGTGTAAATAGAAATGTCAGGTCAATGTCATACAAATATCTTTAGTCTCTTTATACTATGCCAAATATGAGAGTAAGTACACTCGTATCGTCCGATTTACTAGAAAAATGACATCCCTATTGTATTTACAAGACATGGCGTCTATAATAATCTATAGTGATTTCGTCCGCCATGTTGGCAACAATCGTCATATTCGTTTTTCATTTATTTTCATTATTTTTATATGTCTAGAAATATTAAGAAAATACATTTAGACTCATTATTATTCGAATGATCAATTAAATTGTTTTTAAATCAAGTTTTAGACCTTTCCTTTGAGTCTGATGTATTACTTGTTTTTACTCTAATCCTTGTTGTTCTCGGAGTATAAGTTTACGATTTGACATGAGTGACGAAGAGTCAGTTAGTTCCAGTTGGAGTAGTGTGAGTTGGATTGATAGATCTACAAGACCTAAAAGCAAATTTGATGAGTTTTTCGAAATAATTCAGGCATACAAAACTGCTTTGTGTAAATTGTGCCAACATAAAAAGGTTGAAATTAAAATGAAAAACAGAAACACTTCAGGCTTAAAGAAGCATCTGAAATTTGTTCACAAAAAGAAATCACAAATACTTCTTACTGGAAAACCAAAATTAAGTGAAGATATCACAAGCTTTTTAATAACCGCTGGGAAAAGTGGACAGAAAAGAAAAAATGTACTTATCACACAATTACGTAACACGTATCTTATGTAACTTGCGGCCGCCCGCGACTTCTGCGTACAATATCTGATTTCCTATGAAATTAAGAAATTTTACCACTGCAAAAGTCCTACCTAAGATATAGAGGCTATATAGGTAAAGTTTAACTATGCAAATATTTATTGTTTAAAGTAATAACCTAAATGTCGATCTTCATATCTGCCTTTACTTTAAAAATATAGGACTTTCATGTAACCTTTTTACCCCAATTTCACCCTCTTAGGGTTGAAATTCCGTAAAACAGCTTATTCAGGATTTTATTATTGAAAACTTATAACTTTAATGCCGATTTTCGTGTCTCTAACTCCAAAAAAGTAGCACTTTCATGTAACATTCCAACCCGGTTTCACCTTATTTGGGGTGTATTTTCGTAAAATTGCTTATAGAGGTTCATCAGTTTTAAATATGTGTTCATAATTCACCCATATTTTTATTTGTTTTTATTATCGGCGAGACGCATGATTTACTGTTTTATTTCAGTCTGATGGATGGACCTCTTGATGGATGGACGTCAATTGCTGGTAGGTGGTTACTACGGGGTAACTATTCATTATATAGATAACGAATGGAAGTATCGATTTTTTTTTGCGCCCGAAGCAAATATGGGCAACCCTCCGGAAAAAGGGGGAGGGAGGTGGGGAATGCTCATAGCATACCACGCAGCCGGCTGCGTGGTTATGTGGAGACTTTTACCCACTAAACCCCACCTTTTAGGGACTGGCTTAACGGTCTAACTAGAGATCTCTAAGCCGTATACGAACGCGACCCTCCTTGGCAGAAAGGAGGGCGCAAAAAGTATCGATCTGTAGTCCTTGATTTTATACTATCACGCGGTCGACATACTGGGGAAGATATTGCAACGATTTTCCACAGCTGTTTATTGGAATATGACATATTTGATAAAATACAGGGTAGCACGCTCTACAACGGAACTGCAAATACCAAATTTATGTATGAACTAGTAAACAGCTGCCACACTTTGGTTCAAACAATCAACATTTCCGGTGCTTTGCTCACATTATGAACCAAATACCATTGGTGTACAAAATTTATTAAAGACCTTAGCATTACACAGTGAAACTGACAATAACGGACAAGAACAGCAGTACGAAGAATTCGGAGACAAAACACAGTTAAATTTGTAACAGAAAACCTTAGTTTGTATAAGCAAACTAAATAAATACTTTAAAGAGGGCGACGCACCGCCGTCGTTATATATGTGTAGGTTTACGTAAACTATTTCAAGCTACTACTTTTTTTCATTGAAAACACTCTTAGACCTGAACATACAATTTTATTTATTTATTTTATTCATATGCCTTACTAACAACACACACACAATAACAATCTTAAATAACAGAAAATTTTCTTAAGCTAAGTGTAGTGACTACTTACTAGTAAGCACAGCATGCATTATATTTATATCTATTAACTATAATTTAAATAGGTTTTGATTAATAATTTAAGTTCATAATTTTAAAAGAACAGAACGTAATTCATCCGTATGGCAATGGAAAACACAAGCTGGTTGCACGATCTTAAGGCGCTACCCTGACCAAAACCTGGCAAAAGTGCGTTTTTCAGAGACTATTATCTCATTAGTTATGAGAAATAAGCTACACCTAAAAGCACATTATTAATGTTCGATATCCTATCATCACATTCCACGTTCTAATTTGTTTTTATGTGTTATGAATACATTTAAAATCTACTTTAAAAAAAATGACTAAAATTATTGGTTACATGCATCTGTTGCTAAAGGAAATGCTCTAATCGTTTGAGAATTACGCTAATGGATAGATAATTTAAAAATCTATATTCTACACGTTTTATTTAATTTCTTAAGTTGGCTTATCTCTTTTAATTGAAACAATTCCAAATATTCGGGCGTATTTTTCCGTGATATATTGTAGCGACAGCGCGTGGATTGTATAGGACCGAACGCTCAAGGTCTCTCGCTAGGGGAACCGTCTTAAGTACTAGGACTAGCCATACTGTCGACAATCTTTTTACGGACACTGTAAGCGGAATCAAAGTTTACACCAACTATGTCTTTATAGCTATTTAGCAGCTTACACAGTCTGGGTAATGGAGAGTTGGAGCCAAAAACGGTTCTGCGGGTTGGAGTCTTCGGTGGAGCTACCTGATGACGCGGATATTTTGAAGGAGCGCTAAACTCAAACGCTTCAGTAAATGGGCAACTGGTTCTATTGTTGAGAATTTTGTATAGAAACAACAAGTCTGTTAGCTCCCTGCGTTTATCCAAGGATAACATTTCGAAAATATGAGAAATCTCTCTTTGGTTTGCCAATTAACCGAGCCAAATGCCACAGAAACCGCTTCTGAATACGCAATTTTATAGTTAGTGTTAATAGTCAATAAATTACGTTTAACGTAGTAATATTTTATATAGGCGTCATTTTTGTTCTTGTTTTATTTTATTTTTATGTTTTTTACTTAGTTGGATATAAAACTTACTTTTTTAGATTTATCAAACTTCGTACGTAACTTGAAATAGAATAGCGAGAATTAGAAGGATTCTGGTTTCAACTACTAGTACTTAGTTATTACAATTTACTGCAGAATTCGTTTTACGGTAAATTATATAACTTGTAATACAAGTTGTAATGTAGTAAGAGGTACATAGTGATCACCTATGAATTTCTTATATTTTATTTTATATATATTTATGTTTAAAATATGAGATATAAGCAAGCAATTGTTTTCAACAAGCCACATGATTCTTTTCTGTAAAAATAAATATTGTATTGGTCAAGAATTAACTCTGTACCTATATCTGAAATAGTTAACGTTGGTAATATTTCATTTGTCTCGATGCCGCATGTTAGATATGACCTTTAACTATTCGTTCAATATCATCGGAACAAGATCACATAAACGAGGCGATATTATCGAGCCCTGCTATTGCTTGTACTTGTCGGACTTTCTGAAGAATGTGTAACCTATGACCTATTTGGAATAATATTTACGAGTAAACCGCGAGCCTTTAACCTGATTTGTTTTTTTGAACTTTAATTAAATATAAAAGAAACGATTATGAACAAAAATGTGTAGAACTGCACATACACAAGTACGTTTATATTGAGGGTTGATTAAACAAATCACTATGGTGCAAAGTCGACTCCCTACTTTGGAGGATTGAGATCATTCATTGCTAATAATAGGATCAATGTGATTCAAATTTTTCAAATTTTCGTTTTTAGACGCAATGTAAAACTAAATTATATATAAATATCTTTTTAAAATTCTGATGATGGAAAAACACGATTCAATAAAATTATTTCCCAGATCAGATCAGGTCCATTTCAGGCCCACTATATGTACACTATATCGTAAAATAAGGGAATAAATCATCATATTTTATTTATTCATCATATACCGTAAAAAAGCTAAAAATCCAGTGATTTTATTAAAAATAAAATAAGAGAATAAATCAAACTAAATTGCTTGCTAAAAATAAAAATGCAATTCCAATTTTTGATGATTTTATAAGGTGGCGTCCTTCCTCTCATAAAATTATATGTCAAATGTTATGTCTAACAAGTGAATTGAATCATGAAATAATGTAGGTAGTGTGATATTTTTTGTTTATTCTGAGCTTGTTCGTGTAGTTGTAAATGCGTTTATTGAGTTTCTTTTGGATTTCTTTGACAATTTTTTTTGTTTGGAATTTGGATACGTTACTACTTGTTTGACTCGGGTTTTGTTTTATGGGATTTCATGATTTACGTGAGATTTTGATTTCGTTGATGTCGGACATCTGTAGAATCATATTTTGAATCATACCAGTTTCGAGACATTTTAGCAATTGTACATAATAAATCTACCTGATAGATAAGAATAACAGCATTTCAGAATTCAAATATCTGTCAATAAATTGATCATTAACTTCATGACAGTTGGCAGTTAACGTCGAAACGGTATCAATTCGCAATTATAGTCAACCAAATCTAAGAAATAAATTTTGACAGCTGTCAGACTTATTGCACGAGGCATGCCAACCAAAAAATGGCAACGTACAATATTCGATTCCTAAAAAAATCGATATCGATTATTTAGAGTTAGTAATCATTTGTAGTTTGGTTTGAATAATATCAGGATAAATTAAAAACGGATAATTAAAAACACAAGATTTATCAGTTTCTTTGTATTTGTTGTAACTTCTTATTTCTAGAGGCACAATTATAAAAAAAATTCAATCACTTTCAGTACAACTACTTGAGCTGTCGTTGTTTAGATTAATTGTTATTTGATTTTCAATAATGCAGTCAAAATAAATGTCTATCAAAGTCATCTATTATCTTTTTCTTTGTTTTTTTAACCACTTTTGCCCAATCATCGTTTTTGACGTGGGAACATGCTTCAACGAATATAGAAGAAACAGTCCAAAAATTTAAAACACGTCACAAAATAAGAAGACAAACACAAAATCACAAAATTACACACAGTAAGCTCCCGAAATGGCGGGAGATTGAAATTACGTAGTGGTGTTTTTCAGCGCGGCTTTGTAAATGAGTTTTTTTGCCTAAACAAAGTACAATGGCGAAATAATAGGTGATGGAATTATTAAGCGTCTACTTAAGTCACCATTACAGTTATCAATAAAATAATTTACTATGTATTATCTAATCAAGCTCATGGGTTATAGAAAAAATAATCATGCACAATTCAAAACTTAATGGACTAGTTGTTGTAATTGTTACGATTCGATACGATTAAGACAGACAAATGTCTTATAACATACAGCCGAGTTTGACGTGTATTTTATTCAGTTAAGTCTTCTATATATACTAATGTGTTCTTTAAGGATTTCCTCTATGCTAATAACTACCCTTTATAAATATACAGTCAACCTTGGATAAGCGAGAGTTCAAGGGAACACAATCTCATTCTCGCTTATAGAGGTTTCTCACTAACCCGAGTTTCTCGCTAGTGCAGGTACATGGGTAGCGTTTCTCTCTTATACAGGTACGCAGCAATAACAAGTCACAGCAAGTACGAGTGTAGTAAATAATATGTAATATGATAAAATTAGGTGATATTTATGCACAACATATATTATGTACATATATATTTTAATAGTGTGTATATATTACGTTCATTAGATTTCGCCATATAAGTACTTTATAAGGGTATCTTTTGATTTTATAATTTTATAATAGGTGGATTCTGGTAAATTAAACTCCCTATGAATTTCATTTCACGATTTTCCGGATTCAAACGCATTCACTATTTTAAGTTTATCACTTAATGACAGTACTTTAATTTTCCGTTTTGACATGATGCAGAACTGAAGAGTCATTAATTGCAGATGTTAAATTTGTAATTTATTTTGTCATTTGTTACTGTAAGTGTGTATCTTTTATGTATGTATGTATTTTTATTGTAGCTATAGTTCCTCCTAAATAATATAAATAAATAAAGCTCGACTGTCGCTTATAGAGGTAAGAAGGTAGATAAGTAGCAGTCTCAGTTTCGGAGGTCCATGAGGGAAAAACGACTCTCTCTTACAGAGGTTGCTGTTTCTCGCTAATAGAGGTTTTGGGAGCTTAAAATGACGGGTCCTGGCTATTACTCTCACTTATAGAGTTTTCTCACTTATCCAGTTCTCACTTACCCAGCTTTGACTGTATATGCAAATTATATTGACTAGTTGTTGTTGTAACGATTTGCCTGTTAAGGCGTTTTATACCGTACAGCCTAGTCTGATGTGCATTTTGTTTAAACTGGAATATCTCTAATTCCTGACTCTCTGCTGTAGTATGACCGTGACCGAAGAAAAAAATGTTTAGGATCTTAAACTATATTTTTACATATTTTGCGTTTGTAGACGCAAGAAAAAAAATCCACTAAAAATTGTTTGAGATTTCGCCATTGTCCTTTACGTTAACAAAGTAAAAAAAAAATAAACTTGTTTTATTCATGATTCATGTAATTTAAGGAATTTTAAAAATAAAAATTTAACTAAACAAGTAATACATTATAAAAATTAATGTTCGATTATTTGAATATTTTTAACGATTATTTGAATCTTTTTGCCGATTATTCGCATATTAATTCATCCAAACAATACGATAAGGCACATAGCGACATATCATTGAATCGACGTCACGTAAAAAAGTTGATACTGATTATTTTTTAATATTTTGCTTTGTTTGAAAGATTCAAATTTAAATTAGCGATAAAAAACGCAACACGTTGTAATTAAATATAGATAACTTCATAATTCTTCGGATTTAGGTAAAAGGTTACTCGTATGAGTACGCTTGTGCAAAGTTATTGCGGAATGATTTCTTAAATTTACGCGAACACTACACATTGAATAAAACTAAATTTACGGATTCTATCACGTTTAATTAATTACTTTTACTTATTTTTAATTCCCGACGTTTCAGGTGCTTTACAGCACCCATGGTCACGGGGGGACTGAGCTGTGGGACGTCATTGTTAGCCCGGCTACTTTCAGTTTTTGAATTAAAAATAAGTAAAAATAAGTAAAAGTATTTTATTAAACGCGATGGAATCCATAAATTTTGTTTTATTTATTGCGGAATGATCAATGTGAAACGTCAAAAGGTATTTCTTGGATTCGGTTGATTATAGTATTGCAGTTTTGGTAAGAATAAAATATTAATACAACTGAAATAAAGGCAAATTCGTGTATTTGAATGAATAAAAGTGGTATAACATTATTTTAATTTATTTCCCTACTTGTACAAAACCAGGCCTACGCTTCAAACAATTTTAGACCGTCTCCTTTAGCTTTTCTTCGTGGAGCACATCAAAATTGTAGTAATTTCACCAATACCTTTTTTGCTTGAACAATATTATTATCATTACAGCCCATCAAAAGTCCGCTGTTAAACATAGGCCTCTTCCAAAGAACACCACAAAGCACGGCCTTGAGCCAACTGCATTCATAGTCTTCCTGCATCTCTCACCAGGCCTTCACTTCATCTAGAAGAGGGCACGGTTATATTAGTCTCCCACCGACTAAAATAGCGTGGTGTTTTACCTTCGCTGCATATTGACAGGGTGACGGGAAGGCTTACGCAAACATCCGTGGCCTAATAGTACTGGCCGCCCTACGGCGACCCCTACTCGGAAACAAGGCAACTCCTGCGCCTTTTCCTTCGCAGGTTAAGTACACCAGAACACAGCGCGCGCCTTTCTTCGCATCCTCCAATAACACCTGCGCATCTGGTCTAGTGGATGGTCGTCCTACACTTTGCATCGATACGAGGCTGCCGCTTGAGAACCATTCATCTCTTCATAGATTGTCAGTTTTTCAAAATAATGTCATCCTTAAGTACTAATAGTGTATGTGACTTTACTTTACAAGACGTGACGCATTTAACTTATAGTTATGTCGTTGTCAATAATCATACACACATACACGCATACTCACATACACACACACACACACACACACACACACACACACACACACACACACGCACAAACACACACAACACACCAATATTAAATCATAATTAATCTTGCTCGATTTATCTCAGTATTTAATATTATTATGAAGAGCGGTCCTTCCTGACACAGGTATTCTTTTATACTTTCTAGGGGCTTCAATTACTGTATTATTTAGTATACCTTGAGAAAGAAATAAATAAATTTTCATTTTCAAATTCATTACCTATCCATATTCATAAATTATTAAGTTCAAAGACTGTTACACGCATCTTAATACAATAGTGGTCGAAATCTAAATCTCAGGGCGATTTAAAAGATGAGATTATTTTCGGTATGACAATAATATACGACGCGTGTCTTTAGTCGCGTGCCGTTGTCGCCTTAGCGCTGATTCAATCTCCCGCACGAACGCATACGTGAGGTGTGCCCCTTCACACGTGATTGTCCCGCTCTGTCTCTAACTCGCAGATCGCATCTACTTGATGTGTGCCGTGTCCAGACAGGTCGAGAGCACGAAGAATCTCACTAGGCCATTTGTTTATAATCTTTCCCAAATACCGGTGAACAGATCTAGTGAAGTACCTACTCATTTTGTCGAAACCTTAGTAGGTGTGTACTGTTATAAACAGGTTATTTTGCATGCAAGAATCCAACGTTGTGTCGCATGAAATCGTATCTAGCATTCATATTGAACATATAAATAATTGAATAAAACTAAATTTACGGATTCTATCGCGTTTAATTAATTACTTTTACTTTTTTTTAATTCCCGTTAAAAATAAGTAAAAGTAATTAATTAAACGCGACAGAATCCGTAAATTTAGTTTTATTCAATGTGTAGTGTTCGCTTAAATTTAAGAAATCATCATACAAATAATATAAAAAGCACGTTGTCAGAGGGATAAGTGATTTTTGAACTATTTTTTAATCGATTAATTAATAATCTAACGAACTTATTATATTATATGTTTAGAAGCGACAGTACCAGTAGCCTAATGGCAAGGCGCGGACCGCGAACTCAAGAAGGTCGTGGGTTCGAATCCGCCATTCGACTACTGCGTGAACCACTCGTAACACACGCAATTTAAGCTTACCACGAGTGGTTAAGGGGAATATTAGTAATGTTTATAGCATTGTTAATATTCTTCATTTAAAATAAAAAATAAAAAAACGAACTTATCTTGTATATGAATTTCGATTGTAATTGTGTGACATACACCTTGTTTTTGAAGTCTGTGAATATTGCTTACAGGAAAATTGTAAATTTCCGATAAGGTTGACAAATAAAAAAAATACTTTAAAACCGATAATATAATTGAGAAATTAATTTTCCTGGTATAACCATAGTTTTACCACTTGTTTCCAATCATACAAACTTAACTCTCTCAAAACTGCTGTTTTAGAACTACAAATAAACTGAGCATATCGTCTCATAGTGCGTTTATTTGTCCTTCTAATTTTCAATGTCTCTCCTCTCCGTGGAAGTTTTTCCCTTTAGGTGATTTGTACACATTAATAATTCGTTTCTCCAAATAAAAGAAAATCTAAATATAACACTGACAATAGCTGTTTGATTTATCATACACATGTATGTGCTGGTGTTCCAATAAAAAATGAAGTTATTTAAATGTTTTAAATTTAGGTTAAATATTTTATCACCATTTTGGCTTATGTTAAGAAAGTTAAAATAAAAAACCCTGAATATGACAAGAACCTTTAGAAATAGCACCCTTGTCCTACTTATAGCTTCTCTATCTCAGCATTAAAATAATCAAAAATCAGCAAGTGAGGTTGCTGGATTTTTTGACCCTATGTGTTAGACGGCAAGACAGCTTCATTTAATGTCTGGATGGAGGCTGAGCACACTGCTTGGTTGGTTTCCAAATTATTTTATGATACCTGTCTGTAAGTTCTCTTTGGATATGTTAAGGTGGGCGCCGACCATTTAAACTAGTATTAAAATGTGAAAATGCTATTATAATCTGATATAAATGCTCCTCATTTTTATAATACGACTTTTTTTTATTTTTTACAGCCTTTAGTCTTACAGGTGAATTGCCATTGAACAATCAGTTTCGTTTATACTTCAATGCATCACTAGATGTTTTATTTATAGATTGGGTAGTAATATTCCTTTTAGTAGTTGAGTTTTCTTTGTGTTAATCACAGTGATTTCAAGCATCACGTAAATATCCTGTAATCAAGTTGTTACATATAACTGTCAGTCTATTGAACTATAGCAATAAGTTCAAGCTATGGCTGATAATTTCAAGCCCTGCTGCGCTTGGTTTTCCTTTTATAACATGTCACTTCTAAGGGCACTTTCATTAATAACCACCTCGATTTTTGCATTAAGTTAAATCTTAAATTATAAAATTAATAGTAATATGTAGTTTGTGTAAATTAATGCTTTCTTAAATTTACGCGAACACTACACATTGAATAAAACTATTATTTACGGATTTTATCGCGTTTAATTAGGTACTTTAATTTATTTTTATTATCCCGACGTTTCAGGTGCTTTACAGCACCCATGGTCACGGGGGGAACTGAGATGTTTGACGTCCCAATGTCATAGTTAGTCAGGCTACTTCAGGTTTTGAATATTAATATTGTGTAAATTAGCTAGAAGTAGGATTTATCTGATGGCCTTCACTTTCTTCTAAGGCCCTTATCTTATCTTTAGCCACTCCTTCCACCGGATACTTGGACTTGAATGCAAATCGGACCCCTAACGAGAATCTGCTTCTTCACCCAGCTGTACATTGATGGATTTATCTAATTTTAGTGCATTTGTGCTCATTGAGTAACTTATATTGACTTGGGTACATTCTAAGTAATAAATAATAATATGCATCGATAGCATATTGTTATACCTAATATGCAAGGAAATGATCTCAAGCATATTTTAACACACTACAGAAATAATCCAGATAAAACGATTGCATCATATTAAAAAGTACACCCCAAGAGCATGTTGTGAAAGAATCCCTAAAAAAATCTCCCGGATTGTGCACAAGTATATCTTAACACACTTTGCAGAAAAAAATTACGAAATCGCTCCATTAAGAAATAGTATATTATACCACAAGAGCGTATTGTGATAATATGCAAGGTAACGACCTCATGGGTACAACAAACAATATTTTAAATATGATTACATTTTATGAAGAAGTATATACTTACCTCATATCCATATTATGATAATATGCAAGGAAAACAATCTCACGGATTGTATTCAAGTATATTTTAACACAATTCGTAGAAAAGAAGCAAATAATTACGATTACACTTTAGGAAGAGGTCACAGTTACAGTTTAGAAGAAATTAGAAGTAATAGTAATAAGGTTATTTGTAAAAACTTGTGTGTATTTAAAATAATTTAAAAAAAATGACGTGATGAAAATAACATGAACGCTTAAGGCATGTACATTTGCATTTACCAAAAGTTTTTGAATCAACTATAACAATATAGAATGGTTAATTTCTAAATTGAGTGCGAATTTTATTAAAAATTATTTACAAGTTGGACAAATCGTTTATATTTTAGTTTTTATTTCCTGTGACGAAAACAGCCCATTTACAAGAATATTTGACTGTTATAAATTTCTCTACAAGGACCACTAAGGACCACGTTTAAATTTTTATACATAATGACGTTATAACGAATAAACGTATAAAATAATACGTTGAGATGAAAAATCTAAAGAAAGTCAGATAAATATTCTCAAAGGCCCTTCGTCATCAATTTTGTAGAAAATAAAAACTGCGTTCAATTATTTTAGAAAAATGTCGTATTTAAGGTCGGAATTGAATGTGTTCGTCATCATCATCCTGCGTCAGTCTTACGCTGAACGAAGGATTTTCCCAAGATACACCGCTTAGCCCGAGCGTTGGCTTTACATAGTCTGTTTGCTAGTAGCAACCTTCCGTAGATCGCCATTCAATCGAATGTCCCAACATTACGTATGTCTAAAGGTTGTTCAATGGTTCCATGATAAGCCTACGCCAACAGTAATCGCTACTGGGACATATTTGACCAACCCATTGTTACTTCAGTTTGCATACATTGCATACATTGCTATGTGGATGACCTTAGTTCACCAACGGATTTTTTTATTATTAATCTCCATCGCACGCTTAGCAACTTTTACTAACTTGGTAAATACAGGTAATTAGTACGATCTTCAACGAGAAAAGTCTCCAAAAAGTTAAGGTTTTTTACTACGAGCGACGAAATTCTATGTAAAGTTTAAAGATTATTTCTACCTTGCGACAAAATCTACTAGAGTTGTATATACTATAGCTGGCTCGGCGGATGTTATTCTTATCTTTCTTGTTGGTGCTATGAGTTTAAATCGGGACTCAATATTATTTTCTTAATAACTGCCACAGCGGCACTACAGAAGAAACACAAATTCTGGACCCAGTGTCGAAAATCTGTGTTTCTTTTTTGGCTCCGAACAAACGTAGTTATATTTAAATACAAAAATTGTTAATAACTGGACCACAGCACCTGTTATCTGATCCTAGGATACTAGGCTATGAAGCATCGCCATGACAAAATTAATATATTGTGTAAATTTAACCTTAATCGGTAGAGTCGTTAAAAATGATACGATCACTAACAGACGCAACGACGATTACATTCTTGGTCTCCGCCCCGACTTCTCCTGGGTGGGATCTTCTAATGTGACGTCATTTATAGTAGTAATAATGGATAACTAGCTTACGTAACCACATGAGCGCAATAAAATGTTTGCGCCAACCCACGCGTGGCCAATATGGCAAAATTCCTCAATGCCCTTTAAGGCAAGCTATCGGTGAGGCCTATATTCAGCAGCAGGCGGTAGGTAGGGTGTAATGGATGGAATGTAAAAAATCTTTTAGTTAAATAAAGCCTACATTAATTATAGCCTAGATCACTTTTGGAATTGCTCTCCAACTGTTTGCGCAGTTTCCAGAATGCCAATAACCTCTTCAGCTCATTAAAAGGCAGTTTTTTCGATATTACAGACAGACACATAAATTTTATTATTATTTATAGCATATTTCATTTTGTTAAATTTCATATATTATTATATGTAGTAGAGCCACGCAACTATATTATGGTTGTAGCACGAATGGGTCGGCTCGAATGGAGGAGGACCACGTTCTCACAGAATACCAGCGTAAAATAGAAGCTTAATGCTGCTGTGTTTCATATGGCGAGTGTAGTAACCGGAGTCACTTTTTACTGGAAACGAGGCATCCCATTTCAGTCCTCAGGGGTAAAAGCGCATCTTCATTTTGATTCTTAATTGAGGATAAATGTCTATGGGTCGCAACATCCATTTACTATCAGGTGGACTGTGTGCTCGTTTGTCACATTTATTCTATAAAAAAGGCCCCTTAGATAGGTCTAAGAGACCTTTTTTATTGAATCCTAGGGGATATGGATTAAATGGTTTAAGATGATAAGAATCATTTTTCTAATTACTAGTTTAGTCAACGACAGTTTGATAATGATAATGTTGCTAATAAGTCAAGTTAAAGGAGAGAAACGGCTTAGTTTTTTGTATATTCTCGTAATTCATACGGAGTTTTTGGAAGGATTTATAATATAAAATATAAGTTAAGATCAGTATTACCGCATTTCGCAACTCCGCTGCTGAACATAGGAATGCCATGAAACATGGTACTGAGTCACCTGCATCCATAGAATTCCTGAATTTCTTACCAGCTCGTCACTCCATCCAGTTGAGTATTGCCATTCACCATCAGTACAAGGCTAAACCAGGCACTAGAGAACCTTTATCCGTATATAGCTAAATATACGTGATGAGATGTGTCGTAATCTCACAAACTCCGAACAGTACAGCAACAGAATCCGTCGATTGACCTCTCGGTCGAAGTTGGACTTACTTATTGGGGCAATTTGTCCAAGGTAAACATACTCGTCGACAACTTCGAGTGCATTTTTTCTAACAACTACGGCGTAGGTGTGACATGAACGTTACCCATGACCTTTGTTATGTGTATGTTCAATTAATACCTATCCGTTGGGATTGGGAGACACTATTAAGATCATTGAGCATAATGCTGATTGCTGGTTCTTCAGCGATTTAAACGAAGTTATGATAGTTCTATCATATATAGTAAATATTTTATTTTAATAAGCTGCATCCCTTATTGTTTTCTAAAATAATATATAGTACCACCTAGTCATATCAGAATGTTTAACGGATTTTCTTTTGTATTTGCCATTGTATTGAAATTTGGGACCTTCACTCATATTGATGTGTCTTATTCACTAAGACAAAACTCTTTTTTGAACTTATCTAAATCTCCCTCGTATCTATGTGTTTTGCATGTGATACCATTTCTATATCATCATCACATACATTTAATTAACTAATAAATTAACTAAATAACCGATTCGCCCGAAGAGAGATCAGACACAGAGCCAACGGCTTAACGTGGTTTCATGAGGCAAGGAGGTGAAACAGAGAATTTCTTAAAAGAGGAACTCAATAGGTAACTGATTTTTTTGATCCGACCCGGGATTCGAACCCAGGACCAGCTAGGCAGCCCAATGTCAATCAGTCCAAAGCCAATAATCAAATGTAATCAAATAATAAATTATTAAATACGTATATATACAATAAAGTTGCGGTCAAACTGAAGTGAATAAAACGCTGGAGGCATAACGCGATTCACGCCATTGGCTTGATGGTAACCTCTTATACTAACATGAAATCCTACGTTGTTATCCCTAATAAAAGGATTTAGACCACGAAGTGGTTTATATTTATTTATTTTATTTATTTATTCTTTTTTGTACACCACAATACAAAAACATCAAGTACAGTTAAAAGTTGGGCTTAGTGCTTAGGTCCTCCAGCGATTCTGCCATAAGGACTATATCATCGGCAAATCAAATGTGAGTGTACTCGCCATTGACATTAATACTTCTTATCTCTCCATTCCAGTGCAGTAGCTTGAAAACGTCTTCCAATGCAGCAGTGAAGAGTTTCGGGAATATAACGTCACCCTTTCTTACACCTCTTTGCAGTTGGATAGGCTTTTGATTCTCAATTGAGGATTAATTCGGATGTCTATGGGCTGTAGCTTCCACTTACCATCAGGTGGACTGTGTGCTCGTTTGTTACCCTTATTCTATTTAAAATATAAAGTAAAGTAAAGTTACAGCCAATATACGTCCCACTGCTGGGCACAGGCCTCCCCTCATTTCTGAGAGGGATTTAAAATATAGCCACCTCAATATTTATTTAAGTTTTTAAACTATCTTCATAACCATGTAGGCCTCTCCCAAGGCGTAATAAGCCCGGTCTTTGGCGTACTTGCGCTTAAATATACTCGTATGTTTAAAGCCGGTTGCAGACCGACAACTAAGTTATTTCGAAGCTAGACAAAGTCAGCTTGGCTAAGCTAAGATAAACTAAAAATATGTCCTGTGCACACCACGAACTAAACGAAAGCTCAGTCAGTTATACGAAGTTC
Source organism: Parnassius smintheus behrii (assembly GCA_036936625.1). Classification (NCBI taxonomy): domain Eukaryota; kingdom Metazoa; phylum Arthropoda; class Insecta; order Lepidoptera; family Papilionidae; genus Parnassius; species Parnassius smintheus. Next base: position 21,976,843 of record JAUPFT010000014.1, read on the forward strand.
AGTTCGACGGACGTCGCTCACCATGAATATAATCAACGAAGAAAGTTCCGGTGATGAATACGTTACACAGAAAAAGAAGAATAATACTGACCTACCATTATTTAAAAAATAAAGATATTCCAGACAGATAGCAAGACACAGGACAGCACTGGCAAAGAATGTGCGAAGGGGGTGCAAGGTAGGCGGGAGGGGCTTAGCTTAGCTCGTGTAGCTGCGCATCGGCATACACAACTAACTTAGCTTCGCAGATTTTAGTTAGCTCATATAGCTTAGTTTGCATAGTTTGCAGTCTGTACACAAGTATGAAAAACTGCGCCAGCTATGCGAGCTAAGCTAAACTAACTTAGCTCAGCTCTTGGTCTGCAACCGGTTTTAGTGTTGACTTGTTGGTATTATTCCACTTTAGTTAAGGGCTTAGCTTAGCTTTACTTACTTTTATATATTTTTTAGGATTTTGTAATAATATAAGGGTTATAAAATAAAATAAAAATAATTGTTTACGTTTTTATTGTTGGTAATGATTATTCAGATGGTTTTAATTATTCATTAAAATTTTAGGATTTCATTATTACAAATTTTCAATAAGGCACTAGTATCGTATTGAATACTTTTGTTTTAAATATAATGATAATAATTGTCATTTAAATTGTACCTAAGCAATTATTAGGTACCTATAAACTTTTAGTTTTTATTATATAAATATATAAATTAAGTAAGTAATAAAGAAACTAGCCTAGTTTGAATAAATTACGATGTTGGGACGGCCGTCAATCCATCGCTTCTTGACTTAGGTCGCACGTTCGGTTTCTACTTAAAAGGTACAGAAATTTTATTTTCAAATTATTTCTACAATTAAAATCAGGCTTATGCTACTTTTAAAAAATATGGTACAATACGTCACTAGACCCCGCGGGGCGGTCAACCGTGCGTAAAGTGAGCGAATGAGCGATGTGATCTTGATAAAACTTACGGCTGCATCCCATTGACAACTCCAGAGATGGGGACAAGCGAGCGATTCCACACAACTTTCAATCAGAAAAGACATTACTTGTCGTCTCTCACATCCTTCCTCAGTCACACACGCTCTTTTGGTCGTCCCCTTCTCCGTGTCGCGTTGAGCCGCACCCTTTGCCCGTACGTAGCACTTGGTGCGGGAACGCTTGGACACTACCATTTAATCCGCTATCTTTGTCTTATGCTACAGGAAAGACAACTTTGTTACATTTGTAAACAATGCTGTCTTCCAGAGCTAAGACTCGACGGGGGCTTTTAAACTAAGGTAATATAACTATTATTGCGAACGCTGATCACGTCGACATGCCTAACTACTCAAAAGTGCCTCTGATGCGCGCGAGAAAAGCTAGGATCGTAGACTTTGCAAAGAGCGGAAGGAGCGTTAGGTCCAGGAAGTAGTTCGGCAGCTTTAGCCGCTGCACGGCGACGCTGCCAGCTACAAGTCCACGCTGCTAGTACAACCAGTTGAGCAGCTAAGAAGGCAGCTGCTGCTAGCATAGCTCCTGCTGCGTTGACACAAGTTACATCAGTCTCTCTTATATATACTGTGTCGTCAGTAACGTTCTTTGCTCGTTGTTTATCGAAACCAAACTTGTCAGTGACTTGAATATTCTGAACGAGAAGCATTTTTTCAGTTGGAGAAGCTGGAGTCGAACGCCGTTTCCTTCGCCCGTAAGACATGACTGAACGGAATTCATTCGGACCGCTATCGCACTGAACCGGTTCGCACGTCGGCATGCAAGGAGTGACTAAAGCACGGAACTGTACTACTTCCGATGACGGGAATTTGAATGCGTCGAAATGAGATAACAGCATCTGAAAGGAAATAATATAATAATATGTAATAAGTCACTTGTGCAAATTAGCTGGTTAACTTAAAGCTTAACGAGTTTTATAAAAGTACGGATTTATATAACATGTTTATTTTCAGATTTTTATTTTTATTTTTAAAAATGCCATAAATACCTTTCCACTCGGTGCAGATTTGAACAAAGGACCCATAATGAAGTGATCGGTGGGGCAACCATCGCTGTCGATAAGAGTAATTTCGCTGGAATCGACCCCGTCCATTGCGACAAGTTCTCGAACAAATATTTCGAAAGGAGAGTTTTGATCCATAATTTCGAAACGAAGTGCCTGAAATAAAAAAATAAATTAGAAAAAAATCCATCATCAAATAAGATAACAAATGAAAATATTGAAATTGCATATACCAAAGGATCTCCAACTTCGGCGGAAGAAATAGTATCATCACCGTTCCTGTCGGTGATTCTCATAGCCACGTTGGGTGAGTCGACAATAACCTCTTCAGTAAGGCCAGTATGAATGTCGCCATGGATTCCAAGATCAACCTCGTTCGCCACTGTTTTGTTTGTCAGGTCGTATTGACAGGTTACAGCTAGACCAAGATCAGATGACGTTACAATTGTATCGTGGTGTTGGATTACAACGTCGTTCAAATATCTGTAATAAACTTTAAATTTAATCATATTCCACATGTTTAAATATTTTTTTGGAACTAGTTATCCTTACCTTCCCAGCCCGTTCTGTTTAACATTGCATTCAATGTTGTCATAACCCATATGTAGTTCAAACTCTAGACTTTGCTTAACGTCGACCACGCACGAATTCGGACTGCCCTTTGCGTAGATTTTGCCATCAAATAATTTAGAAGTCTGAATACGAGCCACCATATCACCAGAACGGCAATCAATTGAAACATTATAACATGAAGAGAGTTCATATGTAGCAGCTTCAGGGACTTCCAAGTAAGGATCCTAAAATATCAATTATTTAAAAACAATCATGGATCATGACGTTACTTAAGTGTGTGTGTATGAATAATAAAAGTAATATGAGTGGAAAAATACCTGAATATCAACAAGAGTGGCACGCGAATGGTGGGAGAGTCGGCAAACATTATCTCCCGTGTCGCCATGATCGTATGAGTGGCAACGGAAAGGCGAGTTTAGACACAACTCCCGGCATTCCTCAATTGTTTGTACATCCTGATATACAGAGTCAACTGTTTTCAAAATGCGACCACCCATTTTCTTGAACTCACACAATTTCGTTGGCTCCTCTACGCAATTATTTTCTAAGTAGTCAGTATCTAAAACAATTTTTTTAATACAAGATTCTTAGATTAATTTTATTAGTGGGTTTTAGTAGTAGGGTTATAAATGTGGCGTTATTTAGGTTATCAAAGATATTTAAAAAGAAAAATTGATTTTAATAATCTTGTAAAGTATTAAGGAAAAAATAAAGCCTAGATCACTTGTAACATTGCATTATCTTTTCATGAAGTTTCATTATGATCGCTCAGCCGCTCAAAGATTAGGCTGGACAGATAAACAGACACAGGTGGACTATCTGTCCCACCATGTGAATGTGCGGTCGTGAATTTTCTGTCCAGCCATGAATTTTAAAAATGATTCTTTATATCTTAGTGGCATGCAAATAACCCCCTGAGTACAATTTAAGGCAGTTATTTTAACATTACAGAAGACACTTCAATTTATATGTATAGACTATTGAATTAAATACCTTCGTTGGGTTGGAATGAGTTAGTCCCAGCCAAAGTGATACGATCCATGTTGGATAGAACACATTCTCCGGTTTTGTTATTGTAATTGGCCGATCTGCAAAAATACAAAAAAGCTTCTTAAATATAATTAATGTGTGTGCTGCATAATATGATATAGTTTATTCCGTGTGGAATGGCCTATTTCACAATTGTTGCTGTTCTTAAATATTCTATAAAATTGTTCCTAAAAGTAATACCTTACCAAGTAATATAGAGCATTATTTCGTATTTAAAGGAAAAAATACATAAGAATGAAACTACTCGTACTTTATTATATTCTAACTCACCGTATTTAACTACAGCTTACAATTTATACGCAATTAGTACTATTTCTTTAATTGAAAATACCAGAAAAATGATTATTTTGTTTTTACTTCTTCGCATATTCACATTGACATAGACTTATAATCCCACAAATCGCAAATATCCACCGCCAGTATCGACGTTGCGAAATCGAGGACATTACTCTTTTAGAAATAGAAATATAAGCTTATTTATTCAATATAGATTAGAATATAATACCCATTGAAAGTCACTATTATGTTTTATTTATTTATTGCTTCTTAGACTGACTAAAAATACTTTATATATCATGTCATGTCATAGAAATATACCCTAAATGACGTGTAATTTATATTAAAAAGGTGATTGCGAATGTGTTTTTATAATTGCTATCCCGCTTTTAAGCGCCTGAAATGTCATAAATTTAATAAATTTAAATAAAACGCAATAAAATCTGTAAAATTTGGACATTCAAGTTATTTTGAAATCAAGTATTAGAAATTACTTGTATTCCTTGATTCTGTTACGAAAGTTGCTACTTATGACAACCTTAAACTATCGGTTTTTAAAATTATGTTTTGTAATGCCATTTGTTTAGGGATTACATTTCTCGCAAAGTTCAGTTGAAAAAACAGTAGGGTTATATTATCTTCGTTAATAGTGTTCCGTATTTTTAATGATTTACAAGTAGTTCTGACCTTCCTAACCTGAAGAAAAATGTAGTCACAAATGTCGCCCTGGGAATGCCATATTCTAAATAACACGGTTTTACATTCTTTGTCATCATATTAACGCAAGGAAAGTAGTCTTACCAAGTATCTTGTCTCGAACAGTAAATGCTTTTACTTTTGACTTCCTTTTTTGTCTTGTATCAATAGACATTTATCTTAAATGTTTTCTTTACTTTAATTTATGCGTGCGCTAGACAAACGAGAAGTTGAATCACCAAATTATCAGATGAGTTTGGGTCCATAATTACAAAGACCCGACGTCGAAAATCCAATATTTATGCAATGCATTAATTATATATTTAATATGTTTCATTAAGCTAGTTTAATCTGAGATTTCAAATAGACACAGTTTAGCATCAAATATCACATATTTTATCTTGTGGCTCGTTTTCTGAGATCCTTATTTAAGTAGGCACCTGTTCCGTCCGTTTCAAATGACCACGGATTTTTCGTGTCATTTAAAACGTTGTAAAAATGTATGACTTATTATGTACCATGATCATTTTGATTTTTCTTTTTTTTTAAGTATAAGAGTGACAAGCAGGCACACAGCCCACCTGATGGTAAGTGGATACTGTGGTCCCTAGACATCTACATCTATCCTCGATTTGCATATATTTTAATAAAGTTTGAAATTTTACCAAGACTAAATGGAAATTGGTTTTAGTATAAAGCTGCGAAGCTGTGATTTACTAGTTATTGTATTGTGAAAGTAGGAAGTGATAGGGCAAAGCGCTCCCACACCGTGCTGTATATCGTTCGCCACGTCGGAGAATATTTGCCAAATGTCGTGACTGCCGAAGATCGCGATGTGCCGCCTGGGGTGCACTTGAGCGTTCGCCAGCTTCAATGGAGATACGACGATTTGCACCCAACGGGACACGTGGCGAATGGTCACTTACTACGCGTACTTGCATGATTTTATGATTCAAAGGCCAAATAACATCGCTTTGCTTTATTTGTTACGTATTGGTTTTATTGTTAATAATTATGGAATCATATATAATTTTTGACATTATAGGAAGATTTTAATACTCTTGTATGATCAAATGGTTTAAAAGTTACATCCAATGTCTAAAAATTAGATTGATAGAATAAAAAAAAATTATTCTTTTCGTCTTTACAGATATGTTCTATTTAAAACTACACTATTTTTTTATACTAAGATTAAGTCAACGGCAAATAACGAAAGAAAAAAATATTTATAAAACTCCGACCTAAGTGTTTATCGTTAGTGGCGCTTTCATTGAGTTTTAATTACCAGTATTTTATTTTTATTTTAGTGCTCCTTCGATTTCATTTAAACGGCTTACACAAAAACATCACGAGGATTCCTAATTAGCTATTAATCCGCTCAGATTGTTGTTTTTGTAGATACATTCTCTGCTTTATTTATAAATGTTAACGGCTATTAGCGATCCACTTAAAAGGTTTAGCAATGAAATACAGGCCTATCAGCCGGATGCTATTTTTTAATTTTACCCTCATTACATTATTAAATTTAAGACAAGCTTTAAAATTTGGAAAGATTTAGTACTTGTAGTCATGGAAGTGAATTTATATATAATTTTTTTTACACGTAAGTGTAGTATAGTTTAATAAATATATTCTAAAACAAATTCACTGTTTAGTGACGGTGTATGAATATCCACCACCCCATATCACACCGTAAATGTCTTAGAAGGCGACAGAGGGAAACTGAAACAGGAGATGGGCAGCAGCATCTTCGTGATAATAACTCAATATAATAAAAAACTGCTGTTGCCAGCCCGTTTGCAAAGCGTGGCAACTATGGCAAAATCTCTCCTTGAAGGGGGGAATCTGTGGGGAGGCCTATGTTCAGCACCGGACCTTTATGCTCTGTAATGAATGGATGGATGAATTTCTAATAAATAAATAGTGCGCAAAGAAATTATTAACACACCTGCATGAAAATTCATTTTCACCCAGGCATAAATCCAAGCACATTTGCCTGGAGCCTACAGTGTGTGTTCTTTTGCCTCGGCCCTTGAGGTGATAGCCGCGGACTCGGTCGAAGCACCATGCACGTTCACATGGTCGCACGCCCATACATGATTTTTGTGCATAGATTGTGAAAACGGGGAATTGTGATTTTGTCAAAGCTCCTGTAATGAAATGAAAATTTGTTATAGTATCATTTGTTGTTAAATTGCGTGTATTTTGTTCAATATTTTTATTGTTGTATAACAATATTTTGTAGAAAAAAAAATACCATTGCATTTCGCAATAAAGAAGTCAAATGTTACTTATCGTTAAGAAAAATGAATTAAATTGAATTAAATTAGAAATTTTTTATGTAACGACATTTTTGAACGTATTATTTATTACAAACGTATTATTTATTACGCTAATCATTATTTTTTGTTAAATTGTGTGTTGTTAATTTAAAATTATCAATGTCAAAGGACATTAATCATGATTACGTTTAATGTAACGTAAAATCATAATCATGCAAAAAAATGAACCTTGTAATTCGAAATGGAGAAGCAGAAAAATGTTATTAATATTAATAATTCAATCATATTTTTATCACGTAAATATAGTGACAGTAATTAGGTCAGTTCAAGGCAAGGTGTATAAGTATGTTTAAAAAAATCGGAACCAGTGGAGTACATATTTAACTTATTCTGTCAAAGCTGCATGGTCATGCTGATATCGTTATTAATATTTTATGACCAAACAAAAAAAATCATTTGTAGTTCTATCGCGTAGATGACTAAGCAGGGGCTTGGAAATTGTTTCAATTCCACAGCACGTGTTGTATCGAAGCATAATTACTACTGATTGATTTTGTTATAGTCTCACCTGGTAATTGGTCAGCATCAGAACTGAAAAGCACACACAGGCCTGTTTCGTAGTTAACAGCGCGGCATGTATCGTTTGCCTGACATTGTTCCAAGCAATCTGTGAGCATGAGGGTGCCAGGAATATCGTCAAGGATATGTGATGGTGCCGAAAACACGTATCTGTGCACACACGTAAAAATATACATAATTTTTTTTAACTATAAAAGTTTTATTTAAATAAGGACGGTTATTTTGTTTAAAAATGGATTTATTTAATATATTATAATTAAAATAGTGATAAAACTAATTACCCAGTAACAAGCTCGAATCCAATCATCTCTGAGTCGCATTCTTCGAGAGAGTTTGCGGGTGCAGACGGAGCCGAAATACCGCTAGGCGCTGAAGGAGGTAAGGCTCCTGACGCTGTTTCCGGGGCAGTAGCTGGCTCTTGTGACGCTTGTGGTTCTTCTGGCTTTTGTGTCTCTTGTGGTTCTTGTGGCTCTTGTGACTCTTGAGGCTCTTCCGCTGCTTCTGGCTTAGACGGAGGAGAGGAGGGTGGGGCTCCCGGGTTCTTATATTCCTGAGGTGCATCAACTACAGCTGGTTCTGGTGAACCGGATTCTACGGCCAGGTTGTCTTGAGGCGGCGCCTCTGCTGCTGATCTTAATGTCCCCTCAAATTTTTTTGCAGCATTAGCTGTGCTAACTACTAATAGTAAACTAAATAGAATCCGCATTTTGGTCTCGGAAGTAGTCCTTTTCTTCATTTACTGTAACAAAATAAACATTACTAACTAAACTACATCGTAATATTTGAAGTTTAAAATAAATAAGAGGCAATAAGATTAGACCTTAAAAACCATGATACACATTGACTATGAGTTGTGATGATCCTGGCGAGAATACTAGGTCATCTAATAAAAATCTCAATGTATAAAGTTTGGATTCCGTAGTTAAAATTACATTAAGCATGAACTTATGATATAAAATAATGAAATATGTATGAATGTAATTTAATTTTCTAACTCAGTTAACATCCACTTTAAGAGCCGATGACAATACAACAATTTCACTGTGGCTGGCTTTGATATAACTGTGGTCTAGTATTATCACAAGGATCATCACAGCTGCTGAATATAGTCAATACGCTTTAAGTTTTTTTAAACTAATAATAATATTGTTACTCTCGATTTTTATTTATATATTTTGGGGTATTAAGAGAGTATTCTCATCTGGTTAGACTGAATAAATATATAAAAGGAAATGATAAATATACATAAATATATATTTAATATTCTAACATAATTATCTATTATTATTACAATCTCTAAAAGACAGTATCTACCTAAAGCTTTTAATAGGAGTACTTTCATTGTTAAAATTAATTTAGGGAATAGCCACCTCACGAAATTAAATTTTAAGAAAAGCCGTCTAGCGACGTCGTATTAGATTTTTGATAGTTTTTATCGGCTCCAGAAATAATATGCGAGCGATTGATAGCAAGCCGCATTACGAGTACGTTACGCTCACGTTCTATACACAATGTCCGTAACGGTGTTTATTTCATCTTTTCGTCTACTTTGCTGTGAACGGTACCTAATGCTTTTAACAATTTTGTTATAAAGTATAAATAAAACACTAAATAAATTGTATTTTGTTACCGCTGAACGTCAACTATCCAACAATTATTACGCGTTTTTTGATGTTACTTTATTTTCAAATTGTCGCAAAATATTCAATAAAACTGTACATTGTTAGTCAATCATATGATTATAATTGATTTTCGATTACAAAGGTAGGGAAATATTAAGTATGTTAATAGTATGTATAATATTGTAAAAATCATCATCGTTATTATAGCCACACACAAATCCATTTCTAAACAAAGCAATTGCCACAAAACGCGATTCTGAGCCCATCTGCATTTGCATCCGGCATTTATATTACCAGGTCGTCGATCCATCTAATGAGGGTCCATCCTACTCTTCGACTACCGGTATAAAGCAACAGCTGGAGAACATTTCATTCCCATCGGTCGGGAATTTATCGGAAAAATGTATGTATGATCATGATAATCTAAATACGAAATGGTAGAAAACGCCACCAATCTGCACAACTCTTAATTTTAAAATGTCAATATATAGCAATTAATTAATAAAAAGTAAATTTGTTTTTATTTAATGATATCTTATTTTCATTTTTTATAACATTTATAATTTTGAGTGACGCAAGCTATGGACAAGGACGTGTGATAGGTACATAATTAGTAATTACGGACTTTTTAATGTTTATGTGTACAAATTAACTTCATTTTGTTCAACATAATTCTTACAAACAATAACTCTAATCGCTAAGAGTTATGATCAAGTAGAACAATTATTCTGATATAGATCTGTCGGAACAGGCCCTGTGTAAGCCGGCCGACTACAATACCCCACAGTGAAATTGTTTATAGGTTAATAAAGATTATCTGACCCCTTATTATTTTGCAATATAGATCCGGAATAAAGTTATATTTAGATAAACACTGTACCGAGTTGTTTGTGCAAAGAAATTTTATTCCTTAAATGCTTATTGTGTTTTACGATCTAGGTTAAACTCTATGTTAGTAGTCTTTACAATCACACTATGACCTGTATTGGAAGGTCGTGCGACAGGAACTTGGCGCATTGCTTCCTTTAAGTGGGACGTGACTTTGTACTATAGAAAGATACCGATAGGCATATGAGATAGAAGCGATATTGCTTCGGTGCCCCATTAATGAACTCAACATGATTGCACGATTTACTTTGCCTCATTTTTTATTAAATATTCTTCGGGCGGTATGCGAAGAAATTAAAAATCAATTTTGTGCCATTTTTACTTATACACTGATCAACAATTTTTAGTTTTAATTAAAATTTTTAGTTTTAGTTAAAATACTATACATACTTAATTAATATCTAAAATTAATATTAATTTCATGAATTTACACAGCTGCATTGGACATATTTTATGCCACCAACAAGTGTAGGCATAATGCACTTTAACGTTAATACATTCATTTATTAAATATCTTCCCAGCAAATGTGCGGTCACGTTCAATTCATTCAAGCCCAGATCAGATGAGGTCAGCGGATTCAATAAACCGGATGCCTTGAACCTGCTATTTAGGCTTCTCCATACCAGTACTGGTTGACATACTGTAAACATCAAGTTTGTGTTCTTCAACGAGTAGACCCTTAAAGAATTACATGTCATGGAATGTACAATCAAGTTTACCCGTTCTGTTTGGAAATTTATTGCTAGCATACTTTGTAGTATTATTTTATGTGAAAAAATATTAAGTTAAATTGTCGCCCTCAACTTCAAGATACTCGTATATTCTAAGGCATTTGTATTGAATAGTCCAAACAAATAAAGCTGCACTAAATATCAGTATATTAATAAATTGACACATGCCGTCAAAAGACACCGGAGAAACCGAGAAGTTTAATTCATTCGCTGGTAAACTATTAGGTGCATTTGAATTGAAGCATATACATCGACTTGACTAACGGCCGGGCTTCCAGTATTTACATTGAATGAAATAGTAATTTGTTGCGTTGCTTTCCAATAGTCAACAGCGACTTATATATGGCCTGACATGACATGCGACTATGGAGGATCAACGGCACGAAGGGGACATTCACGATCAGGTGCCAACTGCTCATTGTGTCAGTCTATATTTGTATTACAATGGTGTAATTGCTTATAACGGAGTATATTAAAGAATATCTATTGAGGATATATTTATATGTGTTACGTTCCGCTAAATGTGTTTTAACTTATAATTTCATTGTTGAATATATATGCAACTTTATCGAAATATAATATCGTTAAAAGTCAAACAATTTATTTTACTTTAAGTATCATAATTCATAACTTAAAGCAATTTAATCATAAGTGTTATTCTTTTATAAATCTGTACCTATTTAAATTTTATATTCCTAAGTTTATTGTTTCAGATGAATGCAGAATAAATAAGAATCTTAATTATTCTGAATTTATCTAAAATAATTGATACTTTCAGGCATTTATATATTGCAATACAAATGTTGAGGTCAAACTTTGCATGATTAAATAAGTAAGTTTAATTTAATACGATACATACTGGTTCTCTTACATGTAGTCGCCCACGGGGTCAGTGTGTTAAATTGCTAGCTGAAGGTGCGCACCTTTGCGATTTACATTAATGAGAGAACTGCGATTTCTCCCACCTCAATCAAATGAATGCCAATACTCTCCTCATATGATGCATACTGATTTCAAACTATTCGAACATTCTAGATTTCTAAACGAAATCTTCTTTCACATGAATTTCTTAAAATGAATTCGAATTATCCTCGTGCTGATGGAAACGAAAACACGATATCAACATCGTTAGATAACCTCCTCTAGCTTTTCAGATATTTACATTTAAATAAAATATCGGTATTGATATATATATTAAATATGTATATATTTTAGAACGAAAAAATTTACACTGATTGATGACTTTTACAACACAAATAAAAATGAAATATGAATTAAAATATAAAAAAAAAACATAAAAATGATAACTATTTGGTAGATCGCTTTCTTTTATACATTTTAAGTGCTGTTTCTCGATTTATTTCCCAGCAAAAATCAGCTAGCATTGCTGGGGTTCACTTGCCGCTGTATCTTTTTTCCATATGTGCAATGTCTTGGTGGAATCTTTCACCATGCTCATCAGACACGGCACCAAGATTTTCTGGGAAAAAATCTAAATGCGAATGCAGGAAGTGAATTTTTAAAGACATATTGCATCCAAGTTGATGATACGACGAAAGCAGTTCTTCTATCAGCTCTTACTGTGTAATTTTCAGCCTTTTTATTGCCAAGAAAATTGTGACATACATTTTCAAAAGCTACCCATGCTCTTCTTTCTTTATCTACCAACTTTGATTTGAACAGTAGAACAGACTCAGAACACAACTAAATACATGTACATACCAACGTTCACAAATACAGCTGCCTGCAACTATAAGCAAACATTTCTAGTGCAAACAAAAAATACTATTGCGTCGAAACTAGACGTGCTAGGTGAATTCTAACTACATATTTGGATTTAACGTAACTAACGTAATAACTTCCATATATACATTTTTTTGCTCTTATTTTGATGCCGACCAGTGTAATTAATTTATAAATATAACTGATCGTAAGTGTAAAAACAAGTTATAATTCAAGTTACTATTCCGATAAATCTAGTTCTGGACAAGCTTTAATATGTAAATGACTGGTTATCTAGTAACTTAATCTAATCACGAAGGTTTAAATGGGTAATATAGATATGCAACATCGTATTGGCTTTTACTCTCCGTCACACCGCAAGCGCCGACGCACTGAGATACAGTCGCTGCAGCCTTTTGAAAAATCTAACCACTTTCCGCTATATAGCTTCGAGCAGCGCATTCTGATGGGCAGGTGGAAATTGCATCGGTACGTTTGTGATTTATGCAATTAAAGGAGGCGGTAATTAAACATCAATAAAGATAAAAATTCCGTTCAGTATTATTGTAACAAACAATAGTGATTACTAATTATTTGTAAACTGAATTATAGAGAGAAAGGAAACAGAAGATGGACGGAAGCATCTTCCTGATAATAGCTCAAAATAATAAAAAAACTGAGGTTGCCAACCTGCCTGTCGGAGGCCTAGGTTTAGTGCAAAGATAAAACGTGGTGAAGCAATACTGCGGCTACTCGATAGTTGTATCACGAATGATTCAGCTCGACCGGTGAAGGACCACGCTCCCACAGAATACCTGTTTAAAATAGCAGCTCAATGCTGTGTTTCGTATGGTAAGTGTAGATAAACGGCGACTATTGTTACGGGAAAATAGACGCTCCGTGATGCAGTGACTGACGACTCCGTGGCGCAGTGGCTTAGCAATGTGTGGCTGCGCTGGGGGTCGCGGGTTCGAATCCCGCACGGAACAAGTATTTGTATGGCCTACAAATAGTTGTTCCGGGTCTGGATGTTTGTCCTTGTGCAATTTATGTTTGTAAACTGCCCCCGCGATACAAGAGAAAATCTAAGTGTAGGGGTAACGTTTTTTTTAAATTAAGAATTAAGAACAGGAAAATAGGCATTCCATCTTAGTCCTCAGGGGCTACAATGCATCTTATATTTTGATTCTTAATCTGGGATAAATGTGTATGGGTCATAACATCCACTTACCATCAAGTGGACTGTGTGCTCGTATGTCACCCTTTTAAAACGTGTAAATAAATGAAATAACTATGACGGTATTCTGCTATATTCAGGGCACGCGAGTAAAATCAGTAAAATTATTTAACAAAATGTCTAATTTGACTGGACTCGATAGAAATCACTGTTAATAGTAAATATGAAATATCAAATGATCGCGACTCAAAACGACTAGATCTCACATTACTAACGTATAATTCCAGCTAGGTTTCTCTACTATTAATCACAGAACTCAATGAGGGGCCAGTGGTTAAATCCTATAATTTTGTTTTATTGTTGGCAGCAACATGCGCTGAAAGCACCGATCGGAACTGGGTTTCAGGTGCAACCGACACATCCGTTTCTTACCCGGTTTTCTTTGAATTGCCTTCGTAAGTACTGCCATTTCCGCCTAAAGCTACTACCGAGGATTCAATTCATATTAGTACAATCATTACTTATATTGATATACCGCGTCGTATAATGGCAGATGGTGAAGTACGTTGCGGTTGCATCTGACTCTACAGTATGCGACAGTGCAATTTATTTCTATTTCTGATTGATGCTCATTTGTGGTGTTGTTTATTATACCTATTTATAGCCGCATTTGTTGCTTAAAACTTTTTCTATAATCATAATGATTTCTTATGTTTACGCGAACACTAATTTTCTATAATCTCTTCTTGCTTAATTGCACTAATGATCTTTGCACAGTTATCATATCAGGGTTATAATATGGTTTTGCTGGTAAATACGTACATTTTCAGAAAACTTACAACAATAGTGCTCGTTGTATTATAAATTTGTTTCGTATTAACGTTTTTGTGAGTAGAAAGCTTCACAGCGGTTTCTCATAGACGTTTACCTACATTACATGTAATTTTCGTTTCGTTTTACGACGGTAAACATAAAGCGCCATCTTAACGTGCTTTGTTATTTCAAACATAAGGTTGTGTAGTTAAATGCATTTTATATGAATATATAATCGGCATCGAATATATATCGTAAATGGGCTTATTATATGTATCAAATTTGTTAGAAACGAAAACGATGTTCACCAGGTAGACTATATTTTTTGTTCTGTATCGATTGTTGCGTGATAACGCTATATCGCTTTAATTTATTTTTAGTTAAGTCCATTGCAAATTGATATTTAGCTATTGTAAAAATCAGCAGACAGATGGGCGATCGCAGTAAAAGAGGTGTCGTACCAGTCTCGGTAATTAACATCTGATATAATATATAATTTCCACAGCTTTTTGTCAAAAGCCAACTTACGTCACCCTCAGGAAGAGTGAAATGATGGATTCTCTATTGTCGCCACCACACGTATAAGCTAGCTCCGTTAGTAATAAATAACTTATAAATGTTTTAGCGTTCCTTTGAATTTTTCATGTCATAATTTGCTATTATAAATTACTACAATACATTTATTGATGTAAATCTAATGAATTACATGACATCTTTTTGTACGGTCTCAAATGTTTTTAGAAACAAGAAAACTGACAGAAATTTAAACTACAAAAAATGAAAGACTATAAAAAATTTAAATTCAATAATAAATATAGTTACTTGTATCTTTATTACTTTATTCGCAATACCACACCGGTTGATATTAGAATTGATTTTTTACGTCTTCAATAAATTTCAACTACCCGTGAGCCCATGACAAATGTTTGGAAAGTTTGTTAGGATGCTTGCCATTTAATGTTTATTGTATGTAATATAACTTTAATTTGCGACGGTACATAGATACGAAATTACTCTTACAATATGTGCATGCGTTAATTACTACGGCATTCATTACTGCTAACTTCCTAAACAACCCCAGTATGTTTGCTTAAATGTTTCCGCGGTAACATCTATGCAATATTGGAAACAATCGTACAGTTATAACACATACAGACCTGAAAATTATCTTTGTGTCCTTTTATGCAAATAATTGTTAAATTTGATTTTATTTTAATAACAATAATGGCGAAAATAAATTATAGGGCGTGAAAATACAAAAATTGTTTATATTTATAGCTAGCGATCCGCCCCAGCTTCGCACAGTTGATTTCTGAACCTCGACAATAGTGCCACTTACCGGGTCCAACTGAGTTTTTAAACCATCCAACTCAAATACACACAATAAATTTCGTCTTAGTCGGTCGAGCCATTTTCGAGATTTTGCGGGACTAACGAACAGCAATTGATTTTTATATATATAAATCAATTGCACCTGAAAGTTGCAACTTTGTACTTAAAAGACCATAACCTCTTTTAAATGGCACATCGAATTATTTTAACGAAAATCTTTCGCTTAACTGCCCTGTGCATCTGACGTGTAATATTTTTGAAATAATTTCACAGACTGTTTAATAATCTTATTTAACATTAGAATGTTTGTAAATACTTTTAACTTGGCAGAGGTTTGGCTGTGGACTAGATTCCGTTTGTGGATATTAATATTTTGATAAGTGCATGTAGAATGTATAATTATTCATATTCGAATTAAATTGCAAGGGCTTCCTGCAAATGAAAGTATTTCATTTGCAGTATTATATAAATTAAAGGTTTACTGTTCAAGATATTGAAGAACAGAGGGCCTGCTTGTACTCGTATACAAACTTAAAAGGTTTGGTCACAACCTTTAACTTTTGTATAAATTACAGTCATTGTTTAATATTTTTTTTAAGTTAATGTTTTAGTTACATACTATGAGGTAGAGCACCCTTAATATGTGTGTGTTACTCGGAACCTACATCCGTTAGCCGTTTTCTTAGCATACATATCTTACTGCTAATGCGACGTCATAATAAAGTATCGGGCGCGTGAGTCGATCAGGCATTTATTGCCCCTAATCGTTTTATATGGCATACCTCGTAAAATTACATTGTCGCTGCCTGTCTGGTCGCCGCCGAAGAGATTGATTTGAACGGTTACGTTCTACTTTGTCGTACACGAATTGTTTATTATAGTTTATGAGTATATGTTTAGAGCGTGATAGCATTCACACGTTTTACAAGTTTCGGCTACGAGGCTAATTTTTACTTTTTTTTATTAGATACAAGCGTGCTGTCAAAGACCTATTTTATCCTGGTTCGGAAAAAACCTCTGTCCTGAGATGAACCAGCAAGCAACCAATAATTAACGACACAACAAATTAGAAATAGCTTAGTAGCAATCACAGGGGCTATTATCATCCATAAATTCCTTAATAACTCTTTTTATGCAACCTTAGTTTAATAAAGTTATTAAACTTTTTTCGAGTCAGATTTTGTATATTGCCTGGGATTTTCTTGCAAAAGCATATATATCGCCCCAAGAATGAATTACTGATTCGGTGGGGTCGAGTAACTGATCCTACTAGACTGTGTCTGTTCCTAGTGTTTACAGAACGAATACCACTTATTTTTGTAAAACTACTTTTATTTTTGTGTACGTAAATTACACTTTCTTAAATGTATTGAGAGGCCAAAGTTAATATATAATTTTTGTCTGAGTGACTCTTTAGGGTTTAGATTATAGATTGCTCTAATGGCTCTGTAAAACAAAAATAATTTCATTTTCAGTAGCGTGTCCCCATAGCAAATTACTATGCTTCATTATGCTATGGAAATAAATAGCTAAAGTAGGTAAACTAGTCTAGCTGTTTCGACATTGGTAGGTGCTGGTGGTGCATTAATCTAATTTATCTTATTCCATCGTCATCATCATCATTACAGCCCATTACAAGTCCACCGCTGAACATAAACCTCCCCGTAGGATGCCACAAAACATGATGCTAAGTATCCTGCATCTCTTATCATGTCGTCACTCCATCTAGTTGGGGGTCACCCTCCACTTTGTATACCGATACTCGAGAACCTTCCTTCCCCACCGATTGTCGGCTCTTCGAAATATTAGACGGTCCCTTGCCACTTCATTTTATTGAAGTTGCGTTACGTCGATCACTCTGGTCCTGCTACAGGTATCCTTATTACGAAGTATATCGCGGTACACCGTCTTACAACAACAAACATCATTATATTGTGTTTGTTTATTTTAATTTATGTTATAAGATTTGTTTTTAAATAGTATATTGCAGTCCCAATGCATAACCGACCCCCTTGGATTTCTGTCGTTTTATAATCCTGCCCACCCAAAGGTTGCCTGGAAGAAATCGCTTGTTGCGATAAGACAGCTCATTGCACTGCCTTTTATTGTTTGGTATTTTAATTTTTTTTCTTATACCATGTTTTGGTGACTTCGATAGAGAATTTTCTAACTATCTAGCTATCTACGAGTACTTATCAATTAGTAGTCATTCAGACGTTTACACTTGCCCTCTTCATAGATCGCTGAGCGACCTCTCGTCTCTATCTCTTATTACGTGTGTACATAATACCTACGTTAATATTTTCATCGTTATATCATGTGTGTAAACACTATCCTTTGTTACTATGAATAACTTTGATTACTTAAATTTGATACTTTGAATAACGGCTTATTTCAAATTATTTGTGTATGTTTTTCGCCGCTCCTCACAAATCTAAAATAATTACACAAGGCTAAAATAATTCTTCAATAATAAATTCAGAAATAATTACCGTTTACGAAAAATATTAAATTAATATTTAAATAAGCAATAATATAATAAAATTTTAATCATAATTTTGTCAAAATAATATCACTTTAAATGTGTCAATGTTTCTTACTATTTTTCAAATATATTATCAAATTCCTATTACGCAAATGACACGATCCGCTCGGTCGGCGGCGTCTCTGTTGCGGCTCCGGTCGTGCTATAACGGCATCATCAATCATCTGTAATTTGATTTCTATGCTCAATTATTGCGTCCGCGGAGGTCGACGCAGCCATACACTACAACTTCCCCGTACCCATGCCCACTGTTCCGTTGATGTATGTAGGTAATAGGTAACGGAATTAGCAGTTGATTGTTGCCAATAAAATCCATTTGCTTAGTGACCTACGAGACCCACAGGTGTACAACGTCGTCTCATACGATAAATCGATTAGTTTAAAAGTAGTCGTCTGACGTTCCAACAGTTTAACACCACACATTATTAACAGCTTTATGAGGGAGCTACGGCTACATGCCAGTAATTGTATATTGTTGTAGTGACCGTTATTTAATACATCTGCCAATATTTGATGTAATGATACGTACTGTTAAACGGAAAACTAGGTAAAGTATATTTATAAAATACGAGCAGTAAATTTTAAGCATAAAAAATTTTCCGAAGATATTTCACCACATTAGTCGAATGGTAATTTTGAATATACTACTTCAAGTTGCGCGGTTTATCTTCTTAACCAGTCTGCTGTCGTTTTTTTTATATTATTTACCATATATTAAGTTATTGAACCTGAACATGTGTTATTGACAGTAAAATGTGCTACACTAATAAAAGAAAAGTAATTATTGACAAAATTAATGTCACATTCTAAAAAAAAATTACACGATTAGTGGAGTACAATGAAGCATCGTGACATACGGTAGGCGCTAAATATGAATATCACAAGAGGCGCATGACAACAGCAGCGCTCGCGCATCGGTCACGACTGCCATCGCCCCGGGTACAATCGCCTCATATTCACAAGGTAACGCTCTTTAAGACAACGATCTTTATAACCCCTCGTCAATCTAGGTAACACAATCGCTTATTTTCACATCCATCATCACGGCGACACTTCGGCGGGTGCACTGCTTGCGAGTAGTGAAAGTGGACACCTATTTTACTCAACCACACAAAGGACAGAGCTAACGATGGCCTAACGATGTGACATACGGTCTTGTTAACTTCGTATCACCGCTTGTTCGTACCTTGAGATGTAAATATGAGAAATTTGTCGTTAACGTAACTTAAGTGGATTATCTAGGCTGTCGATGGTGTTGATGTTAGTATGACGCGCTCTTGCAACTAACTGTCCAGTAAAGTGGTGCAGTATAACGGTGGATGGCGCGGTGAGCTTCGCACGAGCAGGCGCGACCACGTTTATGCCATTCCCCGCACCGTACCCACTCCAATTGCCCAAATCTACGCGGCAAATCCGAATTCGTTACCAGCCTTCCTTTTTTTATAAAGACACGCGTCCCCGATTGTTACGTTGAAATCGGCAATTTTCCAAAAGATACGGTTACCTTTCCGGTCTGACCTGAATTCGACTTATTGTTGGCGATTTGTGGATAAAATATTTTGTTACGAAATACTTTACAAAATGTTTTTCGGTAAAGCAATATTTTAAAATTTCATTTACAGAGACTTAATTTTTCTCCTAACAAATAGAACAATGTTATGTTTAATTGTACGCATTAGAAGTCATTAAATATAAAAACATTTGTTATAATATTTTGTGTCGTACGGCAGGCAATTATTAAAATCTATAGTTGTCCAGGCATAGAAATTTGTAAGCCCTGCCACTACACTGCCGAAACAATAGAGCGTAAATCATGTTTTTATGCTTCTTCGGGCGGGTCTGATAGTTTAAGGGTTGTGAATACTTTCGTACAACTTAGGAATATTTTTTTTATTTCAAAAACGATAAATCTAAAAAAAACATTGAATTTTATTTATAATTTATTTAATAATTTCGTGATTTTATATTAATGAGGATCAATTCGTTTATTATTATGGTAAACTTCAGGAACACTGAATACTATTTTACAGTATAACTATTTCTATTTCTGCAACGAAAACCTTTGAGCTATCAGCGGCGTAGGTGTAACATTGATACTTGAATAATGTTAGATTTCCTTGTATTGTTGGTGCCTTACGTGTAACTGTTCTGTATAAGTGCCTAAAGCATGTTTCGAGAACCGCACCGGATTATATTTGTCTTGCAAAGTTTGTATTGAATCAACGCTATCTGCTGGCAGCAGCTTCTCAAAGCCCACGCTTCTAAATAGAATCTTGTCTGGTCAAGCTGGTAATACATCTATCGACACTGAATGAAATATGACTAAATAAAACTAGCTTCGACTAGAATTGTGATCAACGGATAATAATGCATGAATGACGAGACGTGGGTATTGCAATATATCGATTATATATTACTTTAAACCATTAAAATTTGCAGATACATGAAAACCTTCACAGAAATCTATTTTATGATTTAACTAGTACGCTTAACATGTCCAATATATTATCATTATAAATATATCTATTTCAAATATTGATATAATGTATTCTAGAATGGGTTGTATCTAATTTTAATATTATTATATATAATAGTATAATTATTTTTGTTCATTCAAAACATTTTTCTAACAATATGTAAATATTAAGCACAAAGATTTATTACGATGAACAATTGAAGTTAATCCAGCTTTTACCCGTGACATCACCGCGGAATACATATTATTGAATGTCAATAATAATTAATATCAGTTTCGATATTATCAAAATCTACAAATCTACAAATTTTGGATCTTGACAGAAGTTAAACTGACTTATGGCCAAATACTCGAAACGCTACTCAACTTTAAGATTTTGTTGAGTCTCGTGGTGTCACAGTCACTTTGACTTAAAGTGATATAGATAGCACGAGACTTAAACGGATCTTAAAATTGAGTAGCGTTCGAGTGGGTATAATAAATACTCCAAAAACGTCTAGGAAAAATGTAAAATCAAAATATATCCCTACTGTGCAACGTCCGTTCCCATTTAATGCTTTCTCGACCGCAACTAATCCAAGGCCTAAGATAATGATAGCATCTCGCACTTGATAGATTCGATTTACAACTTCACTTCAATCTTCTTCTTCCTCATTATTTGGAGAAGGAAATTGCGTTGTGGCTTTACATCTTACAGGAATTGAATCCGCAGTATCAGGTGCACCGGCTTAGGTTGTGCTTATCTAAACGAAACATAGCGGTGATGAAACATCAACTCAACTGACTCCAAGGCTTGCATTTCAAATAGGTAACAGAACATTAACATTGATTTTTGATCATGAGAGTAAATTGGTTTCGTAAAATGTAGGGTCTTCATTATCTTAAAAACAAAAGAAAATACTTTTTTATTATATTTACCTAAGAATTGTCGTAATAGTTTGATAAAAAAGATAATTTTCAATTTTACTTACTTAAATTCATCTAACTCTTAACTATTTTAGAAGGACTAGGCTAGAATTAAATTTGAAATCCTTATGCCCCGTTTCATCATCATTATCATCAGCCCGTAAAAGCCTACTGCTGGACGTAATATTCGTTATGAGAAGGATTTTCTTTATTTGTTAATCTTTGTATACAGATTACGTTTGATATTTATTAAAATTATAATTTTTTATCTATATACTCGTAGGTAAATAAAATTGATATTTCAGTGTTTGACAGGCCTGTTGGTCTAGTGGTTAGTGACCCTGACTGCTATGCCGGAGGTCGTGGGTTCGATTCCCACCCAGGATAAACGTTTGTGTGATGAGCACGATCATTTGTTCTGTGTCTGGGTGTAATTTATCTATAATATTTATGTATTTAGAAATATATAAGTATGTTTATCAGTTGTCTAGTACCCATAACACAAGATCTGCTTAGCTTGGGACTAGATGGCGTTGTGTGATAGTTGTGGAATATTATTATTATTATAGTGTGTAATGTCGAAATAATTGCATTATATTGAGCCGAGTGGGTTGTTTGCATGTTATTAAGACATGAATAGTTATTTTTTAAAATTTTCGTCTTTTTGACTGTGTACGGGCTTATCTTCGGAATTGCTTAACCGATTACGATGACATTTCACAACATAGATAACAACTTGGGCGTTTAAATTTTGAAGTGAAAACTTCTTTAGTGCGTACACTTTTTTGTAGTGGGTAAAAAATGTTAAACTCGCGTCAGGACGCGTAACCTGATCGAAAATTCGTAAGACGTCGTCGAAATTATGGATGGAAGTTGATTTTTCTGAGAGATAAACTTTTTAATGTAATATAAATTGTCATGTTTGTGTACGATAGCGCAAAAAATAAAAATTGTATTCTACCACATAAATAATAATAATAGTCTTTATTGATAAACATATTACATGCACAGAATTTACAGTGGTCATTAGCCCCTAAACTAGGATATAATACCTGTATTTCAGGGGCTAGTTTCCTTCCCTATTCTTAGTTCTATTCCTATAATTTGTTTATCTATGTATTATATTTATAATGTTTATTTATTATATGATAGTATTATTTAAAACGTAAAATTTATGACCGTAAAAAAAGGGAATAAAAAAACAAATTAGTTAAATCGGCATTTTTGATATTGATTTTACACAATTCATTTACATAAATAACAAAGAGCGAAGGTCCCTGTGGTACACCGTAAGAGCAAGAGGAAGTGTTGCTTGCATACTTTTCAATCCTGACTCGTTGTCGCCTATCAGATAGGTAGTCCCTAAACCAGTTGTAGACAACACCTCTTATACCCAATTTTTCCAAACGGTTAAGCAATATAGGAGTCGACACTATCAAAAGCTTTTTGTAGGTCCAAGAAAATGAATTGCTTTAATTATCAGTATAAAAATTATAGTACTTTTATACTGACAATTAAAGCAATTCGTGCAAAATTATTCCCTAACCATTCCAAAATATCAAAAATGCACAACGTTAATATTCAAGTTTTCACTTCTGCCGACACTCCCAGAGTGCAACCCGTCGTTTTTTTTTTAAAACAAATGGTCTTTGATTATCTTAAATGTAATTAATTCCACATTACTAATTTACCAGGCGAAACCAGGGCGGGTCACTAGTATAATATAGGAGACAAACGTCTCGAACAAGCTATCAGATAAGTGCTCTGCTTAATAATAGTTGAGAGGATAAAAACCCTGATAGATTGGGGCCCTGCTGTACCATGAGTAGCGGGGTTGAAACATGTTCAAAGTAATCGTGATTGGTGGATCCATTTTTCTTCAGAAGTTATAACAGTTACTTCGGCATCTATGTAATTGACAAGCGCAGTCAATCAAAGCAATCATTCTATGCTGTACTCGAAACAAATTATTACGTAAAGTCTGTTACTTATTAATAATTGGCACAAGTGGATTCCGCTTGTGTACGGAACGTACGGCGTACAACTGGTCTACACTAACGGATCTCTGCTAAATTCATTATCGAACGGTTAATAGTACAAAGTGTTATGTGTTAATGTGACGACAACTGCGTAGTATAATAACCTGCCTAAGGGATTGTGGACTCGAGTCGCAACCGGAACGGGTATTTGGTCGCAATAAAGACCAACCATTATGACAGTAGTTTGGCTTTGGGCCTGCTTTTGCCGATATTTAAACGTTATTTGAGAGACTGAAGACTAAAGATGTTGCGCAGAACCCCAAGCGACTTTAAAGTAACCAAAGAAATGACACTCAATATTAAACAAACAGTCATCCCGTATTTGAAATCAACGTAAAGGATAACTCTTAAGTAGTGATGAGTTTTAGTGTCCCAGCAACATCACATTAAGTTATATCTAATATTTACAACATATAGGAATTAAAGAAACATTTTATTTTAACACAACGACGTTATTTTAAGATATCTCATTTACTTCTGCAAAATATTAATTTTAATGTATATTATAAACTTTAACTATAATTTATATATAATGTAGTATACGGCCGTAAATCATGTGTAGTGTGTGTGTGTGGAAGTAAACCTAATCTTACTAATACGATACTAATAGAAATGCATGAATTTAGTACCTATAAACATAGTCCTTTCAAATCTTAACATATTTGAAGCTTTATTCTTTGTGATAACAATAATAAAGTTATGCTTTGCTATTTGCCTATATCGATTAAAACAGCATTTTTGGTTTTCATCTAAGAATATACAGAATATAAAATAGGCGATGTTCGATACGATACGATAGAACCTTTGAAAATTTGTACCATTCTAAAAATGAGCAAATTTTGTACATAACGCAATGCCAGTGTCTGATTATTCATTCTAATTATTAAACCAATACTTGTAAGCGCATGATAACTGTAGTTAAATACAAATTTTATTATTTAGCTTCTCTTATTACCAAAGCATTAATAAATGCATATTGCAATTTAGTACATAACAAACGCAATAATTTTATGTATTAATTGTCCCGTATATGCCGGATCTTGACTTTGTCTGAGTCACGTGAGTGATAGTGATATCACTATAATAGAAATCTTATATTAGCTAGCTATCGGTTTCTTAAAAAGGTGTTGATTGCGATTTGGTTGTATATACTGTAAGCTTACATTTTATGAATAAATGAATAATTGAATAAAATAATAATTTGGCAATTATGTTCGCTTTTTTTGAACTCGTAAATAAAGACGCATTACTTTTTAAAATACTACCTATATAAATTACGGATAATATAAAACTAAGGAGTGATCCATAGGCGGATCTTTATTGTTACTAAGACGCGATTCAGAAAGGGCGGGCGGCGCCGAGAGCGGCCCGGGGCCAGCACGACGTATAGTAGGGTTGTACCCCCGCCTTCTTCGCAGCGAGTCACCTCCCGGCTCTATGTATTTCATGATATCTAGTGCGCTTGTACTTAATCTTATTTTATGAACAACTCTAAATGCGAGTGTGTATGTTGGTTTTATGTACGCGAAATCTAGGTCAAACGTGAACCGATTTTAATGACTGTCTTATAATAAAAAGGTAATTACTACAGGGCAGATCCCATATAATTTGAAGAAAATTCCACTCCCAAGGTTGGAAAATAGGGGAAGAGTTTTTAATGTTCAAACTATGAATGTCGTCGTATTCCTTAGTCCACTCAAGAGGGTCAAAAATTAAGCTTTTAATAAAAGCTCTCAGAAACTATTATGTTGTTTAAAGTAAGGTAAAAATATAATATTATATCACAAGACAATTTGATGATTTTCAAAGAAAAAAAAATTCAAACTAAATTACATTTACTAATTTTTTTCATTGCCTATACTGTAATACATGTAACAAACATATTCATAATATTATTTTAGATAACTGCCTCGGCTATGATACCGGTGCCGATATACAACAATAAACACAAAGACTGTGACGGTGAAATCAAAGCTAGAATCAAACCAGATTCCCAAAGACGAAGTCGCTAATCGCTATCGTAGATGCACATTTTCTTTGCATGCTCCGTACAAAAGCGTCACTGCGACTGACGAACAATCTTCATCACATTAAGCTAATATGTAATTGATTGGTTTCCCGATGCACGGGAGCGCCAGCTCGCTCCTGTCCCACTGATGGCAGATGCAAAAACACTAATGTTGTAACGGTACTGTGAGGTGGCTCTTCCGGCTTGCAGCGATCAACGCACATTCACACTTGAAGCCTTTTAGTGAACCGAACAATCACTTTCAATCCGCGACCGACTGTCGCATGACCTAGTTGCATTTGCACTTTAACACGTTGTGTTTATTATGTAGAAGATTAATCAACTTCCGATCTTAAATTAACGAAACTTAAACGCTCAAAGCGAAATAACATAAATGAACACGATATGTAGGTCGGAATTAATAGAATGAACCGTTACTGTGTTTAATACGAATATTTATCGGCGTGAAGCTAAAGTAACTAGAAACTACTCATTTACATTAGTATCAATTTATTACCACTTTGTTATCAAGTCAAATGTCAATCAATCGGAATCTTTCAAGCGTAGTCCAATAAAATTTAGGTGCTAAATAATTATAAACAAAACCTTTGTTTATAATTATTTAGCACCTAATGTTTTCTTTTTTATTTCAAAATTATTAATAATCAGTTTAATAAAGATTGATTGGCAGAAGCGTGTAGCGTCGAACCATAAATTATTATATCATAGTATCATCGTTATCATAGTAACGGAACATATTATACTCGTAAAGCTATATTTTTCTTTACTTAAGTTATTGTGACATTAAAATTTATTTGAGTTTCGATTTGCGGAAATGGTTTCATTACACTTGAGAGTTCATTTAACTGTATTCTTTTTTTTTAAACAATCTCTTTATTTTCATTGAAATTTTTCTAGTTTTATAAAAACCAATATATTATGTGAAGTAACGACATTCAACTGTTCGGGTTTAACTTTTATTTTGTTTAAAATTTATCCACGATTTTTTTTGTTTTGCTTTTTACGTACTGCACATTTACACTTCTTTGCGCTTTCGATGTACTGCTTGCATTGTATGGACAGAATAAGAGTATTACGTTCGTCATTTAGTTTTAAGTCAACTTAATATAAAATCACATACCAACTAATATTTTATTAAAACAGACTCGACTCTGAAATATGTTTAAATATTAATTCGAAAACACAGAAATAAAAGTGTATACGTTGCAAGATAAGAACTTGACCCATTCCAGAAATTCCGGCTGGTCAGGTGCCAGACTACAACCGTTTTTTCGTTGTAGGTATCTTGATAGTTTTACCGGAACAAGCTCGCACGTAATTTAAGTGGAGCGATGTATTGCGGCCGCACGATGAGACGCGAAACGATGTCGGCGCGTGAATCCCGTTTGGACGGACGCCATTACCACCCACCGCACAGCGCACGCGTAGAAAAACCGACCTCGACTCAAAGATGTCGCACGATAATAACACTGGACGGACAGTTGACATCGCCGCCGTATCCACGATGTGTGTATCTTACTTTCGGATCGAGGGCTTACAGCGAGTAGCCAATTATGTTCTCACAGTTCCTGCAAACGAGTGACAGCGTGTCACAACTTCACATGCAACGTAACACATCGGTCGCCTCTGCAGCTTTTTAAATTATGACCGTAGTGCGCTTTTGTAATTTTTCGCTACTACACAGGAAGGTAACATCTACTATTTGAGGTCTTACCGATGCCGCTGCCGCGTACATCATTGGATTAATCGACATTTTTATAGTGTTGCGGGGCAATATATCCTGATCTCCGTAGCGCAGTGGCTTAGCAATGAGTTACAGTTAGCGCTGAGGGCCGCGGGTTCGAATCCCGCACGGAACAAGTATTTGTATGGCCTACAAGTTATTGTTCCGGGTCTGGATGTTTGTCCTTGGGAAATTTGTGTTTGTAAACTGCCCCTACGATACAGGAGAAAATTCTAGTGTGGAGGTAACGTTTCACTAAATAAATAAATTAAAAAACTCGCGTCAAATAATAAAGTATATTGTTACAGTTCTTTTTTGTTTCGGTCCGGCACACCGCAATATGTTGCATTGCTGATGTATCGACCAATCAAGAAAAAAACAAACAACAAAGCTATATATATGACGCCAAAATAATCAAATGAAGTCCCATTTGATTATTTTGACGTCATCAGACGTATCATATTGAGTAATAATAATGTCCTCCAGACCCAAATCCGGTCACGGCGGCCGGTCTCAACGTTGACTAGCCATCTATGCAGGACAGGATTATAGTACGCGCGTGCACTTTTAGTTCTCTCATAGTCCGATGGGACGGTAATGAGACACGATCGGAGATCAGTCGCAGGTCCAACGCCTTTACGAACTATCCGTGGCTAGCTGGCACGGCAGTGAAACACCGCCAACTTTCTGGATCCGGGCTGCTGCTGAGAATTTCTTGATAGAAAAACCTAATAACTTATTTTGGCCCAACTGGGATTCCAACCCGGGCCGTCATAATCAGCATCGTATTGAGTACTTTTTATATTAACTGTGGACGCTAATTTCGACCATATTATGTCACTAGCCGTATCGTGTCGAAAAACGCGTACACACTTTAAGATATATACGTACGGACGTATATAACTACGTTACGTAGCACTAACAATTTATGAACGTACATACCTAAATTGTTTTTTTTTTTAAATCTTACAACGGGCTTTTAAACAAACTTTTTATCTATACAATCTTTGTCAAATTAATTTTAAAACACATTTAATGCTACTGCTAAATTGCACGTACGTAAGCACGGTCAGAGAAATATTGCGAGGTTGAAAAGCGCGCAAGCACGGTGGATTTGAGTTTGTCATTATTCTTGTGGTAAACCATAAATCTAGCAAATTGATATTTTAAACGACTCTTGAGATAGAATGTGTGGTATTCACAACAATCCTATTTCATGTGTAATTACTCGTACTCTCACTAATGTTAGTTGAGATAGTCTTTAAGACCGCAATTCTTAAACATATAGGGCTATCAACTAACCGATTATTATGCGCCCATAGTACTGCTTTCGTGTACCCGCCACAAAGTAATCCAACGATGTGATCAGTCTATGAGATGAAGTAGCACTATACTATGATTTCCATTATTACTATTAGCATGCAAACAAAGTTAAAGTTATTTTTATAATGATTAACTAGAAATGAGATGGTAGCTCAGAGGATAAAAACTAGCCTTAAGTTTTCTAGTACGCGAGCGACCCATTTCGATCCCAGATGGCATAACCAAACTTTTTAAGTCTCATTTTTAAGCCACTATTTTTTAGTCAAAGTAAAAAAACTCATCATAAATCAACTTCTTGTCTAAAATATTTAAATAGTTATTGGGGTCGTGGTTTGTATTCAGGCCGATACTTTATTTATTTATATATATATTGATGACTCGGTAGGGCAGCGCTGTGGCCTGCAGGTTCGACTTATGCGAAACGAGTATTTAGTTGTTGTAGGACAATTGTAATTTGAAGCACAATATCGCATTTATATTAATTGGATTTAAAGGAATATATAATCGTTCTACGAATCTCGATCGCTTGCTATGCATTGTCAATTAAAGTGCCTTTGGCAGATATAATGACCGCCCTTTCCTTGTTCTATAATACGCACAATGATTGCTTCCCGATGCATTCTCTATGCCTCGAGGGGAATATTGCGCGGACATTTCCTGTATAATACCTCCTGTGTGACTTTAAACTAATCTATACAGTGCGTCCGCTAATTTAACATAAATCTATTAAGATTGGAATCGCCGTCTGATTATTGCAATACGATCAGGAAACAATATGTTCCTTTGGTGATTAAATCGGTATCAGAACAATGGAGTCCATCGTGATCTCAGATCTTACCGAGTATTCTATTCTCATCGCGATATGTAACCACTATAAGGACAAGCTATAAACGCCTTGTTGCTGCAGGTTAGGTTAAGAACATCTTACAATGTCAGACATAAGTTCAAAAATTACTGCATTTTTGCTGTGGCAGGACTAAATCTGATAACTTAGGTCTGTCAAAAGTAAAGGAATTCTAGGCATATAAGTCCCTAACGTGAAACCATTATATATACGTCTTCATCATCATCACCTCGTACAATTCCGCTGATGGATATAGGTCTATCCTATTGTACGCTGAATTTGTCTTATCGCCACACTTGACACTGGATTGACGATCCAGTGTCAAGCGTGGCGATAAAAAATCAACGCCAGATTTCTTGCTCTTTGGAGCTTACACTGTTAGATTTTGATAAAAAGATATTCATATTACGAATTAAATATGGGATGACTTTTTCTTCGCATTTTAATGATACCACCATCTTTAAAAAACGATTTAATAAAATCAGTACACAATTAGCGAAAATATCGTGTAGCAATCTCCCGCTTTTTTAGTCATTGAATATTTACATCCATATTTTTTTGGATTATGCAACTAAACATTTGTTTGATAAATAAAATAGAGGTAAGTGCTTCTACCGAACTGGTTTTTGTGGTTGATAATCCACAATCGAGACGAATTCGATATTAATAACTCAATATTATTTTTTTCAATAAAAAAATCGCGATATTCGGTCAGGGTACTCAGCACCCAGCTGGTATTTCTCCGAACTTGAACTGACGATTTTTTGTGCATTAGTATTACTTTAAGGAAAAATATCTAAAATGTTTGCTTTAAACATCCCCGTCACTTTAAACATCACTACGAAAATTATTTGTTTTTTACACGTATGACCGAAAGAAGTAACAGTACTTTTTCTTATTCAATTTATTTTGTTGAGCTCTCTCCTCAGTACTTTGATGTTTTAATTTTTGTTTCGCCGAGCGAGCATTGCTATACAATATACGTATGATTTAAAGTTTTTTTTTCTGTCGTAACGGCAACGCTTCACTAATACTAATGCCACTACATTATTGCTTATACCATTTCAATTAAAGAAATATCTCCAACTAGAACAATCTCTCCTTTTCAAGAATGGATTTTAGACCTATTCTCCCAGCGCGTGACGAGAACGTGTTATTTTCCGTACAATTTGGTTTACGTTACGTTAAGTGCTTCCTTTACGGCTAATAAGACGCAATGACGTGTTATTTCTGAAGATTCACAAATTCCGATCGCAAAAGAGTAAGGTGCTGAGGTGACTGACCTGTGAGCTACGCAACCGCTACCCGCCAGCGTCCGTCCTGTGTAAAAAGAAAAAAAAAGTTAATTACGCAGTTAACACATGATTGTATCTTTAATTATAATAGAGTAAATAGTAAGCTTCAAATTAAGGTACACATTTTTCTAACTATTCCGCTCGTGTTTTCAGATATGCACATGGTTTCCTCCTTCAAGTTAAAGGCATTATATAATCGATATAATTGCGAGAGTATCACGTTCTGGAATTTCTAGGAACTCGTTTACGAAGTAGTCTGCTGTTTGCATAGATAAAGCGGGACTATTAGGGCCCTAGAGAGCCCATATTTGGTTTGTTTCGTTTTTTAAAATATGTATTATACGGTTTCATTTGGAATTAAGTATGTTTTTGTAGGTTTGAATATTATTACACTAGGAAATTTATGTCAAACGTTTGCTTAACTGTGTTTCCTCACTATTTTAATCATTATATACTTTGCAATATGATATGTTTTATGAGGAAAATTTAATATAGTAGAATACAAATGACTAAAATTATGAATCTAAACTCGTAACAATACATACATTTATAGCATACGCAGTTTTTATAAATAGAGATAGCTCTAATGTTTCACGAAATATTTCTTATTTTACGAAAATGCTTACTGTTTTTATGTTTTTATTCAACCTAATTTATAAGCAGGTTCTAGATATCGCACTCCTATTTCACAGCTGCAGCACTATATTTAAATCATCTTTTTTGTATTCTAAAGTAGAGGTGTCCTAAGAAGTGAATTGTTAAATTTACATTTAACTGTATCCTTCAACGGGTTTTTTGATACGATGGCTGAATTAAGATGTTTTAGAAAGTAGTAAAGCTGAAAAGCAATTTACATAATTAAATGATTTTTTTTATGTTATTTGATTTATTTTTAGTCACCATTTGCATACAATGCAGCTTAAAATTAATAAACTTCTCAAAAATCTTATTTACGGAAATCTAATAATGTATAAATGACGTAATTAATTTGTATTTTGACTAAGCATTATTTTTCATATGGGTAGGTTTTAGACATTATGCTACGGTGCTACGTGTCACAGATTCAATTTCTGCACAAAACTTTCAGTCATACGACTTACAAATAATTGTATCGGGTTTGTGTGTTTACCCATGTGTATTTGTGCATATAAAACACCTTCACTATACGGGAACAACGTAGTTTTGAAAAAATCATCAAGTAAGTGAATGCCGGTGATATCTTAAAGGCCGAACGTTCGCGTTTTTAAATAGTACGCCAGCAACCCGAATTTAATCCTCAACGAACCATAGAAATTTCCAATTTTACACGCGGATTTTCCAATGATTGGGCAGTGAAGAAAACAACATAAAGGAAATTTCAAAGGAAAATCAAAACGTTCGGTAGATAAGTTTGGCAACACGCGGTATGGTATACTGCGGCGTACTTTTCTGTTTTTTCGTTTGTTCACTTAGAAATGTTAGGAGACCATTGCCCAGTTGTAGGACATATCTAAGCCTTTTACTTATAAATAACAATTAACGTGAAAATTAAGGTCATTATATAAATGTCTAACTGCCAAGCAGAAATTTCCCTTCCTTATTCGGGGATTAATTATGCTATAAATGTTCAATGCTTCAATGTGAGATAACGGGTTGTTTAAAACCTTCTTTTATAATTTAAATATATCTAAAAGGGAAATTCTTAGTCACAAATTTAACAAGTTTAATTTATATATTTGTTATTATTATTTTAGTTATGAAAATCGTTTCTACCATGGCGGGACTATATATTGTATCATTGAGACGTTTTACTTTTGTGTAGACCGAACAATTATCTATAGGCCATAATACATAAATAACACTCTTGTTAAATATAGGATTTCAGGTTCAGGCTCAAATAAGTCTCTTCTAATAGATTTCAATAAAAATAACACGGTAAACCAGATTGACGTTTGTTTTGAGCAGTTTTATTTTATCAAGTAAAGACATGCATGCTAAGACCGAGACACCTGCTAAAGGCACAAAAATGCACTTAGTTTTTGTTTCGACCTTAATTAATATATGTTAACTCTTAAATAATTAGTTTAGAAGCGTGAGTTTTTATTAAATCATATTATTTAACGAACTTGTCTTAAGGCAACTCGTACTGAGTTAATCTATGTAATTAATTACGTACATCATACGAGTATTAACCGTCCTCGTCGAAGTCTCACACAATAACTTACTGTACAGTTGTAAGTAAGGTTCAATGAACCTTTGGCTTGAATTTAACTCCCATAGAAATTATGCACCTGGCAAAATATTTTGAACTGGTTTAAAATCGCAATTTCACAGTAAAATACGAAAAAACTACTATTTAACAATAAAAATATTTTCACACATCTATATCGAGATACAGATGATAAGTTGTGGTAGCACAGGGGCTGAGCGCTCGCTGTAAATTTTGCAGTACGCAAACAACCTGGGTTCGATCCCTGCCGGCAACAATGAAATTTGTTAATTGCAATTTTAAGTGCTGATTTATCACGTGCTTGGCGGTGAAGGGAAACATCGTGAGGAAACCCGCACGTCTTAGAAATAAGAAAAAATATATTTTGAAGATATGTAAAGTTTGCCAACACGCATTTGGACAGCTCGTGTTCCTTGCCCTAAACCCCTCTCAGAAAAAAGAGGAGGCCTGTGCCCAGTTGGGGGACGCAACTTTAACGTTAAATCGAGATTTAAACGCACGCATGTCGTTAAATTCTTTAAGCGATAAATTAAATTTAATAAGTACGATCGAATATGATTGAATTCGTAAAGCCATATAATATATAAATTTTCTTGCGGCTGCAGATGTGAAGCTATATTTTTTCATTTTTTACAAAATTTTATTCTTTTACATCTTTTGTTAACCTTAAAATTGTTTTTTTGTCACTCATTGTACGCCTAACTCTTTATTGTTTAATATTTAGTATTAATTATTGAAATTGTTAATTATAACATAATTATTTCATCTTTACTTAAAGTTACATTATGCGTACTTTTATATTATATGGCATTCTTAATTTATTAATTTTTATCCAAGCCCACCAATATTAATGTATGTTGTAAACTTATAAATTATGGCTACGTACTATAGATATATGTTTTAGGAGTACGTAGCAGTTGTAAAATTTATTAGTGTAATATCCAATTGATGTCGGCAGTCAAACGATCAAAAGGGCTATTAAAATTTCATATTGACGGTCTGCTAGCGCAATGGTTTAGGGTTTAGGTCGGGTCGATGAACGCCCATTTCGACCAAATAGTATTACTAGCCGTGTTGTCAGTTAAGTCACAGCCTAAATACGTCCCACTGCTTGACACAGGCCATTTCTGAGTTGGCAAGGAAATTTGCGCCGCGCTGTCCCAATGCGTGTTGGCGAAATGCATATGTCTTCTAATTAGTTTTTTCTTATTTTTCAGACATGCAGGTTTCCTCACGATGTTTTCCATTGCTGAGTACGTGATAAATTTCTTAAAATGACAATTAACAATTTCACTGGTGTCGGCGGCTATCGGGTTTGGTACTACAACGTCGTATCATATGATCGCGTATAATTTTACACCCAAACTCATAACGCACGTCTGCGCTTCGCGATGGAGATACGTTACGTCAAGATGATCAAATATGTGCCTGCCCTTAAGCTTTGGTTGTAGCGCTGAAGATGACCTATGGTGCGATTGTGAAGTTCTAGTGAAAAACGTGGTTGGCTTCGTTTTGACGCCTATCGTTTGGTTTCGTTAAATTATGTAAATTTATCAATATCGATTATAAGCTTATGTGTTTTAATATATTATTATGTTATTTTATTTAACAAAACGTTATCACAATAAATAATAAAACGAAGTCGGGGAGTTTTTTTCTCACCGACAAATTATTCCCACCTATTACAGTTACACTATCGCACTGTCATTCGTTTACCGTGTGGAACTAGTATTTGCCTATAACGTCTTCCTTATGTAACTTTGAAAAACATATAAATAATTATTGTTTTTTTTTTTGTTGAGTTTGGGTGTATGACTAAACACTAATTGAGTAAGTGAATATTCGAAGAAACTTTACACAACGTGTTTTCTTGCTTAAATTGCAAAGTCATGCGAATGAAATCGTGAATAGCAGTATGATACAGTCTGCGACGGCTCTGCGCTGTC
This sequence comes from Parnassius smintheus behrii, assembly GCA_036936625.1. NCBI lineage: Eukaryota > Metazoa > Arthropoda > Insecta > Lepidoptera > Papilionidae > Parnassius > Parnassius smintheus. The sequence goes on from JAUPFT010000014.1 coordinate 22,011,915, forward strand.
TGCCAGGTCTTGAGTCAAGACACTCGCACTCCATCTGTCAATGTCACGACATCGCCGAGCAATATTCTCACGTGAGCAATACGAGGAAGTGTTTTTATCGCCATTACGTAAAGAAGCCATTACTGAACCGCCTTGTCGACCCTTCTGACCAATCTTGCACTATTTAAAGTTGCTTTATCTAAGGCTGTAAATTCGTATTAGATAACAAGTGAAAAGCAAACATACGTGCTTCCTCACGAATTGGCACGTTTTATCGGAATGTAATCAAATGCAGCGGTAATATACTACATTCGCTTGTATCAAACAACTGGTATACCCACTGTCTTATAATATTTGCCTTACCAGGTAACATTGCTTTTACTGTGTCCTTTACAAGCGTTCGAACGAGGGAAGGGTCAGGTCGATAACCCACAAATATTGACTCTATGGAAGTATCTAAGTATACACAAAGAAGCAGGTGCAAAGAATTTCCATTTTGCTATGGGTGCACTGTATTTTAAGTGCTTAAACCTCTCAAATAAAATATTATAATGGCTCTTTCGCGGTCTTAGAGCAAATAGCAAGTATTTTTTTGTATTTTTAAGAATGTTATCTTAAATTTCGCAATAATAATTATTATATTTGTTTAGAAATTTCAAGATTTTTATAAAACCTCAAACACTTATGATACATTCAAGATATAGTTTTTTTTTTTTTTTAAATTTAATAATATCACAATATGTCGCCCAGAAAAGTGCATTGTACGCTTTTTGTTCTATTTAGCGACAAATTAAAAGCTAATGCATACTAAAGGTCTTTAAAATTTTAATTCATAAAAAGTATAGGCATTGTAATAATTTACAATGATAAAATTTTAAATGACCACTGCTAACTGCTACCTGCAGCACACTTCACCGCAGAGAGAGGAGTTTTTCTTATCTAACAAATTCTTGGTTTATAAGTCTTGTCTATTGAATCACGAAAGCGTTCGCCTGCATTCAAGGTGAACGAACCAGACGAAAAAAACTGTCATTAAAGCGGTAGCTGGGTTATTTATTTGGTGATGAGTATAATTCGATTAAGTAAGTTTCGTAAGTTGGTCGATGAACCTTACCAGCGAAGCATGTAGTTACACGCTATTTTGAAACTATATCTATTAGGTCGGTATACGTGATGCCATGCCTTGTCGACAGCGTTCCAGTAAATTAAAAAATATTGAATGAAATCTGTCGTTAAATGATCTATAAAATTGTTCCTGTCTACTTTTTCTTTTGCACATTATTTAAATTGGACACAACAGTGTATGCTTATAACACCATCTTATCTTTATATATACTAAAGCAAAAACAAGCCATTAAAACATTTGTAACGTTGAAAAAAAATTTTTTGCTCTGAAAATAGATGTACAAAACTTGAAAAAGATAGTAAACATATACTTTTGACGTGACAACGTCTTATAAATTGGTTTGCCGGGTGACACTTCAAGAAACTGCGTTACGCTCCGCTCACGTTATGCGCTCACAATGAGAGCGAGTGAGAGGCACGCGTCCCTTCCACTCGGGCATGGTTAGCCCGCCTAAGAGCGAGAGAGACAGACATAAAAAGTGTTATTTCATCCTTCTTCCTACTATACGAATGAATATTCACATTAAAATTATTTTACCACTCAAAGTCGTTGTCACGTAAAACTTTCGCCCGTATACCGACTTTACAGGCAACCAATTTTTTTTACTTCTTGATCGATGACGATGACGAAACGATTACACACGTTGTCGTTAGGGCTGGGAAAGGAACGGTCACCGATGTGAACAAGGTCACGGGCTTCTAATTGAAAATTGTCAGCCACGACGGCGGACATATTAACTGTCTTCATTGAGTTTAACTGTACAGCTACCGTACGACTTGCACCGAGTCGCAGTCATCGCAACGGGAAATCTAATGCAGTAAACATCAACATTGACCATCGTCATTGAACTTACTGCATTTTCTTCCGAAAACCGCACTCTTTATGCCCAAACCACAACAGGTTAAAACTTATTCACCAGCTATTACACATATAATAACATTTCCCTACGATCTTTACATCGTACTCTATTTACATGAATTTTGATAATTCGTTTCCGTTTTAAAATTGCAGTCAGGACTCATTTCTGTGTCATCTTCATAATAAATATTTGCTGAGTTGGTTGCCATGTAAAACCATTGCAAGGATCTTTTATCTTTCATAATGCGAGACGTTTCGTCTCTTGCTCGGGGTCCTAGTGTGACAGCCATTATAATTCCAAGTGAATGTGGAAGTACACAAAGACGTCTTTATGTGCGACATAAATATTTATGAGTAAACGCTTGTTTTCTGCTCTTTGAACCAATGGATACGCACGATACTGACGACCTAATTCGATTTTTCTAGATACAAACTTTTACTATGGTGTAAACTTAAAGCGTAATGCCTTTATACCAATATATATTCTACAATTATAAACATCTAGTACCTGGATGACCGATGATGTTTTTTTTTTGAAATTACATTTAGATACAAAATCATTAGTGCAATTAGTTTAATTAAAATTTTCGTATTTTTAAAAAATACTTAGAAAAAGGGCTCGAAATATTTGATATTCTCACAAAAGAAGGGAACTTGAAAAAAAAGGAAAAAAAGTCGGACTGAAGACAGGACGCGAACCAAGGAAATACGATTTCGCGACCGCTCAATATCCACTTGAGCTATTACGATCATTAACACAGTGTCAAAATTTACCTTCTTATATTGTAGCGGTTTTTCATTGCCTGAAAACACGGACAAAAAGACATTTTCTAAAAATAAATCCTAGCTAGATCGTTGAAGCCGTTTCCGAGATTCCGATTATATATATAGGAATTGCACGTTTATAGGTATAGGATAAATATTAAAAAGAATAAAACTGACGGTTTTATTGAACTACACGCAGCTTCGCAGGAAGACGCTTAATATACCTGTTGCTTGCTTATTTTATGTAAACAAAATTTATTCTTAATAGCTTTTAGTTTATTTAGAGGCTTTTGTCCTAAATGGATATGTCAACCCCATCATATACTAATCTTACTGACGCACATTTGAAACACTTTTTTTATTTAGAACTAGATATTCGTGGTGTTTCATAATCATAAATAAATAAATCTGCGGAGCAGTTAAAGGAATTCCTAAATGTTTATTACTTGCCTTATAATTTTTCATCAATAATTATCTTTCTCTCTCACTCTCTCGAATTTAACACATTCCATTAACAAATTAATCTCACCTACAGACCCACATACTTCACGTTAAGATGAATCATCTTTGATCATTAATGTGGAACACTTTTAGGAATATTTTTGATGTCCTCAAAGCCTATATACATTAGCATTACCTATATGGACAGTTTTGTGAATGCAATTTGTTGAACTAGCGATCCGCCCTGACTTAGCACGGGTGATATCTGGATCTCGACACCAGCACCACCTACCGGCCCAACTGAGTTCCTAAACCATCCAGGGACCCACTCAAATACACACAAAAATTGATCAAAATCGAGCCATCGAGCCATTTTTTCGAGTTCTTGCTTGACTAACGGACAACAATTGATTTTTATATATAGAGATCATATGGATTGAGGTGTAATGAGAACCTTTTCTGGTTGCATCTAGTTTACCTTTTTATATTGTACTAGCTTGCCAGGCAGACTTTGTTCTGCCCTTTTCGACGACCATTTGTCATGTCCTCTTAAAAATCCTCAAATTCGTAAAATAAATGTGGATCACTCAGGGGCAAAAAAACTATCCTATCTCTCAAGTTGGACCAAACTGCACACAGTGTGCAAATTTGATTAAAATCGGTTAAGTAGTTTAGGAATTCATCGCGGACAAACAACGTGACACGTAATTTATATATATTAAGATTAGGTCAGCATTTTAAAACGTTTATAATTAAATTTGTAGTAATTGAATTTTATGTAACGATATAGTTTATACTGAAAATTGCAATCCTACTTTCTCTTAACTAGTTTCATGAGGCCACTACAAGAAAGTAAAAACCCCGCTATGTTGTTTACCAATTAATCGATCCGAATCCTGATGACATGATATTTGCTGCTATCTTTAATTTATATTATAATTTACATATTCTAAAAACCCAGGCAAAAATCAAATTTAGTTTATTTCTTTTTTAATCTACTATTTGAAGTTAATCTAATGTAAGTGGATAGAATAGAATAGAATCATTTTTATTCACTATAGATTACATGTAATACTTATTGAAAGTAATTTTTTACTTTTATCACTAACGATATTAACACAGATATAGATTGTGGCTATGTAGTAGGAATATGATACCATTTTACTCATATGCTTGTCTTGCCTGAGCGCAACGTATGCTCGAGGCGAATGAGACGCTAACTACCGAAAAGTATATATATATATATATATATATATATATATATATATATATATATATATATATATATATATATATATATATATATATATATATATATATACTGTACTTATTAAATACTGGCGTTAATTTGTTATGCGGGAACATTAAATGTTACCTTGACTTCTAGTATTTTTAGAGCTATCCCTTGCTCATCGATTTATCGTAATAAATTTATCATCTGTAATCGACTTTATTTTTGGTGAAAGTTACATTTATTTATTCATTTTTTGTCATAATTTAATTTAACATTGATATTACAAAGGATATTCAACTGTTTAATATATTTTAACCATTTAATACTTCCATATCTACGTGTTGATATGTAAGTAATACGTGTTAAATTAATAACAATCACTTAGTAGCAGTACCGGTAAGTTTGAACACGGTTGGCACACTTTCCGCTGGTTTCGCTTCGGCGCCGCATCGACGACATCACGTTTCCCATGTTGGGAATGGTTTATTGAAGTCATGATGTGACCTTAACATTGTATTTTACGATTGTCTCGTCACCGGCCCGGGTACTGACATTTCAATAGAGAAGGTGAACGTAGGTCGCGGCGTGAGGCGCAGCACGATACATCGCGTGGCCAGGTACGCTCCCAACACCCATCACCCATCGGCCTGCCCCAAGACCAGATGCCTCCTATGTCAACGCCGACCTCATTCCATATCGCGGAAGTTATCTAAAAATATATGTTATTCACATCACTAATATTACGTACACCGAACGCTTTTTCATAGTCATGACTCAAGACAAAATTTATTCTATCAAAAGGCTAGAACATTGCTCACAAACGCCAATCGAGAAATAAACGATCTCTTACATTTTCCTACTAACTACAGTTTCTTTGGCATTTCTCTAAATGCATTCGAAACGTTATCAGTGTTGGGCGCGAACTAAAATTTGCATCTAGTATTTGCGCCGTAGTAACGTTGATAGCGGGTGCTCACGATTTAACGCCGGTATTAATGCATTATTCAACGGAGTTTTCATTAGGCTGTAATGCTGCTGCAATCAGTGAGGGGAATCGCTCTCTCGTTAAAATGTAGGGATGGCATGACATCCGCTCGTATTGGGAAAGAACTTGACCAGCACGCGAGCACATATCAGTTATCACAACGAAAACTCCGTTAAAATATATTTAACTCGTATTTTTTGATTTATTTGATACTTGTTTATAGTATATGACAGGCCTGTTGGTCTAGTGGTTAGTGACCCTGACTGCTATGCCGGAGGTCGTGGGTTCGATTCCCACCCAGGACAAATGTTTGTGTGATGAGCACGATCATTTGTTCTGTGTCTGGGTGTAATTTATCTATAATATTTATGTATTTAGAAATATATAAGTATGTTTATCAGTTGTCTAGTACCCATAACACAAGCTCTGCTTAGCTTGGGTCTAGATGGCGTTGTGTGATAGTTGTGGAATATTATTATTATTATTAATAATAATAAATGTGTGGAATCATGCTGTGAAAATTGTTTTGAGTACGTTTACTCATAAACTTAGATCTATAAAATCTCATATATTCTTGCAACTATTTTTTTTTTGTTTTTAGTGTACTTCTAGCAAAATTTTTATTTAGCGCTATTTATGTTATCTTACTATTATTTATGAGTTCTCAATCTACAAATGTTTAAAAAGTGTTCCCTAAAAATTGTAAAAATTAACTCTCTATACTAAACGAAAATTTTCGTTTCGTTTCGTATAGTGAGTGTTGACAACCGGAAACCCTTTTTACTAGAAACAAGGCATTTCATATTAGTACTCAGGGTGACAACGCATCTGCATTTGGATTATTGATCGAGGATAGGTGTGGATATTTATGAGCCACATCATCCACTTACCATCAGGTGGACTGTGTACTCGTTTGTAAAAAAAACATGTTCCTCATATGTTTCTTTTGAATCAGATACGTTCAATAAAAATGTAGCTTGTAGTTTAACTACTTGTAAAGAAAGCGATGCTGTATGGTCAGTTGAGTCAAGACAGGTTTATCAACCCCACATACGCCATGCATTCACGGATGCTGAGTGCAGTATACTTTCCACATTAATGAGCGCGCATCCCGTTCACATTGCCCTAAATTACGGCCTTACTTTATTATTAAGCAATAAATTAATGGCCGTTGTCATAATTCGTTTAAGACCTGTTCTTTATTTAATTAAGGATATGTTCTAAAACTGTTCTAAAGGGCTATAATTACTTTAAATCAAAGATATCGATATAGTAGAACAATATTTATGAGATAATGAACAGCCGTCATTGTCACTGTTATTATAACATAGATAAAGTATTTGGCATCGACCCAGAAGTTTGGAATGTTATTATAACAGTGATAATGACGGCTGTTCATTATCTCATAAATATTGTTCTACTATATCGTTTATTTTTTTAATGTTATGTTATAAAGTGTAAAATTATGATTGACCCTCCTCCATGCCCGCGCGTGGTTCCATGAGCGGTGTGAAATACGAGATACGACATCATATGGATACTACGGTTATCTCTAAGACATCCTAAGTTAAGTAATAACTTTTATAGTGTCTTATTAATTTACGGTATGTTACTTACTCGTATTGACAATTCATTTAAAATATCTATTTCATTTGTTGCCGTCTTATAATAAATTCGTCTTATAAAAAAAATTACAAACGAAGTGTGTTATTAGGAATCCAAGCACTTCAAACTAAATCTTTTATAATTTTACTGAGACATATGTGCTGATGTCGGAATAGAATCGTATAATATGCTCCCAGACTTGTCATATAGCGATTCATGCTAACAAATAGCTGCAATGACCGGGTTAACCGTGAATAGTAGTTAGCGTAGAGAGTCACTGAGGAAAAATATGCCATTAATGCAAGTAACGTGCATGCTCCAGATTACGGTCGTAGCGAGCCGAATAAATGCTTCAATATCGTAAATTGAATCATAATGTTCACTTCAGTATCGCGTTTAATCACGCAATCTTACTACTATTCGTCTCTCACAGTAACGTCAAGGTCTATTTTGTGCTTGAATAGATATTAATGTGAGTATATCAAAGTCAGAGTTCATTTTATTTACTCTTACATAGTTTATTATTGTTTGCAGCCTAAAAGAATTAGTACTACTTTCAACGATTTTATCTTATAGATCGCCAGGCATTATGTGTTACCAATTAGGAAGATGGTTGGGTGTCATGTCGCTGTCAGACATTTTGCAAATAGCAAACAGCTGCAGGGACACAATACACTGCTAACGAGACACCGCGGCAGTCAGGCTCAAAGGGCTTTATGGAACACCTCAATCAACTCTTTGTTCCCGATGGCCCGTTTAAACCCGCGGATCTCGATCCCATCCTGAAAGCAATAAAGCTCGAAGCAAACTCACGACTCCGCACTGTTTACCCTTTATCGCTACCGCCGAATGCACTAAGATCTTAAACGTATTTTAATAACTCCCTTGCCCGACCGCTGTAATGGGCACACCATGCAAATTCCCATTGAGAACCGTTATGAATTGATAGCGGCGGTAACAAACTGCCCCGTGAAATAAAGAAAGGTAATATTCATGAACTACGCATTCGATCACGCCGCATTCTTTAATTCAGAGAGAATAATAAGTTCCTACATTCCTTGTTCCAATACTGAAAACTCTACTTGTGGTAAGAACAAAATTACTTCATCCCTTATACGATGAAAGATTGCAATGAATGTGTAAGAAACCTTCCTTATACTGCGTTAAAAAAGCAACATGTCCGTAGGAAGAAAGTGCCCTTACTAGTCTTAAACCAGATCGTCCTTGTTAATATGTGATTAAGTTTGCAGGTTGATGTCTTATGTGAATTTAAAACCTCCTTTCACGGGCGAGATGCTTTCTCTCTTACGATTTCAAGCTGTGACATATGCACTCTTCCTTTCTAAACCGAGCAAATAAGTAGAATGCAAGTCGTAATTGTGCGAATAAAGCGATTCTTTTCTTTTTTCTTTGATTTGTTCATTTCTTCTTTCTTTTCAATTATTAAAATTAATTCATTTGTACATTCATATACTATTATACTACATTACAACCCACGGATGTGCACAGGCGTCTTCTCCTTTCTTTAGGGTTATGGAAAAGAAATTAATGTAAGTGAATGACATGAAAATTTCCTTGCAGTGTATAAAAAACGTTATAAATCAGCACTTAAAAAACTATTTGATTGTTGCCATCGAAAATCGAACCTACTCGGTTACTCGCATACTATGAAACTTTCGACAAGCAATAAACCTCTGAGCTACCACAGATAATACTAAAACAAAATATTTTCAATTTTGAACAATAGACCATTACCAGTGATTATTCAAAAGTTGATTCATTAAAATTTTCTCGTTCTTTATTAAACCGTTATAAGAAAATAAGATTATCAAATTTCTCACGTTCGCATCGAGTTCGAGTTGGGAGACAATTTTTTTTCAAATCTAATAGTTTATAAGAAAACGACTTCTTCGTGCCGTTTTTTCATTTTTCTAGCACTGAAGTATCCTATATAAGACTCAATCTTATCTTTCTATGTAATACACATTCTATCAAAGTGCATGCCATTGGTTGTAATATATATAATTTTACGTACAGTTCTATAACACTTGCGTAGCTATATGAACAAATAATATAAAAGCATTTGTCTGTGTTTTGAACCTCTTTCGGTACGGTATAGTACAATAACTCCTTATTATTTATTCCATTCATTCAATAGTAATTGCTAAACTGGCTGCTACTCCAGATATTTTCTTTCCCATCGATTGCTACTTCAGCTTACAGACCCGTTATATCGGTGAACCCGATTCTAGTGCAGACATCTTTATTTCGAAATATATCACGTAGTGAAACTCCGAACATAGTCCCTCTCCATAAATCGCACAGTAACCTTGAGCATCCTCATACGGCCAGCTGTGAAGCACCTCGCCTCAAATCCATATTATGTCATCATTGGCAACACGCAATGGTTGTACACTCATGTTTTCACGTGTACTAGGTGGTGAAAAGTACTAGACGGAGTGACGACCTGATAAGAGATACAAGAAGTCGATGGATATAGGTGGCTTAGAACCGTGCTTCGTGGCATACCTACGGGGAAACTTGTTCAACAGTGGACTTGTGATGGGTTGTAATGATGATGATGTCCACGTTCCTGGCACATACTACGTCATTGCAAATATCTAAATATGAGGAAAAAGTACAATTTTCCTAATCTGATGTGTCATAGAAACCATATTTTCAATGCCTATATTAAGTGAAAGCCCTTGTTATTAATCCAACACTATATATACCGCTAAGGGTGCTAATTAATTGAAAGGCGTTGATTTTTGCAGTAATATGTTAGCCATTAGCTCTCGCGATTAGCCCAGTATCGTGCTGGGGATCGTAACCTCTTCCCACATTAATTGGCGTGTGGGCGCGGTGTTTATGTTATCCTGATCGCTGCCTACCGGCGTGGTGACGCCCGATAAGATAGCTCTGCCCTGATCCCGCGACCCGGGTACACCTTCTTACACACTCGAAATCTGTGCCGTTAAAACAAACGATCGATAATGCATTGAAACTTGTCGTTTTTTGTCTGTTTCTTTAACTTAAACATATTGAAAAAGTGTGTATAAAGTTATCGTTATCACTGTTCTAGTTATTACACTGTGTTTGTCAATGCATAAAAACTAGTCAAGAAGTCACTCGAATAATAGTCGTGTAGTTCTTATCTATCATCAAAATAAAATTTTATCAAAAGCCTTCTGCTGAACATATAGACTTCCCCCGAGAATGCAACAAGCACGATCCTGAGCCAATGGATCCATCGCATCGACTTAATGCATGTGTCACCAGGTCGTCGTCAATATAATGAAATACAAGATCCAATAAAATGTTATCCACAATGGAAATGTACAAAACTTGTAGAACGTTTTTTTATAGATATAATTTATTTTACATCACATATTACTGGAATTAAAAAAAAAGAACTTTATATCGCCAAACATCTTATTTAAGGAAGCAGAGAAAGAAAACAGCTTATAATTGAAGTGGTCGCCCAGTGGTAAAATTCGCCCTTAATTTATTGGTTAAAACATTATAAAATATAATATATATATATATATATATATATATATATATATATATATATATATATATATATATATATATATATATATATATATATATATATATATAAAATATAATGAACTTGAAATCTAAAAACTAACAAGTTTTTGGATTTCAAGTTCATTATATTCTCAAATAAATTGTATTTTCATATGTAAGATTATATTATTCCTTTCTTCTTAGTCAACCCGTATTCGATATTTCTTTCTAGCAATCCCGTCCTTCATTTCCGCACAAATGAATCCGATTGTGACCATCTCAATAAGGTAAAATCAACATCCCAAGTAATAGTATTCCAACTGCAGGCTTAATCGGCCCTTGCAGTTCGAACACACGCTTCTCTATGAAGCCGACGATATCCCCTCATTAGCAATAATAAGTATTCACTGTATTGTTACACGTAACTAGATGGCACGGGAACTCTTCATTAATCATTGAAATTTCGTAGTCATGACTTCACTTCTTCCAAATAGACTAAGTAGCTAATTAAGTATTATTCATACTCTGTATGGTACGCAATCAAACCAGGTTTGATCCCCGCCGGCACAAATGAAATGATTAATTGTAAATTTAAGTGTTGATTTAACACGTACTCAGCGGTGAAGAAAATATCTTCAAGAAATCTGCATATCTGTGAAATAGGAAAAAAATATTTCGAAGACCTGTGTAGTTCGCCAGCACGCACTGGGGCTGCGCGGCGGACATTTCCTTCCTCTCAAACCCACTCTGAAATGAGAGGAGGCCTGTATCCAGCAGTGGGACGTATATTGGCTGCAACTTTAACTTAACTAATTGAAATAATAATAATAATAGTTTAATATACAAGACAATACCTAAAAAAGTTCTGTGATTAAGGCTTATCGTTAGTGGAATCTCTCTCGGTCCCTCCCTGTAATTTTACCAACGCGGCGGCCCTTCAGCCGTTACAGACAAATTATTCCAGGCTTATAATTCACTTTCTAGTTACTACCAGCAATGCCCCGAGGGCGGATACGAGACCCGGGCGGCAATTCGTTCTTGAAAACTTTATCCGTGTTTTGTGTGGTTAAATAAATGGACTGTAAATATAAGCACACTATCAGCTTTCACTATCAAGGCAATTGCGAATAAATCAAGGGAAAAGACGTTACTTATGACTTTATCGCTTAGTGTGTAGTAAATGTTAATTGACAAAATGTGGTGTGTGCTAGCTAGCGGGCTGATTTATGCGGGCGCAAATCGCTACTCAATTTGCATTGGATCTATGTTAAGCGCCCACTCGAGCAGTCGTTATTGCGATCGCACTCATTCTTTACACACTCGCTCCTATGAGACCCAACCAATCGTCACGACTACGTCTAGGGTCCGGGTACTTTAGCGTTGTACTTTTCTTTTTGGCAACGTTTTAGTACTTCGTTAGGCTTACCTTAAAGAGATTATTCTTAATTGGTCTTTAATTAAATACTAAATTGCAATTTTATTTGAATTTCGCAAATTAGAGTATTAATTCAATCTGGTAATTTATATAAATATTTTATTTCAAATAAAACTGTTCAATATTACGTTCAATTAACTGTATTAATTTCAAAAATAGTTATAATACATTGGTATAAATTATATTACTATATAACTCATATGGTATTGTAACAATATTTTAAAAGTTAAACAAATATCCATTGCGGTAAACGTAGCGACATTGCAACTAACTATTGTATATAACTCTAATGGTTAGTAAAGTTATAGGCTATACGACGTCCCACGGCTTTAACATAAGCTTCCTCTCACCTCTGAGAGGGCATTATGGCGTGGAAACTGCCGCGCTGCCAAAATACATTTTGTCGGACTTCACATGTCTAGGATTTTTTTTAAATTCTCGTGTAGTCAACGTGTAGGTTTTCTTATCATTTTGTCCTTCACCGTAGAGCACATAGTAAATCATTACTTAATATTGCAAGTAACGATTTCCATGGTGCCGGCGAGATCGAAGCCGAGTTGCTCGCCTACTGTAAAATTTACGCCAAACTCTTAGCTCCTGAACTAATACGCCTCTTTTGTACATATATTCAACTGTAAGCTAAGATTTCACCGGAAGCAGTGTAACGAGGCCATAAGAAGCTGCTGACTAATTCGCAAATCGTGCGTTTCGGGTGTCGGATACGCGCGTGCCCGTCACAACCGAATTCCGCTACCGAAACGTGAGAAGTCAACGAGTTAGCACGGCCGAACGAATTCCCCGAATGTCGCAATCCTCCAATCATTACACTGAATTCAACGATCACTTAATTTGTTATATAGCTTCTGTAATTATATAGCTTTTGTAGAAGACAGAAAGCAATTAAACTTGAATTATGTTGTACCATACTGCATCTGTCTTGTGGTTGTTCGCCATCGTAAATTACTAGCGGAAAGTAGAAGCTTAATGCTGCTGTGATTTGTATAGTGAGTGTTGAGAGCCGGATACTCTTTTTACTGCAAACGAGACATTCCTTTTTAGTTGTCTGGGGTGATAACGCATCTGCATTTTAAATGTAGATGTTCATAGGTCCTCAGACTATAAATGTAAAAAGAATCATGCTGCAAAATAAAACAACCTGCGCAACGAAACTTCTATTTGGCAGAATGAAGACAAAAGCTCAGCCCGCTCAAAGCGCAGCAGAAATTCTTTTTACAATACAACGCATCTGCATTTCGATTACTAATTTAAGATAAATGTAGGTGCCAATGGGCATTCATATACCCTCAGATAGACTGTTACTTTTTTGTCACCCCCACTTTTAAAAACTTTAAGATAAAAAAATGCTAATAGAATTTATTTTTGTTATTTCGTTTCAAACGATATGCCCTTAAAATAAAGATGTCTTTTATACTTTTTTAAGTTCTACGAACTTCATGTCAGTATTTCGTTAAAAGATTTAGTTGCCTGTGTGTTCTTTTTAATCGTTTGATTGATTGTATGAATACATTTTAAAATATGCAGTAAAAATGTATGTATAAGAAACGATTACCATGTAAATAGTGATTAATAAATTACAAACAAAAAAACTATCCCACATACATAAACATAAACACTCACGCCTGTCACCCAGAGGGGTAGGCAGAGACTACAGACTTCCATTTGGCACGATCCTGACACACCTCTCTCGCCTCCTTCACATCCATACACCTACGCATGCATGCTCGTCGGTTAAGGGTACTCCTAATTTGGCCCGTTTTCAATAAATCGCCAATTTGGTCGATAAATTTTCGCCTAGGAAGTCCCTTTCCGACTCTGCCATTCACTTCTGCAACATAAATTTTCTTTGTCACTCTTTCCTCATCCATTCTTTCCACATGACCAAACCACCGAAGCATTCCTTTCTTAATCCTGGTCACAACATCATCTTGCAAACCACACTCTTCTCTTATCACACAATTTTTCACCCTGTCATTCAGATTCAGCCCTAACATACTCCTTAACGACCGCATTTCTACTGCATTTATTCTACTCTCGTGCTTCTTCTGCCATACCCAACTTTCACTACCATACGTTAAAGTAGGGACCAACACGGCATTGTGAATTGCTATACGTGCCTTTTTTGACACATTTTGACTCTTCACAATAGAGTGCAGGGCCCCATTTACTCTGTTTCCTGCGTTCACTCGTCGTTCTATATCCTTATCATATCTCCCATCCCTGCTAAATACGCACCCCAAATATACAAACTCATCTACTTGCTCGATCAACTCCCCTTCTATTCTTATTTCACATATCGTTTTACTTTCATCTCTTTCAAAAACTATAATTTTCATCTTACTTGCGTTCACTTTCATACCCCTTTCTTTTAATGATCTGTTCATTAATGTAACCATCATTTGCAACTCGGCCGCCGACGACGCAAGAATAACTTGATCATCGGCGTACAAAAGGCATTTGATGGTTAACTCACCCATTCTTAATCCGCATTCTTCAACTTTCAAATTTTGCAAACAACTGTCCATAAATAGGTTAAACAACCACGGGGAAGTCACACAGCCCTGTCTGACACCTTTATGGATGCCAAACCAGTTCGAGTAGACCCCGTTGATCCTAACACAAGCACTAGAGTCCCTATAAAGAGATTCCAATGCCTATATCAAGCTAGCGCTCAACCCAAATGAGTTCAGTGTTTGCCATAGCACATTCCTATCCACTCTGTCATAGGCCTTCTCCAAGTCCATGAACGCACAAAAAAACTTCTCCGCGATCATGCGCATGGAGAAGACTTGATCTGTACATCCCATTCCCTTTCTAAATCCCGCTTGTACATCCCAAATTTTTCCATCGGTTTCTTTCATGACCCTTTCAATTAGTACCTTGGCATACAGTTTTCCCACGATGCTAAGAAGGCTGATACCGCGGTAGTTTTTACAGTCCTGCTGCGACCCTTTTCCCTATTATATATATATATATATATATATATATATATATATATATATATATATAAACTATATATAAAACTATCCCATTCGAGATATTATGTATATAAAGGAATAGTTCATCGACAATGACTTTTGTTCTGCATGGTTCGACTCTTCCATTGGATTTAAACATAACAACATAAGTTTAGCAAAAATATATTCTGTTCGACTGGCACCACCACTAATAAATCTCATCTATCTTTCATCTTATTTATTTTTACTACTTTTTACATCTTATTTCAGTTTTTGAGAAACAATTTTATCTGTACGAATAAACAAGTATGTTTACTTTAAAATGATTTGAAATTCCATTGTTAAACCCGACTCTCACGATGTAAGGGACATGTCCGCAATTGTTCATCCATCAGTCAGCTTCACATCGCAGTATTTATGTGAAAAACAGCTAATAAGACTACATCGTAATTAACTTCATAATTGAATGTGAATGAAAACACCAGCTACATTTTCCTTCACATTGATTGTCCTCCGTACCTAATTATAATTTTTTTTCCGCAATTACAAAGCCAGAAGCGTGAAAAATTATCATTGAGTTTAATAATTTCCACATAAGTTAACTAAACCATGACATGACGGACGGCACAGGCAGGAGATAGACGGGCGTTTCGATCAGTCATCTCTTCGATTCTATGTATGCGTCTGCCATTACATCAAAACCGACGTCATGAGGAATATGATTAGTATGTATGGTAAGTATGGAAAAGCAGAGACGCTTTTTACCTGCGCTTTGTATCTACATTTTTATTCTTAATCGAGAATAGATGTAGGTGTCCGTCTATGGACACCTACATCTATTCTCATTCATTGATTCACGGCATCCCCATACTAACAAGTGGACTGTTTACTCGTTTGTTACCTTTATTCTATAAATACATTTTCATGTTGTAAACAGAAAGCAAAGTAAATAATTATTGTGTCTAAAGTGTTTACGATGTTATAGTTTTTTATAGAAAATCGCACTATATTTTTACTTTTAAATTATAGTTTGAGAACAAAAATAAAATATTCATCCGGATATGGTTGGTAGTCACGGATATCCTTATCTCGCTGTGAAATATTTCCAGTATTTTCCTTGATTTCTTCCGGGCGGCTAATTTAGCTGCCAATTTACGAGTAATTCTATAAAAAACATTGAATGTGTAATCTTTAACTCCCTATATATAGAAGCACGAAATTCATTTAGCTTATTGCTTTTAGGTTTTTAATTGCGGTAACGTTCTAAATTTATTTATTTTTCTAATTTAAAAAACTCCTTTATTTAAAAAAGAACTTTACAGATGGCAATTATTACAAAAGCTATTGAGCTTTATTTGTTTCAATTCAAATCTTACAGCTTTTTTCAAGTTTTTTAATGTTAGGATATTTAAAGCTTTTTTCAACTTTTCTTCTAACCAAATAATTACCTTTTTTCCAAGGGATTTTCCTACTTAAGTAATATTTAAATTATTAAAGTAATTAAAATACCTTCATTCATAATCCAACAACTGTTTTAAGATTCTGATAGATGTATGTAATAAACATATTACATTATACTCGTATATTAATGACTTACGGCACAAAAAATAATACATCACCTGTCATTTCAAACAGCATTAGTTTACACTTACGATTGTGGTTTTTTTTTTTGTAGGGAATGCTATCGCGATCCGCAACCAATATATTGCGGCGATGAAGCTTCGCAGGTTGTACAACGCCGGCCGTGGGAGCCTCCAAGAGCGAAGCCGTTATGCAACTACGCCACCAGTGCCGTTGTATTAGCGATTTTATTAGACGATTTGCGTGTATCGCTGTGTAATCAATTTAAGCACGTTGTAGCGCGCTCTACTTGTGGTGAAATGTTAATACTACATGGCAATAGGCGCTTAATTTTCCATGGCTTACAGTGCTTGTAAACATACTGACTGTATAAAACCCCGAAACATATATAACAAAAAAATCCACGTATTAACTTTGATATCACAGACAAAGAAGTTTTT
The DNA here is from genome assembly GCA_036936625.1 of Parnassius smintheus behrii. Lineage (NCBI taxonomy): Eukaryota > Metazoa > Arthropoda > Insecta > Lepidoptera > Papilionidae > Parnassius > Parnassius smintheus. Next base: position 22,028,870 of record JAUPFT010000014.1, read on the forward strand.
TAGGTGAAAAGTAGCTTCGAGTAAGATTTTTGCCGTTCACACTAAAAGAATTTGCCATTGTAACATTTTTTTATCTTGTTTGGAACCCTTCCGCATAATTTAATAAACATATATAAAACTTCCGTATTTTGTGATATATAAGTTACTATATATAGTTATTTATTTATTATCTTTAGGTCAGTTCCAAAAACAGACATTTAATCATGATTTCCAGTTACGACTTCCAAAGTTATATCACTGTACAGGTTATATTATAGCGCTATTAAAATGAACGCACTCGCTCATCCATTACCTACCCGCATTCGATCATCGAACTTCGAACGGTTATACAATTTTTTCCCTTTTGTTCAATACGGTCTCCTTGCACGCAACATTTAATGGCAAATTTTGAAATACTTTAAACATGAATCATCGATTATTTTATATCCTAATGGCACAAAAACACAAAGCGTTTTCATACTTCCGTGATGTCACTTTAAGCCCTCATATATCAAATAAACATGTCCTCGTTATGGCATGCTACCAAATACTGAAATTTATACGACATCACTTTAGCATTTGGTCATAGTAACCATGCCTATAATGACTCAGTGGGGAACGATCCCTCCCACGCAAATTTTTCCAAATAAAGCTGCATAAAACACACAACTTGCCATTAACGGACTCGAGTATTGCTATATTTCCTAGTGAGCAAAAAATTATCATATTAACAGTTATACAAATAAAACCAGGTCGGAGACGAAAGTTCTGTTTACATATACAAGCGTTTTTTTACTGATTCGCGTTATTTAGCAAGTCAAATATGTAGCGTTGTCATCGCCATTTCAATTAACCCATACGAAGAAACCCAGAATATCAATTAAACTATCATCTGCATATTGTATTATTATTTTCTTGGAAGTAGATTTCTATTTCCATTTGTTTCTTCAAAAGTCCGAAGCTTTTTAAAAATTTTCATACAATAATTGACTTCATAAATATTAAGATATTATTTTGAAAATGTTGCAAATCTAATTAAATCTGCTATTTCTAAATATATAAAATATTATCATTATAATATTATAAAAAATATATAAATATGTTTTTAGCGATTTTTTGTCCAGGGAACTTAATCGCTAGTAGAAAACTATTATTTTTAAGTGCCAAGGACCCACTTGTGAAATGGTAACACTGGTTGTGTCGTTCACCTCGGCGACACATAATTAAATCCTTCATGGAAAGCACGTCTGATGGATTCCGTTTTGACCCGTGCACAACCACGCTGTACCCGCCTGCCCTTTAAACGTTACTTTTATCAATAGGTGGAGCACAAGAGATAGATCTCAGTCCCCAGCTATTTTAAGTCCACCTATTGAAAGTTCCGATTTTGTTTAACCTATAGCTACTTAATTTCTACGCAAAGATAATTCAATACCATTTCTCCACTCAGGAAATAGTATCTTCTTAAAATAAATAATATATGTATCATTACAAAATTTCATTAAGTCATCTCGTAATACTCTCGTATCTCGTACAAGTATACAAGAGTATTTTAAGTTCATAAGCACATAGCGTCACGCACCACTACGGCCCATAATATTAAACTTGACGCGCCTGGCATATTTATTAACTAACTCACCATGGTGTAAGTTCCGTTAATGATTCTCACTGCATCTCTTCGCAGATGCTCTCATTTTTGTTATATATATTGTTTATTAACTTTATGCATGACAGATAATATAAAGTCTTTAATAATTTTTCGACACTTCATTATAATATGTTTATAACATCTATTACCTTAAAAAACGTTATTGTTTTTATTTAATAATTTCTTCTTAAATTTTATTAGAAATTCCTGACCACTTTAAGTTTATAGATGTGACTGATTATTTTACATTTTTTTTTCATTTATCAAGACTACACATTGATTGCACTTTAATTTTATTTTCTTACACGAGTATTTAGTATTGCGCTTGTTTGTTGATAATGCCTTATTACCGTAATTAAATACGTTTTCAAAGAGCCCAGATAGCATGTAACATGTATTACTACGATTATCGATCCGAAATTGCCACTCAAAAACGCTTCTTCCCCATAATTTGTCGGTTCTGCAAGCTATATTTGTTCCCATATGATGTTTGACAATACGAAATTATAATTTCGTACGTCGAAAAATAAAAAGTTTTCATCTCACTAATTTCATCTGTAGCCGGAATTTTGCCACTTCAGCTCACTGATCCGTTAGGTAGATATCCGATAGCTACTTAACAAATAGTAAATATGTACTCGTGAAATGCAGGGTGGTCGCCCACTAGAAGGAATGACGACCTGGTAAGACATGCAGGAAGTGGATGGATGCATGTGGTTTCAGGACTGGCTTATGGGGAGATCCATGTTCAGCAATGGACTTTTGGAGCTGTAATGATCATATAATATCATAAAAAATATTAGCGTAAAATAATAATATTTTGGTTATAAAAATGTTTGGTTTTAAAATCAGAAATTCGTTTTAAATATTTTTACATTTAAATTAATTTTTACTGTAATAAGTTTCGTAGTTAATGCGTTACGATACTTATATGATGCATCACCAAGTCCGCAGTAAAGGAATAAATCGCACCTGTTTGTAGGAACGGGATATGAGCGTCCGGTCAACAGTCTAAAAATATAAACTTATATTAATTAAAAGAATAATCATATCCGCAAGGTTATACGTTTAGCTGAAGTGATTCTTTCTTCAAAAATTCTAATATTGTAACAAAATACTTTATAACTTTTAAAATTTCATTTGTTTTTAGTTACATAAAAAATGTTTACTTCTGCCTATTTAATTAAAAGCAATTGGGCTCCTTAAGACAGTTCTAAGTATCTTAAGGAGCTTTCCTATATTACCTGTTCACTGCCATTGGGAGATCTAGGTCCAACGGTAGTGAACAGATGTTGTACTGCAACTCGCGTGATAATGCCTAATCGTTGTCCAAAGGCTGGTCGACGCTGACCCTTGACCGTGATCGTGCACTCCGGATCGTTTCTAGCCTGTGACCAATCGTTTACCTCTACCAATAGCATACCAATTGTTGCGTGTGTAATTGCATTCAAGTACTGTCGTGAAATACTGCTCTGGTCGTATTGAGGTTTGGGTTCGTGCGATTCAATGTTATGTTAATAGGTTTGGTTTGGTTGTTAGGTTTGATTTTATCTTGATGTAACAAAATACCTTTACAATATTTTATCACTCACTGGTTGGCATTTGTTATTTACTTCAAAACTAAAGTTTTAATTAAATTTTTTCTTTTAAAAATGTCAATAACTAATTACACAGAAACATTAACCAACACCATATGATAATACGTTTCAAAATTTCGACTTAACTTTGTTCTATACGTAATATGAAATGTTTTAAAAATGTAAAAAGTTCATAAGACGAATAAGCAAATACGAAACAATGTGATTTTTTTAACTTGTTTTCTGTTATTTACCTCCATCGTAAGAAAGACAAACACAGGCGGAAACTGAGCGATTATTTAAGCCGTATCAAATCATTGAATTGATCAAATATATGTATGTCATTAGTTATAAGGCTTTTTTATATAAAAATAGGAGCATTTACTAATTTTAAAAAAAACATAGATTGTTTATAAGAATTAGAGCTTTGTTTTATACTAATTAAGTAATATGACCGTTACTTGATGTAAGTGCTTTATAACTGGTATAATTTATGTTTAAATTTTTTCGCTCTAGAAACGACGCGGAATTAATTTCATAACTGTGCCTTCATTACTATAATAACTTAAGACCTTAAGTTATATTTTTTTAGATTTTGATTTCTTTTTTAGATTTAGGCAGAAGCTCTATGTTATTGTCTGTAATATTAGAATTTTTAATCGGTGTTTAGTATCCTTGTTAATATGTATTCCATTTTCATGTTCTTGCCAGATGCCCACGCAACCGACTTGTCGGGGGTATGTGCGACGTTTTTTCGGCGCTCGTTGAAATCTTTTGCTTGAATTAAAACTTACTACAATTCGGTAGGTAAATTATTACAATAATCAAATCGCTAAAGCGGTTATATCTTAATTTATACATAATATGTATTTTCATTTATTACTTTACTGCTGTTTTGCATTATATTTTTTCGTCTTTGCTAAAAAGTTACCCTACATACGTTCCATTTGTGGTGTTTTCTCAAAATTTTAAAGTTTTTGGCAGCAGAAAAGAGTCCGCCACGCTGCTCTTACTCGGATGTGAGTTGGGTATTGGATGGACTTTACATGTCCTCGAAATATATTTACTCAGCTCGGCGCTCAACGGGTCTCTTGTCCAACACGGTAGTTATGGGCAAATCTTTAAATTTATGCACGCCATGCGGTGCCTTCCTGGAAGTACCTTATTTGCTTAAACAGAATATACAACCGATATAAAATACGTCACGTTATGGAATTAATAATTCGAAACAAATATATCTTCTGACCCAAAAGATTATATAGAAATAGATTTTTATCATAATAATTATTTGTTGCTTATTCTATATGAAATAAAGAGGATACAATATATGGAGCCGTGAGTCCGTATAAAATATTGAATCAATGCAATAACCTTTCTGGTAAGCCATCAAACGAAGCAAGTCTAAATATAGCGCAATACATTTATTGCTGTATGCGCACCGGAGCTTATCGCTCACATACACGAATGGAGGCAAGTGCCCGCGATGAGCGCAAAAACCTTTATCTATTGACACCCTAACGGTTCTGCCACATAAACGCACATTTTTCCATGCTGATTTTGATTACTTCGTGTGACTGATCTCTGGGAAATTCTCATTGTAAAACTAGCTGCAGCTGATTCTTACCTTGGTAATTACGCGCGCGATAATGAAAACAATCCTGACTTAATTACGTGGGAAATGTCTATTGTATGCAATCGTTCTCTTCTTCATTCTAGCCATGCTACTTTTGCATATATTCCTTGTCAATTTAAACTACTTAAATTAAAATGAAGATATCTTAACTTATTATATGTATTTCTTTATGCGATTATTTAATTTATAATTGTTGCGTCTTAGCCACTAAAACCTTTATTAAATTAAAAATAGCACGATGTTCCCGGCAAAGGATGGGATAGGGCTTTAATTATCTTATGCCAAAGAAAATACGGTCACGTAGTGGCCACAGCTACCATAAAATATTTTTAGACCAGTTTATGGAACAAGACGCTTCAACTGATTATGGAATTATGTTAGCTGGAATGTTTATTTTTTCTTCGATTTAAATTAAAATTGAGAACGAATATATTTTTTTTATTCATGAATACGTACCTCATAAACAGGTCACGGGTAAGCCGAGATGTTTAAGGAAGAGCGTCACGTGATATAGTTCAAACAAATTTAACACCCAGTTCATAAACTTTTCACTGGTATATCACTGGCGAGGCCGCACAGTCCTACGATGACACGCGAGCGCAATTCTGTCACCAGCTTTGTGTCGCGGCCACTCTCCACGAGACACTGAACTTGCTGGAGTGTGCCCCAACGGTTATAACATAACACGTCTGACGTAACCTTAACCTTGCAAGAAGAAGAGGAACGAGCCGACGAAGGACGGAGAGAGAGAGCGATAAGCATGAGAGAAAGGGAGAGATTGCGCCGGACGACGCTAGTCGTTTCCCGAGCGACGGACTGTCCCACCGCCGACCGACTGCCGCTGTCTAACCTTATTCTGTAGCTTTTTGATAACTTTTCATGCTCACTATCCTTTACATATTCGATCTTTTCGCACATCTGTTTATCACTTATTTATACTAGAATACGATTAATGTCGTGAAGATTTTCTTTATCTTTTTACTTATTATAGTCTTTATTTGCGAGTATCATCCAAGTGTGTAATTTTTCTTACTTAGAATTATTTTCTTTTGCCATTTACTACAAAAGTGTATTTCACTTTCAAGTAGGTCAGCATTGTCAGTGGCGTTTTGACCGTCGGCATATTTTACAACAATGAATCGGTTATGCAGGTGACCCATGCTTTCTACAGGTCAGAAGGACACGCCTGATTATTCGGCTTATTATCTTAAAATACGGTGCAGACACTTAGGTGGCGCGCCAGTGCAACTTTCACCTTTTCTTCCACGCACCTGTTAAGATTATGATTAACGAAAACATAAAGTCCACATTTTATAACCAATAGCGAGTTCCCGTATAATATAGTATCGTAATTCAATGACATTTTACACCAACCTATAAGTTTAGTGTTCAATACGCGATTACTCCATATCTCAGATTTACGATAAAAGACAAAAGATATTAATTTCAATTTTACAGCTATTACTTCTGTTTTCATATGTTTACTCATTTCTGGTGTCCGCTATTACCAAAAATTAAGACGTTGCATGTCATAATGGTTTCATATTTCACAAGAATACTTATTACACATTGAATGAAACTAATGTTGCGGATTATATCGCGTATAATTTTAACTTATATTACTTATTTTTAATTTCCGACCCTTCGGGTGGCATACGGTACGCGTGGATGATATTTATCGTCTTTGATTTGTTATCTATGATCATCCTAATTTCATAGTTAATCCTAACGCTTACATTCAGATTTAAATATAAGCTTTAGGCCCAATCTACGCAAAACGAACTTATTGTATCTTGAAATATTGCATTGGTGTGCTAGGGCTTAGATTAAATTTTATTAATTATAGGAGCCTCCAGCCTGCTAGCTACCAGCTTTCTTCTTTATTAAAATATTGATGCTTTTTTTTTTTTTTCAATAGCCCCGTATATTTTATGTGGTTTATCAAATCCGACGTAATAACAACGTAAAGGGGGTCCTGTAAACCACCCGAAAATTCGGGAATTAAAAATAAGTTAAAATTAAACACTGGAAATTCGTGAAATTAGTTTTATTTACTGGAGATTATGTTTTTTATTTTTTGTTTTTATAATGAAAATTTCATATAACAGTAGTCTGATATATATATATATATATATATATATATATATATATATATATATATATATATATATATATATATATATATATATATATATATATATATATATATATATATATATATATACAAACCATACGTCGCAAGGCTGTGTTGTCTATTGTCTACCCATTTTTAAACTCTTTATTGAAAAAAATGTTTTCACTTTTTTATTTTCTATTTTACTCTTAGTGAGGATTAAGGTAATGTAATCATTTTATTCCACGATTATCTAATAGCACTATCATTGTACTTGACAATTCACTTCTTCTAGCGTGGATAATTTATTTCTCCATAGTATTACGAGTAATTGTATACTACATTTAAGCTGAAGATAAATGTGTATGTGAGTGCAAATATCACTTGTCTTGGCTTCAATGTATTTATGCACGGCAGATATGATACGTCTGGGATTTTCCCATAATGTACCAAATTTATCTGCTAGATATATACTCCCTGGGACACTGGTTGGCTTCTGGCGGTAGACTAGATATATTATTCAAGATATGGCGTCCATGGCTACGTACTATGCAGTAGACTTAATAATAGAATTCTATATCGCATCGTAATAAATTCATAAACTTTATAGTTTGCCTGCTTGCGAATAAATACGCTATTTATTAAACCTTAATTATGTCAGTGGAAGGGAGTTCTTGACAGAGATATCATTAAATATTATATATTTTATCTTTGCCTATATTTGACAATTAGTCATCTTCATCTTTTTCACTATAAACCATTTCACTTATATTTTAATTTATTCACTATAAAACTCTTCAGAATATATAAATAATAATATTACATACCCTGAAGATGTTGTACGGCAAAACCGGTCGGTTTTATTATAGTGAATAAATTACAAATATTAGGTAAATATGTTATCTGTCAATTTTAATCTTAAATAACATTAAATTGCTATTCTAAACATTAATATTCAAGGGGGGAAGAAATAGTTATTTACTCGTACTTTGCTTACTACTATTGTTTATACTTTTCTTACAATTCTTAAGATATTGAATACTGTCTGTTGGGTTATTCAAGCCCCTCCCGTTTGCTTAAAGCAACAGAGATGGAGATTGTTTTAACGGGGCGGGCCAAATTTATCAATCATGATGATGATGATGAACGTAATTTTTTACTATAGGCATCAGCTGTATTGTCAATGAACGGGATATCAGGAATTAGTAAATTACACCGTTACCGACAACCAAACGGCATTGCACTGGCATTTTATACGGTTTCAGATATTACGGTTTTTTTTTCAATTATCGTAAAGAATCCACTTTTTGTCCGTTTCTGCAGATTAGTTAATTAGGGGGTTCACTTTTTTCTACTTTTAAAATTTTTGTCGCAAACCGGCTCCTGTTGTTTAACGTTAGCCATATAGGTACTTCACTAGTTCATTCGTTGCAGCTCAACAAGTACGTTCAATAGGCATAAGAGCCTTTGATCCCAACTTAAGATTTAAACACTACGGGATTCTTATTACAAATAATTATACATTTAAAAAATATAATAAAATTTAATAAACTTGGATGTTAAGGCTTAGATATTTTTTTATTCAATTTGCGCTTGATTTGCCTCGAATATCAACAGCTAGCAAAATAGCTTCTCATTATCATTATCATCATTATTACAGCCTTTCACAAGTCCATTGTTGAATATAGGACTCCCCCAAGGATTCAAAAATCATAGTCCTGATCCACCTCCATCCAATGACGTTCTGCATCACTTACCAGGTCGTTACCCGTCTAGTGTGGGAACGTCCAACACTGCGCTTACGAGGCTGCTAATTTAAAAGAGTTGCGACTTTTCTTTTCATCGGTTGTCGGTTCTTTGAACTATAATATCTGTTAAGCTATGTCAATATGATGAAGAAGCTCAATTCCTTATACGGCCTGCACTAAAGAACAACATGTTAGATCCATGTCATCACGTCAACACGCGTTAATTTTACCATCTTATAACGAGGCATTCCATCTTAGTCCTCACGGGTGACAACGAATCTGCATTCTGATTCGTAATCGAGGATAGATGTAGATGTCTATGGGCCACAGCAACCACTCACCATCAGGCGAACTGTGTGCTCGTTGTCACCCTATCCTATACAAAAATCTTGTTTATAAGTTATGAGGTATAGATGACGAAAAGATGTGTCGTAATCTCCCGAACACTACTGAGCCGAGTTGAATCAGTTGATTAACCTCACTTTCGAATTTGGACTTACATAGTCGGACTATTTGTTCTAGGTGAACAAACTCTTTAACAACTTCGAACGTAGTGCTCCCAAAAACTACCAACTTATAATATTATTGTCTAAATCTATCGCCATTTCCAAAATTAAATTATTTAGAGATCTTCCATACACGAGAATAAATTTCTATGGGCCACAGCATACACTTACCGTAAGGTGAACTGTGTGCTCGTTGGTCACTCATATTCTTAAAAGAAATAGATGAGTAGCTTAATATTTTAACAACACCGATTAAATAAAAACAACGTCCGAAGATTAGTAAGTAACAAATTAATGTAATAAAATAGGTAAAACTCTACAACGGCTACGGTAGATTTTTCATCGGTTTAGAAAGTTGAGGAGAGCAATATTTGCGATTACGTTTCTGGGCGTTTTAACACGTGTTACAGTTAGAGATAAGCGCAAAATCTAAAATAAGAGGCGTAATTCAATATTTTATTAGAATTTGTTAACAATAATCTTATATTGCACAAGTAGCTAGTAACACTATTCTATTTTGCATCGATTGCTAACGATAATCGTAAAAGCTGCCGGTTTATAATAATAATCAGTCCCTTTATTTATAAATGTTTCCTAACATACAAAATTATACTGGTTGATGAGGCTTCATGTGACCAGAAGTGTCAGAGCTTCGCTCTTCTCTATTTCCTCTACTAAACAGCAGTGCATTCACTGTGATATTGCGGTTGGAAGAGTAATAGTGTCGGGAAGGTTCTGGCATTTAGGTATTCCAGGATTAACTCACACTTATATAATAATTTGGATTTTAATAAATTAAACTTCTTTCTTCGTGCGTGTTGCCAGTGATGACATATGGAACTAAGACGTGGTCCTTCACTGCTGGCCGTATGAGGACGCTCAAAGTCGCTCAGCGAGCTATGGAGAGGGCTATGCTCGGAGTTTCTCTGCGTGATAAACTTAGAAATGAGGATATCCGCAGTAGGACCAGAGTGACCGACATAGCCCAACGGATTAGTAAGCTGAAGTGGCAATGGGCCGGCCTTATAGCTCGAAGAACCGACAACCGTTGGGGAAAAAAGGTTCTCGAGTGGCAGCTTCGTACCAGTAGACGAAGTGTAGGGCGACCCCCCACTAGATGGAGTGACGACCTGGTAAGACATGCAGGAAGTCGATGGATGCAGGTGGCTCAGGACCGTGCTTTGTGGCATACTTTGGGGGAGGCCTATGTTCAGCAGTGGACTTGTAAAGGGCTGTAATGATGATGATGATGAAACTTCTTTATTTAGTGACAGCGTAATCGTTTCGATATTTCTTTCATATATACAAGTTAAAATTTTACCATCGGTAAGACAATCGTATGGTTTGAAAAAGTTTCACAACCTAAGTACTATTTCGATTTGTCTGTACTTGTGTTAATTACTTATATGGATAACATTTTTGATTTTCTCAATTATTGCTAGAGTAGCAAGAGGAAATTTTACCAAACGAATGTAGCTGCATTATTTTAATTTAAAAGACAATATTTACAGTTGCGCTGTCCAAACACTGCAGTGGAGCGGCGATACATGGTCAGTTAATTGAAAATTTTCAAATAATATTCGAACTTATGAAATTTAATAAGTATTTACCAACAGAAATAATGAGTTTAAAATTGCAGCTACCATTATGTGTATAATAAATTAGGACCCCCGCCATCTCTATAAGAGCATTGATTAGTGATTGATGAATTTATCAAGTATAAATTTACGTTATTTTTACTGTTCCTTGCATGCGTGGTAGTAGTGAGATACAATAGTCTTGTGTTGAAAGAGAAGAAGTAGTTTCTCAAATTTGTTAAATTAATTTATACAATATTTTATAACAATCCTTTACACCCCGGTATTTTTTTTTTGAAATCGGTTAGAATTAGTCACACTTACAGCTAACTTTAATGTCTTCTACGATATTTTCTTAAAATATAAATTATGTCATCACATAATACGAAAAACACTTATTTTCATATAACGGTATATATCAATCACCTAATCATACACATTCTAAATGAACGCCTTAAGAATATATGACATGTGACATCTTACTGAGAGCCGGTTTCAAGATAGTCTCCGATAAGATATTGGTTATTCAGAAATAGCGCAAAAAGTTGAGCCAATAATTTAAAGGGAAGTCGTGAAGCGGTAGTATTGTTATTAATATACTTTCAACTTAAACTCGTAACTGCACTTCGAATATACCTTCACTTTTGGAAAACAAACAAGTATTAGTAAATATTTTTCTTAATCAATAATAGGCTTGACCAAGATCCCACCTGATATATGGTGATAGAGTCGTTTTAGATGGTAAACACATTGACCTTGAAAATGTTTATTCACTATAGACTTAAGAAGTTGTATTGGCAATAGAATTCTGACCCAGGTACCAGAAACGACAAAGCAAAAAGTTTTCACGGGTTCGCGGTACTATGACAACAATATAATGATGAAACTCAACCATGTACGTCGAGTCCTGCAAAGGTATAATGGGGAAGCAGGAACAAAATAATGTAGTAAACACTCCGAAATGTGTAGAACACTGAGAGGCTTGTAACTCTTAGTACTCGGGCACTATACAGCTTAGCTTATATATAAAGAATTACTTACAAGTCCTATTACACACCTATACGTCAAGTCTGAGGCAGCCAAATACCCAGCAGTACGAGCCCAAATGTGGCAACGGTACTCCTAATACGATCGAAATTGAACCTCATAAAAATTAACCTAAATCTTTGCAACACTCAATTTCTATGAATCTAATATGTACGATGTTTGAAAAAGAGAAGTTAAACATAAAAATAAATAAATTTGGGAAGTCATCCCCATACTGTACTGCTTTGGTGGAAACAATTTCCTTTCTGCTGACCTTGGCTGACTGCCTTAGATTCACTAAACTGACCTTGTTGAAATCGTAAGAAGTTTTGACCCGTCGATGCTGAAAATTGTCCGGTAATTCCAAGGTTACATTTCGAAAAGTCTGAGGGAAGGCGATCTAAAGGACTCCATACGGCGGTGACAAGACACGCTAATTTTTGTATGGTATTCAACAAAGAACTCTTCATTTTTATTTGTGTAGCTGCTTCCTTGATTTTCAAAAAGTTTCGAGTTCGTAAGGAAAAGTCGAATTTAACGGCGGGCTGTTATTATGCGGATGTTGTTACCTCTAGCCCTTACATCTATCCTCGACTAAAAATGAAAATGCAGACGAATTGTCACCCCTGGGGACTAAGATGGAATACCTTATTACGAGCTCTGGTTCTCTACACACACACCATACGAAACACATCAAACTGTTAGAGGATGGTCTTTTCCCGGTTGAAATGATCGATTCTTGCTCTTAAGTTTACACGAGCAGATGTGACTAGTACTAAGTTTTGGGATATCTTGTAAATGTATTTTTTTTTAATATTAAGAATAAAGACATTAATATTTATTGGAATGAAACATGGAATTCGTACATAGCAATGAAGTATCCACAGTTAGGACAAATCAAAAACCATGTAGTGTCTGTTTAAGAATGTCCACTATCCCATATTGCCCCGTGAAAGCAACGGGGGAAAAACTCAGGAGATGAGCAGCAGCGTATTCGTTCCAACAGTCTTACGGTAACCAAACCCTCTGCCAAGCGTGGCAAGTATGGTAACTATTCCCCTATAATGCAATCTATTGGGGTGGCCTATGTTCAGCAGTGGACTTCGATAAGCTGCAACTATAACATTTAAAAAATATGGTTTATTATTAATTAATTATTTTCCTAACGTTTGTTTTTTCCAAGCTTTGTATTGTGGATCAATAAATATATTATTACAAGATTCCCATGCGCGATATCAAAGTGTGACCTACTTATTTCGTTATTGTATAAGGTACGTCGAATAAAAAGTATTATTTGACGTACCTTTACCCGAACATTTTATCGAGGACACTTAATAAAAATTCTTGTAAGAAACAAGATACGTTAATATGAAGAAGTGATTATGAGAACTATGTTTCGTATATTCAGAACTTTGAGTAAATTAATAATATAATGAAGAATTGATAATTTGGTTATTACCAAATTTTTATTCGGTAATGATAGAAGGTGAATTATTTTAAATTATAGGCGGACCGGTAAATAATAGGAAAACCTATGCACATTATTTTTTCATTTAGTGGTATGTTCTTATGAATTACCTCCTATTTTAACGACGGTTTAGGGAAGGTTTCCGTGGTTGGTACTATTTATATAACTATATTAACAGAAATGTGCGCAAATTTCTCAATACCTTATTACCTTTTAATTTTATTTAATATAACGGATTTTCGTCTAAAAGGAAACGCCACCTTTTAAGGGTTAGTTCATTATAAATATTTTCTACCACTGCCCATATCTAATCCACTTTAATAACTGGTATTAGAAATCGTTGCATAAGATCTGTCATTATTTACGGAACACGCCCACGGTCCTTGCCCCCGCTGCATCCTTCACTACATTTTATATCTTAATTTTATTTCTTTGCTTATTTTATCTTTGATTTCCTTGATGAAGCTTATATTCACATACTCTGTATCCGGCTATAATAAGAGCTTCCAATTATTTTTATATTTTCCGACCAGAAAATACATTCTGCATATTTTAATATGTTATGGATATTTGTATATTTTACTGTTCACCTCATTATTGCTTGCATTTTGTTTATTTTATTTTTTTCATCTTACACTCTAAATTCATAAAGTAATAACTGCGCACACTTTAAAAATTATATCGAGGGGGTATTTTTACGAAACCCTAAGAAATAAATGTAACATTAATTCTTGAACTCATTAATCTTCCATGCCTTCGGCCCGACATAATTACTGTTTATTTTAGATTAATTTATATATGGCATCAAATTAACTACATCCAATGTTTTTTGTGTACATACAAAGTGGTAGCTCCAATTTGAATCATGTCCAGTTTTTTTAGCATTAATTTACTTGAGTGATTAAACGTGCAGGAATGTTTCGAATATATTAAAGTACAACGTTTTAAGCAATTTTAAATGAAAATAACCATAACACACATTTATTACAAAAGAAGTATATAGAAAACTAGTTGTAATAAAGGTGTATTATAAGATTAATATAAAGCTAAAATTTTACGCCGTAACTTATACTCATTTAAGGTCTGCTGCGAACAATTGAAGCAAATAAACATTTGGTAAACACGCAATTATGCCAAAGAGGATTGGAAGCAAATTTTGTTTAGTATATGTAATTATACCAATATATGCATTATTTGAGTTGGCGAAATCAACGCATACGAAATATACTCCTTACTTGCTGGCAATTAAGTTCGATATCGTTTGCCACTTTCAAACGGTGTACGCTAAACTTACAACCTTTTATTGCACCTAATTGTGATATAATTACCGCCCGCTGACACGATAACTAGGGCCTACTTGGGACCTTGGAGGTCTTTGGTTTTAATTTTGCGAATTGAATATTGGCAGAGTTAAAGTTGAAGAAAACATAACAGTCAGAATCCACTAAATAAACACATTATTAGAAATACATACCACGGATAGCAAAATTATGCTTCTGTGTATAATTTTTCCTACTCGTATGTATGCATACATATTGATCTCTTTCATAGCTCTCGAACTATATTGACAACATAAGGTGCTCTTTTGGATCGTACTCGTTTACAGAACAGTGTAAATAGTGAAACTGATGACTACAGACTAAGTGACTCGTGAATTGTGTTTGTTGAAGCGGAGTCTGCATAAAATAGCTGCTTTCATTATTAAACGATAAATTATTAATGAAAATATATAAATACACATTATCCAAACACACTTTTTTCTATGATCTTTTGAATGGGGAATATTTAATTTTATGACAAAGATTAACTAAAGATATTATTTCGAACAAAGAAAGTATTTCAGTAGTAAGTAAAACCATTCGAGAATGACGGGTAATGGAAACTATTCTAACTGTTGAAAACTAATTAGGAATAATATTTGTTAAATGTTCGTTGGTTAGTAATTATTTAACGTAAACAATCAATGTTCACCCATTTGCATACTACAGTTTAAAAGACAGCTTCTTCTTGCGACTTACTCGAGTTGCTCAAAGACAGTAAGCGCAATCAGTTTGTATTTCTGTTTCAATGAATTATCACTTACGTAGTAACGAATACTTAATTGTAATTTTTCTGTTTTTGGATATACATATACAGGGCTATTTTTCAAAAAGTAGCCAAATTTAAAACTTAAGTTCAAATGTATAAATAATGACACCGTTATTGAAGTTTTTGAAAATACGAGTAAATAAGACTTCTACTTTTATTTGAAAATATCCCAAATTTAATGTGATTTATAGGCAGTAACGTTTTTGTCTACCGTATCAGCATTTACGAATGCGTGCGTGCGCACTAAAATCAAAAATAATGCATAACCACACATTTTTAATTGAAAAGATAAAAGAGAAGAAAGGTAGAATGTTTTAGTTTTTTTTTTTAATTTTTCTTCACCAATTTCCTATATTACTTATTCTCTGAACCTTCTCTGCATCCATACATTGTTTTGATCATACGTTGTTCGGCCTGGAACCAAGAGCACCGAAAAATTGTGTATTGTATAGTCAATCGTTAGTAAATTCCTATATAATCTTATTTTTGTGGTTTTTCATAGTTCCGAGTGATTTTTAAGAAACTGAAAAACAATATCCTAAAACATTTAGCAATATTTAGTACCATCTCCCAAAAACATGGAACGACTAGCAGAGTCGCAATTTACACAAAATGCACTTTCTATTGTGTATGCAAAAATCCGTTTAAGAGTGGCAAGTTATCGTTTGAGCGGTACACAGCTCCAAAAATTACAGCCAGGTGAGTTGTTTTTGAAAGCAATCAAAGTCCGTTAAAATAGCAAGTCGTAATATTTAATAGAGAGTCCTGAAAATCACTAAAACACATTTATATAATAATTTTGAAGAGCGAATGACGTCAAAAGTAAGGGTGCCCAGTACGATACGATTTATTGATATTTCCGAAAATTAGGTATGGACATAGGTTACAAACAGTATTACATCAACTTTTGTCTGTTTTGTCTTTTGTTGTTATACCATAACAAGTATGACAATGTCCTACTTTACTTATGATAACACTATACATTTTTACTTCTTCTATACTTGTAGCAATATTATTAATAACATCTGTAATATGTATCTAGTCTGCAATATTGCTTTTTTTAAGGTAAACACGCACTTTCTTAAACCATCATTAGAAAACCCTGAATAATGATCATGATGAAATATGTAGACTTCGTTCACTTCAGCATTATTCTAACTACCTATTTAAAGACGAGTATGACCTCATTCATTTGGTATAGCAGATTTTTTAAATTATACTTTTAGGGAATAATAATGCCATCAAAAACATAACTTGTAAAAAAATCCGAGTCTTGCAACTCAGTTCTTCTACCGTAAAAAGTTGTGAGATCCATGTGATACCAAGTCGGTTAATTTGTTCAGTCCCTATCCGGGTCTTTCTGCTTTAAGTTATTATGTAATTAGCTAACCTCACAACATTTTATAGCAACCATATCAATGTTAGAAATCTTTTATGTTTTAAATGACCTGGCCATCGCATGAAAACACAATGTATCTCACAAGTAATACGTATTATATTAAATTAGATTGCTTACTGCGATTGATTACTTTTTTTCCTTTCTTGTACCTTCTACTTCATGAATATCAACAACGTACCTATCTACACCTATTATACATAATATACACGTACACTGATTCATTCACTGCAAATGTAACTTTGTAATTCTATATAATTATATGGGATTACAAAGTTATTTATGCAGTTGCTGTATATAGAAAACTGGACCGAAATTAAAAAGTATTTTAGTTTTTCCTTAATTTATATACTAAACACTAATTTTATTCTAAATTTGAAGCTTCTATGTCTGCTAGAAGTGCTTTAGAGTTTTGATAATCGGTCAGTCAGTGAGTGACAAAATTAAGAAACTTTGACTAGTTATAATTCTTAAACTACTGGTGCAAATGAAATTTTAAATATACCATCTTTATACAATTTCTACTAGGTTACTGAAAATTCAGGATTCTAGTTTTATCCACTACAAAGTTATAGGGGGTCGAAAATGGCCTGAATTGCTTCGAGAAAAGTATGGTACGGCCGTGCCGCTTTTTTGCTCGATTTGGCGGGTGCACTACCGTGCCCCCAGATATAGGAATGGTGATTTTTACTGTTTTATTGTAGTTTCTATTTGCTATATATTCGATGTAAATCAAAACGTGATTCAGATCAAAAAATATGCAACAGTTCATTAAAATTCAAAAGATCGTTTACTATCGATTTGGCATCTCTAATCATTTTTCAGACCATGCAGACCATGGGTGCTGTAAAGCTCTCGAAACGTCGGGTACTTTAAAAAGTTAAATATACGCGATAAATTCCGTAAAAACTAGTATTATTTCAATTGCATCACTCAGTCACAAATATTAGTATGTTATTTTGACAGACTCTAAGAGTGCTCTGCAACACTTGGCTTGATTTTTTTTTGCGCCCGAAGCAAATATGGGCAACCCTCCGGAAAGCGGGGGAGGGAGGCAATGAATGCTCATAGCATATCACGCAGCCGACTGCGTGGTTATGTGGAGACTTACCCACTAAACACCGCCTTTATGTATTGGCTTACCGATCTGACGAGAGATCTCTCAGCCGTATACGAACGCGACCCTCCTTGGCAGAAAGAAGGGCGCATACACGAACGCGACCCTCCTTGGCAGAAAGGACGGCGCAGTGGGCTGGATGTACCGAGAATTTTGGAGGAACATCGATAGCCTACTATTTGGAAGTTTAACCAAAAAAATATAATTGTTGTGTCAGAATGGATTCCTGCTCATATTCGCCTAGTAGGTAATGAAGTGGCGGATATATTAGCAAAGGAAGACCCTATTTTATTGCATTACCCTTTTTTCAGAATGTCTATACAAAGTGAAAGAAAGATGTGTCAGTTTGTGAAAGGAACACTTTAGTGAGAGGTAATGTAAATAGATTAGATATTGGATTTTCAACAGTATTCTGGCTTTGCCTTTGTCTGGGGAAGTCAAAATGTTGTACAAATTGGTCAAAGTTGTATTTCAAAGAAGATAAAGTAAACACAATTTTTTTATAGGATAAATACAATTTTTTTACAGGACGGTAAGTAGATGCTGTGGCCCATAGACATCTACATCTATCCTCGATTAATAATCAAAATACAGATGCGATGTCATCCCTGAAGACAGGGATATAATGCCTCGTTTCCAGTTAAAAGGTTCTTTAGTTATCTAACTCACCATCCGAAACACAGCACGATTAGATTGCTATTTCACGGCTCCACCGCGGATTTAAATATGTTAAGAAGAATATATGGAAATATTAGTTGCTTTTTCCGTTTTTCTTAGCAGATGTTATTATATTATCTGTTAGAGTAAAATTGCATGTAGCTATTATAATTTACAAAATCGTGTACATGTCGAACCATATATAACGAGTTTTATGACTAACATGCCGCCACTGCAATTACAAAGTAACCTATCTGATGGGGTTTAGAGTATTTATTCCGGAATCTTGCCAATATTTTTTAATCGAGTTATTAAAAATGCTTTATTCGAGTGGACTAAAAACCCCTTTTAGCTGCTTAAATTACTCGCTTGCCATGTCATGGTTAAACTTATATTTTTGTTATAGAGAGATTGCCTGTACGCACAATTCTGATATAAACTTTTATCTGTATTAAAAATGTTGAAATATTTTCGTAAGGCGTTAAAAACGTCTGTAAATTTTAACTTCATTTAGTCATATATAAATGGAATGCAGCATTAGAAAGACATATTCATGACAATATTTATTAGTTTACTCCTTCATTGATATAGAAGACACATAAGACGAGTCGTTTGAGTAATTATTATTTCTTTCAGCGAATGCCGAATTTGATTATTTGATTTCTTCCATTAAGATATTGTTCTAGATATGTGTACCTTTTAGAAGTACTTTTGTAATGTACCCCATAGATAAATTTATTTATTTTCACAAATTAATAACACAGCTTTATATACCTACATATTGGTATACTTACATAAATATTTGTAACACAAGAGAATCGTATGGTGGATGGTATTTTATTATTATTGATTTATACAGATAATCTACTTTAAATCTTTATGTTTTACAATGATCCATCCAATCGTTATTTTTATCACAGCAGTATTGCATGTATCCACCAAGTAAAAATCATGAAATGATAATAATTGGCGGCAAAATTACAAAGAGCAATTGTTACTAAGCCTTTGGAGTAATAATATGTGTTACAACCTCACCATCACGTTCATTTCCTCCACTGTATTTCTACTACTCTAACTTCGTGTGCGGTAAATTGATGAAAAATTACATGGGGAATAATACGTAGTGCGTTTATTTTATTCTAATGATTACCATTTTAATGTAGAAAAGCTCCTCTATAGTTAATATGTACTACATTTTACACTAGAAACTTCACTGTTTGCATTTTTATATTTTTGATAACTACCTATATAGGGATAATTAACGAATATAAAACAATTTATTTTAATGAAACATCTAAAAATGCAGCCTACATTTTAGCCATACAATGGACGTATATTATTAAGATATCAAAGCTGTGCGATCGTTATATTTTTCTTAGAGAAATTGTGACAAAATCCTGTTGAAAGTTCTTAGGAACAACTGTAAGAATATCAATTTTACTTTTTCTCTTCTGGGGCGACAATATTCGTGTCACGATCGAGGCCGCACGTGTTAAAAGACAACACATGTCCGGACCGTTGTTTCCTTAGAGTTTGTCTCCGGACAAATATTAACATTTAACTTTAATAATGCGGTGAGTAAAACCACTGATGTGTCATATTAAAAATATTGAAATATTTTCCTAAGGAGTTAAAAATGTCTGTAAATTTTAACTTCATTTAGTCATATATAAATGGAATGCAGCATTAGAAAGACATATTCATGACAATATTAGTATAGCATTTATAAAGAAGATACATAAGACGCGTCGTCGGTGGTTTGGTCATGTGGAAAGAATGAATGAGGAAAGAGTGACAAAGAAAATATACGTTGTAGAAGTGAATGGCAGAGTCGGAAAGGGACGTGCTAGGCGAAAATTTATCGACCAAATTAGCGATTTATTGTAAACGGGCCAAATGAGGAGTACCCTTAACCGACGAACGTGTATGCGTAGGTGTATGGATGTGAAGGAGGCGAGAGAGGTGTGTCAGGATCGTGCCAAATGGAAGTCTGTAGTCTCTGCCTACCCCTTTGGGTGACAGGCGTGAGTGTTTTGTGTTATGTAAATATTCTATGTATTTGGCTGTAATATTTTTATTTTTATTGTTTTACCATTTTTAAGAATAAAATTTGAAGACAATTTTAGAATAGATGAGCTTTTTATTAGATCAAATTATATGTATAGCTGCAGTGTTGGGCAGATTTGTTAGATTGTTCCGACAAGAGGATCAGCGCAATAAACGGCAGTAAAGTAGGCATCACTTTACGACCAAAGACGTATGTTCAATTGGCACTTAAAGTATTTTAATGGCGTATTGCTGAAGAGTTGGAAATTGAAGTGGCGGTGGTGCTTCAGTGCATTGAAGTAATGAGCCGTATAGGGGTATTATTTCTCATTAATTTCAACGTAAGCATCTAAGAATTTCTTTGCTTCATCAACCAAATTACAGTGAATTATGTATTCCACTACTAGGTATTAAACTTATTATTTTTATGATACACAGATTACGAATCATAAAAATACTTAGCTTAGTTTAAGTTTTAGTTTAGTTTAAGTTTTAGCTAAAATAAAAAGTATGAATCGTAGATAAGGACATATGGACAAGGGTAGGTACTAAGTATGCGAGTGAGAATAAAATATCTTATGATGATGTCCCTGGTAAAAAGGGATGATGATGATCAATGCGTCAATGTCAATGTAATCGACATTAGAAGACGGGTAAACACAAGTCATCAAATTATCAAAATACATATATACGGGCTCACCTTGTTTAAATTATACAGATATATGGGTATACATACTACGAAATTTTAATCACGTAGCTTCCAATGTTGAAGATAAAAATTCACACTCACAGTCAACACACACAAGACACCTAAATTAAGTTATTTCAGTTACTTTCATTGCAAAATGGTTTAGTGGACTGAACATTTTGCGGGAATTATGTGTTATTAGTGCTATTTATTACTACCTAAAACCGATAGAGTATCTCAAAAAGAAATTTAAAAAATTAACTTACCGCGTAATCGGGAATAGGTCACTAACAGGGTATCACCGCATACAACAAATAACTGAGATTTTAAAAAAATTGTAGTGCCATTTGCTCCTTTAATGGGAGATAAATTCGTTTTTATACATGAAAATGCACGCTTCCATATTGCGGCCGCGATTGTCGATATATCAGAGAAGTTGAAATCAATACTAAGGGGTGGCTAGTGCGTTCGCCCGACGTATATACCTCATAGAGCAAATTCAAATCGTTTATTTTTAACGAATAATAATTAAAAAATTAATGTATGTTCACAAAATCAAAAATACTTTTAATAAAAAATTATATACAATCTGTGGAACAAACGCCAGCCAAGTTACACCAGTTTCTCGACCCCAAAGAGTCAGTAATTCGTTCATGGAGCAATGAACACGATATTACAACAAAGTCCCAAAAAATATAGTATTTAAAAAAAAACTCCACAAAAAGGGTTGTTATAATATAAATGAATACATAACTAATAACCCATGGGGTTATTGTTGTACATGGTGAGGTACATGGGTGTACAATAAGTTATATAAGTGGTTTGTGTTTTATGTATTTTATGGCAAATATTTCACTTTAGAAAAAAGTCCCACTGGGTTTGCTGCTTCTTCCCAGAACAGAGGTTCTTTCCGAACCAGAAATAAAAGTAAAAAAAAAACTTTTAACAAAAATTACTTCTAATCTATATTGAATAAAAGAAATCTATTTTCTGTTTACGGGCTCATATTAAGTTTAACATCCCGATGATATGTACTAAACGTACCAGCAACTCGATGCTTTACATTCCCTTTCACTTGACACATTAATATTATAGAAAAACGGTGTTCTAACGTGTTTGGTACCGACATATTATTAAAAAAAATTGCTTAATTGATCCTTGTGATAATTGTTTTTACTATCGTAATATATAATGTTTATAATAATAATGTCCTTTAGATCGAATTTCGGTCACGGCGGTCAGTCTCTATAATTCATTTTCATCTGCGCAAGACGAGATTAAAGTGACTTGGTCACGTGGTTTGCGCAAGCACAAGTGAACTCTGTGTTCCCTCACTCTCATGTCTGATGGGACGGTAAAGACCAGGACGTGAGAGATCAGGTGTAGGACCAATAGTTTAACGTGCTTTCCGAAGCACTAGGTACGTAACCAATATTGCTTGGAATAGAGATTGGAGGCGACAACCTGCCGGCTGTTTCTTAACTTTTAGGTGTCTCTTGCGCCATAGCCAATGAAGGCTTTCTGCCAAGAGAGGGACCTCTTGGTTTCATTACAATTCGATGATAATATAGACATAAAGTAGGCGTTGTATGTGTAGAACGGATACAACATTTATAAAATTTAAATAGCCAAAGAGAAACTTTGATGGTATAAATACATAAAAACATAAACACTCACGCCTGTCACCCAGAGGGGTAGGCAGAGACTACAGACTTCCATTTGGCACGATCCTGACACACCTCTCTCGCCTCCTTCACATCTATACACCTACGCATACATGCTCGTCGGTTAAGGGTACTCCTAATTTGGCCCGTTTTCAATAAATTGCCAATTTGGTCGATAAATTTTCGCCTAGGACGTCCCTTTCCGACTCTGCCATTCACTTCTGCAACATAAATTTTCTTTGTCACTCTTTCCTCATTCATTATTTCCACATGACCAAACCACCGAAGCATTCCTTTCTTAATCCTGGTCACAACATCATCTTGCAAACCACACTCTTCTCTTATAACACAATTTCTTACCCTGTCGTTCAGATTCAGCCCTAACATACTCCTTAAGGACCGCATTTCTACTGCGTTGATTTATTGTTTATGAATGTATAAATGATAAAAATATAATGTACTAATATATAGAATTCTACGTATATATATATATATATATGTGTGTGTGTGTGTGTGTGTGTGTGTGTGTGTGTGTGTGTGTGTGTGTGTGTGTGTGTGTGTGCATGTGTGTACCATTTATCATAATAGTAGAATTTGTACTTGACGCCCTATATCGAATCTGAGCATATCCTTGAAAGGTGTACAATCATAACTTTTTCAGAATGGTTGGGACACCGCCAGCATCTTGACTCCGGGCTGCTACTCTGAATTCTTGGCTGACAAACAAAATTTTTGATTTTGGCTCGACCCTGGGATTCGAACCCGTGATCAGCAATCACCACCAATGACCACTAGACTAAGGAGGCAGTTACCGGTTTAAATTATTTCGATATATATAAGGTTAAGTTTGGTTGTACAAATATTTTGTGGACAACTCTAATTGGGTTTTTAGTGTCAAATTGTTTGAGTTTTGAGAAGCTCTTGGTATGCTAATTTAAAAATTATAAAAATATTTAGACTTTGTAGTATAAGTTCAGCATCAGAAGGAAAGGATCTTACGCAATTATTTAATATAAACAAATTATAAATTTTATAGAGGGGTTGAGGTTTACTTTCTCATTTGTTTATGTGCTGTTGTATTGTACTGTTTGCACGTGCTTTTTTCCGTAAATGGCTGTGCAAACATTTTGTGAAGTTGACTGCAACACCAAAGACATAACAAATGCAGTCTTGGCGACGAACTCTTATTTCATTATATCAAACAAAAAGCAAATTGTCGACTCTAAGTTTAAACTCCACTTAAACCTTTTGTAGACAATTGTATAGTACAAGAAAAATAAGGCATGCAACAAAACAATATACATGGGACTTTATTTTTGCTATTCTCTGTGTATAATCATCTCATTCCTATCTATAAATTCTTTTATATGATTACACTTACTAAGGTTATCTTGATAATTTACGCTGATGTTTTTAACTAGTTTGAATATTTCATCCCTTTATAGGTCTGTGTGTTAATTGCGCAAGGAAAAGCTAGGTGAATCATTAAATTTCAAAAATAATGTACCTCTAAATGTACTATGTATATTATATAGGTACTTTAGCTATATGAGAGAAAGACAACATAAAAGACAAACTAAAAACTTCGATTAATTTATGAATTGTTATTATTAGGATTATACCTTTTTAAATTAAGCTTGCAATAAATAACCTCGAAAATTTCGTACATCCCGTCAAGTTTCATAAATAATCATTTTATAGACACTTAAATGCATCTTAACGGTGACTAAGTTATACTTAAGTATCTTATTTTATCTTTTCAGGTAAGTTGCTGTGATCGAAACGAAAATATTTTACCGTATTTTGAATAATTATACGGTGATGCACATCATAAATATAAAAAGGTAACCTTCAATATTTTATTGATATATTTTAATCACAATACGTAATTTGGATAATGCTTGAAATCTTTAACTTTTTAAACGAAATTACTTTTCAAATCGTACAAAGAATATATGAACCGACAAAGTTCTATTCGGACTCAGGCCTTGCTCAAGTAGGGTTCTGCATATATTATTTATACTTAGAATTTACCGATTTTATATAATAATTAAATATTTAAACATTTATTTCTCCCACATACTCCTAGTTACATATATCATAAATAGCTAGAGCATTATAGTAGTTGTAAAAGTGAGCCTTTTTTACATGAGGAAATGCCTACGCATACCCGCCTCACGCGTGCAAGGATTGGTTATTTCGGACTCGCACCGACCAAAACTCCATGGTGTTCCACCTCTGCTGCGTATTGGCAGGGCCACGGAAACGCTTTTGCACGCAGCCCCGCCAGCGCTGGCCGCCTCACCTTGAGGGAAGACTTATCCTCCCCATTCTCCTTCTCAGGCAAGGCGCACATCCTTTACAGCCATTTCATTAGCGTAACGGACACCCTCAGGTCTGATACGCGAAGGCCATCGGGCTTAAAAACGGGCGCTCGGAAGCACCCGCCCTCCCGACCGCAGCGACGGATCTGGTCTCTGGTTCCGTCACTAAGCAAGTTTCGACCGCGGAGGGTAGGGAGAGCGGCCCCACCACCACTGCATCAATGGTGCGTCCCCGTCAGAGTCGCGGAGAATATTGCAAGTGGCGCATTACCATACTAACACTTTCCCCATTACTCCACCTCGGCTGCGGAGGTAGGGGGCCAGCCAAGTGGGTTCCTTTTAGTTCACCGCGGGTGACCAAACCACGGCTACTAAGCCTCCCCGCCACGACAAGGCGAGAAGTTTTTGGCGAAAAACCAAAAAGTTTTTTGTGCGTTCATGGACTTGGAAAAGGCTTATGACAGATATTGTGGACAGGGATGTGTTATGGCAAACGCTGAACGCATTTAGGTTGAGCGCTGGCTTGATACAGGCATTAAAGTCTCTGTATAGGGACTCGAGTGCTTGTGTTAGAATCAACGGGGTCTACTCGGACTAGTTTGGCATCCATAAAGGTGTCAGACAGGGCTGTGTAGCTTCCCCGTGGCTGTTCAACCTATTTATGGAAGCTGTTTGGAAAATTTGAAAGTTGAAGAATGCAGGTTAAGAATGGGTGAGTTAACCATCAAATGCCTTTTGTACGCCGATGATCAAGTCATACTTGCGTCTCGGCGACCGTGTTGCAAATGATGGTTACATTAATGAACAGGTCATTAAAAGAAAGGGGAATGAAAGTGAACGCCAGTAAGACAAAAGTGATGGTTTATGAAAGAGACGAAAGCAAAACGATATGTGATATAAGAATAGAAGGAGAGTTAATTGAGCAAGTGGATGAGTTCGTATATTTGGGATGTGTATTCAGCAGGGATGGGAAATATGATAAGGATATTGAACGACGAGTGAATGCAGGAAATAAAGTAAATGGGGCTCTACACTCTATTGTGAAAAGTCAGAATGTGTCAAAAGAGGCACGTATGGCGATTCACAGTGCTGTATTAGTGCCTACTTTAACGTATGGTAGTGAAAGTTGGGTGTGGCAGAAGAAGCACGAGAGAAGAATAAATGCAGTAGAAATGCGGTCGCTAAGGAGTACGTTAGGGCTGAATCTGAGTGACAGGGTGAGAAACTGTGTGATAAAAGAAGAGTGTGGTTTGCAAGATGATGCGGTGACCAGGATTAAGAAAGGAATGCTTCGGTGGTTTGGTCATGTAGAAAGAATGAATGCGGAAAGACTGACAAAGCAAATATATGTTGCAGAAGTAAATGGAAGAGTCGGAAAGGGACGTCCTAGGCGGAAGTTTGTCGACCAAATAGGCGATATACTAAAAATGGGCCAAATTAAGAGTACCCTTAACCGACGAGCATGTATGCGTAGGTATATGGATGTGGAAGAGGCGAGAAAGGTATGTCAGGATCGTGCTAAATGGTAGTCTGTAGTCTCTGCCTACCCCTCTGGGTGACAGGCGTGAGTGTTTATGTATATATATATATATATATATATATATATATATATATATATATATATATATATATATATATATATATATATATATATATATATATATATATATACGAAACCATCTATTCTTTGTAGTTTGTAAATTTCTTTTCGGCAATACACTAACATACATAATTATTTTTAAATATGCACAATTTTCCATAATTATAGAATTTGTTAAAACTTGACGCCCTCTATCTAATCTCAACATATCTATGAGTCAAGTCATTCGAAAGTTATAAGTTCACCAACTGACGCACTAACGATTACATACGAGTAGTAAGGAAAAGAATTGTTGTATGGTTGTGGCATATAACGTACGACAAATGAAGTACAATCATAACATTTCAGAATGTCGATCATGTAAACTATTAGGTTTTAATTTTATTATGGTTGTATTCAAAATAATGTCAAAGTGTAAAAAACTTAAACAAGATGCATGGATCATGAATTGTGATGATTATTGTGAGAATACTAGATCATCTAGGTCATAGTCATTAATTTATTATATTGTTATCGGTTCTTAATATCAGATTAATCAGACGCCTGGAAGCTGATATAAACCACGGAACATAAAGTTTTTATTTTTCTGTGGAGAGAACTGAATTATGGCATTCCATTTCATTATTGCTTATATGTATGTATATAGATAAATACGATACATACCTTCTATGTATGTATATAGATACACACAGTACAACTAAAATAAAGCGTGTAAAGTAATTAATGGAATCATAAGTGAGCATGAATATGTTTTTATTATATTTATTGCTAGATATATCCTTACCCGACCACCTGTGGCTCTACCTGGTTAAATAGAAAAGAAGATTATTTTACGTCCTACAGATGACGCTGCAAATGCGATGTTGTGTCAAAAGTTCGAAGTAGCCTGTAAAGAACTTTTGAAGATTTAAGATTTTCAACAAAAATACACATTTTTTTCGTAGAATGAAGATGACAAACGAGCACATAGTCCTCCTGATGTTAAGTGTTTCCTTCGTTGATAGGAAATCAATTTTAATTTATGAGGAAGAATTCGTTTTGTGATATAAAGAGTTAGTTAAAAATAGTTCATAGGCGACAGAGCGTTGCTTGACGTTAGGCGATTTTATTTCTTTAGGATGAAAGCTATCTTAATAAAGTTGTAAAGTAAATCATTATCTAAATACAAAACATCATCCAAATCGTTAGAACTATTTCCAAGGAACCAATTCCGTAAAAATAGTATAAATGTATACAAGAATTACTTTTTAAGGTATAGGATTAAAAGCTATTAATAGTAAATACACCGATCGTTAAACTAGTCTGCGCGAAACGTATAGGGATTTGAACCAGCATCCTGTTGATGGGCTGTAATAGCGTCATGTTTAATTACAGTAATAACGATGTTGGAGCTTAACTCTGCGAGAAATTTATCGCGATTAAATTCCAAGAGGTTTCACTTGACCCACGGCAACGAGTCTCACGGTTTGTTAAATTTGTCCACCTCATGCATGTACCCTTATCAAAGTAACACGTACCGTTATTGTGTGGCTACTAACACACTGCACTAGACAATATTACTCCACTTTCCATTTTTCACAGGCCATTTTCTTGGGCACAGACGTCTTAAGTGGACGTGATTCGCGGAACGAAATGTAAAGCGACAAAGCTACTGTGGGTAGAGCATACTTTTATAGGGGTGTAAATCTTCAGAACCTGACGTAAAACTTTATTTTTATATACTCGTAGTAAAATAGTGGAATAGTTTTATTCTAGTTTTTTTCTTCCAACTTTTGTAAGTTAAATAATAGACAAATGTGAAAGGTTTTATATTATTTATTATTATTATTTTTCCTACTTTGTTCTTATATTTATTTTCTAAATTTTTACTCGCATTCCTAATATGGTACGCAGTATTTTGCGTAGTCAATTTTAATTGGCCCTAAAGCATAATTAAAATAGCATATATAAGCATAATTAAAGCATAATAATGCCTATTTGTAGCTGCATTAGTGATAATATAACATAATATGTTCATGTGTTGTAACTATGTATTATGTAACTTCAAATAAAAATGTCTCTTTCAGACAGGTCACAATATATTCCTTCACAGATGAGCACGTAATAAATCAGCACTTAAAATTGTAATTAACATTTTCATTGTGCGGGCGACAAACACGGATTGTTCACATACTTCAAAATTCACGGCTAACACGGCTGAAAAATATTGTGTTCATATATTATTCAAAATCTAATACAGTATTAAAAATATAACTAAAATTTCTGTTTCGCTAAATATAAAAATAATTTTAATACTTTATTTTGTAGTATTATTCTTTGCTTTCATTTCAAAGTGATTAAGTATTAATTATTCGTAACGAGGTGCTTAGTGTATTTGGGCCGTATCGCTTGAATGCTATTCACACGGTGACAATAGATGCACTGTGACACTAAGCAGCCTGCACCTGGGCTTGACAATAAAAATAAAAAGAAGCTCGAACAGACACAATAGAGATAAGTAAGCTCCACCTGCTAAAACAACTTCAATTTACATTTACGATTTCGACGCAAACATGTTTTTCATTAGAAAAATAAAGTCGCTTTTTTGAATGATAAATATACATCATGATCATCATGATCGCCTGTGTCAGTTCATATCGTGATTAAACGAACCAAAGAATCACTACCCCATATAATCTTGTGGGTGTCGTAAGTGGCGACAGAGGGAAAGCCTATGTACAGCAGTTGACTTTAATAGGCTGTTACAGTAAAAAGTAACCGACGAGAATGTATGCGTAGATTTATGGATGCAAAAGAAGCGAGAGCTATTGGGCAGGATCGTGCCTAATGGAAATCTGTAGTCCCTGCCTGCCTCTCTGAGTAACAGGGGTGAGTAAGTTATATGTTATGATTATAAAATAATAATATGACCCCACCCACAGTCCTCGGCGGTGCCATATGTGGCGGTGGGGTGACATGGAGCTCCTGGATCTGGAAGAAGGGATGAACAAGATGCGCTAGGATATTATAGGTCGGGACCGTGCTTTGTGGTATTCCTTAAGGAAGGCCTATCAGCAATAGCAATAGACTTATGATTGACTGTAACGATGATGATGATCGTAATATTATGTGTAGTCGATTTCGCCCTGGGCGATGACTTTACCATACTATCGAAAGTTATAAACTTTGTATATAAAAATTCGTGTATTAAAAGTGCCACAAGTGTACACAATAAAAACAAGAAGAAAAAACTCGTCTGACGTTTTATACTCGGTCTTACCGTTTATGCGATAATATAAGAGCTATATTTGGATGCTGATAGAAGTTTTGTGGCGGCATAAGAGTAGGATCCATCACCACATTTCATCAGATGGATTTCGTAATTACCGGGAAAGTCTTATGTTCTTTGGCATTATAAGTAAAAAATTTTGATTGTGTAGATTAGATCATTAGATGTAATAAAATATTAAGGACAGCGACGGGAAGCAGCCACAACATCTGGTAGAAGTACGAGACAACTGGCACTACCGTCGTTAATGCGCCTGCCAAGAATAACAATTATGGTAAATCCCCTCTTTTGTATGCAATGACCATTTATAGTACTGGAATGCTTGCGGCTGATGAAGACGAAGAAAATAGAGAAGAAGACATTCACAACACATCCAGAACTAAAAAGCATCAATTATGTTTTAACACAAATTGTTAGTACGACTAAGTAGCTTTAAAGCCATGCCATTATTATCAATCATAACTAAAAATCTTAGTTAACAAATAAGATTTCTAGTTTTTTAAACTCTTAGCGGCTTTACCCAGTCCATAACTATTTTAGCCAATCGTACGATTTAATTGTAAAAAAATGTGTTTATGTCGGTTTTTTTTCTACTTTATGTAAGAGTCTATATAGACATAAATACATTTGAATCATTGATTGCATATAAGTTGTTTGTATTTATATGTTACATGCAAATGCATTTATTTTTTAAATGTTTCCGTGCTTTCTTTAACTAACTTCTGCACATTAATACATATACAATGTTCGAGTCACAGTTCTTAGATTGATCAAAAGAAAGACGGTTCTCGTACAATATAGAAATACCCAGCTTGGACCTGTCAATTACTGCATCGAAATAGTGTTCTGAGTTCTTTGCTGTGCAATAACAGAAATCAATCCATAAAGAGAGCAGTGGGTAAATAACCGCTAACCGAACTTTGCGGTAGAGCAACAACTTGTTCATTACTGGCAGACGTGCGGTTTCGTTATTTAATGTAACATTACACCGGCTCAGCAGGTACCAAATAAGAATCCGTCTATATCAATCCACATTCGAAAGCGGTCACTTGCGTTTCAGTGATGAATTTAAACAAAGAAATTTATTTACAAAAACTACCGAAACAGAAGCGTTGGTCGAATGCAGTGGAGCGGACGAAGTCAGCGGCAGCGTGGGTGCGCGACCACCGCTGACGAATGTCATTGGCATGTCGACACCGTTACTCGATCTCGCATTAATTCGCCAATGGAAATCCGTACGGCGAATGATTCGCACTTTAATTGATCTAATGAGAAGCTTGTAGTGAGAAGCCTTGACACTTTTACTCGTTATCAGCAATATCGACCCCACGTCCACTATTAGCTTCGGATATAACAAAACAAAAGGAAAGGAGCATGCCATTGAACTAAAAAAGCTTATTACGTTTATTGTTTGCTACGAGTTGGTCGTGGTCGCAGACATGAAAAACAAATCGCGAACGTTGCTTGCAAAAACTGTTTCTACAGGGTTCAAATATATCGTCGCTTCATCATTGAAAAGTTGAATTAAAGATATCTGTAATAAGCGGTAGTTCATAGCAATAATACGACCTTTTTACTATTGGCTACTGGTTAATCCACACTCCTGTCAAGGCATCATGCTGTTTTAAAACACATTTGCATGGCTCACTGGGGTGTAATAAAAAAAGCATTCATGCTCTCTATTAGAAGCTAGTGTTTCAATATAAATAAAAAAGTGGAAGCCTGTCTATCGGGCGCCACACTTTTACTTGCATCTACAGCTTTGTGTTGTCTACGGGCTGATTTATATCTCGCACGCTTAACAGTATGAAATTTTTAGTCGTTTAAGATACCGAATCATGACTCGTTTTAATTTCCATATAATCAAATATATTTTTAAATTTTTTTAGCTTCTCATGACAATGCCAAAAAAATACGTTAGCACTCCTTAAAATTAATTCGTAATTACAAACATAATAGAAAAAATATTTTATTGATAACTATCCTCGTCGCAAGTCATTGACGTCCATAACAGGAAATCTTTCTGGCGCCAGCTATCATATCCATTAAACTAACTCTAATTCCACCATCGATCATATGCCGTCCACCTTGATCCGAGGTCAATATCTTTTCGTAAACTCAATCGAACTTCATCAATACTAGTAACGTGGAATTTTTAATTAAACCTGTTCTAAAGTTATTTTGCATCAGTTTCGTGTCAGTTGCAATGTTTCTTACAGCAGTCTTTAAAAATCTAAATTTCTTCTTTTATTCTAACGTGTGGATACTTTAAATAATTTAGGTGTCAATGACGGGCTTTATATTTATAGATAGAAGTCTATTTATAAATACACCATACGCAGAGATGCATAAAATAAACTAAACCCGTCCAACAGGCTTACGTGAGTCACCACAAAATGTTTTTCGTTTTGTCATAGCTATCGGATTACACACATGACTTAGAATATTGTGATAATGGGGTAAACAATGTGGCATTCAAATCTCTCAACGTATATATATTCTACAATCGTCAACATCATTATTACAGTCCGTCACAAGTAACTGCAGAACATAGTACTCCCCCAAAGGAATGCCACAAATCACGATCAAGAGACATCTGCATGCATCGACTTCCTGCGTATTTTAACTGTCACTCCATTTTTTATCGTGGCGTAATCCTCATGGATACCTTCTGTTGCGGGGGCAACAAAAAGGTTATGGGACTCTTACCGGCCAAAACCACTCGGTGGTTACCATCAGCGTATATACTCGTATGAGGGGTCCTGGGATCTCCGTTCGGAACGCAACCGGGGCCCCTTTCTCGCTTTGCTTGAAACCATTTCCGAGACATCGTCCTCCTCGGAGGTTACATCTGTAGGCATTCGGGGCGCCCGCTCCGAACGTCTGCAACCCCAGAGACCCCATTTCTGGTAGGGGAACACCGTTTATAAGAGGAGGGCCGTGACGAACGCCTTCGCGACGTCGTCTCCGAGCAGGATCCAGGAGTGTAGGTGGCGGCCCTTACATTTCGCTTACCGTTACGAAGTTTCCACTTGAGAACCTTTCTTCAACATCGTTTGTCAAATCTTTGAACTATATGGCCGGCCCATTGCCATTTCAGCTTACTAATCCGTTAGGTTAGGTCCATAGAATACTATAATACACAATAGAATGACTGTCAACCCTATTTTGAACGAGTGTCGGCGTCGCCGGCAGCACACATACAAGCAATTACGTCGTATTATCACTACTACAAACCCGATTCGCTGTATTGAAATACTGAGTATATTTACACATTTTAGACTTTTGAATAATGTTCAAGATGATCATTAAAAACATCTTTTAATTTATAATACATATTTTGTAAATAGTGTGCAATTTGGCATTTTCTAAATAATTTGCATGCGAAATTTGGAAACAATTGTAACGTCAAAACACATCTCGTGTTGACATTTATACGTGTGAATTGACATGTTAGTGATATTTTGGTGGCTATACGGGCTCCGCCCACTCCCCCGTACTATTATGTATGTATTAAAGTATTCTATGATTAGGTCGGATATAATATAAACAAACATATGATTGCAAATGTGAAATGTTGTCATGGCTACAAAGAAATAGTGCAGGGGTAGGTACTAATCTGCGAAAGAGAGCACATCCAAATTTAGCAAAGCAAAACAAATACTTGAATGTGACTGATGAAGCGTAATGCATACCCGCCTTGCAGGGTGTCAAGGACGGACAGTCCGATATAACCGGACTTGTATCAAATAAAACCCCATAATATTTTACATTTTTTTATAGAATAGGGTGACAAACGAGCACACAGTCCACCTGATGGTAAGTGGTTGCTGTGGCCCATAAAAACGTGTGCAGCATAGCACCGGAACGCAGCCGTAGCTTTACCATTACCTTCCGGCTATTAGTGGTAGATTCCCTACCTGCTTAAGAGAAGACAACTACCTATACTCTACACGGCCTCCATTTCCATCTGCGCAACGGAACCGAATCTGTACTATGTGGTAGAACCATGCTGAGGCGTAGTACGAGTATTATAGCTACCCCACAAATGGGTCGGCCCAACCAATTAGCTTGCACTTGTATCAACGAGAAAAAGCAGCATTATGCTGATTTCTACACGGTGTGTGACGAAAACTCTTTTTACTAGTAATAAGGTATTCTATCATAGTCCTCGGGGATTACATGTGCATTTTAGGCCACCGCATCAACTTACTATCTGGCGAGCTACTGGTACATTTTCATTGAATAAAATTCCAATAAAATCTGAAACAGTTATGAAACTATCTTAATTAGCAACATTAAAACTTCTGACCGCCGTTATCGTCTGAGTCGTTGGGTCAAAACTATTCTCGCTCACTCTGCACTGGTTAGGCTTTCGGAGGTGTATTATAGTAATGTGCGTAATAGAAGCGACTGCATATCGATAAATTGTTACGTTGTGATTTTCATTACGTTAAAAACACAATGTTAATAACTGTCGACGTTTGAACGTTAATATCATATTTCAATTTCTTGAATTCCACGTTAGCGAATATACATATTTTCCATTTTACACAATACGAGTATTTCGGAAAAAGTGAGTGAAGAAAATGGGGTGATGGAATGTTGTGCAATAGTGTGGGTAGTACTTGATAGATACCCACTTAATACTTACATACCTACTGCTTATCGCTTTCACTACACAAACAATCGGTGGTAAGTGTGCATAATGAGGGTTTCTATTTATTTTATATTGTATGTTAGCAGGTAGCAAATTATCGATATTTCGTAAGTCGTAGGCTCCTATCGTTACTGAAGTTTATGACCGGACGACTTAAATGATAAGGACCGGTCTTAACCGGTCTTAAAATATTAATTAATAGTTGATATTTAAAAACACTATCAATAACACAATGAACCAAAAATAATTTTTTGACTCTGAGAAGTTGCAAATATGCTAATTCACCGTACAGGTGTGATTAACGGGCAATGAGTGGCGATATTTTTTAAAATCTTTAACAGCTATCTACTGTATTTATTTCTAAAATGCGTGAAATATAAAAGACAGAAGTTTAAGATTACGGCTATTATTTATGGTTAGAAAATAACAAAATAAATTTATAAAGTATTACACCAATGGTGATTTGTTGTTTAAGGCATGTAAATTGATTTAAGCTTTTAAGATTTTTTAAACCGTTGTTGCAAATTATATATGGGATTAATTCAGGTATTCCGTCTGCGTGTAAACGTTTCATTATCAGCAAGAGATCACGCTATGCAAATCGAAGGAATGTTACTGGTATTTTTCTAATGATTTTGATCCGCTTTGATCAAACACCAGCACCGGTCAACGGATTTTAATGAATAATTATCCAATACGAATTTGTAAAGAAATCATTACAATTAATTATATAAGTACTTCAAAAATATTTTATTATTGTTCTAATGTTTATTTAAGCGTGGTGAGGATGGGTGCATTACACATTATTAACACCGTTACGGCTTACAGGATACTTACGCTACTTGAATACATAAGGATTATATTATACATAATAGATTTCAGAGTGCTCCAAGTCGGCCAGGACGACATCGCTTTTAAATAATGTATGTCTATAACTGTGAGACTATCCATAATCATTCAATTTAGCGCTGCAAATGCGACTGTAGCGGGACCTCGTTCTCTGAACATAAGCTTCGTTTTATCATATTAACCTTTCTTGAATTACAATCGTGCCGCATGCATTTGTTATCCCACTAGCTTGATCTGTTTAATCGTGCGACAGAGCAAAGTTGCTCCGATGTAGTCGTGTAATCTTAATTAATATTCGCATAACATACATATTGGAATTGATATTCAAAATCCAATAGTGCAATATTTTATATATATAGCATAAATACCAAGTGTAAGTGTTTACTCGTACGTTGTCGCTGGTTCCTCTGCCCGATAGCTATGCGGTGCGATCGACGTCTCCATCTCAACGACTTTTGTTTTATTTTAACGGGACTTTGACTACTTGACCGCGTGTTTAATTTTGCATATAAATTAAACATAGCCTTTCATATACAGTTTTTATTTTACCTATGATTTATATTTCTTTAAATGTGTAGTCATTATTTTAAAGAAATGAAAAATATCTCCTCTTCTCAACCTATGATGTTATTGGTAATGAATATAGGATGCAAATTTTAAACAGGTTGGTCTGGAAGCTACCAACACAGTTGCCTGTACATACTTTACGTAACTCCTGCGTCATATAATCAGAAAAGAGCCGAAAACCAGTAGTCATCATTATGACACTGACGAGGATACTGCACGGCATGTACTAAGGGATATTGATCGATAAGTGTCGATTTTACCTCCTGCAATAATTTAGTGTCACATAGAGGAGACAGGGACAGGGACAGCAGTATACTCCAGTTAATGGGGATGGAAGGGCCACATGCCGCCTCAAACGAAGCCTTGATTTTGCATATGGTGGATTTTTTTATAGAATAGGAGTGACAAACGAGTACCTACATAGTACATAAAGAAGCAAAGGAGAAATGATTTATCACACCAGAGGAATAAGAATGACTCATTACTAGGAAAAAAGTTTTCCGGTTCTCTACCCTCACCATACGATACACAGCAGCATTAAGTTGCTAGTTTAAGCCGATATTCTGTGAATGAGTGGTCCTTCCTCCGTCGAGCCGACCTATTCGTGCAGCGATCGTAATAAAGTTGCAGCGTGGTTAAACCTTGCTAATCCGTGGTAATCAGTCACTCTATTTTCAACGCACCCGCAATTCTCCTGGTGTTGCGGTTGATCATGGGCGGCGGTAGTCACTTAACATCAGGTGAGCCGCATGCTCGTTTGCCCCCCTTCTATAAAAAAAAAAAAACTCTATTTTCAAGGCATTGAAGAGAGTTCGAATTTCACACCTCCAATGTGAAGGAGCCTGTTATAGGCTACCACAGTCAGGGCTACGGAATTGCAATTAACAATTCATTTGATTGGTGCGGGTATTAAACTTGAGTTGTTTGCTTACTTTGAAGTTTCTAAGCGAGCTCTGATACGGGAATTAAGAAGCTCGCAATACAATGTGTCAAAATCAAACTAAAAGCGAAAGAGATTAAATGTGTTAGCATATTATATTACTTATAAAAAGATAAATAAATGTTGTAACTGGTAATAAGGACACAGTGTTTCAGTGATTACGATATTTTTTTTTTATCTTACAGAATGATTATTGTTGCATACCTACATGCGGACATGATTCTTCATTACATTCAAATAAAATACCTATAACTCAATACTAAGCAATGCAATTGTGATTTCAATTATGTGATACTCCTTAATAAACCCTAAAATAACAAGACCGTCTGATTGGCCTTTGACATGCCTTTATGATCTGGGGGAAGTGGCCTTGCGCCGCGTCCTTGCCATGCGACCAAAGAACCCTTGCATCTGTCCCTTTCACGCCATGACGAAATTAAACTTTCGTTTCACTCTATAAACACTCACCGCCCTACGCCGATTTGCAGAGTGATAAATCGCTTGAAACGACAGCCCCCGCATCCTTCCACGAGACGAGTTCACGTATGATTTTTTCATTCTTATTTACAATTGCATAGAGCTTCGCATATTGACGCGTAAATTCTATTATTAATAGCTAAACGGTTTAGACTGCTTTTTTACATCTCGAAATGATCGTTTTGTTCTATTTTTCATATCTTTATAGTGTACCTTCGTGAGGACTGTTAAGTAGTGCCAATGTCAGTCAGACGACGCGATATAATTATACAATGTTATACCTACACTATAAATTTTAATGGTTTTCGATATTAATATGCGTCATAAAGATCTTCTTCTTACGAAGTTCTAGCTGACCATTTGCTGCCTCTTGAATATTCATAAAGGTAGACCTAGACTGCGACAGCGAACGACCGTGTAGATGCCTAATGAGTAAGGCCCTTTTAGAGACTGGCAGTGTTAGAAAATACCAAATTGTACTCAGCGACACAAGCGACGTAGTTGATATTCTAAACGCGAGCTTATGTCCAATTAAAACAGATTCAAACTCTGCATAACCACCGCCAGCACAACTATTTAGGTATATTTTCGTTTTTATTTTCTTCATGCTTAACACTTAATTACGAATAAACTAAAAACCTAGCCAAACTAACGTCCAATAACATCTGATACTTAAAAATTACGCATTAAGTAATTTAAAAATCAGTTCTGGTTTTATAATAGCAGAGTTAAGAGGATTGTGAAGTACTGATACGCGGCGCTAGTAGGTATTTTCAAAAAAGCTATCGTTACGTAGTTCTATTATTTATTCTGTGCTATCGTTTTCATACCGCTCGCTCCGTATCGCCGTATCGTGCGCGAGAGAACTATGGTCTTGGAGGCAATTTTGTACCGGTTTTTAAATATTGCAGTCATCTCATATTATCGTCTCTTGAATATCGTACCGTAGTAACCTACGAGATGATCTGACATGAGATGACCGGAGGATTTTGTGGCCTTGACATATTAGTGTAACCGTGATGGTTGCTTGTGCACATGGTGTTGCAATTTGATCCCTAAATAGCAACGACACACACACGGTAGAAATATGAAAAAATGCATCACGTTATTTCATTCCATAGGTATTGTAAGAGTCGATTATTGAAAATGGTGGAAAAATGTTGAAAAAATTTACATTAACGATATATATTTACAAAATTTATTACACTCAAACAGCGAATTAACACTTGCTTTTAGGTGTTTATGATTATTTCCTCTTGATTTTATATTCAAAAATGATTATTCATGAATAAATCCTAAACCTATTTATGTCAATTAACTAATCGATTTTGCTAATTCCTATTTATGAGAATTTATACGCATTTTCAATTTACGTGTTACGCTATTAACTAAAATGAAATCAATTACAACCAGTAAATTGATGTGCATGTATGGAAATTTGTAGGTTAGTTGGTGAAGCTACGGTGCGGTTTTTAATGCGTCTATTTGCGTCGAGAACCTTGCATGCCTCGAGAGTCGATTATTTACGCCCAGATGAATAATGAAACATCGATGTAACTAATCAATGCCTATCAAACCCATTGCTCCTTTCCAAAAGATCAGAAAGGATATCTCAAAATGACGATTACGTGCTCCAATTCGAACATGTGCAACTTTTGAGCCACGCCTAGACTATTTAGAAATTAAAAGAGAACTAAGTACATTGAATAAAACTATTGTTTACGGATTTTATCGCGTTTAATTACTTTAATTTATTTTTATTATTATCCCGACGTTTCGGGTGCTTTACAGCACCCATGGTCTCGGGGGGGGGGGGGGGGGACTGAGATGTTTGACGTCCCAATGTCATAGTTAGTCCGGGTACCTTCAGTTTTTTTTTATATTAATTTTTGGTCCGATTTACGCAAAACGAGCTTATAGTATCATGAAGTCTTGCAGTGGTATGCTTGGGTTTGGATTTAATTTTGTTAATTATAGGATCCCAAGCAGATGGTAGCACCCAACCATCTTCTCTATTGAAATTTGGATGTTTTTTAATTTCAATAGCCTCGCGTATCATCCTTGGTAGGAATCGGTGTTCTTTTGCGAGAATTTGTGGTTTATCAAACCTAATGTAATGTTGGGGACGATCTTGAACATGTTCGCAGACTGCAGACTTCCCGGAGCGTCGGTGCTTCACATCAGCTATATGTTCCTTCACGCGGGTTTTTATAGATCTCTTTGTTTGACCTATGTAAGAGAGACCACATTCACAATCTAGCTTGTACACACCTGCATCTTGTAGAGGAATATTACATTTGATGGATGGTAAAAATTGACTTATCTTCTTCAGCGGCTTGTAGTATGTCTTAATGGACGCTCGCTTCAAGATGTAGCCAATCTTGTCCGTGACTCCTCTGACATATGGTAGTAGAGCAGGCGCGCGCTCGACTGTGGCCGGCTTCACTCGTTCACTGTGACGTAGGCGCGGGACCCGAAGCTTGTTGTCTTGCAATACTTGCTTGACGTGCTGAAGCTCCGCGGCCAGATGTTTTCTGTCACAGATCCCTCGTGCTCTCTGAAACAAAGATTTACCCACGGTAGCTAACTGTGTAGGATGATGGTGAGATTCACCATTTAGATATCGGTTGGTATGGGTCTTTTTCCTATACACAGTGTGACCAATAGTGTTATCAGGATTTCGGATGACTAAAACATCTAGGAAGGCTAAAGAATTATTTGCCTCTAACTCCATTGTGAATTGTATTTTAGAGTTTATGGAGTTAAGGTGGTCTAAAAATGCAGTTACTTTGTCAGATGGTAAAATTGTGAAAGTGTCGTCTACGTACCGCTTGTAGAACCTTGGATTTACAGGAGCAGTAAGAAGGGCTTTCTCCTCAAAGTCCTCCATGAATATGTCGGCGACTATGGGAGACACAGGTGAGCCCATCGCTACACCATCTACTTGCTTGTAGAACTCCTCCTTCCACAATAGATAGCCAGATGTGAGGCAATGTTCAAGTAGTATTGCATATTCTTGAGGCATGTTATTTTCTTTTATCTTCCTAGTTACAATTGAGATTTACATGCCTACCTATTGTGGACTGCATCTCAATTGTAACTAGGAAGCTAAAAGAAAATAACATGCCTCAAGAATATGCAATACTACTTGAACATTGCCTCACATCTGGCTATCTATTGTGGAAGGAGGAGTTCTACAAGCAAGTAGATGGTGTAGCGATGGGCTCACCTGTGTCTCCCATAGTCGCCGACATATTCATGGAGGACTTTGAGGAGAAAGCCCTTCTTACTGCTCCTGTAAATCCAAGGTTCTACAAGCGGTACGTAGACGACACTTTCACAATTTTACCATCTGACAAAGTAACTGCATTTTTAGACCACCTTAACTCCATAAACTCTAAAATACAATTCACAATGGAGTTAGAGGCAAATAATTCTTTAGCCTTCCTAGATGTTTTAGTCATCCGAAATCCTGATCACACTATTGGTCACACTGTGTATAGGAAAAAGACCCATACCAACCGATATCTAAATGGTGAATCTCACCATCATCCTTCACAGTTAGCTACCGTGGGTAAATCTTTGTTTCAGAGAGCACGAGGGATCTGTGACAGAAAACATCTGGCCGCGGAGCTTCAGCACGTCAAGCAAGTATTGCAAGACAACAAGCTTCGGGTCCCGCGCTTACGTCACAGTGAACGAGTGAAGCCGGCCACAGTCGAGCGCACGCCTGCTCTACTACCAATGTCAGAGGAGTCACTGACAAGATTGGCTACATCTTGAAGCGAGCGTCCATTAAGACATACTACAAGGCGCTGAAGAAGATAAGTCAATTTTTACCATCCATCAAATGTAATATTCCTCTACAAGATACAGGTGTGTACAAGCTAGATTGTGAATGTGGTCTCTCTTACATAGGTCAAACAAAGAGATCTATAAAAACCCGCGTGAAGGAACATATGGCTGATGTGAAGCACCGACGCTCCGGGAAGTCTGCAGTCTGCGAACATGTTCAAGATCGTCCCCAACATTACATTAGATTTGATAAACCACAAATTCTCGCAGAAAAACACCGATTCCTACCAAGGATGATACGCGAGGCTATTGAAATTAAAAAACATCCAAATTTCAATAGAGAAGATGGTTGGGTGCTACCATCTGCTTGGGATCCTATAATTAACAAAATTAAACCCAAACCCAAGCATACCACTGCAAGACTTCATGATACTATAAGCTCGTTTTGCGTAAATCGGACCAAAAATTAATATAAAAAAAACTGAAGGTAGGCGGACTAACTATGACATTGTGACGTCAAACATCTCAGCCCCCCCCCCGTGACCATGGGAGCTGTAAAGCACCCGAAACGTCGGGATAATAATAAAAATAAATTAAAGTAATTAAACGCGATAAAATCCGTAAACAATAGTTTTATTCAATGTGTAGTGTTCGCGTAAATTTAAGTTATCATTATGAGAA
Organism: Parnassius smintheus behrii; assembly: GCA_036936625.1. Taxonomy (NCBI): domain Eukaryota; kingdom Metazoa; phylum Arthropoda; class Insecta; order Lepidoptera; family Papilionidae; genus Parnassius; species Parnassius smintheus. The sequence continues at coordinate 22,070,962 of JAUPFT010000014.1, forward strand.
CTAAGTACATCCAATGAAAAACCTAAAAGGCTTTAATTGCTTCATTATGCGGGCGTTATTTATGATGTTGTTTTTTCTTTTATTGCTCCATATATCTCAACTGTCCTAAGCAAGTGAGTCGTTATATGCTTGAAATCCTTCGACTGAATTATGTGTACCTAATTTTATAAGCCAATAAAAGCATTTAAGTTTTGGCATGGCCAGGACGAAAACCTAATCGGAATGTATTTCAAAGGCTATTTGGATTCAGAAATAGACTAAGTTGCTGATGAACAAGACGCTCAAGATTTTTAGAAAGAAAAGGTAATATGGAAATAGGACGATAATCACAGTAGGACTTTAATTGGATTTCTCGAGTAACGGAATAATTTGTGCATCTTTCCGTAGTGTAGGAAAAATACCTGTATTTATAGAGTTGTTGAAAATTTTAGTAATGATAGGAGTGAAGAGAGTTAATGGCGGGAGAATCATGTTTCGGCTGACATTATCACTACCAATTGCATTAGAAGTTACAGCTGTGATATTCATTTTAACGTCACAATCAGCAAACTGACGTAGAACAAATGCGGAGAAATCGGGAGTTGGTAAAGAATGAAGGTGATGTTTAAGTACCTAGTCAAGTAAAAATTCTTAGTCAAGTATATAGTACCAAATATATATTCATGTAAATAGTCAAGTGTATAGTTATGTTCTTCATCAAGCACATAGTTAAGTATTTAATCAAGTACACAGTCTGGTAGTAGTAGTAGAAGTCATAAATACGAGGGCGGCACTGAAAATTTCTGGAATCAAGGAAGTGACACAACATTACTATTTAAAAATGTATTTATTGCTTTTCTAAGTATTCTCCGCGAAATTTGACACATTTTTCCATACGATGGAACCAATCATTGAAGCAAACATTCCATTCGGAAATTGGGGTCTCCAAAATGGCCGTTTTGTAGGCGTCCACAGCTTCTTCAGGTGATGAAAATCTCTGTCCACGCAATTTTTTTTTTTGGGGAAAGTATAGAAATCATTAGGGCTTAGGTCGAGGCTGTACGGCAGATGGTCTAATAATTCTATGTTTTCTTGCTCTGAAAACTCTTTTGTTCTGTGTGCGGTGTGAGAACTCGCATTGTTGTGATGGAGGATGATACGGCGGTTGCAGTTCTCTTTACGGAGTTCAGAAACGACCTGTGGCAAACAAATGCTAGCATACCATTCTGCATTCACCGTTCTTTGTCCCTCAAGAGGAATAGTCGTAACATGGCCGGTTTTGGAGGCAAACGTGGCCACCATTTTTTTGCAACACTCCGTGAACGAACAACTTTTGTTGGCTTTAACTCATTTTCGAACACCCAAACCCGTGACTGGTTTTTTGTTTCGGATTCGTACGCGTATATCCAGGATTCGTCACTTGATACGATGTTATATACAGCATTTGATGATCCTGCGTGGAATCTTTCGAGAGTTCTGACGCACCAAGTAACGCGAGCCGCTTTTTGCTCTTCACAGAGCGAATGCGGTATCCATCGGGAAAACAACTTTTTTACACCTAATTTTTCATGCAAGATTATATGTATTTGACTCATGCCAATGTCTAAAGTTGCCTGAATTTCGCGGTATGTCACATGTCGATCTTCCTCAATCAGCTTACGCACAGTATCAACGTTCTCTTGGGTGACTGCAGTTTTTGGACGACCTTGACGGGGATCATCACTGAGCTTGACACGTCCACGTCGAAATTCAGCAAACCAGCGATAAATTGTGGTTTTGGATGGGGCTTCATCACCAAATGCAGAAAGCATCCGGTCAACACACTGTTTTTGTGTTAAACCACTTCGAAAGTCATAATAAATCATCGCTCCTGAATTTTCTCGAGTCAATTCCATTTTCTCAACGACCAAAAAAGTTTGACAAAACCTTGTGACAAGACCGAGAATCTTTTTTTATATAAATAAATGGTATTCGAATTTTAAAACCAAGGAGTTTTCAATTAAAAAGATTTTAATATGACAGGAACAATGGAAATATTCCATTCCCGATACTTTTAGTGCAGCCTAGTAGTGATGTATAAAATCAAGTAAATAATTAAGAAAAAATATTACTTATGTAATTCAGTAATAATCACAATCAAGTATAGAATAACATATTCAAGTTCTTAGTCATGTCTATGGTTAAGTATATAGTCATCAAATTAAAAGTTCTCAACGAAAAATAATTCACATATACAACAATAGATTCCACTATGAAAACCCAAAATTTTGAAGACTTCGTACCACCTTCTTCATCTACTTTTATTTTAACATAACTTCTATTTTTCTGCAAACATACAAAAAATATTAATAGGAAAGCCGTGTAATTTATGACCATTAATTCTTCATATCATATATCGTAACTGGAGTAGCCTAAGCGTCCGATTGTTAATCCAGTCTAGCTGGTAAACTCATCAGCATTCGTCGCTAAATCCGTAAACGATAGCCCTACGTCCTTATACGAGCACACGTCTTTAGCACGCCATTTAAGGTGCTGTGCGTGCCGCTCTGGATATATAAGCAATAGTCATGAGCAAAGCGACGACGCGATCGTTGCGGCAAATTAAACAACATCCTATTAGACAGGGGCGGAACGCTTAAACCATTCAATGGTCTAAGGCGGAACGCAATATAATATCGTGTAACGTGCTGACGTAGTAGCACATGTACAAACTCTCAGCCACACCTACTTTTAACCGAAGCTGTAATTTGTTGATTAATCAGCCGAGTGAAATTCAAGAGGGCTTACGTAATGCATATATACAACAATAGATCCATAATTCATACTTGATTCATAAAAGATTCATAAGCGACAGTAGCGTAATGGCAGGGCGCGGACCGCGAACTCTAAAAGGTCGAGGGTTCGAATCCGCCATTCGACTACTGGCGTGAACCACTCGTAACACAAGCAATTTGAGCTTACCACGAGTGGTTAAGGGGAATATTAGTAATATTTATAGCATTGTTAATATTCTTTTTTTTAATTTAATTGTATTTGTATGTAAGCTGAATGGGATTTGATAAACAGGGTATCAGAGAGCTACGTGTATACAGTATATGATGATGAGCCTCTATTCCTATTTATTGTGTTACAGCTTACAGATCCACTACCGAACATTACCCCGTCCCCCACATATTACGTCATAAGAGGAATATTTGCCATAGCTGCCACGCTTGGGTTTCTTGCTGGTTCTTACCAGGACAGAGTTTTTTTGCAAACCAGTGGTAAATGAAAAAAATTGACTTTCAATAAGTATTATTTATAATCCATATTGAATAAAATAATTTCTTTTTTTGTTTCTGTTTCATGGCAATCGGGTTGCCTACCGCAGTTCTTTATTTTCTAGTTGTTATTAGGTGGGCACCCATCACCTGGATTTTCCTGTGTCTTATCTTACAACACTAACTTTAACTTTATGAAACTTTACGAAGAGATAAAGATCAATGCCTGAAATATTAAAGATCTAGGACTCATTCGAACTGAATTTTATTTTTTGAAAAAAAAAAACGAAAGATGAATAAAACAAATGTTCTTTGAATGTCTTATTCTCGTTCTTTTGTTCTCTTAATAAAGTTCAGGGCTTCAGCGTTTTGTAAAAGACGTATAACGATTCACCACTACTAGGCTGCACTAAAAGTATCGGGAATGGAATATTTTCACTGTTCCTGTCATATTAAAATGTTTTAATTGAAAACTCCTTGGTTTCAAAAATCGTATACCATTTATTTATTTAAAAAAAGATTCTCGGTCTTGTCACAAGGTTTTGTCAAACTTGTCTAGTCGTTGAGAAAATGGAATTGACTCGAGAAAATTTAAGAGCGATGATTTATTATGACTTTCGAAGTGGTTTAACACAAAATAGTGTGTTGACCGGATGATTTCTGCATTTGGTGATGAAGCCCCATCCAAAACCACAATTTATCGCTGGTTTGCTGAATTTCAACGTGGACTTGTCAAGCTCAGTGATGATCCCCGTCAAGGTCGTCCAAAAACTGCAGTCACCCAAGAAAACGTTGATGCTGTGCGTAAGCTAATTGAGGAAGATAGACATGTGACATACTGCGAAATTCATGCAACTTTAGACATTGGCATGAGTCAACAACAATTAGGTGTAAAAAAGTTGTTTTCCCGATGGATACCGCATTCCCTCTGTGAAGAGCAAAAAGCGGCTCGCGTTACTTGGTGCGTCAGAACTCTCGAAAGATTCCACGCAGGATCCTCAAATGCTGTATACAACATCGTATCAGGAGACAAATCCTGGATATATGCGTACGAACCCGAAACAAAAAACCAGTCACGAGTTTGGGTGTTCGAAAATGAGTTAAAGCCCAAAAAATTATTCGTTCACGGAGTATTGCAAAAAAAATGGTGGCCACGTGTGTCTCTAAAACCGGCCATGTTACGACTATTCCTCTTGAGGGACACAGAGCGGTTAATGCAGAATGGTATGCTAGCATTTGTTTGCCACAGGTCGTTTTTGGATTCCGTAAAGAGAACTGCAACCGCCGAATCATCTTCCATCACGACAATGCGAGTTCTCACACCGCACACAGAACAAAAGAGTTTTTAGAGCAAGAAATCATAGAATTATTAGACCATCCACCGTAGAGCCCCGACCTAAGTCCTAATGATTTCTGTACTTTCCCTAAAATAAAGAATAAATTGCGTGGACAGAGATTTTCATCACCTGAAGAAGCTTTGGACGCCTACAAAACGGTCATTTTGGAGACCCCAACTTCCGAATGGAATGGTTGCTTCAATGATTGGTTCCATCGTATGGAAAAATGTGTCAAATTTCGCGGAGAATACTTCTAAAAGCAATAAATACATTTTTAAATAGTAATGTTGTGTCACTTCCTTGATTTCCGAAATTTTCAGTGCCGCCCTCGTATATCCCACCTTCAGTCGTTTCACAAAAATTAAGATGCTATTATATTATAGCTCCGTCTTCAAAAGCTTTCGCGTGGAAATTATTTCTTTTTTTTATTTCGTCAGTATTTTACCTTTTATTTAAATTTTAATTATTTTACCTTTTTGGGTGTTTTTAAGGAATATCACAAGTTTAAGTTAACAACTCTTGAACACACATGAAAAACAAACGAATATAAACCCTTCCCGTTTTTTAAACTCGGTTAAAAATAAGAAATTGTCAACTTGCAGATGGACGTGTCGTGTAGGTAACCCTATGGGGCTTCTCATGTGGGTTTTAAAATAAGATATCAAATAGAAATTTGTTCATTACTTCATAATAAAATTTTATTAACGTCAACTTTGACTCCGTGATTAATATATTGCCTTTGTTAAGTCGCTCACAGCTCATCAAGTAACCCGTACTCGTTCACAGGCGCCGTATGATTTACACCTTTACCAAATAATGTTACCACTTAACATGAACGATCACACCTATTGTGACTTTTCGTAACGGTACTTTATATTGAATACTGCGATGCAGAATACTTAATTAAAGACACATACTTAAATACGTGAAGATATCTTGGATGCCGGTAAATAAGTATGCAATGAATAATATAAAACATATTTTCCCAAACGCTACACTAATGACAATTCAACGATAATTAACAAGTTATGCAAAAAATTAAATTACAAATGAATGTTAACGTAAGTACATTTATGTTAATTAAGTCAACGTTTGGTTATGTCTTTTGTGCAGGTTCTCACAACGACCTCAATCAAGGATACGATTATGCACTCAAAGTCATCATTTTAAACAGCATTTTTATTACGTTAGTGTGGTGGATTGTTAAGCAGTTGAAAATCTGATGCTAATAATTGTTCTGGAATGATTGTTATTTATGTAATTTTTAATATTTTTATAGTTTTTTTTTTACTTTAAAATTTAGACCAAAATTAAGCAGCGTTTTTTTTTTTCAATTATTTTTTAATTATCCTATTGGGGTCCTAATCAGCAACTAAATCCTTAATTGGTTGTAATAACAAAGGTTGGTCTCGTCACTATATACTATGTGAAGGTACACGGTGTGACAGAAAAATATGTAACCCTCAAATTTAATTATGAGTCGAATACAAAAATATACATAATCATTCTTTCTAGTGGTATTAAGCTCTTTATCGCAAAAAAGAGTGTTGGCTCCTTCTTTCGGATTCATTATTGGAATACTTCAGTTGTTGGAGAATACTTTGTGCGGTTAATTGAGTCTACAATCCATGTAGCTGACAAGAAATAAGATGTCCATGCAAAGCTACGGCGGTGCTTCAAACCGCGACAGCTGCTTAATTTTTGTAATTTGGATACTCATTTGTACTTGCATTTAACTGTAAAAACTGACTGATGTGCTCGTTGTTCTTATATACCCTGATGAGGCCTTGAGGCTGAACAGGTAGGTTTTGACATTAAATAAATAAATAATTTCAAATAGATGTTGTGATATAAGTACTTTCTAAATCACAAATATAAATATGATGTTTCAAGAAGTGACAACAATCGCAAATATAAATTTTACTGCTGCTAAAACTGTTTATAACGCAAGTCTGATCTAAAATATAGTATTGATGCCATAATATATGGTTGCATTTTGCTGGTGCTGCAAAATGCAACTCAGACCTGACTCAATGAAAAGGGATGCAAAGAGGCTTAACAATGAACTAAGTCTGGTTAAAGTCAACCTTACCGGTTCTCTCAAGCAATAGCACAAAGTAACCAGTCTTACAGTTTTTACAAGATACATTTCAGAGAAAATGTGTAAGAATTGCTTTTTTTAAGAACTAAGGTTGCAAACGAGCACACCACCCATAGACATCTCCATCGATCCACGATTGAGAAAAATGCGGATGCGTTGTCACCCCTGAAGACTAAGACGAAATATCTCATGTCCAGTAAAAAATCGTCATTTCTCTACCCTCACGATACGAAACGCTGGCTACTATTTGACGCTTATGTTCTGTAAAAGCGTGGTCCTTTCGCGGTCGAGTTTTTTTTTTACAACCATAACATAGCTTCACCATGACTCCATCACTTTAAAAAAATGACTTAATTCCTACCTCTCTTTTCCAATATCGGACAACCAGACGCTTGGCTAGTCTCCAGTAGTGATGTGTCGGATATTCGTATCCGTACCCGTTACTTTTTGGCGGATCTTTTACCTTACTAATTTTCAATACATAGATGAAATTCAATATTATATAAGTAATTAGGTAGCAATGAAAAACTATTAAGTTCCATTAAGATTATTTTTTATTTCTTAAAGTGAAATATTTAGTACCGTTATATTGCAATACGTGTATCGTATACAGTTACAGTGAGTTACCATTCCATAAATATAGTATGTAACTCAAAGGTACTAATTCATCTATCTTTATAATTAGATCAATCGCAATTCATTGTAATAAGCTTATTAAATAATGATTATATTCAAACATTTATTATAGGAAGTCTATAAAATTGTAATTGAACTATCCTTAGAATGAATTTAATTGAGTGCAAATCTTTGTGGTAAGCTTAATTTTACATATTATAGAAAGTTACAACATCACTTTTATAATGAGAAATCCAATTTTTAAATCCTTGTAATTTTAAATTCTAAATAAATGATTATTCTAATTAAATAAATTCATTCTGCGTGATACATAGTGTTAACACAAGTTTTAAAACATAGTGACAATTAGAGGAACTCAAAAAAATATAAGTTATAACTGAAATTAAGTAATGGTAAATTGTACTTCAAAAAGAGTAATTGGCAACCTGGCGGATATCTATATTCGAATCCGTATCTGCGGATATAATTTTTTAAAGGACTGCACATCACTAGTCTCCATGCCTTTGTCAATATACCACGCATTTGAACCTAACGGCTTGATACGTCGTTTGTTATATGCGAACAAGAAAGAAGTATAATAAATTGGCAGCATCGCCTCATCAGATTACAATATGAGTAAATTAAGTTACTACGTTTTACAATCACGGTCACATCGTCACTTAACATCAAGAGGGATAGTAATTCTTTTAGCATTTAGTCCGCCTTTTGTTCCTAAACATTGTCTAAGGTTCAATAAAAATCTACCTATTTAAATAAAAATCAATTTCTGCATGTATGAAAGATAATCATATGGCAAAACTTAAACCAATTTTGATAAAAGTTTTTGAGTGTGTTTGAGGTCCTTTTGGGTTCCTGGATGGTTTAGTTCGCAATTAGACCCGCTAGGTGGCGTTGTTGTCGAGATCCAGAAATCACCCGCGCAAAGCCGAAGCGTTTTTTTTATAGGATAGGGTGGCAAGCGAGCACACGGTCCACCTGATGGTAAGTGGTTGCTGTGGCCCATAGACATCTACATCTATCCTTGATTACGAATCAAAATGCAGATGCGTTGTCACCCGTGAGGACTAAGATGGAATGCATCGTTTCCAGTACAAAGGGTCTCCGGTTCTCTACACTCACCATACAAAACACAGCAGCATTAAGCTACTATTTTATGCTGGTATTCTGTGAGAGCGTGGTCCTTCCCCGGTCGAGCCGACCCATTCATGCTACAACTATACTTCTAATACAACTGTAGCATGGCTCTACCACGTAAAAACGTATCGTATGTAACGTAACGTATCGCAAGTAAAAAAATAATAATAGTCACTGACGGAAGCGCTGACTTACGATAGTTAAAAAATTCTGTTCAACACAGTGTTGACCTTATATTATATATTCTGTTAACTATGACTCTTCCTCTTCTCCTTTATCAGATCGTAACAGTTCACTGCTTAAAATGAGCATCTACTTTTATGGGAAAGACTTGTCCGGTAGTCGGCTTGCAGTACTAGATGTATCACACCTTTAACAAAATGTTTTTATATTGCAAACCCTGCAGGAAAAAAGATTCCATCGATATGTTAATGCTATGCATTTCCAGCGTGCTCACAATGGACAAATCACGCAAGGAAGCTATTAGTGGATGACTGATAAAGCAAAAGAAGATCATGGTAAGAATCACATTAGTTAAATTGTAGTGCAGTATCTCTTCACATAGCCTTTATTTTTGCTCCTGCTTATTTTCACGTAATTTACACGTTTTTTCGTCAGTGTTAAGTAATAGTTTTTAGCAATTTAAAATAAAAGATCTTGACTTGCTTTTGATGTTAATATAACATAGGTATAAGTTAAATATGTATGAATCTTGTGAGAATTCTCCATGTATTCATTATGTTTTGACTGGAGTTGCTTATTATGCAGATATATTCAAAGTCTTACTCGGATCGCAAATAAATTAGCGGGCTATAAAAGATCTTTATTCTGCAAATTTTTTCATTATTTTCATATGAAATACTTATTAGTAGCACTTTCTTAAATTACTTGCATCGAATTTCCATCAGATTGGATAATTAGCACGCATGTAATAATACACCCAGACCTTTCTCATTTTATGAACCGCACTTTTTACAAATCAAAAATATTAGAATTTTACTTATATAATTGACGTTTTAGTAAGAATATTCACAATAATTGTAGATACATTTTTTTTCATTAATTATTTATTTTATTATTTTTAGGGAGGGCGACAAACGAGAACACTGTCCACCTGATGGAATTGTTGCTTACTATTGATGGATGTTGTAACTTACTGTGGTCAATACACACCTACACCTCATCTACAATCAAAACGCAGATCCAATGACACCACTAAAGACTAAGAATGTCTCGTTACCATTAAGTGTTCTACGGCTCTTGTAAATCACATACGAAACACGGCATTGTACTACTATTTCACTCTTGTATTCTGTGTGAGCATAGTCCGATGGTGGAATCGAAGTAGTAGTCATTACGGACGTTGCAGGTTACCATTTTAATAGAAGTTCAATGATGTCTTTCTAAAGAAGTCCTACGGACGGTAACAGAAGGGTTAGTTTCTCGCCGCCACATTGATGTGGTTATTATCCGCTTACATATTTATCAATATTCGGAAAAATAATCTGTGACTAATTCTGATAATTACGGTAAAAGAGGCAATGTCAAACTAAAGTTTTAAAATATTGACACAATCCACTGTACATGTTGATAATTAAATGAGGCTGAGCATTTTCGTGGAGAACAAATCTCGATTGTTCGATTGCTTGTCTGTATTTTATTGATCGAAGCTTGTCCATTATTATTTGCAAATCTTGGCTGTACACCGTGTTGTGCCGGATGTTTAGAAGCTTTGCACTCGCAGCTTCACCCTATAGTTACATTATTATTTATTCATTTATATATATGTCGTAGCAACGGTTATCGATGGCCGTGAAGACTTATCAAAAGCAGCAGCTTGTAACTATTTCACCCTATAGTTACAAGCTGCTGCTTTTGATACGTCTTAACGTCCACCACTAACCGTTGCTACGTTATATATAAGCACTCACGCCTGTGAAAGTAGGCAGAGACTACAGGAGTTACATTTGGCAGGATCCTGACACCTCTCTATCTTTCGTTACTACGAATTTTAGATTATTATAAAATAATAAATTTGCATCGTCATTTATGTTTCAATTCAATAAGTTGAAGCAAAATTCATATTAGTTTTCTGTTGTCCTTTAGTAACACCATAGGCTACACTTTCCAAGCTTGAGTTTGACTCAAATGAATTATCTTTGATAGCTCAGTCGTCGAACGTCATTTTTGAATATGGGTTTCGTAGCGGTTTCATTAACGATGTGTATAGATCAGTTAGACTGAGACTAAATACGAGTAATGACGAATTTCAACGACGACAAAAAAATGCTACCTTCATTTCATTATTTTAACTTTGGATGTCATTTATTTTTTATTACTGGTACGGGGTTCACATTTTTACGACAGTGACAAATCAATTGAAAAGTAAGCCTCAATTCAACAACTTCGATGATATCACATTAAGAAACTTCGTCGATGGAATATAAACTAGCTACAACTTATTTATGTTTATGCAAATTGACGAGTTTAATAACAAATTCATTGAGACCGACATCATTTTTCAATTATCATTACTGTTATTTTACCTCTGTGGATGTCGTCTACCCATTTGCCGTTATTTTTATCATGTAAATATCTTCAGTTCGTTAATTACTCGATTTAAGAGTCGTGGCTTAGGGGTTAAGTGTTCACAGTACGCGGCCAACCCGATTTCGATCCTCGCCGGCACCAGTGAAATTGTCAATTACAATTTTAAGTGCTGACTTACCAAGTGCTCGACGGTGAAGGAAAACGTCGTGAGTAAACCTGCATGTCTGAGAAATAAGAAAATAGGAAAAATTTCAAAGATAATATGTAAAGTTCGCCAACACGCCAATACTGGGCCAGCGCGGCAGACATTTTCTTTGCCCTAAAACCCTCTCAGAAATGAGAAGAGACTTGTGCCCATCGGTGGGGCGTATATAGGCTGTAACTTTAACTTTAACTTAATTACTTACCAGATTCAAGTGTGGTACCTTAATTTAAAAATGTCATATCATATATCCGTCCCACAGCTGGGCAGGCCACGTCCCATGTCTGAGCAATTATGAAGCAATTTGTCCGACGCGCTGCTTCAACGTGTGTTCTAAATATTTTATGCTCGAGATGTGAAGCACGAGGTAAATCAACATTTAAAATTACTGTTACTACCGGATTACTCACATTCTGTAAAATTTACTGCGACGTAGCTCCTGAGTCCTGAGCTGCCACAGCAACATTATTCGCCTCTTTTATTAGAGAAATATGATTTTATCAGGTTTTCAAATAAATACAAAAATTCATATGTATCGACTATAATTATCACATAATGAAATCAAAATTTTAAATATCACATGATTTTACTGACATTTTTTTTAAGTATGAAACGGATTAAATTTAAAATGTATTTAGTAACGTTAGGACCAATTTAGAGGTTTTTTTTCAGTGTATTATTTTAAACGTCTCTAAAGATTAATTTATTTATGTTGCATTTCACGCGGACGCAGTCGTGGGTGTAGTTATTTTTAACAGCGTTTATTAGCTTTACTATGCGAGATAAATACAGTAGAAGTGGGGTTTTTAATACTCTAAAGCTATATAATGTTTATATACGATCTTTTTTTTTCAATAAGAGAGTACGGTTTTCTTTATGACTTGACTATTAAATTGAAAATAGAATCGCAGTTATTCTATTTACATTTACATATTGACTCTTGCTAAAAGGATCGTTCTATTTAAATTTTTAAAGAAGCTTGACTGCTTTTACCCCCGTTTGACCTGTGTGGGTGTATGTATATGTTACGGCTAATGTTAGTGTAAATAATAAACTTACGATTAACAGGCTTAACTTATATTTAGTTTTTCCGTAAGATATATATATCCGTCAATGTAATTGAATTTATAATTAATTTTTCACCTCTTCCGGACGTCTGAATATTCTGAAAGGAGATGTATGACGTTGGGCGCTTGATATCGTTCGTAATAGTTATACAAATATAGGTAGATAATAAAACGATAATTTATAAGCATAATGAAATGGTTATTATTTCTGTAGTAAATGGTCAATCATAAAAACATTTTTTTAAACTGAAAAACGAAAGCTAACGCTTTTACTATAGCAGAAACAAAACGTTTTTAATATTTTTCTGTATTTTATCTATAGCAATAGACAATGAATACTACCTTTTACAATAAAATAGCCTTCATTATCAAAAAAAAATCGTAATATTTAAAACATTGAGGCGAATCTGTAGAGACTAATATTGAATAAAAAAATCTATTAAGAAAATCGTCTGAATAGGCTGTATGTTATTGCCTGTTCTGAAGGAAACTTAATTTGATAACTTCGAATTTCTTGTCATGCGCATTTTGGGCTTTTCTTTCGTATTACAGGACAGTAGGTTGTAGCGGCCACATTATTACAATAACTAGTACTAAAGTTTTGAGAGAAATAGAACAGACCACTGTCTGTTATATATCTTGTTGTTGTTGTACATTACAGCCCCTAGCTGCTTTTCTAGATGACATTTTATTAGGAATCTGAATAATGAAACTATTAAAAAAGTTGAGTTTTATTTCACTTTATTTAATAATAACTGCATAACTGCAATCTTTTGTGTCCTTTTAAATTTTTACTAACAACTTATCACAAGAACGAGTGATTTTACTGTATAATCTACAAATAATAAAAGATAAAATAAAACCAACCTCCCGGTTCCTACAAAAATATAACTTTTTGACATAAGTAGCAAATGTTTAAGTTTCCAAAATACAACATATTTGACAAAGTCCACGTCCGGCTCAAGTTTGTATGGAACCAAATTTATCTCCTTTTGCACATGGATTAAAAACCGATGATATCACGAATCGAAATTCAGACGCGTTGTCACCCGTGAGGATCAAGATGGAATGCCTCGCTTCCAGTAAAAAAGGTCTCCGGCTCTCTACACTCACAATACGGAACACGGCAGTATAAGCTACTATTTTACGCCGGCATTCTGTGAAAGCGTGGTCCCTGGTTGAGCCGACCCATTCGTTCTACAACTCTACTAATATAACTGCGGCATGGCTTCACCACGTAAAAAGGATCCAAAAGAAACCAGGATTATCGGAGCTAATGATCAAACGCATGTTGTATACATTTTGACTCTAATATTGCTATTCACTGCATAGAATACAAAAAGGAGGTATTTTTGAATCGATATTAAATACCCAATAATAATTACATCTGTTTAAGTGATTTCGTAAGCTTATTAATTTTTTTCATAATTATAAATCTAGAAATTATTACAGTATTTAAAATATTGAAATGGAAAATCGTAACAAATTAATAACCAGTAGACTACTTTTACTGCCTTGAAATGTCTGTACGTATAAATGTAATGTAACTTCTGATTTAGTTTTTTTCCACTTCCGGTAGAATAATTAAAAATTTTTAGGTGTATGAAGAACCGATAACAATACAATTATTTCGTGATTATGACTTTGGTATTCTTAGTTGGGTCATCGAAAAAAGCAGGGGTAAAAGCAGTCAAGCTTCTTTAAAAATATAAATAGAACGATCCTTTTAGCAAGAGTCAATATGTAAATGTAAATGGAATAACTGCGATTCTATTTTTAATTTAATAGTCAAGTCATAAAGAAAACCGTACTCTCTTATTGAAAAAAAAGATCGTATATAAACATTATATGGCTTTAGAGTATTAAAAACCCCACTTCTACTGTATTTATCTCGCACAGTAAAGCTAATAAACGCTGTTAAAAATAACTACACCCACGACTGCGTCCGCGTGAAATGCAACATAAATAAATTAATCTTTAGAGACGTTTAAAATAATACACTGAAAAAAAACCTCTAAATTGGTCCTAACGTTACTAAATACATTTTAAATTTAATCCGTTTCATACTTAAAAAAATGTCAGTAAAATCATGTGATATTTAAAATTTTGATTTCATTATGTGATAATTATAGTCGATACATATGAATTTTTGTATTTATTTGAAAACCTGATAAAATCATATTTCTCTAATAAAAGAGGCGAATAATGTTGCTGTGGCAGCTCAGGACTCAGGAGCTACGTCGCAGTAAATTTTACAGAATGTGAGTAATCCGGTAGTAACAGTAATTTTAAATGTTGATTTACCTCGTGCTTCACATCTCGAGCATAAAATATTTAGAACACACGTTGAAGCAGCGCGTCGGACAAATTGCTTCATAATTACTCAGACATGGGACGTGGCCTGCCCAGCTGTGGGACGGATATATGATATGACATTTTTAAATTAAGGTACCACACTTGAATCTGGTAAGTAATTAAGATAAAGTTAAAGTTACAGCCTATATACGCCCCACCGATGGCCACAAGCCTCTTCTCATTTCTGAGAGGGTTTTAGGGCAAAGAAAATGTCCGCCGCGCTGGCCCAGTATTGGCGTGTTGGAGAACTTTACATATCTTTGAAATTTTTCTTATTTTCTTATTTCTCAGACATGCAGGTTTACTCACGACGTTTTCCTTCACCGTCGAGCACTTGGTAAGTCAGCACTTAAAATTGTAATTGACAATTTCACTGGTGCCGGCGAGGATCGAAATCGGGTTGGCCGCGTACTGTGAACACTTAACCCCTAAGCCACGACTCTTAAATCGAGTAATTAACGAACTTAAGATATTTACATGATAAAAATAACGGCAAATGGGTAGACATCCACAGAGGTAAAATAACAGTAATGATAATTGAAAAATTATGTCGGTCTCACTGAATTTGTTATTAAACTCGTCAATTTGCATAAGCATAAATAAGTTGTAGCTAGTTTATATTCCATCGACGAAGTTTCTTAATGTGATATCATCGAAGTTGTTGAATTGAGGCTTACTTTTCAATTGATTTGTCACTGTCGTAAAAATGTGAACCCCGTACCAGTAATAAAAAATAAATGACATCCAAAGTTAAAATAATGAAATGAAGGTAGCATTTTTTGTCGTCGTTGAAATTCGTCATTACTCGTATTTAGTCTCAGTCTAACTAATCTGTACACATCGTTAATGAAACCGCTACGAAACCCATATTCAAAAATGACGTTCGACGACTGAGCTATCAAAGATAATTCAATTGAGTCAAACTCAAGCTTGGAAAGTGTAGCCTATGGTGTTACTAAAGGACAACAGAAAACTAATATGAATTTTGCTTCAACTTATTGAATTGAAACATAAATGATGATGAAAATTTATTATTTTATAATAATCTAAAATTCGTAGTAACGAAAGATAGAGAGGTGTCAGGATCCTGCCAAATGTAACTCCTGTAGTCTCTGCCTACTTTCACAGGCGTGAGTGCTTATATATAACGTTGCAACGGTTAGTGGTGGACGTTAAGACGTATCAAAAGCAGCAGCTTGTAACTATAGGGTGAAATAGAGTAGAATGAGTTATTTAGGTTACTTTGAGTACGCATTTTATAAATGCGTCTTTATTTTTATCTTATGGATAAAATAAATAAAAACGCACGAACGCGCCCCGTACCCACCAAAATATATTTGATTGGACGTAGATTGTTTTTTATAAAAGTCCCTCGCTACATAATTTACTACAAGGTGGCCTTAAAAACACACATATTGTAATAAGGTGGAAAGACTATTGTAAGCAAATTATTCTAGTGTCTGAAATGCGTATTTTAATTGACGTTTAAAAAAGTATCCACAACGCAAGAATCTGCCGTGTGTCTCATTGTAGTAAGATGAAAAGGGGATGGCTTATTTAATCATTTGAGTTCCATTCATACTTTTTTCATAGAAAAAGGGCGACAAACGAGCTCACAGTCCACCTATTGATAATTGGATGCTGTGGCCCGTAGACACCCACATTTATCCTCGATTAAGAATCAAATCGCAGATGTGTTGTCACCCCTGAGGACTAAGATGGAATTCCTCGTTTCTAGTAAAAAAGGGTCTCCGGATCTCTAAATGACCATGCTGTATTAAGCTGCTATTTCACGTTGGTATTCTGTGAGAGCGTGGACCTTCCCCGGTCGAGCCGACCCCTTCGTACTGCAACCATAATATAGCTGCAGCATGGCTCTACCACGTATAACTATACGTGATATATATATATATATATATATATATATATATATATATATATATATATATATACAGACACTTACTCCCAAAAGAATGCTGTATGCTCCATGTTAAATGCAATGCCAAATAAAAATAAAACGAAAAAAGAATATGTCGATACGCCTCTTATTACACCCACGGTATACTTTTAATACCAGGGTACGAAACTAATACCATAAATATCAAATTATTATATTTGTATAACTTTGAAATATTTATGTATAAACAAAGTCAGAAATAATGCTACAAAGCACAGTACCTTTGAATCCACTTGCAGACTTTCTGCATGTTTTACCAGGTCTCGTCTCCCATCTAGTGATAGGGCCGTACTACGCTGCGCTTGCCGGTAAGAGGTAGCCACTTTAAAACCTTTTCCATCCGTTGATTCACCGCTAAACCTTACGAACGGTAACTCTGGTTCAACTGCGGATATTATATTTAAGGATTCTATTACGCAAAGAAACATCTAGTAGTGGAATTATAAAGGTGAGTGATGATATTGTAAGATACTAAATAAAAAATCATCGCATTCAACACATTCAAGACTTTCATTATTGTATAAATATAATTAAAGGTTTTCTAAGCTAACATTTTTATATTTTTCTTACTTATAAATTGTAGTGGTAAAGTAATGACCGAAGAATAATAAAATACAATTGTATATGTGTACTTATATAAATTCGAGCAGGTCAAGACAATTCAAAGTCAGAGTCATAATGACTTTCGAGAATTATATCTGACTCGTCTTTCTCTTGGTAAAAAATGGAGCCATAGAAAAATAGCTAGGCGGTACTAAGTTGGAACAAAGCCTAATTACAATTCGTGAGGTATCAATGAGTGGTACAATTACGACGGCGGGATCTATATAAGCGATGCTGGGAGCGTATTTCCCGGGCGTTTCGCCGACTTCTCGAAAATAATTTGCCATTACCATGATTCATATCGAGTAATCAAAGATAATGATGGATCGCTGCCCTCCCAGCTTTGCGTATGGTTCTGTGAACTCTTGCGAAATAAACAGATGCTTCAACTATGTGCTACGCTTCAAAAACAAATTCAAAATACTGGAATACGCGCTAAGCAAAGTGTTCCGTGTTTTTTATGCCAAACAATCTTGATAGTTTCAAATCAATTTTATAGACAGTTTTCTATCTTGTTTTTAATTTTTTACAGTATAAATGTTTCTGAATTTTTATAATAAATATAATTTCGGTTTCTGTACTTTTAGGTGAAACAAATTAGCTTCCAAACGTGGAATTATTAGAAAAATTAATTCGTTATAATTATTTATTTTGTTTAAAATGACTATTTAAAAACTATTAGATGTAATGAAAAGGCTAGTAATATTCTTTTTCTTCATCATCATCATCACCCCATTAACAGGCTAGTGCAGGTCATTGGGGCTCTACTAAAATATGAATGATATACAACTCTCTCCGTCTTTACTGACTTAGGACTTTTTATATAGAAGAGAGGGCAAACGAGCATGCGGCTTACCTGAACAACATCAGGCGAGTTGCAAGTGCGTTGCCAACATTTTAAAAATGGGTACTGTACTTTGTAGCATTATTTCTAACTCTGGTTATTCATAAATATTTCAAGTTATAATAATTTGATATTTATGGTATTAGTTTCGTACCCTGTTATTACGAGTTTACCGTGGGTGTAATAAGAGGCGTATCGACATATTCTTTTTTCGTTTTATTTTTATTTGGCATTGCATTTAACATGGAGCATACAGCATTCTTTTGGGAGTAAGTGTCTGTATATATATATATATATATATATATATATATATATATATATATATATATATATATATATATATATATATATCACGTATAGTTATACGTGGTAGAGCCATGCTGCAGCTATATTATGGTTGCAGTACGAAGGGGTCGGCTCGACCGGGGAAGGTCCACGCTCTCACAGAATACCAGCGTGAAATAGCAGCTTAATACAGCATGGTCATTTAGAGATCCGGAGACCCTTTTTTACTAGAAACGAGGAATTCCATCTTAGTCCTCAGGGGTGACAACACATCTGCGATTTGATTCTTAATCGAGGATAAATGTGGGTGTCTACGGGCCACAGCATCCAATTATCAATAGGTGGACTGTGGGCTCGTTTGTCGCCCTTTTTCTATGAAAAAAGTATGAATGGAACTCAAATGATTAAATAAGCCATCCCCTTTTCATCTTACTACAATGAGACACACGGCAGATTCTTGCGTTGTGGATATTTTTTTAAACGTCAATTAAAATACGCATTTCAGACACTAGAATAATTTGCTTACAATAGTCTTTCCACCTTATTACAATATGTGTGTTTTTAAGGCCACCTTGTAGTACATTATGTAGCGAGGGACTTTTATAACAAACAATCTACGTCCAATCAAATATATTTTGGCGGGTACGGGGCGCGTTCGTACGTTTTTATTTATTTTATCCATAAGATAAAAATAAAGACGCATTTATAAAATGCGTTCTCGTAGTAACCTAAATAACAATAAGCTTTTTCGTTTGAAATAACTTTTACACTGTTTTATTGTAATAAACTCTACGAGATACATATTTAAACAGTGACTTATGTCATCAATATGATTCTTATAAACCAATAATTATGATTCGCGTTTCTGCCTTCACACATTTTTCCGCATGTTTGGTTTTGGTTTCGTTTTTAGGTATTTTATTTTTGCGCAGCAACTACAATTCAGTAGATTTCTTTTAAGTTTCTATTAAAAATAACTAATTTAACCGATTTTATCGCGTTTAATTTAACTTTTTAATTCCCGACGTTTCGCCCATGTTCAAGGCGAGGGGGAGTTTCAAAATATTTAAATGGTAGCTGCAACTTTGCCTTAAGAGAAGAGTGATTAGGCTCTAAGTGAGCGTGCGTTTCACCGTCTAAGACTACACCACCACTTACCATTAGGGGATCGTAGTCAATTTATAAAATTGGTTGCCTTTAAAAAATCATATAAACTTTTTTGTGAGCTTTATAATAAAATACCTTATGACTGCTATAACTACTATATATTTTATAAGGACTTATCACTATTATAATTATTATGTCTTAATTTTTATACGATTCATTCGGAGATAAATTTAACTTTTTTTACACCATTAAGTTATGGAAAGATTTGCTCTGATTGGCATGAGTACTGACTGATGGGCGCCACGAGATTTAATTGAAATTTCCCTTAATCTATATCGATAAAATGCTCATTTCAAAGAGAAAAAAGTGTAATGAGTTTTCTTATACCGCCACTTCACGGCGACTTAAAATCGTATACTTACGTTGGTTCGTAAAAACGATGAACATGCTGCATGTCTTGTTCCAAATACCAAAATTATTACAATAAAATTATTATTTATTATAAAACATGAATATCTTTCTTGGCTCTTACTCAAAATCTTCTTGCCCGTAAGGAAATGAATTATAGCTAATTAACCTAATCCCAAATAAAATATAAAAACATCACGTTTTCATGGAAAATTTTAAAAAAATTAGCTAAGAAAAAAAGATCAGTTCACTAATAAACTTCAATTTCCCTATTTAGCTAATAGGTAGGCTATATTTAAAGTAAATATCTTCACACATATTTTAACAAAAGACACAATAAGCAAAAATAAGCAAATGTACAATAAAATAAGACATATATAGACGAAGAATAACCAAGCACTGGACGAATTTCTTTGAATTTGGAGTAATTATAAGATCAACACCAATGACGTTTTTTTCATTTACAATTGAACAATTCTTAACACATCTACATATTTACAATCAAATTATAAAAATTAATTACCATTGTAAAAAATCATAAAAATTATTTTAAAATCCATTTTCGCAATTTTTAACATTTAATTTGCAGTATAAATATATATCGAAACGGTTTAACACATACAAGTAATCAGATAAGGGAACTAAAATCTTACTTAAACACATTCAAGAATATTAAATACATTTTTAAAATCAATTCTTAATTTCTGCTAGAAGATATTTTGAAAATGGGCCACATTACAAGTACCCTTAACCTACAAGCATGTATGTGTAGATATATGGATGTAAAGGAGGCGAAAGAGGTATGTCAGGATCGTGCCAAATGGAAGTTCGGAGTCTCTGCCTACCCCTCTGGGTGACAGGCGTGAGTGTTTATGTTATGTTTTTTCCTAGTTTGAATTGATCAGTTGGAATGATCAGTTGAACTGACCGTGTGTGTAGTCTATTGTAATACATGAATTCTTCTGAATATTTTGTCCATGAATTGTTTTATTCTTGAGACATTAGTACGCTTTATCAAATTGCTTTTAAGTGAAAAGTATTTTCATAAATTTTCCTAATAATATGGCGTCATCACTTAATACCATACTGGTGGGTCTTTACTTTATTGTGTAAAACGAAAGTAAATAAGATATAATCAAATTTAATTACAACTTTTATTTTTGTGTAATTGTAATTAATTGACGCTGACGCTTTTGATTTCATTTATGCTAGCAGCCCGGGCTTGATCGCGCCGCGCCGGTATCACTGAAATTGTTAATTTGAGATCGCAATTTGAATTCACAAGCTTACAACATACACAAGTATAATACAATAGTGAACTATTGAAATTAAAATACATTTCTATTTAATGTTTAAAGTTCACCAAATCGATTAGAAACGAGAAGTCTATGCCTGTGAGACGCGGTGCAGTTGTTTTACTTTTAGTAATAAGTTAAGATATTTGAGTTCAGCAGTCTTTAAATATCTCACACTTTTTCGTCATCAACCTGTTTAAAGTTGTCTGGACATGGCCCTCTTCCATTGTAAAAATGATTTGCCCATTTAGTGCCCATTGACACTCTCACGCTTGGCAGGCGGATTGACTGTCGCGAAAAGGTTTGTCCTTTGACTTTTGACGCTGCTCTCCGTCGTATGCCTGTGTTTAAAATATTATTAATAAACAAAAAATATGTTATTATTTCAATGATTTCTGATTATTGTTTTTTGAAGTGAAAACACCCAATATCCATAAAATTTACTTTTCAGATTTATCCCGTGTATATGTTAATGATTTACCGTATCCCAAATTTCAATTTCTAAAATCTTGTGGTCAAGGTGTATCTTCCGAGTTTGCGGCAAGAATCAAGATCACTTACTTAAGCCGCTGTGTTTGAAAGTAAATTTAGCCATTTTCAGAGTTTAATAATTCAATCACTATGTTTGGTTGATTTCAGAGATTGAGGTATACCTGACGTGAAGGTGTGTCGTAATTTCCCGAACGCTGCCCAGCCGAGTTGAATCCGTCGATTGACCTCTCGGTCGAAGTTGGACTTACCTAGTCGGATTATTTGTCCCCGGTAAACGTACTCGTCAACAACTTCGAGCATAGTGCTCCCAACAACTACCGGCATGGGTGTGACATGGACATTAAACATAATCTTTGTTTTGTCCATGTTCATCTTAAGACCTATCCGTAACTAAAGTGTACAACCAGTGCGTATTGCCAGTGATGACTTACGGATCCGAGACGTGGTCCTTCACCGCTGGTATGAGTATATATGTATGAGAACGTATGAGAACGCTCAAGGTCGCTCAGCGAGCTATGGAGAGCGCTATGCTCGGAGTTTCTCTGCGTGATAGACTCAGAAATGAGGATATCCGCATTAAAACCAGAGTGATTAAAACTACTTTTACGGATTTTATCGCGTTTATTTTTGCTTTTAATTACTTTTATTTTTAATTCCCGACGTTTCGGCCGCTTTCCAGCACCCATGGTCACGGGGGACTGAGATGACTCTCATCTCAGTGATCTCTCAGTGATTTCAGTCATGTCTAGTGTTCGCGTAAATATAAGAAATCATTATGAAAACCAGAGTGACCGACATGGCCCAATGGATTAGTAAGCTTAAGTGGCAATGGGCCGGCCATATAGCTCGAAGAACCGATAACCAATGGGGAAGAAAGGTTCTCGAGTGGCAGCCTTCTACCGGTAGGCGTAGTGTAAGGCGACCCCCCACTAGATGGAGTGACGACCTGGTAAGACATGCAGGAAGTCGATGGATGCAGGTGGCTCAGGACCGTGCTCTGTGGCGTTACTTGGAGGAGGCCTATGTTCAGCAGTGGACTTGTGAAGGGCTGTTATGATGATGATGATGATTTGGTTTATTCATGAAATTTGAGATTCTAGGTGTTCAATGGGACCTTATTAAACGTGCAAAATTACAACTAGTGACGAAATAACACTCAATTTTACAAATAATTGGTTCATGTAAATACATATTCTGACGGTGCGCCGCCCATTTAATTATCGTTGTACATAACAGTTACAAAATGGTATGTCCATTGTATGAGTATATATCAATATAAATTTAAAGTACGCAAGAATTAGTTGATCATGGATTGCATACATCCCAAGTAATCCAGTATGGATACTTATTTCACGACTGCATTGTGAAGTTCGATTAAAAGTTGCATATTATACCAGTTTAGTTAGTTAATCCTCCAGCCTCGAGAAATCGCTCAGTACTTAGCGGAATTGTACAGACTTTCCTAATCGCAAAAGAGCTTGATTTTATACCTATTCCTAATTCAATTATTGAGGCTGAATATAAAATATATATTCAATTAATTTAGATAAAAGGTATATTAAAAGTTTAACTGGTTTTCTCGGCAGACGTTGATCTGCTATTTCAGTAGTATTGCGATGAGATTCACACTGGACTTTTTGCAATCTAAATATAAAACTTATAAGTTAACCACATCAGGTTCACCCGGATTCAAGTTTTGTGATTTTATTTTTGATACTAATCTAAGAAACTATATTATGGATTATTTGTTCCATAAAAACACAGTTTGTCCGTAACTTTTATACAGCACTATCTATCAGATTCTATCAGAACTTTGTACAATTGTTTCGACAAATCAAATAATATATTTTGTTAATATGACGTCCGTCGTTCAAGTCATTCAGGAGTTATACGATCACTAACAGACGCATCAACGATTATATGTATTATATTATACATAGGCACTAGCTTGCCAGGCAGACGTTGTCCTGCCCTCTTCGACGACCTTTTATCATGACCTATTAAAAATCCTTAAATTCGCAAAAAAAAATTGTGACTCACTTATGGGCAAAAAACTATCCTATCTCTCAAGTTTGGCTACACACAGTGTACAAATTAAATTAAAATCGGTTTAGTAGTTTAGGAGTCCATCGCGGACAAACAACGTGACACGTAATTTATATATATATATATATATATATATATATATATATATATATATATATATATATATATATATATATATATATATATATATATAAGATTTTAAAGATAAATTTCACGAAAACATATAATTAATAATTTAGTTAGCTTAGTAGATTAACATTTATTTTTACTAGTTAGCACATAAATTTCGAATAAATATTCAATTATTAGAGCCGTGGTAGCTCATATGGTTAACGCTCGCTGTAAATATAACAGAACGCGAGTAACCCGGGTTTGATCCCCGCCGGCACCAATGAAATTGTTAATTGCAATTTTAAGTGCTGATTTACCACGTGGCGAAGGAAAACATCGTGAGGAAACCTGCATGTCTGAGGAATGATGATGATGATGATGAGAAATATTTCGAGGACATGTGAAGTTCGCCAACACGCATTGGGGCAGCGCGGCGGACACTTCCTTGCCTTAAAACCCTCTCAGAAATGAGGGGAGGCCTGTGCCCAGCAGTGGGACGTATATAGGCTGTAACGTAACGTATTCAATTATCAATAATATTTATAAATCAATTAAAGAGTTTATAATAACGTAACAACTTACGACTAATTCCGTAATGTGTATCCGAGAGATTACATTACAAGGGAATTAATTTTTATTTTTGACGCCAGTTTGAGATTTTTTGTGACCGTTCCAATAAAAAAACTTTGGTTCACTTTATCCACAGTTGAAAAGTATGATGCTCTATCGAATATAATATATTTTTCAATGTATACATGATTTAAACTGCGGTGCCAACCTGTGTTCAACTATGATTTAGAAAGGCTTTTGTTAGGATGAATAATAGTCACGAAGTAAAAGCATCCAATGGAATGTGCAGGACATTTGATAATAGGCTTTTGATAAATTAATTCTAAGAAGTTCACCTTGAAAAACTCAAAAAGGCAAGCAAACAAACATTATCCTAATAGCTTTAATACGACAGATATATACATATTTGTTACTTAACAGCTGCTGTTTTATAAGGATTTTCACTCGGTAATGGTAATGAGAGCTCTCTCACAATTTGATTGCTGTCTTTGAACTCAATACTAGCGAAATTTTTATTTAGGGTTTCATCACCACTTACCACAAGTGGGATTAGTTAAGCACTGACTATACTATAATAAGTAAAAATAAACATAATTGGCACAACCCGAGTCAAATATCAAACGCTACTATTATGTATGGTGAAACCTATAGACCATTTAGCTCCATAAGGTCACTTTATTGCCTATGATAACAAGTGTGTTGCAGCAAATCGGATTGTCGTGCGCGATTTTGTAAGATATATATCGTTGAAAAATATGTGGTCGACCGTTAAACGTCTAGAAACTATACGGTTGTGAGAAAAACCTGTTTGTGACGATAACCTTTCGTCCCGCAAGTGCTTTCGGCGGATCCGGAGCAGGAATTATCGTGCCTAATCATGTTCGCACGAGGCGCAGTGGCTAAATCATTCGATTATTGATTTCCAATGTCGCGGTCGTGATCGGGCACGGGTCTTCAACGTTCAGCATGACAGCCTAGCTATTGTCGGTGCCGGCGCTGGCTTGCGCATCGCGACGCACGCTCGATCTCGTGATTAAACGCTTTTAATTCCAATAATATCACTCCGTCTGTAGAATTCAATCGGCTTTCGGTTGACCTCCAGTCTCGTGTCATCCTCCCCTCTGCTTCTGACTGACAGATTACCTTGACCTGACATTTTTGCTTAGTTTTAATCGTTGTTCGACTTTTTTTGTTCTATTTGCAGGATAAATATAAAACAAATGCAATGTAAGACATAAATTTATATTAAAATTAGAAAAAATAGTTCGTGTTTTAATGTTATATTCTGTGCTGACTGACATATTTAAGAATATAGAGTAGCATACCATCTAAATCCTGATATTAATCCTGGTAATGATAAATTTTCGGTGTTTTAGTATACCTTTATTCATCTTAGATTCTTTCATATGAGGAATGTTTAAAACTATTAGGGCATGAACATAGGGAGTAATTTTGTACGTACACAGTCTTCGACATCAAACCATCTCCTCGTTGTCAATTTAAACAACCGGTATTCGTCATTTTAAATTACTCACACACTCACGCGTTAAAATTACTCTAGGAATAAACCAGTACGGTGTGTAATTATCTGTAATTGACGTTGATATATTTACAGCATAAACATTGTAAAGAGGTTAGCAGAACTTCACTGAAATATCTTTGAAAAAAGGTCATGTCGGCAACGCGGTTGACGTCTATTGGCTATTTGCCTACGCAGGGTCACCGGAGGGCCACTTGCATATCCAATAATTTGCATTATCGAATAACGAGCTACAGTTAAAACCCTATTATCATCAGTTACTGAAAAAACTTAACACAGTTTAGACCTTCTATTTAATACTTCTATAAAATAATAAAAGCAGATTTCCAGGTGGCGCTTATTTTGTTGAGCTTTGGAATGATATCGAAATCAGTGAAACTTATTTCGATGGTGGAAGATGCTCTAACACATTTGCATCAGAATTTGGTTGTGCACGCTTCTACAGTCTTGCGGCGGCGCATTTCTCACGCTGCCCGCGGCGAATACGCCAGGACTATCCAGCTTCCTCCTCTATAACAACTGTTCCACAACATTATCTCTATTTTAGTAAAAGCTTCAGGGGATTACGATCATCAGAAGATATAACATTATCACAGTTTAAAAGAAACCTTTCTTTGAATAAAAAATTTAACCGTGTAGAGTTTACAGGACAGTTACCCACTATTAAGTTTGGTTCGAGATTGAACATTTTAATCGGTAAACCTCTACATTGAATAATTAACAATTTACGGTAACCATTTCGTAACATGCAATAACTCTACTTGTGTTGGCATTCGGTAATAACATACACCGAAATAAACAAGCTATTTAAATTCATAATTATATACAAATTGGAATCGCTGATCATAAACGGTTTCATAGTAAGCGATCATTTTTCACCATTAAAAAAATACTTTCGACGCCCTCCCACCGGAGGCTAAATTTAAATTTTACTTTAATAACGGGAGATTTGATTAATTGCAATAGGTACATATGAAATTTTTAAAACGTGTAGATGTACATTTGCCCTTATAATATTATTTATACATAATTGTATATAGGTATATATATATATATATATATATATATATATATATATATATATATATATATATATATATATATATATATATATATATATATATATATATATATATATATTCAAGAACATTGTATTACACAAACAAAAATGTAGTGTCTTTAAAAAGTGTCTTAATCTTATGTTTAAAAAATGACATCAAATAAACACATCCATTTTAAGAGAAAAGGCATGCATGACATACTGTCTACATTTTTCTGGTGCAACTGCGTTGGAACCAATGTCGTTGACAGTACTGGACGTGCAGGTGTCGTAATATGACCGATTTAATGTAAGCGAGCGTATGTGGCCCAACCTTATGCACCGCTATGTGTACTTAATGATAAACAAGACGTAACATTTGTTAATGTCTTAATTTGAGATTATATTACATGGTAAATATTTTGGTTGTTATAGTGTTTGCATTCATTCATATTAAAAATTATTACTACTGTTTGTATTTATTTATAAAATTAAAATTATATTTAAACTTACTATATTATGAAAACAAGTGACCTTCATAATATCAACTGCAACTCGCGTACACCTGACACCAAATTCAAAGTAAGAAGGCTATACATGCGTCATCTCCTAAGCCCACGATGGAATGCTTCACACCATATAATAGGGTATTACACCCATTTATATCCTATATATTAATCAATCAATATCCATAGTGTTTTAACTTAATCCTAGAGTGATAATAAATAAATATTTTTTAATTTATCGTTTTAAATTTTCACGCGAAAACGCTAGCCGCCACGATATTTAGCTTGTGACGTCACTTCTTAAGTAAATAAAACGATTTTGCAAAGGAATTAGATATTTTCGAATGTTTGATAATGAGTTATCATCTTTGTCGTAGAAGCTGTGACCCATAGACATCTACATCTATCCTCGATTCAGAATAAAAATGCGTACGCATTGTCACCCCTAAAAACAAAGACCAAATGCCCACGAAGCGTAATAACATTAGTACTACCCATATACCAATAATACCCAACTTTTACAATAACACACTATTTTCACATAAGGTAATTCCGTTAGTACTCAATCGACAATTCGCTCGAACTCCGGCGATAAAATAACAAAAAGTAAGTAAAATTTACCTATATTGATTCGTATGGAGCTTATAATTTTCGAAGGGTTTACTTAACACTTTTGGTGATAACTGATGAGGCATCATAAAAAAATGTGTGTGTTTTTTTTAATTAAGTGCCCAGTTTATGATCCAAACTTTAATATATCCGCAAAGTGGCGCGTGGATTGTTTTATATTTTTACTTGTTACGATATTTTGTTTTAATTTTTTACAATATTTTGTTTTTAGTTGCTGAATGAATACTAAAGAAAAACGACGCTTAAGTCGCGAACGTTAAGGCGACTATGGACGGTGTTAGGAGATGAAAGAACTAGATACACATCTTCTTTAACGAGTATAGAAAGACGATACAAGTAAAATAACGACGTCGAAGAAAAACTCATTAACACGTTGAAACTGCAACAAAAAATATTAACTAAGTTATCTGAAAGTAGTATTAAGATCAAGAACCAAAATTATGTGATTATTTAGATGAAGAAGGTGGAAACAGGAAAGTGGACAACTAAAAAAAAATGAAATGCATCTAATCAAAGACTGGTTTCAATGCGTTTTATGCCAACTGTGGGTACATGAAAATTTCAACAAGTTTTATTATAAGTGTCCATTATTTGGACAGAAAAGAATAATAAGCTAATGTTCAAAAACTTAAAGAAAAAAGTGGTTAAAATGCAGATTATCAACTAGAATCTCTCCGTTGCTACTATGGCCATCTTTACTATCGTACTACAAAAAAGATGGCCAATCGTGATTTGGAAAAAAATTTAATTATGCGACTGATTACGTTAGAATTCAAAATTTTTATGTGATATTCCAAGAGTTTGATTGCGAAAGTTTTAATAAAAGTAGTTTTTTGTTAATTCATCTTTGTAGTTTTTAATTTAACTGGCTTCTTAAATAACTATGGCCAACTCCCATGGATTTACCCTATATCCAATCGTTTAGTCAGCGCACATCGATGAAACAGCCGAGCAGTGTTTTTCACTCGACTTGTGCATTGGTTGGCCCAATATTATTTCAATAAAAATGATCAAGCAAATCTCAAGGAGATTTATAATTGTGGACATAAGATAGAGAAACGCACAGACAAACAATAACTGCCTACGATTTTATTACATATTTAGATTTAAATGATGTTTGGAGGGATTTCCCAATATATATATATATATATATATATATATATATATATATATATATATATATATATATATTCACAATACATACAAGAGTTACTCGTTAATTTATAGGATATCAAAAAGGATTTTCTTTCATTTTCAGTAAGTTGACGTACTTTCATTAAAGATAATTCATTCTTTACCGTTCAAACTATTGGTAGTTATCATATTATTATACATGATATTGATTATATTCGCTGAAAATTTTCAATAGACTTATTATGCACACGCATTATAATACTAAGTTTGTGCCAGCCTGTCCCCATGATCTTTTAAACTTGCATGAACTTTAATCTTGACTAATCTTTTAAACAAATTATGACGCATAAAACTTCAAGGATAAACTGTAGGGCCGCATTGGTAAATAATCATATCGACATGTATGCAAGTCTGGATCCAATTAAGCTTCCGGCTTTTCCATAGTAGATCCTTTATGTGACGTTTTGGTCTTGGCAGGCGAAAAATTAAAAAACGATAATATTAAAAATATAAAGGAAAAGCCTTTATCTAATTAACCTTATGAAAGTTCGAAAAACCTCTTAAAACAACTAGCAATAAACATCGCTGCCACAAAGTAAAAAGAGTTATTCTATGCCGCGGCCCTTCGCGCTTCATTTGAGACTAAAATAGCACTTAATACTAAATATAGTACCCATGATATGTTCATTTTACTAGTATGTTAATACAAATGTGCGTTCTTAAACTATTTTAGTCCTTTTAACTTTTTTAATGAATAATTCATAAAAATGCGTGTACGACTGTGGCTAGACTTTTATTTATGCTCTACCTGAAATTACCAGTTACATGTTTCACATAAATGTAGTAATTGTAAGTTGAAGTAATAAGAGTTGTAATTTAAGAATATTTAAAGATTTGAAGTAAACAAATATTACAGTTACAGTATTATATTATTTATTTTAAAACTTATTTTTTAATTCCCGACGTTTCGGCTGCTTTACAGCACCCATGGTCACGGTGGGCACTGCGATGTTTGACGTGCCGATGTCATTTTAGTTTTGAATGTAAATTTTTGATCCAATCTTCTCGGAACGAGCTTACTTTATCTTGAAGTCATGCAGTCGTATGCTTGGGTTTTGATTTAATTTTATAAATTATATGATCCTAAGCAGATGATAGTAGATGGTAGCTGGATGTTTTTTTTAATAGCCTCGTTAATCATGCTTGGTAGGAATCGGTGTTCTTTTGCGAAGTTTTGTTGTCTATCAAATCTGATGTAAAGATCGGGACGATCTTAAACATGTTCCCAGACTGCAGACTTCCCGGAGCGTCGGTACTTTCCGTGGGAAGTCTCGAAACTATTGTATGTTTGTATCTCGAAATCAAAATCTTTCCAGGTTTTTTTCGAGATACTTAATAATAGTCTTCATTTACTTGATAAGAAGTTAGTTTAAATTTAATCTCTTAATAGAAATGGAATACAAGTAAATCATGTTTTTTGAATATTGCCAATGTTTAGTGCCTTTATGTTCTGCCCCAAACCTTCTTCCATAGCTAAGTCAAGCAGCCAGCTTTGGATGCGTAATTTCATCGTATTTTTAATGGTGAAAACTGGAAATGTAAATGGAAATTTATCAAGTTATTTACAAATGCCAATCGTCCCTGAACATAGTGTACCAGGCTGATTGAAGGAGACTTACGACGGTCGAATGTTAGCCGGACCAAAAGTAACTCTGGACCTAAATTCACTTACAGAACGCGATGAGGTACGCCATTACCAATGCGCGAATGCGTTCTACGCTTAGCAATCCACTTGTTCATCGTGGTGAGTATATAATATGCAAATCTTTCAAGAAATGCATGACACTTGGTGCATACTTATAAAGACCTATGTCCAGTTTTGGACTTAAAAGGACTAGTAGTAACGATTAGTTTGACTTGTACTCTATAGTATTTAAATCATCTATACGTGCGTATTCGCAAACCTCTTAAATAAAATAAAACCTGTAATAGCGCTCGCTCTAGAAGCTAAAAATGAATATACTTCGTAGTGTTTAATGGCAGCCCTACATTAACACGTCTAGTAATTACAGGTGGCTAAAACGTTAAATAAAATAATTTCAGCCTTATTGATTTTGCGCAGTGAAGCATGTGCACGCTATAAAGTCAACATGTAGGCAATAAAACGACAGACATTTTAGCTTAGTCATAAGCTATAATTTCGATTCATTACGAGGAGTATTGACTGACGATGGTATGTTATATGGTTGCATCTAGTCGTTCATTAAACTTTAATAAAATAGACAGGAGGGACAAAAGGAGTTGCCACTTTCGCCGTTAATTATCGTAACTTTTTACTTTCGCAAATATTATTCTGTAATTTTTTTATTTAAGTATCTTGTTATAATGATTATTATTCTGTATTGAATTACCCACATTGTACATAGACCATTCTCAAGGCTTTTCAGGGTTGTTGATTGTAGTGCCAGGTACATTGCGATTAAAAGATTTTCATCACTTCTGATCTGAATGTTAATAACCAGCTTTTTTCAGCGGCGCCACAATTAGCAAATTATACGTTTTCCAATTGACAATTTGATAAAATTTTCAATTATGATATTGGTGCATTTTCCAATTAGCAAATTATACGTTTTCCAATTAGCAAATTGATACATTTTCTATAATATTCGGTGTATTTCTGTCTGTTTTAGACGTTTTTCAGGCACTGTTTTACCTAGGTGATTGAAATTCGGCATATTTAAAATTTGCAGATGTTTTACTGTTTTTATACATTCATTTCGACAAATTAATGGATTTAATTTTCTGCTTATAATTTACGGCTTAATAACATAAAAATAATTGGCGGTATTTAATTTGTGGATAGAGTGGAGTGACAACCTGGTAAATCATGCAAGAAATCGCTAGCTCAGGTGGCTCAAGACCTATGTGCAGCACTAGACTTGTGATGGGCTACAATCATGATAATTTTTTCGTATGTGAGTCTAAACGATCTAGGGACCCATTCAATCACACACGGACATACTTAGTCCCAACTAGCGACATCTGGTGAACTAAATAATATTAGCCCTCATTGTTCCGGATCATAAATGTATAAACATCTATAAATTTATAAGCTACTATGCCCGGTGCATGTGTTGTAATGCGCCTTTTTTCTTTTTTCTAAAACCTTTCACAGAGCACAACTCACCAAAGCTTCATCGTAATCAGACTAACGGCAAAGGAACACAGAAATCGAACAAGCAAACAAATATTCATTATAAATATTACAAAATTAATTTTATTCATTGATTAATGTAATTTTTAGTAATTAAAGGAAAATCATAATATAACTTCTTTATTTTAAATAGCTGGTTCTATTGAAATAACATGAAACTTAATAAACATTGATTGTACCCTTATATAGTATACATTTAAAAAGCTCTTCGGTATTCCGGAGTAGCTTCCTGAAGAAGAAAAAAACATAAACTTTCTTTTTGACTGTTTGTCTTACAAACGTGGAAAGTAGTATAAAGATTATCCATGATGTAATTATCTGTATAATAAATAATATCATAAATTTCGTATACCCCTGCAAGAAAGAAAAAAGAAAGAAATCAGGTGATGAAATATCGTAAGCCTTTCCACAGTTTTCTTTTTTTAATATTGTTTAAAAACTTTTCCCTTTTCCAAATCCATCAGAAATGGATGTAATGTACTTCGTATGTAGAATCGTACTTTTTTAACTGCGACTTAATGCTGTTTCAAAAAAATTTTTGTTGAAATTCAATAATGGTTTATTAAGGTATAAATCACACGGCTTTTAATGAGTAGGCATCATTAAAGCGTAGATTTCATCACGCAATCGAGATTAAACGGTGTCTGCAAAACAGTTCTATTGTTTTAAAATCGCATACTGAGATCTAAAGCGCCCCTACTATGCTCGCCTCGGAGTATCACGCACGCGACTGACAATATCGCAGTAGCGGGCACGTGAAAGCTCCCAGCTGACCTGTTATTCCATAAAGTCGTACAAATCCGTTTGGCGGCGCTCGTTGCATTGAACTTGCGTTATCCGCGCGCCAGCCTCTACTAATGCCACCTAACCGTAACGACACATAGTGGGTCATTTTAGTGAGTCTTGTTCAGTTAGCTGTCAGCTGCATGCTTACACAGAAGGTCACGGGTAGTGTAATATGAGTTTTAATTTACATACCACAACTATAGCTTACACTTTGTTGCAATTTTAATGCCAGAATCAGTTTTCATCTTATTTAATACCCTATAATTATACTATTAATTTACGTAGTTGCACTGCTGCAATGTCTCCGAATTACCACACTATCTAAAGACGCTATCCTACAAAGTGATCAGAGTGGCTAACAACTATATTTTGTGTCCTGGGTTCGAGTCTAACTGGAGTCGATGTTTCATACAAAACACCAGTTACATTGAACCCAACATTCGCGGCCTGGTGATTACGATAAAAAATACTAGAGCTGAGCTATCAGATCTGTTCGCGTGCATGAACGCACAGACAAACTGAAATAAAAACTATTTAGTGTTTAGATCTCGTGATCTTCAACACCTTTTTAAAATTCACTAAATATCCAAAAATGCGCAAGCAGCATTACATCTTGATAGATTTATCCATGCTACTAACACGTTGAACAGGGGCGCTTGTTTCCTAAACAGTTTTTAAGTCTTTGTCTGTGCGTTTGTGCAAGTTAATTCTGAACCGATTTGTACATGGTTTTCAGTTATATATTGAGATTATATATATATATATATATATATATATATATATATATATATATATATATATATATATATATAGGCTTACATTTATTGTGTGTTTTGTTTAAATCGGTTAAAATAATTATGAAAGTTATATCAATTTTAAAGTGAGTCTCCCGCGCTCGAGGTGACGAGTATAAAAGTTGGAAGAAAAAGTGCGCTGACCAAACTATTTCAATATGTAAAAATAAAGTCCTGATGTATTAAAAACCAAATAAACAAATCGTAAATAATTTATTGAGATTTGCTTGATTTAAACATAACAGAAGTTCATTTGAATGTAGGCTCAGGAATAAGTAGGATGCGCAGCTATTTAAGTCCAAGTGCAGCTAGTTAGTAATATCTTGATACTTGTTATTCTAATATCACGGTACCG
Organism: Parnassius smintheus behrii; assembly: GCA_036936625.1. Lineage (NCBI taxonomy): Eukaryota > Metazoa > Arthropoda > Insecta > Lepidoptera > Papilionidae > Parnassius > Parnassius smintheus. The sequence goes on from JAUPFT010000014.1 coordinate 22,105,299, forward strand.
CCCAACCTCCCCTCCATCTCATCGCATATGCATAGATTTTACAACCCTAATAGTACAGTAAAATTATTTGTGAATATAGTGCATATCTTCCAAGGCAAAATCACGCTATCCAATGTATCCGTATATGTATAACATCTTTATTGTTATTGTGTAATACCGTTGATATATCATCAAAATAAATAAACACTATTTATGTCTACAGTTACTTGTATTTATATCACGATCTAAAATATTGCCAATTCAAACTTAAAGCAACCTATTTAGCTGCTAATGTCAAAATGATAACATTCTATTCCTACATAATCATTAGTAACTTATAAAAAAAAATATCCCCTTGAAATTACACTTACATAAATCATGAGCTTATAAAGAGCTCGAACGCTATTTTGCTCTCAATTTAGTGAGAAAATTAGTAACTTAAGTGCCCAAATCATTTTCTGGCCTCTTACTAAATTATCTCAAGTTCATTGCACTATATTATGTTTTGTATCAAATTATGGGTTCACACGTCTAATGTTATCACTTCGCCTGTAATCGTGACCGCAGTCCCTAATTACCTTTTAGACGGATGCATGCAGGAATTTGTTTTATTTTTACCGTTATGTTCCGTCTTAATTTCGTGCCAAATGTTACCAGCCAATGATGATTATTTGTTTTTATTTTTGTGTATAGTTTTTTAAAGTTGTTTTTATTTTTGTCATCATCATAGTATTATTACATGAACATCGAAAATTAAAGTACCTGTTTTGTATTTATTATTAAATGAGAGGAATAAAAATTACATCGATCTAAAGTTACTTTGCCTGTTATGTGCATAAAGAAAAAACATTTGCGTGTAGTTACCGTTTAGTCTGATAATATTAAGTGAACGAACACACTTTATCCAATCCATATAAAAGGCTTTAACCAATTAAAGTATTTTGATTTCTGTAATGACTGTATTTGTTAAGAACCCTTTGCCTTTGTTCGGGAAAATATTATAAAAAAGTTATTCAAACAAATTTAATGTTGTTTCCGGGGGTTTAGGCTGAAACATGACCGCTGACGGGAAGTGCTGCTCCTGTTTTATCGTTTAGGTAATAGTTTAAATTAAGGTACCTGCGGCAATAAGAGCCACCTTATTTAAAAACTCAATATTTTAAATACTTAAACGATATGAATAAGAAATAAAATACCAGATTAATATTCTTTTTATTAAAGGTTCATACAAGTACTTTTTTTGTTTTTACTTAATTTAACTTTACTAATACGTCTTTTTAAAACCCTCTTTGTGGCCCTTATTAAACTCAGATGGTTAAAAAGGACCGTATCAAAATAACAACGCTTTAGACAAATCCTAATTAATCAGAAAAACATCGATGAGCCTTTTTAGAACAACGTTACAAAAAATTGGTTGCTGGTTGCATTAAATAGATGAATATTTCAAAACATTCCTATTATTGAACAATTTGTTCGTAACACTATTTAAATCTTAAGCAAAGAAAAATAAAACATTTTTAGCATAAAATTTGTAGCCCTAATGAGATATAACATTTTGAGATTAAAATGAACTATTGTAAAAAATAACATAAAAGTTACACTACAAAAACAAACTTACACTACAAAAAATTAGATACTTTATAATTAATTTTTCAGCTTTGGTCCACTAATTGCACATAGGAAATTCAAAATCAATATCCTCTTTTCTCAGGCATATTCTTCGTGGAACCTTTGACATCCTGGACACTGTCGCATGTCTTCACGGTTTTTTTAAGTGATATTTTTAAACAAGCGAGACAGTACCATTTGTAATTAAGCATCTATTTGACTGAAATCATTTTTTTTACTGTCTTGTTTTCTAACTCATGTTCTTTATTTTGCCTTTTTTCTTCATTTCTCTTGACTGGACGTGGTTTTTTTTATACATTTTTCATTCTTCTTCTTGACTGTTGTTTTTTATGTATTAAATGTCTGCGTATGTGACCTATTAGTGGAAAATATGTAAGAAGTGTTTTTTTTATTGATATAACTCTCAGGTTTTTTTCAGTCTCCCGAAAACTTCGCAATGTGACGCAGACAAATCAGACTAGGCTGAATGGTCGACGATCTTTGCCTGCCTTAAATATCCTGGGCGAAAGTAGATTTTTTAAGTGATGATGACTAACTTTACACGTAGCTACTAAAATTTTTTATTAATATCGGTATAGTTTTAGCAGTGATAAAGGTATTAGAAAATAGTAATTCTAATAAATTTTATTGTAATCTTGATAGAAATGTAAAAGCAATATGCATATTGTTTCATTATTCAAAAATTGTTAAAGTTCCAAAAACTTATCAGATAATTATGTTGTTATTTTATGTTTTATTTTTCGTATCTTAGAACTTATAAAATGATGACTGATCCAATCAAAACATATAAAGTAAGTTACACTCTGGTATAATATTAAACTCTCTCCGAATGCGAGTTTGGTACAACTGTGGTTTGTCTGTGTTGCAACATAATACGAACCACACTGAATGCCGTTCATTTACTACACAATGCAGTGGACAACAAACCTACTGCATACGTAGGTGAGCTTGCCATCAGGTGTAAAAGCGTTTTCCACCTTTACTTCTTTAAAAAAATAGTAAAAAGTAAATGAAATGCGTTTGTTTTATGGTTTTGCAAATTGGCGTTTTAAAAATGTGTGAAAATCACATAAAGATGAATTAAACATGATAAAATTTTCGCTGTATTCTTTATTAACATTGTCTCAGTCAACAACAAATATATAATAACCTCGTTAAGCACCTGATAAAACTCCATTCCTTGCCACTGTTTGCAACTGCAACTGTAAAGCGATCTCGCTGATAATCTTAAACGGAAGGCCATTCCAACTTTTTTTGTTTTTTCTTTTGTTTTAATTTTCCTCCAACGGCAGCAACTCAAGATAACATCGGACTTTAACGTTGCAAATTAGAATCTTTAAAATTTAGGCGTCGAGGAAATTCATACAACATAATTAAGACTGAAGATGAAAATTTCCGGCGTACGAATTGGTGCCGCAAAATAATAAAGTATGAAGGTTATTCAGATTCTGTATTTAAACATAACGATGTGTTATGAGAGCTGGATATATTTGTTACGAACCCGTAAACCATAGACATGTACAAGTTACAGCAGATGTGTTTCATTTGGTGGATTTGTCAGTAAAAGTAAATAAAGGAAAGAGTATAAAAATTATGCCTTTTTTTATAGAAGAGGGTGCAAACGAGCACACGGTTCATCTGATATCAAGTGACTACCGCCGCCCATGAACATCCGCAACACCAAAGGAATTGCAGGTGCGTTGCCGGCCCTTTAGAAAGGAGTAAGCTCTTTTTTTGAAAGTCCTCAGGTCGTATCGGTCCGGAAAAATCGTAGGTGGTAAAGTATTTCACAGAGAGGTCTTACGCGGAAGAAAACTCCTAGTGAAACGTACAGTGGTGGACCGCCAAGCGAGTGTGGATGTAATCGGGAGGTTTGCCGCGTAGTGCGTTCATGAAATTTGGCGGCTGGGATTAGTCCGAACAATTCCTCAGAGCACTCCCCGTGATAGATGCGATAAAATGCTTGTCTTATTCTTTGTAAATAAATAGTACGATTACCACAGGTTGGTATGTAACAATTTTTTCCAGTTGTCTTGTAAAATGTTCGATTGTAGCGTCATTGGAGCATGATCCCTCTATACCACGACGTCCATTCTGCATAGTCAGACGAATAGAGCATTTGAATAAGACAGCGGCAGATATAATGCGGTGTACGGTATACGATCCCGACTTGACAACTTGTAATTTATACATATATATTCCAATAAATTAAAGCTATAGTTCGAGGTGTCCACGTAACGAATCCTGAAAATGCATTTTATTGTTTTTGAAAAGTGGGTAGAAGGGGTCCCTAAAGAAGCGTGAGCTCACTGCTTCCAGTGATTTCGTTGAATTGGACAACACATAGACAGTAGTTATTACTGCCTATGTGTTACTAGTACAGTAATAAAAACTATAAAGATGAGCAGGAATGCGACCTCGATGCTGTGCGGGTGCGAAACTTATCCCTCTCTGGTAAATTCTGTTTTTCAGAACAGAATTTCTATTTTATAAATTGTTAGTGTAGTAAGTAAAAGTAAAATTTTAGATAGAAATTATAGGCTTTCTTTTATGACCTAAAAATTCAATTTCGCCTTAGTTCCTGCTGAATGAATTTACACTATGCCACATTCACCTGTGCCACTGTGAACGCCCCTCTTAAAACGATGGCACGCGTTGCTTGACATTTATCGTCTTCCGTGCAATATTACAAATTGAAGGGAAAAGATATCGCTTTCATTACAGCGCGCATTAAGTTTACAGCTGTTGATTACAATGATCGAAACTAACTAAATATTCATCATTACAATCTTTGATTAAAAAAATAAATAGCATGCTTTGTCGTTTACTAGCTACATTATAGTTTTGTACAAATGTATCGGCTCGACCGGGGAAGGAGCACGCTCTCACAAAATATTAGAGTGAAATAATTGTATACCAGATAGAAATTTACCTATGCTGCTGTTTCGTATGTTGAGTGTAAAAAACCGGAGACCCTTTTTATTGGACACGATGCATTCCATTTTAGTCCTCAGGGATAACAACGAATCTTCGTTTTATATCTTAATCTTTACAAAAACACGTGTTGTGGCAAATCAAAATAAGGATAATTTAATAATATCCTTTAAGTTCAAATGCCCGTTAATAAGCATACAAAAATCAAAATACCATTTGTATGGTTTTAATGCTCCTGTCGATTTAATTAACGTACATGTTGTGTTATTTATCTTTTCTTCCATCGATTGTTGTTTCATATTTTTTCATACTATTTTTGTATGGCCTCGCAACAACAAGTAAGCAAATAACCCGAGAAGAATGTATACGAGGAATACACTACATTGTACAGTATATAGTTTTTTTTTTGCTTCTCCTCTTCAAACCTTCTGAGTAACAATTTTTTGAACTAAACAATTTTTTATGGATTTCATCGTGTTTTAATTAGGATATTATTATTTCTCAACAATTTGAGTGCTTTACTCTAATTTCATAGCTTCTGATAAAAAATTTGAAAATGAACCTTTATTATAATCCCTACTCACCAGTTATTTATTGCTAAACCTTTTACAGTAGTTTCTTTTAGTTTTACTTTAATATAATAATAAAATAAAATACTATCTTTATTTGAGTCTTGATTTATTATATAACTGTCATTATGGATCTTATGTCCAACCCTAAATCGCATATCTATTTTAGTTAAAAGTATTGGATCGTTGATATTGTATATATATATATATATATATATATATATGTGTGTGTGTGTGTGTGTGTGTTTCCTGTCATCCTGTATGTATGTGTGCCTTCTAAATTTAGGAAATCGTCATAAAAACACAACAAGTTTCATGTGTAATTGACCCAAGGTTACAGCGAATAGAGCGAGTAGGTACAATATCATTATTTTTGTTCGACGGAAATGTCCGTAAAGTGCAAGCCGAAGTCAAAAACCTCCAGCGAAACAGTTTCAGCCACTCTACATCCTCTTGCGGTACCCGAATTTATTTTTTCAAACACGACGCACGCTATTCTTTAAAATATCAAATTATTTCTACAATGCATCATCATTATGTCCTAACGGTTGTATCAATTAATGTGATTAAAACGAGTAGGTTTCGCGGTCGATCACGTACGGAGCGCTCGCATGCATTGTCCGCCCGCCGACGACGGCAGCGGCCACCTCATCTCGATTTACCGACAGTCGTACTTATTTACATTTACAACCCGCATAGGGTCCGACTCTAACACCATAAATATTTCACCTGGCACATACTCATTTGCGTCGGCCGGCGCACACCGTGCAACATAGATTAAGCACATATTATTTCTATTATTTATTTGAATTTTCTTTACGTTATAAATGTTTTACGCTTTGACTTGTAAAAAGATGAGCAGTACCTACTCAATATCTTTCAAAGGAAGCGATGTTTTCTTGCATAAAGCTATTTTTATAACAAATCGCTTTCTCCGTTGTATGTATTTAATAAATTTCTGGCGTATATCACGTCTTTTCTCTTTAAACTCGAGCGTTTGTACGAAGACAATAATTAAAGTCTGATGGAAACCAGCGTAGTTGAGGTTGAGCAAAGTACCTCTGGCGTACGTAGAGTAATGATTTTAAGAATCAGAATAGTTTTTATTGTCAGCAGTGAAACATTAATGCGTTTTATGGTTACTTTTATTTACTATGATGACTTAATAAAAATATTTCATCACCATTTATTGTTTTTTACAGTATGTATAATAAGACGATGCAATAATATAATAAACTATAGGCTAAGGTTATTTTTAAACTCTGACGTGACGACACATATGTGGTCTTCTTTTTTAAAGTCTATTACAGGTGTCCGTGGGCTGCGGTATCAACTTTTAATAAGGTGTACGGTAAGCGCGCCGTTTAACACATCAATATTATAGAAGGAATACTTGCAAAATAATATATCAAGCAAATTAACCAATTTTACTTTTAAAGTCTATTACAGGTGTCCATGGGCGGCGGCATCAACTTTTAATAAGGTGTACGGTAAGCGCGCCGTTTAACACACCAATATTATAGAAGGAATACTTGCAAAATAATATATCAGGCAAATTAACCAATTTTACTTTTAAAGTCTATTACAGGTGTCCATGGGCGGCGGTATCAACTTTTAATTAGGTGTACGGTAAGCGCGCCGTTTAACACACCAATATTATAGAAGGAATACTTGCAAAATAATATATCAAGCAAATTAACCAATTTTACTTTTAAAGTCTATTACAGGTGTCCATGGGCGGCGGTATCAACTTTTAATAAGGTGTACGGTAAGCGCGCCGTTTAACACACCAATATTATAGAAGGAATACTTGCAAAATAATATATCAAGCAAATTAACCAATTTTACTTTTAAAATGTTCGTACCTATATCCCATAAAACAGTACAAACGTAATACATAAATCTGGATCACAAATATCATAAATTATTTTGATTTACTTCAGAAGCAAGTACCGCTACATAAATTTTGCCACAGTGTTAAATGTCTTGAATATTTTAAGATCAAATAGCTCCAGTTACTTATCAGCAGTTATACTATACCGCGGATAATCTTAGAATCAATACTAATGCTAAGTACTCCTGTACTTGCAATCCGTTAAGTTAACTTGACGGCCATTTAAACGATACGTTTATTGTATGCGATTGAAGTATCTAACGTCTGTACGTCGATGTAGCGAAAGACATTAACATTATCTGAAGAAAGGCGGGCATCATGCTTCTATCTAGAGGCCACATGACGGTCGCGGAAACCACGTGTAGGCAAAAGCCCCCGACGATAACACACTCCTATCAAATGATATAATCGCAAATTACAAACATATTTCATAAGCCCCTTGATACATAATCTTGCATGATTACTATATTTTTATACTTTATTTTAAGAGATTATAAAACAAGAAATAAAAAAATCTGGTAAATATAAAATATTGTAATACTACATTTGATAAATTACATTTATCAAGTAATGTATTACACGATAACAGTTTCTATTAAATAAAATTACGTATGAACTTAAGCCCCCGTGTGTACAGTCTAGACAGTCATTGAGAACAATCCTCGTCTGTGACGACTATTTGTGTTCTGGTGATAATGACTAATGGATTCGATGCATTTGGTATATTTAAATATATGACAATAACACTTGTCACGGAACACTACTCCCCTTTGTCAATAATACGTCTAGTCTAGACAGGAGGCATTATTAAATTTTTACTTAACCATATAATAATTTCATATTATAAGATTACAAAGATTATAAAGAAATGGCAAAATATAAGTAAAATAGACTTCCGTTGAATTATCCCTTTTTAAATATGAACGCTGCAGTGTTCGTTTATATATTTTAGTGGGAATTATTTTCCATTTTTTAAAATGCTTAGCTGCTACCCCCTCCTAAAAGTAAAGCACTTTGCAAAAGTAATAACTGAAAACTCATAATTGTCTTAAGCTATCAAACGGCAATCGTCCAAATTTGACCGCTTCGATATTCTGTCAAAATTCAGGAGGTCAAATGTGACCGCACCCACTCACAGCACTATAACCCATCATTACTTATGTTTAGAGCCTACTTTTCTAAGAAGTTTGGCATTATAAAATCAATATGAAATTTTCTATCCTCTTGTGGAATAAAAAGTCCGTTAGTTTATGGATATTTGTTTATAATCTACGTTTATTTCGTACGCCATTTTCGTGTGAATGTTATTGTGTTGATTTTTGGATTTTTCTAGTGTCTTATTAGTGTTTTAGTACAGTGTTTTGTTATAAAATTGTAATGAAAGTTTTTGTGTGAATATATGATAGTGATGACCAGTTACTGGCTACGTTGATTGTTGGTGCTTCATTGATTATCATCAATTATCATCAATTATGTGATAAAAAGACGCCGAAGACCTCAACGCTGATGGCGTACAGAGTTGTACAGTCAGAGAGCTGGTTCACAATTAATGGCTGACATGAGATTACAACTGAGCTGACAATTTCAAAATTTCACAAGGATGACTCCAACGACGTTTGAAAATCTAATCAGATCAAGAATTTATCGAAATCACACAATTTTAAGAGCTCCAATTTTAATGCAGGATGGACTGGCAATAACACTTCCTTTTTTAGCTAGTGGTGATTCTTATACAAGTTTACAATATACCTTCAGAGTATCGAAACAAGCCATCGGTATTATTCCATAAGTATGCTCCGCCGTTATTGAGGAATTAAAAGAATATATCAAGGTAAGTTTTATTTAGAATCAAAATTAAAAATTAAAATCACATTGAATCATTAAAATCGTCATAGGATTGCTGAGATTCAACAGACGATGGCTGTTGATTCCTATCGTATTCTTCGTCCCTTGTCCTGAAGCCATAGCGTACTTGTTGATTTGTATCTTGAGGTGGTGCGGAAGTCGAAGGCCGAAATGCTGAGGTTCCAGGACGATCACCATATCCACATAAACTTGTGTTGTCTTCGCACAGTAGGATTCTTAGTATGAAGTCCGACTATATGACGATTCTTAATAGCCTTTGTCAGCCTTCATCAAGATTTCGAAAATATCATGTTTCACTGAATTTCTATTTCGAAGGGAATAAGTTTTCATTTTAACTGATACATAGGAAGCGACATTTGTAGTTAAATCTGAAGCGCCTGAACTGCCCAACTTATTGGCGGTAGTTTGTAATATGCCCACTAAATCTGAAAGTACACTACCGTTGTCGTCCTTTCTGGCTTGCTTAGCTCGCGTAGGTATATATTCATTTTGTTGACGTGGAGCAGTAAATTCGTTGTGTGGATTTTCATCAGCAGTCTTAGGTTGTTTAACCGACACCTGTAAAACATAAAAATAATTTATAACTATAGACTGTAGGGCCCATCTCTTGATATAAGCTACTAGACGGGAGGGTGTACTGCTACCAGGTACAATCGCAGCCTCGTAGATATCAATATAATAATCGTTTTTTTGTTTTAGATTCCAACGACAGAAGAAGCTTGGTTGGATATAAGCAAACAGTTTGAAGAGAAGTGGAATTATACTCACTGTGTAAGGGCATTGGACGGAAAACACGTTGTGCTTGAAGCACCTATCAAAAGTGGAACCGAATTCTACAACTACAAAAACTTCTGCACTATCGTTATTTTTGCTTTATTTGACGCCGATATGATTTTGTATTTGTAGATGTGGGATGCCAAGGACGGATCTCAGACGGCGGTGTTTTCAATGATACAAAACTTTATGATATGATAGAAAATCGGCGATATACTAAAAATGGGCCAAATTAAGAGTACCCTTAACCGACGAGCATGTATGCGTAGGTATATGAATGTGGAAGAGGCGAGAAAGGTATGTCAGGATCGTGCTAAATGGAAGTCTGTAGTCTCTGCCTACCCCTCTGGGTGACAGGCGTGAGTGTTTATGTATGTAAAATCGTTTAATAAACCTTCCATCACCTCATCCACTCCTAGAAAGACATATCCTAATACCATACTTCTTTGTGCGGGATAGTGCCTTTGCTTTAAGTGAAAATTTGATGAAACCTTATGCTGGGACACATCCAAAAGGCACTTCAATGAGAGTATTTAATTACAAACTAAGCAGAGCTACAAGAATAGTTGAAAATACATTTGGTATCACATCGTCTGTATTAAGAGTTCTAAGGGAACCAATCCTTTTACAGCCTGATAAAGCTGAGCTAGTAGTTATGGCTGTTGTTCTTTTACATAATTATTTGAGACGTCACTAACTACATGTTTTAATCCATTAATTGAAACTGGAGAAGAAGGTATGAATGAAGAAACATAGAGACAAAGTAATGAAGACATGCGATTACTATGCCTTTAAGAAATATTCCTCGACAATCACCAGCACACTTAAATGTGTTGAGAGATTAACTCTCTGATTATGATATGCAAGCTTACGGAGTTCATTCTTTTTCTTAGTTTGTTACGGTCGTCTAAACTTTAATGCTTTATTATCAAACCATCGGCTTGTGTATGTCTCCGACCTCAGATCATATAAACAACAGGAGATATGGCAAGGAGGCGTGGCACTTGCGAACGCATCTGGCCGCAAAGCGGCCTGATGACAGTTTCGGTAATTAGTCGAATATCAACTTGTGACGTCTTCACTGCTCGTGATTTTTGACAAAATGCCGCGTTGTTCAGTGATTGTTTGCAAAAATAACAGCTGTATTGTGAATTACATGAAAGTTGGCATCTCATTTCACACGTAAGTACTAAAATATTAATGTTTTTCTTATTCAATTTATTAAAACATTACTTCGTGGTACTAGAAACACGATGAAAAACCAAATCAAATGTTTTCATTAGGAACAAAAACCATTGCTAGCTTAGTACTAATCGACCTGTGAATCAGCTGGTCTAATAGCGCAATGGATAAGTGTTTTACTGATACTCTCACTCACACGATAGTTTCGTGAAGCAGCCGCTGCCGGCTTTTGTGAGTGAATGATAGCGACAGATGTTTTTGTGTGAATAAGTTTTGTACGGTGCACGGTAAATACACGCTGCGTATGATGAGATAAGGCTTATAATTGGTTGTGTAGATCGTTCTGATTTATTAAATGCGAATGTGTGCGCGACTGTGTATCTACTGCTTTTACTGATCTGCAAGTGTAGTAGTTGGCGAGTGGTAGGGGCCAACTGGAGACACCGGGTTCCGATACATTTTCAACTACTGAGCATATCTCCTTATTTCTTATATCTATGTCTCCGACGCACCTGTAAATAAAAAATAAATAAAAAACACATTATTAAAACTACTTTTACGGATTTTATCGCGTTTATTTTTAATTCCCGACGTTTCGGGCGCTTTCGACGTCACGGGGGACTGAGATGACTGACGTCCCGATGTCATTGTTAAACCCGGAGTACCTTCAGCTTTGCATGATGAATAACATGCCAGCAGAATATGCAGTATTACTAAGACATTGCCTTACATCTGGCTATCTATTGTGGAAGGAAGAGTTTTACAAGCAAGTAGATGGTGTGGCGATGGGCTCACCTGTATCTCCCATTGTCGCCGATATATTCATGGAGGACTTTGAGGAGAAAGCCCTCCTTACTTCACCTGTTACACCAAGGATCTACAAGCGGTACGTAGACGATACTTTCACAATTTTACCATCAGACAAAGTAACTGCATTTTTAGAACATCTTAATTCCATAAACTCTAAAATTCAATTTACTATGGAGTTAGAGGCAAATAATTCCTTACCTTTCCTAGATGTGTTAGTCATCAGAAATCCTAATAACACCATTGGTCACACTGTGTATAGGAAAAAGACCCATACAAACCGATATTTAAACGGTGAATCTCACCACCATCCTTCACAGTTAGCTACCGTGGGCAAGTCTTTGTTACAGAGAGCACGAGGGATCTGTGACAGCAAACACCTGGCCGCCGAGTTTCAGCACGTCAAGCAAGTTCTGCACGACAACAAGCTTCGGGTCCCGCGCCTACGTCACAGTGACCGAGTGAAGCCAGCCACAGTCGAGCGTGTGCCTGCTGTACTACCATATGTCAGAGGTGTCACAGACAAGATTGGCTATATCTTGAAGCGAGCTTCTATTAGAACATTCTACAAGCCGCCGAAGAAGATTAGTCAGTTCCTACCATCCGTCAAGTGTCATATTCCTCTACAAGATGCAGGAGTGTACAAGCTTGATTGTGAATGTGGTCTCTCTTATATAGGACAAACCAAAAGATCAATTAGGACCCGCGTAAAAGAACATATAGCTGATTTGAAGCATCAACGTTCCGGGAAGTCTGCAGTTTGTGATCATATCCTAGACGGCCCCAACCATTACATCAGATTTGATAGACCACAAATCCTCGCGAAAGAACACCGATTCCTACCAAGGATGATACGTGAGGCTATTGAAATTAAAAAACATCCTAATTTCAATAGAGAAGGAGGCTGGGTACTACCACCTGCTTGGGATCCTATAATCAATAAAATTAAAACTAAACCCAAGCATACCACTGCAAGACCTCAAGACAGAGTCAGTTCATTTTGCATAGATCGGACCATAAACAATAATTAAAAAAGCTGAAAGTACTCCGGGTTTAACAATGACATCGGGACGTCGGTCATCTCAGTCCCCCGTGACCATGGGTGCTGGAAAGCGCCCGAAACGTCGGGAATTAAAAATAAAAAGTAAAAATAAACGCGATAAAATCCGTAAAAGTAGTTTTAATCATGTGTAGTGTTCGCGTAAATATAAGAAATCATTATAAAAAACACATTAATTAAAAATAAAGAAATGAAAATTCTATACTCTTTATTTTGCGACGTAAGAAATTTAATATTTACAATAATAATATTTATTGCAACAGAATGATAGGTTTACAAATGAAAACAAAAAAATCAATAAAAAATTAACATTTACAATTAACCAATTAACTACTATTACTAAATAATATACGAGTATAAAGTGAGGCAACGGAAACAGGCTCGGTATTCGCTGGGCATTATGTTCAGCACTGGTTTTCTGCCAGTCCCTGCTGTTTTGAGTATATTTTAGTCGCACGCACATCGAACTTAATTATGTATAAGTCGTAATTTAATTTTCATTTGTAAAATTTCAATATATTTTAATACCGTCTCTAAGTGAATATATTACCCTATTAGTATTTATTGTCAATTTTTAAAACGCCAGTGATGCAATATTACATATATCGTTTTATTTAAAAATAAAATTAAATAGACATAAGAATATTTAAATGGAAATAGAAGAATGTTAAAGTTACGCAACAATAAATATTCATAATTAAAGATAATAAATCTGTTGCAGATATGGTTACCATAGGGCTGGATAAATAACATCTTGACCGGATATTAATAGCATATATCGGACACCGCCCGGATTTGTATACAGACCGGACTTTTACCACGCCGCGCCGGCTATACTTATAGGTTTAAGGTTGCGCGAACAATATTATTGGCACAATAGTACTTCATACACAGAAGTAATTTTTTGTCGACCACAACATCCACTCACCTTTAGGTGGATTGTATGCTAGATATTCTATAAACTCTTTTCCAAAAATCAAGATTTTTAATCACTTGCAACCGTATTTCCTATTTCAGGTCCTGGTAACCCTGATTGCAGTTCTGTACCCACATGAAGCACATGTTCACAAGTATGACGCACGTGGCAGTCATAGCTCTTGACCATTTTAAATTGATCTATATTTCCGCCAGTTCAGGAACAATCCCAAATACGAAACCGTAATACTTCTAAACCGAATTTATTAGTAAAGACAACTTTATTTTTTAACCGTGCTATTGCATAAAAGTGTGTGACTATATGTGGTAGAGCCACGCTGCAGCTATATTATAGTTGTAGCACGAATGGGTCGGCTCGACCGGGGAAGTACCACGCTCTCACAGAATACTAGCTTAAATTAGCAGCTTAATACTGCTGTGTTTCGTATGGTGAGTGTAGAGATCCGGAGACCCTGAGGACTTAGACGGAATGCCCCGTAACCAGTAATTACGAGGCATTTCGTCTTAGTCCTCAGGGGTGACAACGCACCTGCGTTTTGATCCTTAATCGAGGATAAGTGTAGATGTCTATGGGCCACAGCATCCACTCACCATCAGGTGGACTGTGTGCTCGTTTGTCAACCTTATTCTAAATCTATTTATATAAAAAAGTAAAAATAGTGTAATAAATTTTTATATACGTAGAATTTGCTCTGTCCTATTACAAATTTGATTTAATTCAAGTAGTTCATATATTCATGGATTAAGGTTATTCTCGTATTATAACCATAAAGAAAGCTCACTTATTGGTATGCGACGCGAATATTTATTGTATAAGGAATCTTATTTAACATAAAGCGGAATAGAGATACGACATAAATATTTAGCTAAGCATTTGAATTACCCTCGTGGGGGGATACGTCACTTATTTTTCAATGTCAAACCGTTTGTCTGTTCCACTGGGCACCAGATCTATGTCTTATGTTTAGTCATAAGGTTTACCCAGGCTTCATTGCGCTGCGTGTACACAAAATGTCAAGCAGCGACGTTGTCCGTCACAAGGAACCAAAACACGCCGTATTAAGCCATCATTACATTACATTGTTATACATTACATTATATATATATATATATTTATATTTTAATTTTTTTTTTATGGAAAAGGGGGCAAACGAGCATGCGGCTCACCTGATGTTAAGTGACTACCGCCGCTCATGATTAACCGCAACACCAGGAGAATTGCGGGTGCGTTGCCGGCCCTTTAGAAAGAAGTAAGCTCTTTTCTTGAAGGTCCCCAGGTCGTATCGGTCCGGAAAAATCGCCGGTGGTAAACTATTCCACAGAGAGGTTGTACGTGGAAGAAAGCTCCTTGTGAAACGTACAGTGGTGGACCGCCAAGCATCCAGATGGTGTGGATGGAATCGGGACGTTTGCCGTGTAGTGCGTTCACGAAATTTGGCGGCTGGGATTAATCCGAACAATTCCTCAGAGCACTCCCCGTGATAGATGCGATAAAATACGCAAAGAGATGCAACATCGCTTCGCAGCGCCAGTGAATCGAGCCGATCGGAAAGCACTCGGTCGTCGACGATTCGAGCCGCTCTGCGCTGGATGCGGTCAAGTGGAAGGAGCTGGTACTGGGGAGCCCCAGCCCAGATATGGGAACAGTATTCCATGTGCGGCCGAACCTGCGCCTTGTAAAGTTGCAGGTGGTGTGCCGGCATGAAATACTGTCCCGCTCTGCTGAGCACGCCAAGCTTTTTAGAGGCCAATTTGGCCTTCCCTTCCAAGTGACCACGAAACTGCACGTCACTCGATATGTCGACGCCGAAGATTCCGATACTGGCTGAGGCAACAAGGGGAGTGCCTTGAAACTGAGGGGATACGACAAAGGGGTTCTTTTTAGCGGTTAACGCGCAAACTTGTGTCTTCTGGGGGTTAAACTGGACTAGATTTAGTCGTCCCCAATCCGAGACTCTGTTCAGCAAAGACTCGACTTCAGACACAAGTTTGTCCCGGCACTTGGAGACGTTTTCCCGAGAAATATTGGCTCGGCCGGTGTAAAGAGCATCACCAGTGCTGTCATCTGCATAGCAATGAATGTTACGGGTATGCAACATATCATTGATATGCAGAAGAAACAGCGTTGGCGATAGCACACAGCCCTGTGGAACACCAGCATTAATAGGCTTGCAATCGGAGCTTGCACCGTCTACAACGACCTTGATGCTCCGATCTGCAAGAAAGCTGGTGATCCAATCGCACAATTTCTCGGGAAGCCCATAGGAAGGGAGCTTCGAAAGAAGCGCTTTGTGCCAAACCCGATCGAAGGCCTTCGCAATGTCCAAACTAACGGCCAATGCCTCCCCCTTGAACTCTACTGCCTCCGCCCATCTGTGAGTGAGGTAGACCAGAAGATCACCAGCTGACCGACCACGGCGAAAACCGTATTGGCGGTCACTAATCAGCTGGTGATCCTCAAGGTACCTCATGAGCTGGCAGTTTACAATGGACTCCATTGTTTTGGAGAACAAGGAGGTGATGGCGATTGGCCGGTAGTTGGACGGGTCTGAGCGGTCGCCTTTTTTAGGGATCGGGTGGACGAAAGCCGTCTTCCATGATTTTTGGACTACGCCTAGGGAGTAGGAGTACTGGAAAAGACGCGTTAAAACCGGTGCCAACTCTGGAGCACACGTCCTCAGCACAATTGGGGGGATTCCGTCAAGCCCACTCGACTTGTGGATGTCCAGGGAGAGGAGTGCTTTGCGAACCGAGCGCTGTGTGAACTGCACTTCCGGCATGGAGCGCGGAATGGTCGGCGGCGTACTCCCCCCGTCATCGAGAGTCGAGTTAGACGCAAAGAAAGAGCCTAGAAGATCGGCTTTCTCCTTTGCAGTATGGGCCAGTGAGTCGTCCTCCCTGTGCAGAGATGGAAGAGATGGCTGACAGAAATTCCCCTGGACAGCCTTGGCGAGAGACCAGAATGCACGGGTTCCAGAAGGAAGGCGAACTAGTTTCTCGCCAATTCTGCCTATGTGCTCTGACTTTGCCTTGGCAATGACTCTTTTGAAGGACCTAGAGGCGGAATTATACTTCTTTTTTAGAGCGCTGGTGTTTACATCCCGGGATGCTGATGCATCAACCCAGGCTTGGTAGCACTCCTGCTTATAGCATGATGCTATTTTACAGGAGCGACCAAACCATGGCTGAGTTTTGCCTCCAATGGGCACCACAGAGGAAGGAATAAAAAGTTCCATACCCTGAAGTACCACATCAGTAACAGAATCCGCAACAACGTTGGGATCATCCGGCGAGAAGCAAACCCGCCCCCAAGGGTAGGATGCAAAGAAAGACCGCATCCCATCCCAATCGGCTGACCTATAGTGCCAAACACGGCGGCAGCCTGCAGAATGCAACCGCGATTTCAGCGTGAGTGGCACAACACTCCGGACCAGACAATGGTCCGAGGAGCCTAAAGGGGCGTCGACGGAAATCTGATATCCGTCCGGGTGAGAGGTCAGCAGAAGGTCCAACAGGGAAGGTGCATGATCCTCCACATCTGGAATCCGCGTAGGCGAAGTAACCAGTTGTGTCAGACCATATGCCAAGGCAAAATCATGAACGGATCTCCCCGCATGATCGGTTAAACGTGAACCAAGCCATTCGGCGTGATGGGCGTTAAAGTCGCCCAGGATCACGATCTCTGCGGAGGGGATCTGCTGTAGCAACGAATCTGCAGCCATTTGGACGTAGTCGAAGAGTCGGTCTGTTTCAGCATTACCGCTATGGGACCTATAGAGGGACCCGTAGACGCGCGGATGGTCGTCGCTGTCTACGCGTAGCCAAAGGATAGACAGGTCCGAACCTTTAAGTCTGCCGAGGCGTCGAGAACAGATGTCCTCTCTGATGTAAACGCAAACTCCAGCCCGAGGCACAAAGGAGTGTTCCAGTTTGTACCCCGGGTAGGAGAGATACGAGACATCAGCCGGAGAGGACACCTGCGTCTCGGTCAGAAAGAGCAGAGCCGGCCTCGCCGTCTCGAGATGGTAGTGAACGGCGTTTAGGTTAGAGTGAAGTCCCCTGATATTGCAGATATTCACGGACAGCGTGGCAGTGGTCGCCTTGGTCTTGTTGCTCCGTTTGCCCCGAGCAGTTGTAGTCTTGAGCGGAGTTTTGCCCCCCCCCCCCCCCCAGAATACGCGGGGCAGCCTGAGCACCCACGCTCAGAAGTGGAGAAACATGGTCGTGGATGCTCAGCGAGGGATTCTCCAGAGGTGCTGGTACCCTCCTGGGGTAGTCTATCATTATTTAATTCCGCTACCATGTTGATGGGGGGGGGGGGGGGATTTGGGCCTCCGGCCACCTGCACTCACCAGACGAAACGCGGAAGCAGAGCTTCCACTTCACGCCGGTATTCTGTGAGGTCGTGGTACCACACCGGTTTGAGCCGGCCCATACGTGCGACAGCAAAGCTGCCGCGTGGCTCTGCCACTGTTAAAAAAAAATATTAACCAATAAACGCACCTTCTTATCAGTAGATAATAAAAATATTATTTAAAAAAAAACTTAACACGCATTGATGATTATACACGCATGAGTCCTGATGATTGTAATGATAAATGGATGGATTTTATAATTTGGATACATTCATCTTAATAATTGGACAAATTTCTAATCTACACACAACACAACAGACTCAATGTCGTATAGACATTGATTGGGAACTAAAAACTGTCCGTCATTACCATGCTTACCAGTTCTTGATCTCAGTCATCATTGCAATATTTTTTAAAATTTAAGAATTAAAAAGTATGACTCCAAAGAAGCCCCCCATCTAAGAATTCGTCGATTGCCTTGAAAATACATGAATTGAATCGCACATCGAGGAGTGCGCGTGCGCTTAGTTGTTGCCCATAAATCACATTCAATTTGCGATAATTTAAAAAAAAGTAGAAGCCTTATTTACTCATATTTTCTAAAACTGGAATAACGGTATATCATTATTTATATATTTGAACTTAATATATATAAAATTTGGATTCCCTTTGAAAAATAACCCTGTATATTTAATTTTCTATATTTTAATGTCTTTATACGTAGTAGCGCACACCACACTTATTTCATATTTTGCCCTAAATTATAAAAACAACTCACATACCAGGTGGTAAGATTCCTTTTCTGCCTAAAAGTCGAGAGTCCAGGGAGGGTGGTTCATCTCTTGTATCTATTTCCGCGTCTAAACATTAGTCCGTGCATTGCTGTGTTGCGGTGTGAAGTGCATAGAGAGCCGATAATTAAAAGCTATATGCTCGTGTGAGACATTCCATTAAGTGCGCAGAAGTGACAACGCATCTGTAAATTTTGTTACGAATAGGTTGTATGTTTTCGTGGACCATTTAACCATTCAGGTGGGGTGGTAATTCGTTTATCACTTCAAGTTTTTTAAATTACTAATTTAATTTTTATTGTGACCTGTAATAAAAATGTTGATGATGCATGAATACGGCTTTCCTCATTGCTGAGTTATACGGTTGAGTATTACACAATGAATGGCAACAGAAATAACCTATTCCATAAATTATTCCACGTCTCAATATGGACCATAATTCATTGAGTTTCGTACTCATGACATCGGTATGGTAGCTTTGGATTGTTTCAGAAATTAATAAAAACTGGAGGCTTAAAAAGATATATGTATTTTATTATTCCAATAGCAAGTTTCGATGAAAGGACAAGTCAGTACCAATATTTTCATTACATCCAAGGCTACCATGCAAGCTACTTAACTCTTTAATCGAGCATTAAATTTGGCGCAACTGATAAGTATAATGCTTTTTGTTTAAAAAATAAAACGTGCTTACGACCGTATCCAATTTTTTACACCGGGCAACAAAGATGAAACTACTTTAGTCTTTTGTTAATAGATTACACACATACCTACTACAGAGAAATTTTAGCCGATTTACACCCAGATCGAACATTTTAAATACTTCTCAATCAGCACCTATCACTGATTGTAACTGATAATTGCAATATTTATATATATATATATACAGGGTGGCCCAAAAGTCGTGGATCAAACGCAACTAGGGGTTAGATGGGGTCATCAGCTGCAAAAAGTTGTTCTACGGGAGGTCCTTAAAGTCAACCCCTGCAGAGTTATAATTTATTTTGTGTTTTTATGAGAAAATTGAATTTTTTTAACTAATTCTTATTAGAATGCCAAAAAATAAACATCCTCTATCTTTTTTATAATTTTCACTAGATTGGTACTGATGAGTCCTTGCGTTAGACATGCTATTTATGGTTGTTTATTGGGTGTGTTGAAGATAATGTTAAGTTTTACGATTATTATTTTTCTCAAATCATAACTTTTTATTTACTTCGGACCCCACTGTGAAAAAAAAATACTCTACCGAAAAGTGACCCTGTATTACAAATTTTGGCGCATTTAATAGGGATTCTGAAAAGGTATTACACATGGTTATGCGTGGCTTTGATATCTTTTTAGGACGATTATTCATGTCAAGGCCAAAGTTAACCCAACCATAAAACTCGGTTAGGCTTATTTAAAAATAAACTAGAATTAATACAATTAATGACAAAGACTCTCTGCCTCTCTTTTACACTAACTATTTAATCCTTTGTCAGTAAAAGGCCGGTTGGCCCGTCAGTTCAGGAAGCGATATCTTTTCTAGGAAACAAAAGGCTGGGCCGGCAGGGGCGGGGGCTGGGGGATGCGCGTGAGCATGTTTCTTTAGAATGTTTAGTGTTCTTTAGTAACTCGCTTCCTGCCTGTGGGTACGCACGTGTTCTTTTTCTCGGTTTTACGACGACTTGTGACCAGTTTCTTTCCTTTGACCTACGCTTTGTTTTTCGGACTTGTGATAGATTGCCTACCTGTGACCAGTGCTGTGTGAATCGGACGGATTGGCTACAAAAGTGGACAGATGGCTGCTGCGAGGAGAGAATACACCCAACGGGAGTATGCAGAAATGCATTACCTGTATGGCTTTTGCGACGGTAATGCCCGGGCTGCTGCCAGGGAATATCGTCAACGCTACCCTAACCGTGATCGTTTTCCGGATTACAGGGTCTTTATGCGCTTACATAATTCGTACATGGAGGGAGTCTTACCCGGTCAGCATGCTATGAGAGCAGGCAGACCAGTGATGCAATTTGAAAATGAAGATGAAGTGCTGAGAGAATTAAGATTGGATCCTAGTATAAGTCAACGCCAAATATCCAGTAATATCGGGATTCCAAGATCGACGGTGCAACGTGTCATTAACAGAAAAAAATATCACGCCTACCACGTGCAAAGGGTGCAAGCTTTGCTGCCCAGTGACTATGAACCTAGAGTGCGGTTTTGTAGAGAGATGCTAAGATATCACAGAGAAGATCCGCAGTTCTTTAACAAGGTTTTATGGACGGATGAGTCAACTTTTAGAAGAATGGGAGTATTCAATATCCACAATCTACATTTTTACTCCAGAGTAAACCCCCATATCATAAGAAATGATCGATTCCAGAATCTGTTTGGTATTAACATGTGGGCTGGTATAATTGGCCAGCAGTTGGTGCTGCATGAAATGCCAGCAAGGCTGAATGGTGCTCAGTATTTAAATTTTTTGCAAAATAATTTAAACCATATTCTTAACGAAGCTGAAGTTCCAGAAGAAAGAATAGCAGAAATGTGGTTGCAACATGATGGCGCCCCGCCTCACTACGCTCGAGCAGTCAGAGATCATTTGAACGAGCGCTTCCCCAACCGGTGGATTGGTCGAGGCGGACATGTTGCGTGGCCACCCCGGTCGCCCGATTTAAATCCATTAGATTTTTTTCTTTGGGGCTATTTTAAAGAAATAGTTTACCAAGGAGAGAACAATAGCGAACCAGAACTACGACAAAAGCTCGAGTTTGCTAGAGTACAAGTAACTAACAACAGAAGTGCATTCCGTAGGTTACGTAGGAATTTTATTAGACGGTGCAGATTATGTATTATGGTCAGAGGCAGGAATTTTGAGCATTTATTGTAAAATGTTTTGCTTAATAAAACAATTATTTCACAATCGTTGCTTTGTTTTTTCGTCCTAGAAAGATATTAGAGCCACTCATGGCCATTTGTAATACCTTTTCAGAATCCCTATTAAATGCGCCAAAACTTGTAATACAGGGTCACTTTTCGGTAGAGTATTTTTTTTTCACAGTGGGGTCCGAAGTAAATAAAAAGTTATGATTTGAGAAAAATAATAATCGTAAAACTTAACATTATCTTCAACACACCCAATAAACAACCATAAATAGCATGTCTAACGCAAGGACTCATCAGTACCAATCTAGTGAAAATTATAAAAAAGATAGAAGATGTTTATTTTTTGGCATTCTAATAAGAATTAGTTAAAAAAAGTCAATTTTCTCATAAAAACACAAAATAAATTATAACTCTGCAGGGGTTGACTTTAAGGACCTCCCGTAGAACAACTTTTTGCAGCTGATGACCCCATCTAACCCCTAGTTGCGTTTGATCCACGACTTTTGGGCCACCCTGTATATATATATATATATATATATATATATATATATATATATATATATATATATATATATATAATTAAAGAAATAAAAATATATATAAATAATAATTCTTTGGTCTGATCAAATTTGGTCAAAACGAGTATCTTCTGATTATAACTATTGATATAAACACAGAAGCAATTAATTTCTTGCACTCTTTAAGATTTGAAGTGCCAAAGCTCAAATGACAAGCATCATCGTTCTTCAAAGTCACAAAAATAAGCAGCTGTAAGTGCGCGCTCACGAATATATATTGCTACGCGCTCCAGTCGACACAACTAGCGCCATCTAGTGTCAGGAACGAGAGCGAGGGGAGCGTTGCAGTTTATGACATCACAGATCTCTCGACCGACAGCGCCATCCGAAGAACTAAGTTTCTAGAAAATCTATACTCGAGCACTCGTCGCTTTGCGCGTGTTTACTTGAACATTCCGGATATTTTGCTAATTTAAATAAATAGGTGGCGCAAGATGCAATCGAGAATGTTTTTAACTTTAATTTGTATAAAGTAAATTAAAGTGTTAATTTAGGTAATTTTATCGGCAATTTTTATTGTCACGAACCTCAAGCTCGTAACAATTGATGTCAGAAGTGGGATAAAATAATGCCGATTTTACCCAAGGAGGAAACGGAGGGTGTCCGTACCCGAAGTCAACGCCAGCAGGAGACGGACCAGAGGAGATTTGGTGGTGCAACGCCGCAGATGTCTGAGGGCCAGCCGCCGGCCACGGAAGCCAGTCCGTCAGCAGCTTCTACGTCTGTGGCACCTGACTTAGGTGCTCTGATGGCCATGCTACAGGAGCAGCTGCAGCGCGGACGAGAGGAACAGGCCCGTCTGTTGAAAGAGCAGCAGGAGGAACAGGCTCGCTTACAGAAGGAACAGGCTCGCCGACAGGAGGAACAGGCTCGCCGACAGGAGGAACAGGTCCGTCGGTTGGAAGAGCAGCTGCGGGGTGGACAGGATGAACAGGCCCGTCGGTTGGAAGAGCAGATGCTTCTCATGAAGGACCTTCACGCTACCTTCGGGAAAGAGATAAGGGGGGTGAAGGATAAGGTTGCTCAACATGATAACCGCCTGTCGGAAGCTGAGACCCAAATCAACCAAGTTAAGAAAACGCTGGATGAACTCAAACTTGGGGATGGAACTACAGCACCCGTAGTAGCTTCAGCACCTTCGCTACGTGGGTTCAAGGTGCCACCGTTCGACGGGACTTCTTCCTGGTCAGCCTACAAAATCCAGTTCGAGGCTGTTATGAAAGCGAACGGCTGGAATAAAAGTCAGGCCATGACTGCTCTCACACTAGGCCTGCGCGACCAGGCCTTAACAGTTCTGGAAGCTCTCGGGGAGGAAGTGACTTATGAGCAACTCCTTGAGGCATTGGAGGCGAGGTATGGCGACGCTCACCTGGAACACGTCTTTCGTGCGCAGCTTAAAGATCGTGTGCAGCGCATCAACGAAAACCTGCAGCAGTGGGCTCTAGAGGTGGAGAAGCTGGTGCGAAAAGCATACCGGTCTGTACCTGCGCTCATTGAAGGGAACTTGGTGCAGACATTCATCGACGGCATCCGTGACCTGGAAGTCAGAGCTGCTGTGAGGCTCGGGCACCACGAGACGCTTAAGGACGCCTTGGCCCATGCACTGGAGGCAGAAGCCGTGCGGCAGGATCATCGTTCCCATCGCGTCAGGGAGGTTGCAGCAGTTACAGTTCGCGACCGCAACAGAGGATACAGCCCTAGGTGCTATGGCTGTGGGGAAAAGGGCCATCTTCGATCCAGCTGCCCTAAGCGAACCGTGGAAAGGAGAGTTGATCGATCTCGAGAGGGTAGTGCAGCTAAAGGCACTGCCTGGCGGCGACAGGATCATCGTTCACCTCACGCTAGGGAGGTTACAGCAGTTACGGTTCGCGACCACAATAAAAGATACAGCCCTAGGTGCTATGGCTGTGGGGAAAGGGGCCATCTTCGGTCCAGCTGCCCTAAGCACACCCTAGGAAGGGAAGGTGAACGGTCTCAGAAAGGAAGTGCAGCTAACAGCACCGCCCAGCAGCAGCAGGAATACGACTTTTCTATCAGACACTGCAGCGGGAAATCTCACGGCAACGCAGATGCATTGTCAAGAAGACCTTTTCCTGAAGATTGCAACCATTGTGGTAGGCAAGAGAGTAAGGGAGTGGTATCCGTGAGGATGCTCAGGACAGACTACCTCAGCAACGGGTGGAGGGACAGCCTACGACATGCACAGCAGGAAGATCCGGACATCAAGCCGATTCTGGGATGGATGAAGGCCCGTGCTACCAAGCCTAAGTGGAGGGACGTCTCAGCGATGAGTTCAACCACGAAAAGCTATTGGGCCCAATGGGACAGCTTGCTGCTTCAGCATGGAGTCCTGTGCCGTAAATGGGACAATGGTCGAGGAGACAGCTGTCGTTTACAAATGGTTGTCCCTAAAGCTAAAGTGCCGAATGTTCTACAGCTGTGCCGTAATGGTCGTTCAAGAGTCCATCTGGGAGGTAAACGAACTCTACTGAAGGTCCGAGAACAGTTTTACTGGGTCCATTATCGTGACGATGTCGAGGATTGGTGTCGTACATGTACAAGTTGTGCGGCTGTGAGGGGACCTCAGGCACGGAGTAGAGGAGCGTCGAAATTGAACAATGTTGGTGCACCACGGGATAGGACATCCCTTGACATTGCGGAGCCGTTGCAGAAAGGCGTAAGAAGGACTCCTAAGATCGTCCAAGTGGATCGCTTGGCGCGTTATCATGGGACTGATAATGCTCGGGACGAGCATGTCTTAGGAGTGGGCAGTGCTACGCGCTCCAGTCGACACAACTAGCGCCATCTAGTGTCAGGAACGAGAGCGAGGGGAGCGTTGCAGTTTGTGACATCACAGATCTCTCGACCGACAGCGCCATCCGAAGAACTAAGTTTCTAGAAAATCTATACTCGAGCACTCGTCGCTTTGCGCGTGTTTACTTGAACATTCCGGATATTTTGCTAATTTAAATAAATAGGTGGCGCAAGATGCGATCGAGACAGAGTGGAACTCGGCAACACAAGCGAAGCTTCGGAGCGGAATTAAGTGAATTAGTGTGTTTAATTATAGTGTTTTTAACTTTAATTTGTATAAAGTAAATTAAAGTGTTAATTTAGGTAATTTTATCGGCAATTTTTATTGTCACGAACCTCAAGCTCGTAACAATATATTGTAGGTGAGAAGAGGACGTTGATTGCTTAACCGTGTTGTCGTTATTAGATCTACCAATTAATAATTTCTAACCTATCTTTATCTGTTTTTTTTTTTGCATCCGTCTATTACAGCCTATAAAAGTCCACTGCTGAACATAAGCCTCCGCCATAGATTGCCACATAGGGGGATTTTGCTATGGTTTCCACGCTTGACAGATGGTTTTGACAACCGCAGTTTTTTACTATTTTGAGATGTTATCGTGAAGATGCTGCCCGTCACTTGTTTCAATTTTCCGTCTCTTTTCCGACCCCCGCCGGACGATATGGGGTAGTGGATATTCTTAAACTACCACCACAAGGAGCAATGATAGAAATACTAATAAAATACTTCTTACATTATTATGTCACCGAGACAACTTTTTTAAATACGCTGCTGAACGTAGGTTTTTTAGCGTACATTTCTTGAGGTATCTTCATCGACGTGTAGGTAAAGATCCATAGCTAGACATGGCCTCCCCTGTTGTATCGTCACTCTTGGCTGGGCCCATTACCACTACGTTTTTATTGAGTGTATACCCATGATAATATGATTACAAACCACAGATTAATCTGTGTTACAAACGCAGTGTTGATACCCTCGATGTTTTAGTGCTGTCCGTTGCCAATCTGTATAATCTGGACTTGTGATTTATTTTTACCATGCATTTCTAACCGCTTGTTAGAAACCATATCTTGTTTTGTCCGTCAAATTTCATTGCATTACATTAAATGTATACTTTCTGTATTAAAGAGGAAAATGCAAAAATAATATTTTTATATTTTTTTTGAATTGGTAATTTTTCACGTCTTATTATCAAATGATACAATTCTCCCGCATTTAGAATTAAATACATAGCGGTCCAGTTTGTTAACCCCGAGTAGGCAAACAAAGTCCATGTTTAGCGAAAATATTGATTTACGTAGAAAATTACGACAGGAGCTATGTTATATGTAGGTTACCCATTGCTTACACAGTAGCAAAAATTTTATCCTTAACCTTACGCCATATGCAACATGTAACAAAAACCCTATGGTTCCCGTTAAGTGTGTTATCAGAATCAGTATCCAAGCGTATAGAAATATTTTTTTTTTTCAAAAAAAAAAAACATTTAAAAATATAGCATTTCCATGAGCTAACGGGTTAATTTTAATGAAAAAAAATAATTTGCAAATTGTATGTGGTTTTATAATCTATGCATTGGCCGAGGAGTAAGAGGATTATCAAAGACCCCGCATTACCGATACTCGTGTGAGCTGGAGGAAATAAAACCACGTACAATTTGCAAATATATTTTTTTCATTAAAATTAATTTTTGTAAATGTGTTTTTTTTTTTTAATTATTTCTATACGCTTGGATACTGATTCTGATAACACACTTAACGGGAACCACAGGGTTTTTGTTACATATTGTATATTAGTCGGTCGCCTTTTACGACATTAGGAGTGGAATAGGTACTCACCTACCCCACCTTACCCTAATACATTTGGCGCTCTCTTTATTCTTTTAAATCTCACATACACATGGATCTTATTAGTCCTAGACCAACATGGGATTTTTTGTCTTTATCTGTAAAATGGAAAATAATTGTCCTATAATCATCCACACCTTCCCAAGTAATTATGCGTTTCAGTACGAATTACGAGAACCAGATCGATCGTACCGTAAAAGAATTACACACTATGAGCTATCAACGCTATCAAGTCGCCGCTGGGCGTACTACGGAAGCGGCTCGCATGAGCACACTCGCCGTTAGCGTCATCGGTCATTACACATCTACTCTTAATTATCAACAGTTACTTACCACGGTGATATCGACCGCCGCCCGCGCGACACAACGCCATCGCTCATCAACTATCCCACTGCAAAATCATTCTGATATCTACTTGCGATTAACCACCGACTAATCACAAGTTGATATCGTATAGTGTTTAAATACTTCTTAAGGAAAAAATAACAGACGTTGAAGAAAATAATTCAAGGTGGTTTTATTCATGATATTTATTTAGTTATATACGACAACATCACAAGTCACAACCCTTCACAAGCCCAATGCTGTACTTATGTATAATATTATATAAGTATTATTCCTTGCCCGAGTAAATATATCATACCCCTTGCCTCATGATTTTAATGTAATGTATTAAAATTCATCGAACATTAAATTTAAATTATTTACGTCGCGATGGTAGCTAAAATCAAAGCTCCCCATAAATAACACGATATATGTACGAGCAAGCTGAGTGTTTAACCAATAAAGAAGCACTTATATAAATGGCTTTGGTTGTTAGGAAAAACATTTATTACAAACTTGAACTTAGCCTAAAAACGTGAATGTGACAATTATCGAAAGTCAAGAGATCACGGCTCTCAGTAGAACTAGTATCTGACAGTGATAAAAAGCATGGCCGATGACTGACGTTTGTAGCCGCATTATTTTCCATTTTATTCTAGTTTTTATTTTCTCAATTTTGGATCGTATTTCTTTACAGTGGTAGAGCCACGTGGCAGCTTTTGCTGTCGCACGGATGGGCCGGCTCAAACCGGGGTGGTACCACGACCTCACAGAATACCAGCATAAAGTAGAGAGTTACCTCTGCGTTTCGCTTGGTGAGTGCAGGTGACCGGAGGCCCAATTCCCCCCCCCCCCTTTAACATGGTAGTGGAATTAAGAGAAGAACTACCCCAGGTTGGTACCAGCACCCCGGGTGAGGGAGAATCCTTCGCTGAGTATCCATGACCCAGTTATCCTACTCTTCCTGAGCGTCAGTACTCAGGCTGCCCCGCGTATTCTCTGGGGGGGGGGGCAATTTCGCTCGCAACAAAAAGTGCTCGGGGCAAGCGCAGCAACAAATCCAAGGCGATCCCTGCCACGGTGAAGCTGTCCTTGCTCTTTTTAACCGAGACTTAGGTGCCCTCTCCAGCTGATACTTCATATCTCTCCTACCCGCGGTACAAATTAGAACATTCCTTTGTGCCCCAGGCTGGAGTTTGCGTATATGTCAGAGAGGACATCTGTTTTCGACGCCTCGGCAATCTTGAATGTAGGGGACCTGTCCATCCTATGGCTGCGCGTAGACAGCGACGATCATCCCCGCGTCTACGGGTGCCTCTATAGGTCCTATAGCGGTAATACCGAAGCAGACTGACTCCTCGACCTCGTCCAAATGGCTACAAATTCCGTGCTACAGCCTATCCCATCCGCAGAGATCGTAATTCTTGATAATTTTAACGCCCACCACGTTGAATGGCTCGGTTCACGTTTAACCGATCATGCGGGAAGATCTGTTTTATGACTTTGCTTTGGCGTATGATCTGACACAACTGAGTACTGTGCCTACGCGGATTCCAGATGTGGAATATCATACACCTTCCCTGTTGGACCTTCTGCTGACCTCTCATTCGGACGGATATCAGGTTTTCCTCGAAGGCCCTTTAGGCTCGTCGGACCATTGTCTTATCCGGAGTGTGGTGCCAGTCACATTACCTCGCGATTGCTTTCTGCAAGCTGCCGCCGTTTTTGGCACTATAAGTCGGCCGATTGGAATGGGATGCGGTCTTTTTTTTCATCCTACCCTTGGGGGCAGGTTTGCTTCTCGCCGGAAGATCCTAGCGTTGTTGATGATTCTGTCGCTGATGTGTTACTTCAGGGTATGAAACTTTTTATTCCATCCTCTGTAGTGCCCATCGGAGGCAGATCCCGGCCATGGTTTGGTCGCTCCTGTAAAATAGCAGCACGCTGTAAGCAGGATTGCTACCGGGCCTGAGCTGACGCATCTACGTCTCGGGATGTAAACAACAGCGCTCTTAAAAATAAGTATAATTCCGCCTCCAGGTCCTTCAAAAGAGCCATTGCCAAGGCAAAGTCTGAGCACATCGGCAGAATTGGCGAGAAGCTAGTTCGCCTTCCTTTGGGAACCCGTGCATTGGTCTCTCGCCAATGCTGTCCAAGGGAACTTCTGTCAGTAATCTCTTCCTTCTCTGCACAGAGAGGACGACTCACTGGTCCATGTCGCAAAAGAGAAACTCGATCTGTTAGGCTCTCTCTCTTTGGGTGCAACTCGACTCTTGATGACGGGGGGAACACACCGCCGACAATCCTCCATGCCGGATGTGCGTTTTACACAGCGCTCGGTTCGCGAAGCACTCTTCTCCCTGGACATCAATATGTCGAGTGGTCCTGATGGAGTCCCTCCTATTGTGCTAAATACGTGTGCTCCCGAGTTGGCACCGGTTTTAACGTGTTTTTTCGGGTACTCCTACTCCCAAGGCGTAGTCCCGAAATCTTGGACCGACCGCGACCGCTCTGATCCGTCCAACTATAGGCCTGTCGCCATCACCTCCTTGTTCTCTAAAATAATGGAATCTATTATAACAGCCAGCTAATCAGTGACCGCCAGTACGGTTCCATCGCGGTCGATCAGCTGCTGATCTTCCGGACTACCTTACTCATAGATGGGCGGAGGCTGTAGAGTCCTAGGCCAATAAGTCCTAGGGAAAACGTCGCCGAGTACCGGGACAAACTTGTGTCTGAAGTCGAGTCTTTGCTTAACAAAGTCTCGGATTAGGGGCGACTAAATCTAGTGCAATTCAATCCACAGAAGACACAAGTTTGCGCGTTAACCGCTAAAAATAACCCCTTTTTCGCATCTTCTCAGTTTGAAGGCTCCCCTTGCTGTCTCAGCTAGCATCAGATTCCTCGGCGTCGACATATTGAATAGTGCAGTTTCGTGATCACTTGGAGAGGAAGGCCAAATTGGCCTCTAGAAAGCTTGGCGTGCTCAGCAGAGCGAGACAGTATTTCACGCCGGCACATCGCTTCCAACTTTACAAAGTGCGAGTTAAGCCTCACATCGAATACTGTTCTCATCTCTGGGCCGAGACACCCCAGTGACAGCTCTTTCCACTTGACCGCATCCAGCGCAGAGCGATTCGAATCGTCGACGACCGAGTTCTTTCTGATTGGCTCGATTCACTAGCGCTGTGTAGGGATGTTGCATCCCTTTGCGTTATCTATCGTATCTACCATGGGAAGTGTTCTGAGGAATTGTTCTGATTAGTTCCAGCCGCCAAATTTCACGAACGCACATCGCGTCAAAATTTCCGATACTATCCTCACCATCTGGATGCTTGGTGGTCCACTAGTGTACGTTTTACTAGGAGTGTTCTTCCTAGTACAACTTCTCTGTTGAATAGTTTACCACCGGCGACTTTTCCGGACCGATACGACTTGGGGACCTTCATGAAAAGAGCTTACTCCTTTCTAAACGGCCGGAAACACATCTGCAATTACACTGGTGTTGCGATTATTCATTGGCGGCGGTAGTCACTTACCATCATATAAACCGCATGCTCGTTTGCCCCGTCTTCTATTAAAAAAAATAGACATAACATGTTTGGCGACTGCTCCTGAATTCTTGAAAAGGACACCGGCAGAATGTGAGCCCTGTGGTTACTACACCGCGACACAATGCTGAGTCGGATACCTATTTATTTTGCAATAATAGTAATTTAAAATAACCTATTCATGTGGTGCAATCTTGTATTATGTAGCTTAAAATAAACATGTTTATTTTTTCCTTTCTATTGCTCAATTTGGCGAAATACGGTAGAAGCTTAAAAGATGCAGAATGTCTCTATTTGTTTATACGCATGCCAAGAATAGCAAATACTGCAAAAACTTTGGAAGAATCCCAAATTCACCAAGGAGCTTATGGGGTTAATTGAGTCAATTTCGTTCTAAAACTTAAATTGCTTTTCCACATTTGTACATAGTGTGGGAAGTGGCTATGACACAACATTCAATTTACGTCATTACCATAAGAGAACTAAGATGGTATGCCTCGTTTCCAGTGAAAAGGTCTCCGGTTCTCTACAATCACCATACGAAAGAGAGCAGCATTAAGCTGCCATTTTACGCTGGTATTCTCTGAGAGTGCGGTGCTTCCCCGGTCGAGCCAACCCATTCTTGCTACAACCATAATATAGCTGCAGCATGGCTCTACCATGTAGAAAACAACAACTACTAAAATTATTGACATATCGTACACCATATACTTTGCCACCGCAATTCAATAAACGTAAAGATATACTATGCATTTAATACAAACATTACTTATTACATTTCCTTTGGAGATTACTATGATCATCCCGGAGGTATTTAAAATTATTATTACTTGCCAACTTTTACAGTCATAGACGTGCATAGACAGCGTAGCTTTTAAATCTTAAGCTTACTACCCGACTGCTTTATAAAATGTTATTATGCCTATTTTACCACTTATATATAGATTTAATTCTAAGACATCATACTTATTTCATCTTAGAAAGAAAGACTCCTGTCACGGGTTGACTGCCTTCTATTGCATATTATTTATTTTTAACAGCCATTTCCCGAGGCAGAATTTCTCCTGAGGGGCAATCAAGACTTACGACTCGTACGCAACACTTTTATTACGACCATCGCATCGCAATCACTTGAGCACCAATTGCCGATTTAAATAATTCAGGGCTAATTACGTTGTTAATCTAAGAGTTTTATAGTTGCGTGATATTTTAACGGCAAATAGTAAATTTGATGTACATTATATATTTCAAATTGTTCTCGAGGCGTTTCGCGTGAGAAATAGCCAAGAAAAGTAATGAAGAATTTTGAATATGTAAATAAAACATATCCAGATTAAAATATTCAATAACAAGTCTTCTCCATTAACCTGAAACGTTACACCCTTGTGTTGCACTCTGCTGCTGCTGGCTCTGCCGTTGTAAAAAGGAGTTAGTTTTTTTTTTATATTAGTGGGGACAAACGTGCATACGGCTCACCTGATGGTAAGTGATTACCTCCACCCGTGAACAACTGCGACACCAAAAGAATTGCAGAAGCGTTGCCGGCCTTGAAAAAACTGTCTGTACTGTGACGTCAGATTGAGGGCCATATAAATATAATTGAACGTAGAAGCGTTAAAAGGGCGATAGATGATTGTACGAGCTACCCGTGCACAAAGATCTACCATTCGGAATTGCAAACTAATCATGTGCTGTACTGATTTACAAAATATTACAATATCGAGTCCATTCGCGACAAACCAGCGATAGTATAACATATACTCATCCATATCCATAAACACTCACGTCTGTCGCCCAGAGGGGTAGGTAGAGACTACAGACTTCCATTTAGCACAATCCTGACATACTTTTCTCGCCTCTTCCAAAAACTTTTTAGCCAAAAACTTCTCCGTGATCATGCGCATGGAAAAGACTTGATCTGTACACCCCATTCCCTTTCTAAATCCCGCTTGCACATCCCAAATTTTTTCATCAGTTTATTTCATAACTCTTTCAATTAGTACCTTAGCATACAGTTTTCCCACAACATATACTTATATTCATTTAATATTATTTCGACATAATTTTTAGTAAGCAATCTTCACCTATGCATTTACCAGTAAATCGCCTGATCTTTAAGAAAATCATTTTATTATTAAATAGAAGGGCGCAACCTGTGACACGTGTCTTTCGTACTAGATATGAATTAATGAACTGTGTATACTAAGATCGCCAACTCTATCAAACAGCAATTATGTATCCCTTTTACTTAATAAGATGCCTACTTGCACTAGTACACTGCAAGCTGATGATGGCCATAACGATACTATGTAGTTTTATTAAATTACCGTAATTTAATAGTACACTAAACTTCACATATAATATTTTATAGCCTCGCTTAAGCCGCTTTGGGATCAGATTTATCGTCCTCCTTCTAACGTGTTGACGTCTTATCAAATTTGTTAGAAAGGAATGTTCTATAATTTACTTAGATTACGTAATTCTATTTTAAAATTCAAGCAAAGTGCAGTAAATTTTTAACAACCTCACACTATAAAACGCTTACGTGGAGGAAACAAATAAATCGCAACACCCTTAACGTCACGCAAGCGTATCCGCAATCACAGTAGTTGGTGTTGTGAGGGCGGTGCAGCGGGCGACACTAAAGGGGGCCGATTGTGGCGGGCGCACGATCTCTCACACGATAGCGCCCAGCGACGCAGGATGCCGCGATAGCGTCGCCTAGCCTCCCAGACGACCCTAATTGCCAACACTATCGTACAAATATCCCGCGGATGTGCACACTAGCCGACTATACGCATTGTCTCAAATTCTTCCGCCTGCCGCGCTTCTTATCGTAATCTATGAGTGTACTTAAACGCTTATTCTATTTACAGTCTTTTCCCATTCCTCTCACGAGTGGTCAACCTTAAGTTTGTACATAGTACGCTTTGTATTTAATCGTGTACAAGTCCATTATATTGCAGACTTTTACAAAAACTATTTATGTACACGTAATGAACATTAAAAGAACGTACTTCCAGTACGTAACGTAGTAGAATTGTTTTTAGTTACACATTGCGTGCAATAAAATGGACACTGAGTATTGGTTTCCTATTTCCTATGTCCGAAAAAAGTTGCGCTAGCTTTTTCTACTTTGCCAGGTAGTACTAAAGTATTGTATGTGGCTACCATCACGTGAATTAGAGTCTTATCAATTATATTGGAGTAGAAATAATTAGGCGCGTTCGTGTAAGAGCAGTGGTGTTATCTCGACCACCCAAGTAGAGAATCGCTCGACAATCGGGGGAACAATCGGGACGTGAGGGAACAAACATTGTAGTACGTTTAAAATATCTAAAATTTAAAGTAATAAAAAAGTGTCAAAAATTACTTATCAACTAGGTACTATTTATACTTTCAGTTATTTTGTTACCTACATACATATTATTTTTTATATTCATATAATTTTATTATTAACAGAATTAATTACAATATTAGTAGCACTTTTAATGAAAAAATATAAAATTATATTAATGAAAACTTTCAACCTATTTCAAACGTTTTATATAATTTATATCCTATTACATTTATTTGTCTTTTTGCACAGGACAGGCATCGTTCTAAAGCTCGGACAGATTTAAGAGTCCTTTTATTTTGTGCGAGGCTTAGACCACGGGAGATGCCATTAAAGTGGGCAGTAACCGCCTATCAAGAAAATTACAACAGCGAAGTGATGATACGATCTGCGCCTGCTTAATTTGTATCATCATGTGTGACAACGCGCTTTACGACCGTCCGCTTTGGCGAGATTTCTTCACATAAATTGTAGTCCCACTTTCTTTAGCTACCACGAAGCGTTTTCTATAATTTACATCAAAACAAAAGTCTTCTAGCGGTTGTATAAAATTAGCAAAAAGGAAGTAAACTGTTGCTGGGTTCTTCGAGGTTACATTCACAGTTCCTGCATTCTACTGAATTTACTGCAATCACTAGCCCCTGAGCTGTTTCCGTGGTATTTAACTTGATACTAAACTCAGTCTAACAATAAATTAAAAAAGTCGTAATATTTACAGATATAATATTCCAGTGTTCCATAGATTAATTCCCTTGATATGAACTCAGAAACGCTTTTTCAACATTTTTCATAAGATACGTACAACACTTTTTTACTATGGGAATTTTCACTATGGGAATAGCAAAAAGAGCAATGCTTAACATCCGTGACGACATGAGATATAATAATTAGATCGTCACGGTTAAATATCTGCCTAACCGATAGTTAGCAGCAGTTGAGCTTTAAAAGTTAAATCTATGATCTTTATCATGAACGTTTGTGTAGAAATTAAGTGCCTGCTCTCATTGAGTGAGCAGCTTTGTGGACCGTTCGGTATAAACTCACGACAAATATACGCTGTAACGTAGCGATGCGTTTAGAATACGATTTTAGCGGCCATTTACACTTAAGTGTAAGACCTCATCAAGGGAGTGTTATGCAAGGTGTGCGGCGTGGAGTTATGGTGAACACACGCTGTTATATCGATATCCTTAATGAAATGAGTCGCATAAAAAGCACGCCGCCGTGCCGGAAGTTCCGACAAACTCTTAGGCCTCTTGCTTACAGTAACTTACTTAGTGGTAAAACTATGTACGTTCACATCACTACTGTGCACGCCCGTCGAACGCTTTCGGCTGCAGGATGCCATAGAGGCACATTCTTTAATACATACGTGTGACTAGTGTGTTTGTCCCGCTGTAGTTTTCACATTTAGATAACCCTTTGTTTATGACTGCATAACTCAAAGGTCTACTGCTAAATTCTGAATTATTGACCATGGAAATGATTTTATAATTATTAATGCTAATTTATTTGACGTCATCGTAGTCATCAGTCCGTAAAAAGTCCACTGCAGAACTTAGGGTCTTTGCACCTTGGACTCTTATATTATTATTTATAGATTAGGGTTAAATGTAGATCACACTTCTTCGGGCTTATGTGATGGTTGGTTCTGAAACAAAAAGCATGTCAACGCGAGAAATGACTCTTGGCCTAAACATACCCTAATTTTAGTGATATAGGAAGACTGACACATAAATTTCAGGCCTTTTCACTGAACGCAACTAGGGTTACCATCTGACCGGATAAAGCCGGTCTAGACCGGATTTTTACGTGTTAGATCGGACTCCGCCCGGATTTTACGTCAGACCGGATTTTTGTCATACTTGCATGTCCTCCCGCCCGCTCAAGCGACGGGTGCCGCACGCACTCACGCACTGAGCCCGGAAGTCCCGGAACGCAAGCAAACCGCATTGTGCGGGCGCGGTGAAATTTCATTCCTTTGAAAGTGTGAAAGCTTTTTCAGAAACACAATATTACCGCAGCTGACCAAACGCAGATAAATAGCGAAATTAAACAAATGTACGAAGAATGTATCAACTACATAAACCTTTGGATAACACCCTTACAATCCTTAAAATGCTTCGAATGGACGTGTTTAAAGAAGGATCTACAATTTGAAAAAATCACACATGCTCAAGTGTTTTTGAGGGATAAAGGAATTCCTGTTGACGCAAAACTATTTGAAGAGTTCTGCCTGCTTAAGAATTTTCTGAACACAAAACAGAGCGATTTTTATGACGAGCTCGCTGAATAGCAATGGTGTATCTTTTTTAATACAATTAACGACAGCTCAAGAGTTTCAGAATTTCTGAAGATTTGTCAATATTTCTTTAGTATTTTGCCACACAACGCAAATGTGGAGGGTGTCTTTTCTCTCATGACTTCTTAGTGGACCAAAGAGAGAAACAGAATTTCGGTGGAGTCAGTGAGAGCCATATTGCTTACGCAATATAACTATAAACACGTGATGTGTGAACAATTTTATTGCGAAATAGCTGGAAAAAACAACTTTTTGCATGCGATTGCTAGCAACCAAAAATATGGTTCTAAATAATATAAGTAAATAAAAACGTATTTAAATACTATGATTTTTATTTAATGCAGGTGCGTGACCGGACATTTTTTTTCAAAATCAGGATTTTTAGACATGTCAGACAGGATTTTGCACTTTTAGGCCTGGTAACCCTAAACGCAACGGAAACAATAAAGCAACATGTGTACACTTCCGAAGCCCAAAGCATAAAATCCAATCATAATCATTCGTTGTTTTTATTAATGAATGAAATTACTAACACATTTCTGTTTTTTTTTTTTTTCAAAGTATGTTAGATAGATGTACCTGTGTTTATCTCGGACGTAAGTATTGCAACGTTATTTTGTTTGAACGTGTAGTGGCGGTGTAAGAATCGCCCTGTAGGTGTCGTGAAAGTCGACAGATGGAAACAAACCAGTAGATAGGCAGCAGCGTCTTTCTAGTAGCAATAAAAAAACTGCGGCTGCAAACCCACCTGCCAAGACTGGCAACTATGGCAAACATCTATCCTCTCTATGGCGGAGACCTATGTTCATCAATGGCATTTTATAGGCTATAACGATAAGGCAATATATCAAGGACGCGTAGTATAGCAGTCCCGTCTTGTTGCATAGAGAAAGAAATCTCTATAGAACACTTTCGGACGCAAAGGTGGTGCTCGGTTATTTATTACATGTGTTAGACTTCGACTCAATGTACCGATTGTATGTTGCACCTTCGTCGTACTGCGTACGTCTCACGGCTGGGCACAGGCCTCCCCTCATTTCTGAGTGGGTTTTAGAATGATGTAGGTATTTCTTAAAATGCCCGACGTTTCAAGTATGACATTCATCTTAAATTATCTATCTATCTATATAAAACACAAAAAATGTTTCTTGCTATGTCCGTTATAGGATTTGAAACCATTCAACCGATTTTGATGACAGTTTTTGTGGGTGTTTGAATGGGTCCCTAGGTGGTTTATGTTCACAATTTCGCTGCACTGCCCCAATATTAGTGGACTTCATGTTATGTCTTCGGAATATATTTTTTAATTTCCCAGACATGGAGGTTTTTCACGATGTTTCCATTACATCCAATTGCATAGTTATTAACTTAACCAGCGCTTAAAAACTGCAGTCAACAACTTTGTAAATCAAATGCGTTTTTTTTTTAAAGTTTACTCCCGCATTGAGAATGCGTCCTCTATCGTGGACGCATTTTACAAAGATAAACTGCAAATGGACAAAAATTCATACTCGAAGCAATTATTTACATCCATACAAATACTTGTCCTGTACGGGATTCCAATTCTCGGCCCATGGCATCGCGGGCAATAGTATATACCGTAATGTTACAATCTATATACGTCCCACTGCTGGGCACAGGCCTCTCCTCATTTCTGAGTGTTTTAGGGAAGGAAGTGTCCGCCGCGCTGCCCCAATGCGTGTTGGCGAACTTCACATGTCTTCGAAAATATTTTTTCTTATTCCTTAGACATGCAGGTTTCCTTACAATGTTTTCCTTCACCGCCGAGCACGTGGTAAATCAGCACTTAAAATTGCAATTAACAATTTCATTGGCGCCGGCGGGGATCGAACCCAGGTTACTCGCGTTCTGTTATATTTACAGCGAGCGTTAACCATCTGAGCTACCACGGCTCTGTAGCCACGGCAATGCCTACTTACACCAATATGTATATCTCAACGTTACCAAATATTTATCAGCCTTATGCCAGAACATAGAATAAAATATTACATTATTATAATAAATGAGACGATCGCTGACCGATAGCCGAGTTCAGGTAATACAGAGATCGGACTGTAAGACAATGATCATAGGTGCGACGGTCTTACAATAAAATATTTGCATCGTGTCAATAATCCATCATAGTTTTTGTCGCGAAACGACCACGCCCGGCTATTTAGCTCTGGTGACTGTACGAGTATTTAATGAGTTTATTTTCATGTTGCGGGGAGATGCTTTATCATAGGTACATAATTGACCCGATCTTTATAAATATCCAATAAATCAATGTCATGTTAAATATTTACACACATTACGTCAATTAGGACTTATCTATTACTCACTTTGTTTTATTTTACACATCAGCGTGGAAACTTTTGAGCAAGTGAGACTGGGTAAAACTTAACGAACAGCCTTACTGTCATATTACGATTAAACGATGATATAACAAATATGTATCGATATTTATAAAACAATATCAGTTAAAATATTTTCTTGCAGTAATAAATATTGCATTAAGTAATTTATTTTGTGTAGGTAGGTATATATTGGATTACGTTTTTTACCGTCTGAAAAAAAGGTGTAACATGTGAACGAAGTAGAAGCCCATTGCACTGATATTTTACAAAAATTTGGAATTAAAAGTTGAATTTTTTTTTTGTATAATAACCTTGCCCTTTGCCCTTGAGCCTGTGACAACAAGGTCAAAGATGCCTACTAAACTTATTGTTTTATTGCCGTTCATAAAGTAGGGTGGATATGATTTGAATTTCGAGATTTTCATTTATTTATTTATTTAATTCCTAAGTTTTGTTTTTATTTTTTGTAAAATATCAGTGCCATAGGCTTCTACTCCGTTCACATATTACATTTTTTTCCAGAAGGTAAAAAGGTCATCCAGTATATGCTGCCAAAATTTTATAATTTCAAATGTAGGTAGAAAATCAAAAGCTCTTCTCCACTCGTTGACGACATTCTTATGTCTTAAGGTCGATATATCAGAAATTGTACGCGATGTCATCTTCATTAAGATCCGCTATATTGGGCAATCTTAGACCATACTTATATAACTAAACTGGCCAATGAGGAAAAATAAAAAGATATCTTGGCATTAGTTTAAATGTAGAATTCGTTTCCATTTCTGTTCAACGTTCACATAATATTACTGTGGTTTTTTCCAACGATTTTTATCACTAATTGTATACTTGCTTGTACTAACTACATAATATTATGTTTAAACTATTAGTAAATGTAAATAATATTAGTTTTATTGGTAAGGCTATGTTTATGCTTGTTTTTATTTTTATTTTATATTTATATTTGCGACATGTATCCTATTTGTTTTAAAATTTGAATAGTAGTTCTGATTGGTACTTATTTGGTGGTTTCTAGTCTATTCTGAAACCTCGCTCTGGAACAGCGGTGCTTCCTAGTACAAGTAATATTATTTGCTTAAAAGGAGGCTCCAATTACTTAAAATTGTGTTAGGCTTAGTTACCGTAATAAAAAAAATATATATAAAGTTGTGCATGAACGGACTTTGTACACAAGAACTTAAGCATATTATTGTATTTACACAAAATATGAAAGGATGGTTTCATAAACAAATATTAATTGTGTTATAATATGGGCACAAAATATAAACACAGGTAATAAATAGATGATTTCAAATGTGCTTGAAATCATTCAGTGTTATTTTTGTTACCTGATCTTAAATATCCATTTGTACACGTTGGATAATATTGCCCTTGGATACTTGCAGTCTCCAGACAAAATTGGCCACAAGTACATAAATCACCATTGAAAGCTTCAACTTATGTGAATTTTCAGTTTTTTCTCGTTTTCCTGTTATTTAAGATATTCTAAATCATTGAATACTTCGAAATAGTTACGTAGTATGTCGCGAGCCATGAAATATATTTGACTTTTGCCGGAATCGCCTCTTAACCCACCCTGAAGATGAAATTAGGTAATAACACATGTTTTATCTATATATTTATCTAAATTAAAAGTTAATGTTGTGTTGAGACTATTTTTTTTTTTATGGAAGATGGAGCAATTGATATTACGGTCCACCTGATGTTAAGTGACTACCGCCGCCCATGAACATCCGCAACACCAGAGGAATTGCAGGTGCGTTGCCGGCCCTTTAGAAAGGAGTAAGCTCTATTTATAAAATAGCGTATTCCTAGCACTCGCGATTGTCAAAAAGAGCTGTAAGAAATTGTATCAAGAACGGCACTCTATAACCAAATACCAAAATAAATATGTAAATACGTGGTCAATGTAGTTGTACACCTGATAGTCCCTTGAAGTCATTGAAGTAATATGTACTTACGTACTAGAACAGCTACTCAAACAAAAAATGTGCGCTACTCTGTGTTCGCGCGGTTGGTTTTTTTTGTCATAGAATAAATATAGGTAGAATGACCCGTAGGTAATAGTAGATTGTATTGTTAAATAGCTAAATTATATCGAGAACAATATTTAAATTTTGTCATTTATTTCGAATATTACATTTGCTTATTTAATATAATATTACATAATATCACATCACAATTACATTTTAATTATATTTTTATCTGAATATTTTAAAAGGTATCTATCTATATCAAATATAAAAAACATACTAAATATATATTTAACAAAACTTATTAACACAACATTTAAATTATACATATATTTATTTAAATTAAAACAAAAGTCGAATTCGTCGAGAGATGAATTTATACCACTTTGACTTTTATGTAGAAACATAAAAATAAAATAAAAGAATAATGAGCAGATTTAAATATAAAAAAATTTATCCTTATTATGATAACCTATGTGTGAAATGAAACTTATATGTTAAATCATCTTTCTACAAAAAAATAATATGTATCATAATATATTCGTCCTGTACTTAAGTACCTACAGAAATGTCGCATCTGAAGAAATTAATTTCATAATCTATATTCCATGACACAAGATGGCGTCTTAGGAATAATTTATGTTATTATTAATGTATAATACTCTTTTATTGATTAAGTATCTTATTAACCGATGAAAAGTAATTCCTCGGTTTTTACTGACATTTCTTAAATTATTTATGCAATATCTAAGTACACGCGACGGCATATTTTTATCAAGAGATTTTTTTAAATGAACACAACACGTGACATCTCTACAAGCGCCTAGCGAGTGACTGATTAAAGTGCGGTGTATGCACCGCAGTTGAGTGGAACCGAGTAGCTGAATGCAGTGTCGCCTCTAGTACGTAGTACATAATAGCTCAATGCTTTATTTAAGTCAAGGTTTTAAATTCAAATTCTATCCAAAGTCAAAATTTTTGTAAAAACAAACAATTGATTTTTAGATGTGTATGGTGTATTCACAATGCTGTGATAGTCCCTACCTTAATGTATGTGCACGAAAGTGAAATAGGGCTGTAGAAATGCAGTCATTAAAAGTATGTTATGGTTAACTTTGAATGAGAAATTGTGTGATAAGAGAAAAGTGTAGTTTGCAAGAAGACGTTGTGACCAGAATTCGGAAAGGAATGCTTCGTTGGATTGCGTCCGTATAGAGAATGAATAATTAAAGAGCGATCAAGCAAGTTTATGATGCACCGGTATATTCAGCAAGGGACACCAAAGGCCAACCAAAGATTATCAAACAATTGCTATACTATGAGCGACGCGCCCTGAATTCACGTAGGTAGGATCTAAATGTGGCGTTATTTAGATTTAAATAATCATTCAAGATCATATATTTGATCAATATTATTGCTCATAAAAATTCCAAAGTTTTTCAGATAAAATATAGCTTAGATCACTTCTGGAATTGTTTTCTGACAGTTCGTCGAGTTCCATTACAATCGGCTTAGCGATTCCGAAGGTTAGCCCGTCCAGACAGAAAGACAGACAGAAAAATAAAAAAGTGGTTATCCATGTTTTATTAGATAAAAATAACTGACAGTTCGATAGAAGACTATTTTTTGGATAATACAGACAGACACAACAAATTTATTTATATGTTTAGATAAAACTATCTTCCGATGAGCTAGAACACTTTAAACTTTAAATATAGCTCAGAGATGGATGATAAATGCAATATATGCTTACTTTCTTTTCTTCTGTTTACAAATTTAGCACTCGATTTTAACTACCTTCCTGATGAGTTAGAGATTTAAGACTTTAAATATAGCTCAGGATTAGAACGTGGTAAAAATGGTTTCCGGTTTGAATCATAGTTTATAATATTTTTAATGTTTAAACAATAAGTTAGTCTCTAGAAACTAAATACGTTTTTTTACATACATATCACACTTAATGATAGCTCATGTTCGTAGCTAGTAAATAATTAAATGCTGTAT
This sequence comes from Parnassius smintheus behrii, assembly GCA_036936625.1. Classification (NCBI taxonomy): domain Eukaryota; kingdom Metazoa; phylum Arthropoda; class Insecta; order Lepidoptera; family Papilionidae; genus Parnassius; species Parnassius smintheus. The sequence continues at coordinate 22,148,049 of JAUPFT010000014.1, forward strand.
CTAAGCACCAACAAATTTCACGGTTGTCTGCTGTAAGAGAATCGTAACTGCTATTGCGAATGATTTATCTTATTTTACGAGATTTGTCATAGGACTAGATTAATATCTTTACATAGAATTATTATTAAATGAATAATGCCTCAGTAATTTTTACGGCAATCGTGGTGACCTTATATTGTGTCAACATCGCAACATTATCGTTCATGTCTGTTGGATTTACAATTTTAATTCTTACAAATAATTTTTGTACTTTTCTTAAAATAATAAACTTCTCTTAATATGTTAAGCTTAATGTAAGTAAATATATGGAGGTGATAAGACTCAAAGCTTAGTTCATATAAGATCTGTGACCTTGGTAATAGACGTTAGATTTTTTGTAGCATTTTTATTAATTCCAACTTTAATACAATAAGATATATAACAGTATTTACAGCTATGCCATTTTATTACAATAAATTTGAAGCGATTCTATTTGGCACTTCTCATCTGCATTCATAGGATATTTATTGAAAATCATAGTTATTTCTTCACTCTATATTACAGTGTTTACTAAATCAAACGTATTGACCTAAGGTAAAACTTGTTTTATTGAGATTAACAATAAAATTTAAGAGTCAACTATAGAATTTTATTTTCATGTCTGAAACAACACTTGAACTCACTATCTCGTTGTTATAGCGTGCTATTGTCTAACTTAAATGTATAACGCGCATGCGTCCAAAGAAACCTATTTCTTAGTAAGTACTTGGCAAGTTGACGCCGCACATTCCCGTGCCATTCACAAGTTCAAACAATTATGTGGCAGTTTAACGTCTTTCTTCCCACGATTGTATCGTCAAAGTGAACAGAGTTTGCACAGATTTATGTTTATCTGTACCGTGGCAAGTTGGTGTCACGGTAGTTTTATTGTGCAGGTTGCCTGGCCAACAAAGAAGGCACATGCATACAAAAAATAAAACAATAATGGGGACCTACAAAACGATTGCAGCAACGACCGCTTCTTTGCGTATTTCAGATGATACTATAATATCTTTATTAAGCTATATCGGGTACGTTAGACTTTGTGTGTGACGAATCAATAGAATAGTTTCTAAATGGATATACGAAGAGGACTTGTAGCTATGAGACGATAATCTCTTTATTATAATATATTAATGGTTATAGAATGGGTATAGAATGTGTGTATTGTTTTGATAGGGCATTTAGGTTATGAAGCAAAGTAATTAACATCTTATTGTTTAAGCACCTAGGGCACACAGAAAGATCTCGCTCGTAAATGTTTAAATATCGAATCTTATAAATTTGGATACATAATAAAGTAATTTATTGATTTAAATAATTTTTGGTGGAAAGTCACAAGAAGTTCGTTATACGTAGCAAAAATAGAATTGATCCGAAAACATTTTTGGGCGATAATTTTTTATCCGCAAGGTTATACTGCTAGTCTTCAAAATGCCTTTGGGAAGGAAGCACCTAATTTGAGTACTGTAAGCCATCGGTACACAGAATTTGATCGCGGTTGTGTTCCTCTCTTTGATGAAATTCGTGTAGTTGGAACCCTCAGCTGCGATCACCGAGAAAAACGTGGCTACTTTCAGGCAAGTAATTGAAGAAAACTTTGAGTAAGAAAATTGGCGTATCACTTGTGAAATTTAATATTATAAATAATTACTTTTACATTTAAAAATTAGAAAACTTTGTTGATGCCGATACCGCAAACCAAAAACATTATAAAATGATGATGAACGATGTTGAAAAATAATATTTATAAGTAGTAGTAAAATAACATGAGATTAAATATGAATATATTGTTACAATCTGAAAAGCACAGTCTTCTTGTAATGTTCGAAGACGACAGCAAGCGTGGGCACGAAAATGTTTGCGTTTTTTTTTCTCCCAGACGGGTCCTGTATGTACGATCCCACTTAATGAGCAATATACAGTTAATACTGAGTGGTACCACTAAGATTTGTTTGCCCAGTGTCTATGAAAAAGTTAGGCAAAAACAACCAATAAATCAGATCCTATTGCTACTTCACAATGCTTCGGCACACACCCCGAACAAGACAGTCATTTTAAGCTTCTGAAAAAGTGGAGCTCGTACCCATCCCGTACACAGTCTGGAACTCGCATAATGTAGTTTCTTTATTTTCCCAAAATATCAACGATTTAATGAGAGGTTTGACATATACGAAGAGAGAAGAGCCCGTGATAGCTTCGTTCAACCGGCACGTGAGTAGTATGCCCAGCAGTATGCCCTCAGACCAGTGGTCCTTATCTTTCGAAATGGTTGGAACGAATGAAAAGGTGTTTAACATGTAAAGTAGTTGAGGATAAATGTAAAATGTATATTAGTTTACATATAAACAAACTTGTCTATGTACCGAGTGTTCGAGTTAACTACTCCAAAATGTTTGTGTTCGAAATGGTTCACGACCCTTAACAAATAGGTTTCTGTCGTTGGCAGTAACTTTATTGTAGAGCATATGCCTATGCTATGACTACTGCCAAAAACTCCTGTTTATCGGCTTGAAAAAATTTTACTGAACGAATCAAAGGAAATTAAAAAAAAAGAGCGAGATTTGCAGCATTTTGTCGCATGCAATGTAGAATATCAAACATCTCAGCTTGATAATAAGCAAGATTCAATTTGTTTTTTTTTCAATCATAATAAAAATATTAATGGAGCAGTGACAGAAATTAACCTCAATATTTAAAAATGATAAATACTTCCCACAGATTTCAAGTAAGTGAGAGGAAAGATATTACATCCATAAGAAGAAAGCCAAAATGTTTACGGTTTATAAATTTTTAAAACTAAAAGTTGTCGAAATTGCTTGAGCCTATACCGTACCATTTACTCGTAATATTAAATACATTCAAGTTTCTTATAAAGGAAACTAAGTCTCCAGAATGTGGCTCGTGTGTGTTAAACAGATTTTGTAGATCTTTTCTACGTCGTTAATGGAATTTATCCTTTGTGTGTGTTTTAATACCAGCATGAAGATGAAGAGCATCTTATTAGTATTATAAATGTATAGAATGTGTGTGTGTGTGTGCGTGCGTGCGTGCGTGCGTGCGTGCGTGCGTGCGTGCGTGCGTGCGTGCGTGCGTGCGTGCGTGCGTGCGTGCATGCGCGTGTGTGTGCGCGTGTGTGTGCGCGTGTTTTTTTATCAAATACGCTACGAAAATAAGAAAGTTTACCTTATATGCGGTAAAAATTTAACTTTGCTACTTATAAGGTTAAATGGTTTTTTTTCTTTTTTATGTGGTTAAATGAATATTACAAGTTTAAATTAATATCTAGAATATCATCTAAATAGTTACACTACTGACATCGCAGTAACCTTTGAAAGATAACGACCATTAAAAGTATTTTTATTTTATTATTAATTAAATATTCGGTTTAAAGGCATTTGACATTATTTTTTTACTAACTGGCTTTACGGCCCTGGGTTCTAGCCTTTCTAAGTCTATCATACCTTTCGCATCACTTTTACGGATCAAAATCCACTTCAAACCATTATTCAAGCGACAAGACAGGAGCGACTCCGTCTACGGCCAAGTTCCCGCCAAAACTCCGCAACACATTAATCGAAATTATAAAATTTAGGGATCTATAACATATATCTTTTCCATGCAAAACATCACAATAACCCGTGAAAGAAAAATATGTAAGTGTTCGTTTTTCTTTTGTTCATACCTCACATTATGATTAGATTTTTTAATGTTTGTTGATTAGATACAGTATATGGTGGATAATATACAGAAATTTTGGACATTTTGAAATTGTGGACCAGTTGTCCGCTGAATTGCATGTTGGACATCACATGTCTTCTAAATATTTTTATTTCTCAGACATCCTGGTTTTATCACAGTGATTTTGCAAGTTACAACAAGCTTCACAGCCTCAACTTAAATCACAATTAATTCTGATTGCGTGCGTATTGTAAAATTCGCAGCAAGTGCTTATTTTATGGCGGGAGCATAAACGAGAATTGAGTATATAGCTAAGAAAAAAGAGAAACAAATATTACTAAGATAAGAGAAATAATAATCATTTACCCTCCGGATTTTCCACCGACAGTTTTATTTTTTGTCGCAGTGGCATACAGTGCCGTAGGGCCGCGAGTTAGAATAATTCTTTGTATAGGCTGCAAATAGCTATTTCGGTTATATAATATTTATGTGTATATATATATATATATATATATATATATATATATATATATATATATATATATATATATATATATATATACACACATATATACTATCCTTCAATAGGTCTGCTGGAAGAAATTTCATTATGGAATAAGCAGTGCCCTTGTACATGATTTTGTTTTTACCATTTTCCTATCGAAGTGTGTGTGTACATAAACTGTTAAATAAATAAATCAATAAATATCCTCCTTGTGAGGCAGTGTACGGGTAGGCCTTTGTTCAGTAGTGGAATTTTGTAGTAAATGGATGGATGAGGCTGTTTTCCCTCTTCTATAAAAATATAACCGCTGCCTCACCGGTCAACTCTAAATTTTAATTCTGAGAAATAAAGTTCTTTGTCTTTTAATATATGCTTCTTTCTACCAACCCTACTCAATAATTATTTCCTGCAGTTTGTTGAGGACAATACTTATCACGAACATTAAAATTGCACAAGTATCTTTATAGAAATAATATTTATTATTTTTTCTTATAGCAGCACTTACTCCTCTTTTCTTCAGTAATACGCAGAAACAACACGAGTCCTTGCCTTTTTGCGGTCACAGCAGTGTTGAGCGCTTTATACGTACCCAAAACAAAAACAAAATTGTTTCATTATTCATTTTATAATTAATTAGTATTTAAATAATACATGATGATGTTTCTACCGGCTTTAGTAAAATTGATTGATATCTCTTGATTTCTACCTATAGTTTTATTTGTGCAACATATTTTTAACAATGCGCACCTTTTGAGAGTCTGAAGTAATATTACAGACATCCATAATGTAAACCAAAAAAACTTTCATCCTGTTCTGGTTATCTCATTTCTATTATCATTTTTTATTTTGACTTTCACGTTTCAACGACGATCCCTGCAACAACACGAAGAAAGATGTATAAAACATTTTCTAAGCTTTGTCGAAAATTTTATAGTAGTTACTATAACATGCAAAAATAAACACAGTTAACAATCAGTAACAAATAACTCATGCAGAGTTTAAATAACGCTCGCCGCGCCGTTCGCGGCCGGGTGAACGATCGCGTGTAAACATCCGCAAGTGGATTGCGCATAAAACGCATAGAAATAGGTGCGAAATTTGGCGTGTAGACGGCCTAAGGTCTCGGTTCCGCGCCGTTAATTCAATGTACGGAGGCAGGCGCCCTCAGGTATAACACGAAGCGCGTGCTATGAATTAGTTCTTTCAAACACTAATTGTCAGTTTAAACTGCAAAAATTCTTTCTAATCAAAACACGATATGATAAGCATGTATCTAACAATCTAAACCAAAAGGGGTTGTAATTGTACTCTTAGAGAAAACGACTCAAGCGGAAAGACTTAACAAGAAAGATGTCTTGTGAATGGGATGAGATGACACGTCTATTAATGTCCTACTTCATGTTCCATGTCCGCTTACAATCCACGGATCGACTGTAGATAAAATAATTATCATATAATAGATAATCTTATTATATAATAGATAATCTTAATTCTGAATCTTTGCGCTATCAACGTTACTTTCAGAATTATTATTTAGTCGGTTATTTATTTCAAAATATTATTTCCTTGTTATAACTTATAATTGTAATCGTTGTTTATAATGCTTCAATTGTTTAAATCTCTGAAAACAATACCTTTCTAACGGAAGGACATGACAGCTAAAGCTCTATATTATATAATCATGACTGCCTCGTTGGTCTAGTAGTTGTAGTAGTGCGACTGCTGATCACGAGGTCCTGGGTTCGAATCCCGGGTCGGGTCAAACAAAGTAATTATTGAGTTTTCCTTCAAGAAATTCTCAGTAGTTGCCCGGAGTCAGGAAGTTGGCGGTGTCTTGTGATCTCTCTCCGGTCGTGTCGGTTTACCGTCCCATCGGATTATGAGAGTGAGGGAATAGAGAGTGCACCTGTGCTTGCGCATACACTTAGGCACTATAATCCTGTCTTGCGCCGATGCTACTCTCTTTTAAGGCAGACCGCCGTGGCTGAAATTCGGTCTATATATATATATATATATATATATATAAATATTTTAATATAAGGTTTTCAATATATACTTTATATTCTAAGCTTTACATGTAATCGAGTCGGAAACGCAGTGGCCATGCGTTTGACTGCGTCGCTAAGGGAACGCGGGTTCGAATGCCGCATATAACATGTGTTTGCATGTCCTACAAGTAATAGTTCTGGGTGAGGATGTTAGACTAATTTATGCAAGTAAAACGCCTCTACGCTTCAGTTAAAATCGTAGTGATATTTTCAATAAACATAACATAACAAACACTCAGGCCTGAGGGGTACGCAGAGACTACGGACTTCCATTTGGCAGGATCCTGACATACTTCTTTCGCCTCCCTTACATCCATATATCTACGCATTTTTTTTTCAATAAAATAAAATAAAATATTTCGTTGTAGTCTAAAATAATAATAGTTAAGCAAATGCTATTTCGTTAATTTTTTGTTAATTCAAGCCATCTAAAATCTTAAACTGATCACCTCACAAACAGTTTAGTTTCCTTACTCACTTTCGTGTGCGTCTGGTGAAGGCATGAAAAGAAAGTGTGGGATTCGTGTTAACTCACAATTTGGTACAGTAACAATTTGCGAGATAAAGTTTATAATTTAACAATCCCGTCGGAACAACAGTCCGAAACGCCGCTTATCAACACATTTCATTCTCTCTTTCGCCTAAAATGTCTTCAAAATGTGTACCGCGGAACAGATGCATGCAATTTTAGATCGCTATCTGATTAATCTGGACGTTATTTACAAAACTGTATGGTATTTAAAAGCATGACTGTGGCGACAGATGTCTCTTATCTACGTTTATAGCAATTAAAAGCGACTTATTGATGTTATCTCTCCAACAGTAGGCTACTGTGCTGCATCTAAGAGATTTACACGAAATATTATATATATTTTTAATGAATTAACGGTAGTTATCTTTATATATAAATCATTTTTAACAACGCTATAACTGAATCACAAAAATCAGTTATTATTTTATTATTTTAAGGAAGCTCGCGGTTTCTTGTGGCTGAGTTAATGGCGGTTAAAGCGTGAACTAATTCCAAATTCATTCACCTCACGTTACGCTCTCTGGGCGCTTGGACTGCGCATTGTCTCACACTCCAAGCAAAATCAAAATGATTCTTTGTTCGTTACACTTTGCCTACACTGTAACTTAGACCGCTCGCTCGCAAAACACTTTGCGCCCACACGTAGGTATTATACGGCACCTTTGTAATGCCGGACGAGAGCCATAACTGATACAACAATATTTGCTCTAACAAACATCGTCAACGCGGTCAGGTCACAATGCAACAAATTTATCTATTATACATGCGAATCATTCCAAGCAATACCCACACGTAGGTTAACGTATTAAAAGCTCTCGGAACACTTTTCAATAAAAATAAGAATTGCGTATTTCCTGTCGCCGAGACACTATAAAGAATATATACTTTCACTCGCAGAGGAAACAATTTACAGCACGGATTTGAATCCCGAACGGAACTTTCACGCGATGAAAACGTATAATTTAGTGAATGGCCCATTAAAAATAGTTACGTACAAACGTTAAGCAAACAATCGAACTTTATCGCTTTATACGTCCGAACTGTGACCATTGATCTTCACCGATTATGGAAGTAATTGTAGTAATGATAATGCATAAAAGCTCACTTTTACCGGTACCTACAGTCTTTTAAAATAGAAAGTCTTTTGGTTTATTGTTTATTGTTAAGTACTTACAATGTACGCTTTTGTTTTGCAAGCCTATTCCATGTTCATGGTTTTATAGGTCCAGATAAAGGAAAGTCAATATGCAATTTCGATTCACGACAAATTCCGCGCTGTTTATAGACGCGTTCAACATAAGGAAACTGACTGTGCGCCTTCGTAGCCCACCCTGAATACTATTCTCATATTTATAATGATCTAGCTGGCCCGGAAAAAGTTATTTTGTAGTTACCTTGAACTTCATCCATTCATCCATTGCAGATAATAAAAGTCCACTGTTTAAAATAGACCACCCCCATATATTGCCTCATTTAACATGTTATATTCCTTAGACCACTTAAAAGGGTTTTGCTAATAAAACTATGAATTAAAGAAATCAAAATCTGGATAAAAGTTCATCTAAGAGCTTCTGAAGTGAAGGCTTTGCTCGTGATTCTTAGATACGCTGTCTTGCACTGCTGCCGCAAGCTACAATGGCAGTAATTGTAGACTAGCTATGCCTTCATTGTGCCCTGTGATATTGATTTCATTCATTCATTACAGCCCATTAAAAGTCCACTGCTGAACCGAGGCCTCCCCCATAGATTGCCTCATAGAGGAATATTTTACAATAACTGTCGCGCTTGACAGTCGATTTGGCAACCGTAGATTTATATAAGCTCCGGTTGTCACCAGGAAGATGCTGTTGCCCATCTCTTGTTTCAGTTTCCCCCTACTTTAACTATTATTTGTTTAAAGCTGTATTCGACCTCGGAAAGAAAGTGTTTTCCAAAAGGCAGGCATATGTGGCGCTGTGTAGAGTTAAAAACACTTGAGGGTATTGCTTTATCTGATTTAGAGCCAAATAAGCTATTACATAAACCTCACGATGAACGAGCCTTAGCAGAATGCAGAGACTGAGAAGTCTACACGCAAGAGACTGACGTGTCTAAAGCTCATTCATCATGAGGTTTTTTTGTAATGTAGTGTAATTATTATGTACTGTTGTAATACACAACACAGCATTAAAATCTTTGAGTAAACAAAAAATCACCCCTATTTTCCCACCCTTAAGGTAATTTTTGGAAGTAGCGAAGGCTTTCGATCGGGTCTGGCACAAAGAACTACTTTCGAAGCTCCCTTCCTATGGGCTTCCCGAGAAATTGTGTAATTGGATCACCAGTTTCCTTGCTGATCGGAGCGTCAAGGTCGTAATAGACGGTGAATGCTCTGATTAGCCTATAAAGCCTGTAAAGGCTGGTGTTCCGCAAGGCTGCGTGCTCCTACCAACGCGGTTTATTTTGCATATCAATGATATTCGTATGTTGCAAACTGGTAACATTCATTGCTATGCAGACGACAGCACTGGAGTTGCCTTATACACCGGCCGTACCAATATTTCTCGGGAAATCGCCGAGTACCGGGACAAACTTGTGTCCGAAGTAAAGTCTTTGCTAAACGAAGTCTCGGATTGGGGGCGACTAAATCTAGTTCAGTTCAATCCCCAGAGGACACAAGTTTACCGCTAAAAAGAACCCCTTTGTCGTATCTCCTCAGTTTCAAGCCACTCCCCTTGCTGCGTCAGCTAGCATCAGAATCCTCGACGTCGACGTATCGAATAGTGTGCAGTTTCGTGGACACTTGGAGGGGAAGACCAAATTGACCTCTAAGAAGCTTGGCGTTCTCAGCAGAGCGAGACAGTATTTCACGCCGGCACATTGCTTGCAACTTTACAAAGCGCAAGTTCGCCCTCGCATGGAATACTGTTCTCATCTCTGTACCGGGGCACCCTAGTGCCAGCTCCTTCCACTCGACCTCATGCAGCGCAGAGCGCTTCGAATCGTCGAATACCGAGTTCTTTCTGATCGGCTCGATTCACTGGCACTGCGTAGGGATATCGCATCCCTTTGCATTTTTTATCGCATCGACCACGGGGAGTGCTCTGAGGAATTGCTCGAATTAATCGCAGCTGCCAAATCTCATGAACGCACATAACGTCGAAATTCAAAAAACCATCCTCACCATCTGGATGCTTGGCAGTCCACTACTGTGCGTTTTACTAGGAGTTTTCTTCCTCGTACAACTTCTCTGTGGAATTGTTCACCACCGGCGATATTTCCGTATCGAAACGACTTAGGGACCTTCAAGAAAAGAGATTAATCCTTTTTTAAATTCCGGCAACACACCTGCAATTCCTCTGGTGTTGCGGTTATTAATGGGCGGCTGTAGTCACTTACCATGCCATACACATGCATGCAGGTGAGCCGCATGCTCGTTTGCTCCCTCCTCTACATAAAAATACCTCATCACGCTTAACGTAGCAGTAAGTACTTATTGTACGCTGGTATTTTGTGAGAACATGGTCCTACCCCGGTCGAGCCGACCCATTCATGCTACAACCATAATATAGATGCATGTCTCAGTGTTAATACCCGCATATACATATTATTATTCTAAAGCCAATATCAAACACTTCGTAAAAAAAAATTATTGCAATCAATAATTACTGACAAATTGACTGAATAAACTGTGAATTTTGTGTGGTTTTAAATGTTCATCCTTTCTCAATAGTGTGCAGGGTGTATGTCATTTTTCGTTCATTTTATAGTTTTTTTTTTTAAATATAAAATGAACTAAACGAACGAACGAATATAATATGTATATATTATATAGGTGGCTTTTTATATTAATGTGCAGTTAAAAGTGAAATACACCTTGCTTAATATAAAAAGCTAAAAGTTTTATAAAACACGGACGAATTTGGACCACCAGGCGACTAGTAATTATAATAAATTCAGTGTGTATAATAATATAAGTACAATAGTAATGCTTAAAAATATATTGCTATGTTATTTTTTAATATGTCATAGCATGAATCATAACTAAGATTATAAAACTCATAAATGGCGGTATGAAATGGTTCATTTATTTTCGCGCTTATAACACCATTAATGCGATCATTAGTTACGCGAAGATTTGACGTAGTCCGTTCAAGATACTAAGTTAGCAGTAAATAATTTCGTGACAAATGAAGCCATTATTCATTAAAGTAATCCAGTGTATTAACGAACTAATAGAGCGGGCTAAAGCTAGCAGGTCTATCAATTACTTAACACCTCGCACGTTGCCAACCGATATCGCCATTATAAGCGCATTAGTGATGGTGCTAGCACGCCACAAAAGCATTACCACCATCTTTAACACGGTCACATCGTTTCTTGACCGCCCAATTTTGTTTTTATCGAATGCTTTTATTTTTGTCCAGTCAATTAAATATGAGCGTGCGAAACTGTTTCTAAACGATCGTACACATCACGGCGGTTACGTTGCGTATTTGATAATTGAATATACGGTTTTAAATTTTACAACTGTAATATCCATATCTGTGTGTGACTTTCATGGCTGTGGTGGCCAAATTCCTCATGGGGTAATCAATTTAATGAAATCATATCAAACGCGCTTGGCTTACGAATTTGTATGTTCAATTAAGAATTTAGGTCAGAATGTCCGAAAGCAAAAATTGATCTTTACGCTGTAAGACCTTCCTCTGGCTGCAGACGATATTTTATGATGTATGATAAGAACAAGCCATACAGGTTTATATAAATTTTATGATAATCTAAAAAGGAGAAAACAATTATACCAATACCAATTTTACGTGCACGTGGTGAGTGACAAAAATAATATCCAATATTCGAAACGCCAAACTTAAATCTCAATAAAAGCAGCTTTACTATTTCGAAAGTATAGACTCTGTTTATATTATGGGGAAGCAGTAAATGGAGTAAGTGACATGAAGCAAATTGCAGACCTTTTCAGGGATCAGTTTATGGTCACCTCATCCCTAGGGCCTTCGTCACATGGTTCGTCATATGGTTCTGATGGCACCCTCAGTTAGTGCGCTGAGAGCTCTACTCGGTGTTTGTAAAAAATTCACTGTCTCACATGGTTATAGTATTTAAGACTACTACTTACTACTACTAGCTCATAGTATTTAAGACTGGTAGTAAATGTCCTAGTGTTGTATCCCCTATAAAGCTCTATAACGAACCACTAGAAAGGGTCTATAGATTTAAATATCTTGGACATATTGGGACTGACATCCTTGAAGACATTAAAAGAGAACGTAGGGCACTTTCGGTCAGGGCGAATATGATGGTGCATAGATTTGGTCACTGCACTGACGCTGTCAAGATCACGCTTTTCAAAGCATATGGTGCGTCGTTTTATTCTTGTAGCCTATGGACCAACTACACCAAAAAGGCCCATAGTGCCCTACATACTCAATACAATAAGGCATTCAGGGTGCTGTTGCGGCTGCAGCGCTACTGTAGCGCGTCTGCGAAGTTTGCACTGGGTGTGGATAGCTTTGATGCAATAATCCGAAAAAAGACCGCATCGTTGCTAAACAGAGTGCGCGGCAGCGGCCACAGTATGCTGAGTCAGATTGCCGACAATGGGGACTATCCACTGATCAGACATATGATCTCCTGAACTATGTCGTGCTTAATAATTTAATATTAAAAAATAAGTATATATAAATTATATTACTAACATAGATGTAAGTTTTCTCTACTTACAATTTCTATGGATTCAAGTAGTCCGAAATAAATATTATTTTTTTTTATTTATTATAACCCGCCTGCACATCGCAGTGTAGTGAACACTAACCTAGTATTGACAACCAGCGTAAAATACCAACATAATACTGATGTTTAATGATGTAAAAAGGAGAACCCTTTTGACTGATTAGGAATCATTACATATGAGTCATCAGTGAGTGAAATGAGTCCAAATGAAATGAAAACTCTTTATTTTTAAACGTTTTAAATTAAAACTTCTTTCCTCAAACGTCAACATGTTCTATAAATAAAACACTAGCGTTTCAAAACGAGGTTCCTCTGTCTGGAGAAGAAATGGCGAAGGAAACTCCGCAGGTATACTCTTTTTGTTATTTTTCAAGCCCAATAATATGATATTCTTAATCAAAGTTGAAAATGAATAGGGCCCATAAGTAATCAAAGCATGTCCTACATTAAAATTACAAAAAAAGATTTAAATGTGTTGCAAACTCGAGCAAACCAGTCCCCACGAACAGGGATGGCAGACAACACATCAAAATTTTGATAAATAAATAGGATAGATGTAGAACTAACGTGGTGGTAGGACTCCACTTTGTCCTGGGATTACGTCTGGGTACGTAGGGTACCTATCTATTTCTCCCGCCAAGACACTACTCCTTGCATTGCTGTGTTCTGGTAAACATTTATAGAGAACCGTATAGTTACATGCTGAAAGACTTCATCTTTGTCCTAACTGATGGTAACGCATCTTTAGCATTCTTTGTTTAAGAGGATACCTTGAAAATTAATCGTAGTTTTATGATGATGACTTCTTATTACGCAAATTATGAGAGATAACTATACCGAGCACACGCTCGGAAAAAAACTAAGTAAGCGCCAAACAACATTTTTATTTTATTTATTTTTTTGGATTAAACTACGTTATGGATTAAAAAAATGGTTTATGAAAACTTAGATATGATTATTTACTATGCCTTAAAAATAATTCCATGAACTTATTCGTAAAGTTATTGTGGTGTCATGGAAAAATGTACTTAACTAATTAGAGCCTACTTTAGATTTTTTTTCTATCGAGAATATTTCATGATATCGTGTTTTCCTTTTATGCAAGCCAAGGTCATATAGTCAAAAATCATATACCAAAATTTGGGTTTGTAATCTATAAAACTTTAAAAAATATGTACTTAAAATAGAAAAAGCACCAAATTTTCGAGGTATCACCTTAAGATTGGTTGCAGGTGTCCATTGGCTGCAGCAGCCACTTGCCAGCTGTTGGAATATTACTTTCTCGAATAAATAAGTCTATTATATTTGTGCGATTAATTACGTTTTGTTCTTAACTTTACCGGTACTCTAGGAATTTTTCTTAGTAGAGACGTTAAACATAGGTACATAAATTGTACCTGGGCAAACACTCAGATGCGAAACGTTTATTTGCAACGCGGCTAATGAATTGCTCAATAACGCTCCCAAAAAGGTTTTGGACGTATATAGGCTGTTACTTTACTTTTATGTATTTTTTTACCTATTATAATCCATTGCTAGCGGTAATTGGTGATGAAGCTCAAGATGTTGAAACGCACCGCCTCAGCATAGCAAAAGCCTGTTCATTTGTACCCTATAGTGTACCTTAAAAACGCAAATATTGTAATCAGACGGGTAAGCAGACGTCGGTAGATTATACTACTTCTTTATAAGCATTATGGAAGACAAAGCAAAACCTTTTGGTTCAAATCGTGGAATATCAACAAAAAAAAAGTGGTGAAGATCCACCAATCACCTGGTTGTCCGGTTGTCCAATGGTGGAATGGGAAGGGAAGAATTCCTGTGTACAGTCATAGTAGTGCGTCCTGTAGAATACCGAGAGACCGGCTACGTTGTATATAATGTTTATAAATATTTACAAAAAGTATTTAAAACGGTCATATTAACCACCGCTGGTTCATTATTAAAGAGGCATCTTATTAAAACCTTTCGTCTCGTAACTCGACATTTAGTACGAAAAACGGCAAACATTTGAATACTTCACAGTTCGCTACATCGTTATATCTTTAATTAACTTACCGGACTTTAGGTACGTTATTCCTAACGGTAAAAGTTAAGCTCTTTTAATTATGCTTAAATTGATTTATATAAGATTAAGCACATTTAGTGAGTCATCGCGTTGAAATAAGATCTGTGAAACCACTTGTTAGCTCTTTATTTTACTATTCTAATCCAATGCTTCACTACTATCAAAACTGATGATAAGTGGTGATGAAGCCGAAAATGGTGAAGCGCATTGACTTAGTTTAACAAAACTGTATTCACTCTTGATGTCAAGGCAACTTATTACCAGTACACACCACGAACATTGAATCAAACCATTTGTTTCGAATGCGTGGTAAGACAACGAAGGGGTGGAAATAGGCTGGCCGAACGTCCGGTTATGCTCTTCCTGCGTAATGTTAAAAATTCCTTTCTCCGAAATGTAACCTAAAGAAAACCGAAAGGTTGGCTACTTTACGCCTTTGTTCGAGACCGGTGAGATTGGTTTTATCCCGATTCGGGACTTCGGGTCACCGAGCTTCTTAGCACATCATCCATTGTGTCCGAAGCTGTTAGGTTGCATTTGCAGCAGAAGCCCATATGTGGCATCAATACCACAGAATAAATAAGCAATACTCCATGCGCGCCTGCTCTTTATCTATCGTAAGCTGTTGTCACGGCGTGAAATACCTAACAAAAAGGACTTTGCAAGGATTCAGGCTCGAAGGAATTTCAACCCCTAACAACAGAAGGAAATTAATGTATTCCAGTGATACATTTGGGAAAGATAGAGTGAGCTGGCTCTTTTTTGCAATGAAGTGACACGCTTGCTTACAAACAGAAACGTGGAGTAACACCATATAGGCTGATGATTTATACCTACGTAGGCGGTCCCATAATGAATTGCCCTAACTATGAACCAATGAAGGAAATGAAACGAAACCAATTTTATTTTTCAGTATAATCACCATGAATACTAACACACTTCTGACATCTGTGAATCAACATCTCATTCTCTGCGAATTTAGCGTTGGTGATCAGAATATGTCATTATCTTTATCACACGGCCACCTATCGAATCCCATAAAATTTATGTTTAGATTTTTTACATGATCCTCCCAGTTTTAATATCTACTAATAATAAATTGCAGAACATAAAGTGCCTTCTGTAGGTTAATTTATATGTATATGTATATAACTTTATGTTGCTGTATATCATAAAGTACAATACTTTAACTGTAACTGTAACAATACTTTAATATATTCTTGCTTATTGTCAGGCCGAACAAAATATCGCATTTTAGTTATGATTTTGACGCGCGAAAGTTGATATACTTAAAACAATATAGATACACTCGTAAAATAAATGCACATACATAAAATACTCAATTATGTTATTAATCGAATAGATTTTGTACATACTTCACATTAATTGACATAAAAAAAATATATTTGAATTGCCATGAAAAAATGACATTCTCGATTTTTAAGAGATAACCATATAAGTATGTTATATTTTTTGGTCATATGAAAGGAACGTTTTTGAACTACTTACACGAGGTAAGCTGAATAAACAGGCAGGTAGGGAGGAAATCATCGCCTTTAAAGCGTGCAAAATTTTGCATCAGCAACAGGTATTTTTCTTTTTCTTAATATTATGCTTGTAACGAATCACCTCAAATAAAAGACATAAACCAGAAAACATCCCCTCTAAGAAATTGTATGACAAAAGTTTCGAAAGATTACATTACATTTAATATTTTATTTTGTAAGTACCTTTACGTTTATGTTAATTTGTATTTCGTAAGAGCCAGTGTGCTAAACGGACCGATTGTAGCAAAACCTCTCTACGAAAGAAAATGCTAATCACCTGTTTGACGGGCCTATGAAGAAGGAAATAATAGAATCGCACGCTTATAAAACATTAATATATAAAATAACATCTTGAAATCCGTTACCACCTATTGGGCTATTTAATATTTGCGAGGAGAAATTTCATTGAAAATACAAAGTATATATGCGTGCGCATGTACTGTAAATGCGATCTGCGAGGTGAAATGGGCTTTGAAAATTATGTTTATAGTATCGTACTCGTTTAATGTAGCCTTATACGCCGTATAAAAGAAAGTGACCCGATGATCGTAAACCAACTTTTTAATTGATATGCACCAAATAAGCACAAAGTTAATTAATTTAATTTTCATCTAATATTAAAGCAATAATTGCTTGTAAACATTTAAAACTATTGTTAGTAGTAATTCGCTCTTAAAGGCATCTCATTACACGCGGTTCAAAAAGCAAACATGTAACCTTTTGTAATTGAAAACAATTAAAACTGTAGGCTAATGTATTATTTTGACTATGAGTCACTATGCCGCTATTAGCAACAGCAGGTATTTTGAAAGGCTTTTCGATTTTTATTTATTATTAAATATAGGTATGTAGATATTATTTTGTGAAGTTTTTCTGTCTTCGTAAAATTTTATTAATTATAAGAAAGGTTGTTAGTACTCTTAACTACACATCAGAGTTATTGAATATTCCAGGAAATAAAGCTATTACCACCGAAGACAGAATTGGACGTAATGAATCAAAATCGGTTAATAGCTTCATCACAGACTGCGAGCGGAAATTTTTTATGCTGGTAATAAATTCGCTACAACTTAAAATATTAAATATAACCAGTATTCCATGATACATTTAAATAATAAAGTTTTATATTTTTATTAAACTGATTATAATTTACAGTAAGTGAACTACACTGTATATTAAATATAAATTTCAGAATCAAATAACATGGCAAGCACTAAGGATCGTATTTTTCTTAACAATATTTTAAAATGTTATAATTAATCGCAACTGGTTTATTAATCGCGCTCCATGAAAAGCTATCTACAGCTCATGTTACATCGACATTCGTAATTGGGACTTTAACTTACTAACTAGGAGCCGACGGAGATGGTACAATTATTATTTTATCGTGTATAAATAGCGCCGGAGAGGTTACAATTTAAGCCATTACCATAGTTTGAAGATAATATTGAATATATAATGCCACTCAACCACGCGAGTTGTTAACAAATTAAATATGAGAAAGTTTACGATAATTTGATTCTTAGTTATTTAGGTTTATTGGGCGTTAGTTTTTAAAAACAATTGGCAAGAATGCGTGCTTTCGTTTGAGCATCAAAAACATAGTGAGCATATTTGAACTGTTAAGTCTACAGTGAGATTTTTTTAATAATAATATTTTTTTAAATCAAACATCTCAGAACTAAGTGCTTAAGATAATAACAAAGTGCTAAGAGTCCGTTTAAATGTTTTTCTTCGATGCATTTGAATTGGAATTCTAATTTCAAATTAACGTCTCATCAATCTCATGTAATAGCTTTAAAAATCTTAGTTATCTGCTTAAGAATTGAAAGCGATGTTGGAAAAGCTTGCTATCAAACGACTCTAACTTACTATTAGTTCCACTTACATACTCTGTCGTTCACTGTATTAACCGGACATTTATTATTTTGATTCTATATTTTCAGAAGAATGGTTTCGACTCCAAGGAGGCGGTAAACGCCCATAAAGAATTTATTGATTTCCGTTCCCAGGATTTCTTTATTATTTTTAGGTATAAAACGGCATTTTCATGGGCTTAGTTCTGATATTGCTAGTAAATCTCTTCAGGTCTGAATAATATATAAATTTAAACCACGCTAACACGCCAAGCATTCCATTCCAAGTCCAAGCCTATAAATTTTTTCATAAGTTTGACTAGCAAAAATTTCACTACAACAAGAAAAGAACGTCTTTATTCTAAGTATTAGAATGACTTCAAACACCTACTTAGCTATTTAAATATTTGCTTTGAAAAGTTTGCAAAGTTCCTTTGGCTAACAATATATTTCTTGTATTTTATGGAATGCACATACGTTCAATTTGGTGTTGATGAAATTACTTTTTTTGTCTTCTTTGAAAATTATTTGTGGTCTCTACTTTTTGTTGCCATAACTTTTATATCTATAAATCCAGCCCTAGCCTGCATGCCAATGTTTATGAGGCACCTTAACCCGGAAGTCGTTACATCGGAGACGAGAAAGAAAACTTTGTTAGTTAGTTTAGTTTAACCTTGCGCTATCAGCACCCGTATATCCTGTACAGATTTACGACTTTGCTTTGTAATAAGAGAACATTGAACAACTTTGTTAAACAGCAGAACATGTAACATCAATCAATTTTATAACGGTTACTTTTTATGTGCAAAGTTTATGATGAGCACGGGAAAATGATGATTTTCAAAGATCCTCAGTCAAATTTCAGTGATTTTTATTTTATCAAATCAAAGTGCGTGCCGTGTGGTAGCGGCGTACGCGAACCCATCACCCCATTTCGTCGTGGGTGTCGTAAGAGGCGAGTATGGGAAATGCCAGATTAGTCTTAGGCTCAATTTACACTGCTGCGGAACGAAATGGAAGCTAATTTTTGTAACAAAATTGTACATAGTAAAATGAGTCTTATGTTAATTGTGTAACGCGAAAACTAGATATGAGCCAAAAAAGAAGTCGCGCGTCTTCCGGGAAATTGTCGATGATTCCCGTAGCTACGATTACTGTCGAGAAAGTCTGTGGAATTCGCGGGAAGTGGTGCGAAGACTTCCCGCACGTCGTGACGAAATTGATGATTGCGGTATAACTTCTAATTTAAGGCAGATGTAAAATATCCAGACCGTTTACGGACAGCACCGTCAAATGTAGGATTCCTAGGAACTTGGTTAAGTGCATGATTAAAGTTACAGCATATATATTATATACATCCCACTACTGAGCACAGGCCTCTCCTAATTTATGAGAGAGTTTTGGGGCCGCGCTGTCCCAATGCGTATTGGCAAACTTCACATGTCTGAAATATTTTTTTCTTATTTCTCCGACGTACAGGTTTCCTCGCGATGTTTTTCTTCACCGCCGAGCACATGGTAAATCAGCGCTTAAAATTGCAATCCACAATTTCGTTGGTGCCGGTGGGAATCGAACCCGGGTTACTCGTGTACTGTGTAATTTACAGCAAGCGCTAACCGTCTTAGCTCCCACGGCTCAAGTCATAATTAAGGCTCTATAATGGCTGATCCTGTACCTTAATTATCACGCTTAGCTGATGAATTAAAATTATATAATCGCATTCATATCTGATAAACGACTGAAATTAATAAACGGGCTAAGTGCGAGTCAAGGGTAAAGGGTTAATACCATCGTAATAACACTTTACTAATTGGGAAGCCCTCTTTTATTTTTAATTTATTTTTATTATTTGTTGTTATAGCCGCAATAGAAATACATATTCTGTGAAAATTTCACCTGTCTCTCTATTACATATCATGACATATAGCCCTCTGAGAGACAGATATAGATTAGGTAGGGTCTCCGTTCGTTACCGTTCGGGTACGGAACCCTAAAAAACCTAAATATTCTTAAAATCTCTGGAGCAATAACTTCATTGCAGCTATACACAGAAATCGTATCCATACTAATTCAACTTTAAAAAAATTAAGCGCTCTCTTAAATCAAGCTTATACAGCAAAATTTATAAAAATGTTTCGGAGCCAGTCCAAGCCTTTGTTGTAGGAAGTATCAAATTTAACGTGATTGACTAAAAATGTTAATTTTACTTCTTACGTAGAACTAATATAAATAACTGTTTTTGGATAGTATAATACGATCATCAATTTAGGTTTATGTTTAAGACATATTAAGTTGTATACATATTTTATTACTTATATTGTTTCTTGTGATTCTAAAAGTATTGATAAATAATTACTTTTATTTAAAGCCGTGAAAGCTCAGAGCGTAAGCACTAGTTTAATATGTTTATAATACGCGTACAAACCACGTTCAATTCCTACCAGAAACACTTTAATTTTATCTGCTATAAGTGTTATTTGGCCAAAACCTGAGAAATAAAATATTTCTAAGACATGTGAAATCCGCTTCCTGCTTTAGCGCGGCGGGCTTTTTGCGGCATAACCTTCTAATAAATTAGAGGCCTGTACCCAGTTTTGGGACTAGTACGAGCATATAGGCTGTAACTTTACTTTTACTCTTATCTATACTTAATCTAAATTTTCTTTTTCTCAATTCTTAATAATTATAACTAATGGACTTAATTATAGCTCAAGTACATTATTCTTTGCAACGCGATGCTACTGAATCAGGTTTTGGTGTTATTTTAATGTGACGAGCATTATAGTGAAAGAACCAGTGCCCCTTTCTCCCGCGCAGATTCAGGGAACGAATGTCTGCCAACAAGGTTATCATTAACTGTGAAGCAATTAAAGTGATCAAGTGCAATTGAAATGTTATTTTGAAAGTAGTATTCGGCGGCTAGTGGGTGGCCGTTAACAGCTTTTTAGTTTATTTTTAATGATGCCGGTTTTGTTTAATTTTAATGATTACCATCTTGTCAAGTGCATGTTACGCTAAGGTTGTAACATTATTTTGATAATAATAATATCCACCAGACCTAATTTCTGCGACCAGTCAGCCATCTGCGCAAGAAAGGATTATAGTGCACGCATTATTCCCTCACTCTCATAGTCTGATTGGACATCTATCCAACACGGCCGGAGAGAGATCAGGCATAGGCTTTAGGTGCTTACTTAAAACAAAGTTTGAACACCGCCAATTTCATGACTTCGGGCTGCAACGAGAATCTCTAGGACAAAAAATCGTAGTGAGGATATGGTTTTGTGTTAAAACTTGCTAGATGGATGCGGCAGCGCGGTATGTTGATCTCTCGAGTCGCTATTGTGTATTGTTATATATTGTTTTTATATTCTCGTTATATAATGGAATGAACAATCACATGTGTGTGTGTGTGTGTGTGTGTGTGTGTGTGTGTGTGCGTGCGTGTGTGCGTGCGTGTGTGCGTGTGTGCGTGCGTGCGTGCGTGTGTGTGTGTGTGTGTGTGTGTATGTGTGTGTGTATGTGTGTGTGTGTGTGTGTGTGTGTGTGTGTGTGTGTGTGCGTGCGTGTGTTTGTGCGTGCGTGCGTGCGTGCGTGTGTGCGTGCGTGCGTGCGTGCGTGCGTGCGTGTGCGTGTGTGTGTGTGTGTGTGTGTGTGTGTGTGTGTGTGTGTGTTTGTGCGTGCGTGCGTGCGTGCGTGCGTGCGTGCGTGCGTGCGTGCGTGCGTGCGTGCGTGTGTGTGTGTGTGTGTGTGTGTGTGTGTGTGTGTGTAATGTATCCTACATCTTAGCATTTTCTGAGTGGCAGCCCTATTTGGACCATTTCCCAAAAAATAAGCTATTCGCTTTTTGATACTTATTTTGTGCTGATCTGCATATTTTTTTGTCAAAACGCTTTCATTGTAAGTATATAATTAAGTCTAGTTTATAATTATGTCTAGTTTAAGTTAATTTAGTCTCGTTAAGAAATAGCCAGATAAATATCTCTTTCTTTCGTCTTTCAAACACAATATCTGATCTTGACCCAAACCGGGACTCAAACCCGAGACGAATTATTAATAGCGGCGCTCGCAACCACTAGACCAACGAGGCAGTTAGTCCTGAAGTTACTCTCTATCTGTTCGTAAAAAAAGTCGAATCAGTTTTTCTAGAGATTATCGACAGACAAAAATGGTCATCCGCGTTTTTAAAATAAATAAAATAAAAATAAAAAATCATTTATTCCTAGAAATAGAGCTACAGACTTGAACATTGGGAAAAAAGTGACTTATATTAAATTAATTTTAACTTATATTATATTAAATTAAATACTAATTACATATAAATTCTTATTACATATAAAAATGGTTATGATATTGCAGACAGACTCTTCTTTTATTTATACGTATCGGTAAAAATTCGTTAAGTTAAAAAGATATTAGGTTTTATTCGTGACTACATATAAATAAAAGAAGAATGGTTACAAATACCTCGAAAACACAAACTACAAAAATATTACGTACAGACTGCTCAACCGGGGGACCACGCTCTCACAGAATATGGTTATATTATATGTTGGTGGAATATGGCTGTTGTGTTTCGTATGGTGTGAGTAGAGAACCAGAGATCATTTTTATTAGAAACGAAGCATACGCCCTCAGGGGTAACGACGCATCTTCATTTTGATTCTTAATCGAGGATAAATGTAGATGTCTGTGGGTCACAGCTTCGACTTACCATCAGGTGGACTGTGCTCGTTTGTAACCCTTAGTCTATAAAGAAAAAAGAGCTTCTTCGAACTCTAGTATAATATAGTATCATAGTTCCACCTAAGAAAACCACCGAAAAACGCACTCTGCGTAACCAGCAAGTATAATATTTATGTATGTTGTATGCAATGTTTACATAATCGCAGTTGTTATTACTAACTTACTCGTAATTTGTAAGCTTAATAGGCACTTGATAATTTTGGACATTTAAACTGTGGAAGACGTGAAACCGTTTTAATAATTAACGGTCCGTATAATTGTAACATTACTTAATGTTACAATTCACAAGATTGTAATAAAAAGGTTCGCACGCTGCACAACGACCCCAATTTTTATAACGTCTTCAAATAAAACACTTTGCCCCGCTGTTATATATGCAAATCGATAATCGTTTTCAACTTCATTTAACTATCGATCAGTTGATTTTGTTGAAAATAACCCTCGTCCGCGGAATGTCTTATATTTATTAATGATTGTATAGTTATTGGTTATTTTTAAAGACGGTAATATCCACAATATCAATTTTGTACGTGGTAGAGCTATAGCACGAATGGGTCGGCTCGACCAGGGTAGAACCATGCTCTCAGATTACCAGCGTTAAAATAGCTTAATGCTGCTGTATTTCGTATGGTGAATATAGAGATCTGGAGACCCTTTTTTACTGGAAACGAGGCATTCCATCTAAGTCCTAGGGACCTTCAAGAAAAGAGCTTACGTACTCCTTTCTAAAAGGCCGGCAACGCACCTGCAATTTCCCTGGTGTTGCAGTTGTTCATGGGCGGCGGTAGTGACTTAATATCAGGTGAACCGTATGCTCGTTTGCCCCTCTCTTATTAAAAAGGCATGTAAAAATGCTACTTCACCTGTCTGCGGTGTATTTTCTATAATTTATAAACAAGTGTATGTACTTTATACATCCCACCTCAAGATCATGGCGATTCAGGAGTATGATAAATAGCACTAGCTTAAAATGACCTAATCACTCTTCTTAAAAATATAATCAATTTGTTATCATACGGGAAGATTGGTGATGGCGAATCATTTTAATCCTTTTCTGTACATATTATAAACAACAAAGCAAAACGTGTGAAACTGCGTAAGAAATGTCCCTCGTCACTTTAGTATGCGAAGAAAATTATAAGTCAGTCTGATTTTGAAACTGTTTCGAGATTATTCTATAAATGAACCTATTTTGCAACATATTTGACCATTTATTTTGACAAAAATCCAATAAATTAATTGACCTTCATTTCACCTCCAAATAACTAAGTTTTTCTCAATAAAGTGAGATCAATATTTATTAATTTAAAGGTCATCTTACTTGTCAATATGTCAAGTGGTCACAAGTTAAGGTCTGGATTTTTTTATAAAAATAAAATACGATTAAATTAATTTATTTCTTACTTTACTTTATTTCAAGTTTTTTTTTAAATATAAAACAGAAGTGACAAACAAACTTACAGTCCCCCTGTTGCTGAATACTATGGACTCGTGTAACCGACTTCAAATAAAGAAGGCTGCAGATATGTCCCAAGAACGTTTATTCCTTATAGATCTTATTATTAATGTAACTGCTATTGTGTTTAGCGCCCGACCAGATCTTAACTCTTTTATCAGCGAGGCCTACAAATGAACGACGTTTGTGCCAAATTCGCCCGATGTCTTGAAAAATATTCAGCAACCGTTGTAGCTGAATATTTTTCAAGACATCGTGATCTCGAAGCAGAATCCTCTTTCACAAAAACAACGCTTCAGCGCAGTCCGCCGCGTCGACGCTAAAGCAGACAGGGATATGATAAGTAATGAAAAGCAACTTCTATGTATTAGAAAAAAATTTAGATAATCTTTGAGGTATTCGTTTTACAAACCCAAAATATTCAGCGACAGCCATTGAAAAGACCCCTAAAAGAAAGTCGAAAGCTTGTCTCAGTGTTTCGAACAAAAGAAAGGCTGAAATCCAGGCTAACTATTATATTCAAAAACAATAAAGATATTTCAACTTCTTAATTTGTTCCGTTTTATATTTTCTAAAAACTTTCACGTTCAGGATGAAAAATTCATCAGAGTGCCGTCATGTGAACAAAATAGTTTGTATGATTTTGTATGATGTTATTTAATTTTATTTATAACTACCTATCTGCCCCGGCTTCGCATGAGTGATTTCTGAATCTTGACAACAATACCCCCTCGTCGGCTGTAATTAAGTTTTAAACCATCCAGGGACACAAAAAATTCATCAAAATCGTTTGAGCCGTTTTCGAGTTTTAGCGAGACTAACGGCCAGCAATTTATTTTTATATACTGTGAGAAAATAATAGAATTGAGAAAAAGTTTCTTCGTATTCTTTTTTATATAAAATTGAAGAAAATCTCTTTGGTTGTACTGTTTCTATCTGACTGGTTTTAATACTCATAGATATAGGACATTAAGAAAAAGAAATATTAAAAATTAAAAAACTTTTTCTCGCCATTTTTCAATTGTGTTTCTGTCCGCCAAAATGAGTGAATCTCACGAAGAAATTCGACTCAAGCCGCGAAAAAAGTTTTTGACGTTTACGGACCTAATTCGTTTCAGTCCAGGAAATTTGATATCAAAGATGCAGCTAGCTCTAGTCGCCCTCATATAGATAAAATCGATGCCATTTTTGAAAAAGTAGAGCAAGATCGGCGTATTAGTAGTTACGACGTAGCCGAGGAATTGGGGATTGACCACAAAACAGATCGATATTTGGGTACCACACGAGCACACTAAAGGATACCTAATGAATCGTGTACTCATTTGCGATGCTCTATTGAAACGTAATAAAACCGAACCATTTTTCAAAAGATTGATCACTGGTGATGAACAGTGGATCACCTACGACAAGAACGTGCGGAAAACAAAATCATGATCAAAGGGTAGTCAAGCTCTATAGATTTTAGCGAAACCCGGATTAACACTACGGCCAACGACTAATGAGACTCAAGCAAGAAAATGAAAAAAAACTGCCAGAATTGATTAATAGAAAAGGAATGGTCTCTCATTATGATAATACCGGATCCATCACTCTGCGAAAATTGAGAGGGCTTGGTTGGGAAGTGATCCACCATAGGGTCGTGACCTTGCACTCCCTGATTTTGACCTCTTT
Organism: Parnassius smintheus behrii; assembly: GCA_036936625.1. Taxonomy (NCBI): domain Eukaryota; kingdom Metazoa; phylum Arthropoda; class Insecta; order Lepidoptera; family Papilionidae; genus Parnassius; species Parnassius smintheus. The sequence goes on from JAUPFT010000014.1 coordinate 22,173,907, forward strand.
CGGTCTTGAATTCTTTGGGCAGTGTTAGGTTAACATCAAGAGAGGACTGTCAAAACTACTTGTCAAATTTTTTTTATCAAAAAATCCTATGGATGGCAACAAGTTATCGAACAAAATGGCACATGTATATTATTATAATTCAATGTGATTAAAGTTTTAAGAAAAATGTCTTGAATTTGTATAATATCAAATAAGAAGAAACTTTTCTCGACCTTATATATTGTGGATATAGCAAATAGTGTAAATACATTTTTAACTTTTAATTAAAATTTTACAGTAAGTGAACAAGCGTCGTTCGGCTTCCGTTGCCGATACCAGTGATTAATGATTCTGCACTGTGCTTGCGGCGTGGGAGACTCTTCATTAAACCTTCTTATCTCATGATTGTTTAAAAATCTACTAAGTAATACGCCAACAAGATCTGGAAGTACTCGGCTGATGACAGGATAACTATTTCTGTGCCTTGACTAAAATATTCGAACCTGCGACCGAGAGAAACGTTAAAAGCCTACAAGACATCTAGAGTTGCTATAGCCGATTTATTTTCTAAGCTTTATAATAAATACGTTTTTATAGGAGTAAACGAGAGAAGCAAACACACAGTCGACCTAATTATAAGTGGATGCTGTGATGCTCCTGGACATCAACCATTATGTTACGATAAGTATTAAAGTGTAAATGCGTTATCAACCCTCGATGGATTAAGTTTGTATAACAACGTACTAGTAAAGACGGCCTTCGGTTCTTGCCACTTACTATAAGCACTAATGCTGTGTGTTTTCTACTAAAGCCACCTATTCCTGCTGCTGCGATAAAGCTGCACCACGTGTAGGGTGATGATGATGTGCTGATAAATTGCGTGTCTGAAAAATAAAATACACTAATCGATGACACTTGAAGTCAGGCAACTGTAACTCAAGCAAAATTAAAGGAATGATTGGGTAGTCACCGTTTTTAACAATGACAGTGTGCCCAACATTTCCCAGCTTACAATTTAATTTGAATTTACTTTTAATTTGAAAACTACCGGCAATTATTTTACTTTACTTTTAAAACCGTTTTTCACTCAATAGTTTGGTTTAACGTGGTGGTATAGGTTAACTACATTTTTGTGATCGAAACGTTTAAGTAACCAGTGAAATGTCATCAAAAGTTTTCATGCTTGAATAACAAATCGCATGTGACCTCTGATTTATGTAGGTATCAACAAGCTCTATCTAATTTCGTTAAGTATAAAAACTAAAAGGAAAAAGCTCTCGTTTGAACAGGGTACCTATAAAGCCTTTACGTGTCCCACGCCTGAGCACACATCAAGGCCCCCTCACAATCTGAAATGGTTAAGTAGCAGTTAATTCACCGCGCTGCTACTGCGTCTTTACATTTTCTTGCTATATTTTGTTCATCAGACATTCACGTTTCCTCACGAGCAGGTTTCTCCACGGTTATTACCACCGAGCACATTATAAATCTGCATTAAAATTGCAATAAACAATTGCATTGGTGTCGGTGGAGATCGAACACAAGTTGCTTTCTTTACCAATTCTTTAGTGTGAAATTTACTACGTGCGCTTAGCTGAGCTACCTTGTCTGCCAACTATTCCTTGCTATGCTAATTGCTTTAGTTTTTGTAACGGTTTGAAAGTATGACATTTTAATGAAAAATAAGCTGGCTAAAATTTTCTCGTGCGTGCTTGATAATATGGGTATGCATATAATAGTGCATAATAAAATTGGAATAGTTTTTAAGAGAAATTTACAAAGCTAATTTTGATTCTTAATTGAGAATAGATGTAGATATCTTGGGGCCATCAAGAAGCATCATCTTATAATCGAATAGATGGACTATGTGCTCTTTGTCACCCTTATACTACAAGATAAGGAGAGAATAACTACGAGGCATTACTAGTAAAAGAAATGGCCCCGAGTTCCCGGCGCCCCTTTAATGGGGCAAGGATCCGGGAGGAAAACCGGCGACGAGGTTCGCCACCCGTCACGTTCTGTCTCCCGGAGGGGCGAAAAGAGGAATGCGAAGGCCCGTCTAGCTACGCTGAATGTATGTGGAGCAATTAATGATAAGATGGATGAAGTATGCGATATGATGTATGATAGAGGAATAGATGTATTATGTGTAAATGAGACGAAGCGGAAGGGAATGGATGTCACTACACATGGCATATATACCGTGTACTGGTCTGGTGTAGACGAAACCGAGCGAGCATGCTAAGGATTCGGTATCATCCTTTCAGAAAGAAGGGGTCAACGTGTGAAAGATTATGAATGTGTAAGCCCGGAACTGCTATGGATACGAATAAAAGTGGGCCTAAAGAAGTTGTTTGTTCTAGGGGTCTACGCCCGAGACATGTCTAAGCCCACCTATATCTGAGAGCAGTTTTGGGAGATGGTAAGGATGGTGTTAATGAAATGTAAGAAAAATGAAAATATTGTTATGTTAGGAGATTTAAATGGAAGGGTTGGGGTGAGGGGGCTTGGCTATGAAGGGAGACTGGGAATGTTTGGTGATGAAAGTATTAATGAGAATGGTGAAAGCGTCCTCACTGTATGTGTGGAAAGGAATCTTTTTGTGACGAATACTTTCTTTCGTCATAAGAAGATTCACATGTATACTTGTGAAAGAGGTGATGACAGAAGCATGATAGATTTCATAACTGTGGATGAAAGAATGGGAAGCGCAGTGGTGGATACAAGGGTTTACCGGGGGTCCAACGTAGTGACGGACCGCTACCTGGTCTTATGCCGAATTAGGAGTTTATTCAGACGTTGGCGGCATCAGACATCTGTGTCTACCACTGGGTTACAGCGTATAAGAATTGAGAGGTTACAAGATGAAGATGTGAAAGACAAGTACAAATGTAGAATGAGAGAAAATATAAGTGATTTGGATGAATTGTGTGTGAATGAGTTAGACTTGGAGAATGTGTGGCATAATGTTAAGAAAGGTTTAGTGGATGTAGCTACCGAAGTATGTGGTGTTAGTAAGAGAACGAATGAAAGGAAAGACAATACGTTATGGTGGGATGATGCGGTACGTACGGAAGTTGAAGCAAAGAATAGAGCATGGCTAGATTTACTAGCGACCAAAGCTGGTAATTCTGGCGGTAAGAATGATGAGATTGAAAGAAAAAAGGCAGAGTTTAAACGTCTAAATAAGAGAGTAAAAGAATTAGTTGAAAGGAAAAAGCAAGAAAGAACGGATAAGAATGATAGAAGAATTTCGGATAACTTACAGGCAAATATTAAAATGTTCTGGAAACTCGTAAGAAATACCAGGGGACATTCAAAGCAGCCTAGATTGAATGCGATACGAGACGAGAATGGCTGTATTCTAAATGATGAAGTGTTGAGTCTAAAGAGATGAAAGGAAATTTTTGAAAGCGTATTTATGAGTGAGGAGACGTGTGAACTAAATGAAATAGAAATTCCGAAAGAAGATGAAAGAGATAGGGAGATAAGTATAGATGAAATAATGAAAGCAATGAAAAGCATGAAAGTAGGTAAGGTAGTCGGATATGATAGAGTTTCACTCTAAATGCCGAGGGCTGGAGAGGACGTGGTGGCAGGCCTGCTGTACACCTTGTTTAATTTATGTTGGGAACTAAAGCGGGTACCTGGAGACTGGTGCAAAGCCGTGGTAGTCCCACTATATAAGGGAAAAGGGTCACAGCAGGACTGTAAAAACTACCGTGGTATCAGCCTTTTTAGCATTGTGGGAAAACTGTATGCTAAGGTACTAATTGAAAGAGTTATGAAAGAAACTGATGAAAAAATTTGGGACGTGCAAGCGGGGTTTAGTAAGGGAATGGGGTGTACAGATCAAGTCTTTTCCATGCGAATGATCGTGGAGAAGTTTTTGGCGAAAAACCAAAAAGTTTTTTGTGCGTTCATGGACTTGGAAAAGGCTTATGACAGAGTGGACAGAGATGTGTTATGGCAAACGCTGAACGAATTTAGGTTGAGCGCTGGATTAATACAGGCATTAAAGTCTCTGTATAGGGACTCGAGTGCTTGTGTTAGAATCAACGGGGTCTACTCGGACTGGTTTGGCATCCATAAAGGTGCCAGACAGGGCTGTGTAGTTTTCCCGTGGCTGTTCAACCTATTTATGGACAGTTGTTTGGAAAATTTGCACGTTGAAGAATGCGGGTTAAGAATGGGTGAGTTAACCATCAAATGCCTTTTGTACGCCGATGATCAAGTCATACTTGCGTCGTCGGCGGCCGAGTTGCAAATGATGGTTACATTAATGAACAGGTCATTAAAAGAAAGGGGAATGAAAGTGAACGCAAGTAAGACGAAAGTGTTTTTGAAAGAGAAGAAAGCAAAACGGTATATGAAATAAGAATAGAAGGAGAGTTAATTGAGCAAGTGGATGAGTTCGTATATTTGGGATGTGTATTCAGCAGGGATGGGAGATATGATAAGCATATTGAACGAGAGTGAATGGAAGAAATAAAGTAAATGGGGCTCTACACTCTATTATGAAAAGTCAGAATGTGTCAAAAAAGGCACGTATGGCAATTCACAATGCTGTATTAGTCTCTACTTTAACATATGGTAGTGAAAGTTGGGTGTTTCAGAAGAAGCACGAGAGTAGAATAAATGCAGTAGAAATGCGGTCGTTAAGGAGTATGTTAGGGCTGAATCTGAGTGACAGGGTGAGAAACTGTGTGATAAAGGAAGAGTGTGGTTTGCAAGATGATGCAGTGACCAGGATTAAGAAAGGAATGCTTCGGTGGTTTGGTCATGTAGAAAGAATGAATGCGGAAAGACTGACAAAGCAAATATATATAGCAGAAGTGAATGGAAGAGTCGGAAAGGGACGTCCTAGGCGGAAGTTTGTCGACCAAATTGGCGAAATACTAAAAATGGCCCAAATTAGGAGCACCCTTAACCGACGAGCATGTATGCGTAGTTATATGGATGTGGAAGAGGCGAGAGAGGTATGTCAGGATCGTGCTAAATGAAAGTCTGTAGTCTCTGCCTACCCCTCTGGGTGACAGGCGTGAGTGTTTATGTATATTATATTATGTATTACTACTTGCTGATGATACTTCATTGATTATACTTGAACACCATTGTACAACAACATTGTTACAATTATTTGTTGATTATTATTATTATCAAACTAAAACGACATTTATGTATCACAAAGTGAATAATGCTTTATCTAAAAGAGGCACATTGGTTTAATTTTAAACTATTCGCTTATAAATACCACAGAAACGAAATGAATAACATTTATAACACTGAATGTTAAACTTTGAATGAGGAAGAGTTGGGTCCTGCATTTTTTTCTTTGAATCACTTAAGACGCGAAGCTTCAATTGGACCGCCATATACTAAGCTCTTGTTGGAAGTTATAGAATATTTTAATTATTTTCATATTCTAATGTCCTTTGAAATCTTGCGCTTTATACCAATAATAATAAGCCTGCACGGCAGCTTATGGCGAGCTGTTGGTGAGTGGCATCACCAGGAGCCATAACTGAGTTTTTCTGGAAGTTTTTAATTTCATCAGACCCCCCCCCCCGTTTTTGGCTTGCCTTTTTCGGCTAGCCAAAGTTGAGCGTTAGACTTTAGAGTTAGAACTATACTGCTAGAGCTTTAAGCTTTTAAACTTTTTATAACGCCGAGAGGATGCTGACTGTTTAAGGATCATCAGCCCGCAGACTCACCCATCTACACCCTTAGCTGGTTGCACGAATGTGACGCCTCGCATTCAGTTAAGTTAGCAGTGAGATGTGCCCATTTAGTAATTTAGTAAGCGGCGAATCATCACCTGCCACCTTTTATCCGTTGAGACAAAATAACGGCAAGTGTCCAGAGTCTCTCCTCCATAGTTCATCATTCAGCCCATCGACATCCCAACCTCATTGCCCAACATTTTTGTTTTCCCCTTTGTTGCCAGTGGTTTGTGTATTTTCTGAGCCTTTTCTTCGGATACATTTTTACTATGTACGTGGAGTGAGGCCTACACACACAACAGAAACCACAAGTAAGCACAGAAATTTAAATAATTTAGATTTCTATACCTACAACATACACTACATCACAAAGTATAGTAAAATTCTCCAAAAGACCTCTGCGAGTTGGTCCCATGTTCTCATGTTACCGTTACACCCTATTAAAGTCCACTGCTGAACAGAGGTTTCCCTCATACATTGCCTCATAGGAGATATTTGCCATAGTTGCCACGCTTGGCAGTCTCGAGTTAGCAACCGTAGTTTTGTTTTCATTTTGGTCGTTATTAGGAAGACGCTGCTGCCAATGATTTGTTTCGCTCTGTGACTCTGTTGTGGTAGTGTAACGACGAGCCCGATGTCAATAAGTGGAGATAATAATAACAATAATAATAATATTCCACAACTATCACACAACGCCATCTAGTCCCAAGCTAAGCAGAGCTTGTGTTATGGGTACTAGACAACTGATAAACATACTTATATATTTCTAAATACATAAATATTATAGATAAATTACACCCAGACACAGAACAAATGATCGTGCTCATCACACAAACAATTGTCCCGGGTGGGAATCGAACCCACGACCTCCGGCATAGCAGTCAGGGTCACTAACCACTAGACCAACAGGCCTGTCAAACTGTACTCTTACAGTCATAGTAAAGTGACTGCACAGCCCTTAACAATCGACCATCCACACCATATCCATATACTCACTTTAAATAAGTATTACTCTTTAACTATCTATAGAGCATAAAAATAATATTTTAGTATAAACAAGATTAACCTATTATTAACTCATAAGTAATGCCGACGGAACATGCTACTTCTCCTTTAATTGTTAGCCAAAGTAATAGATTGTGTTATTCTACCCAACGTGCCCTAACTTGAATCACTAATGAGAAAGTGCAATTCAAATCAGTTAGATTTATTAGGAATGAGCTGTTTCGCATGGAACACTGACTTTATTATATATTCTAGCAGGCACTCAGATATTCAAATTCATAGTCCAAAGATAAGTTTAACCAATGTACTCGTATGTAGTGCGCTCTAAGGGTCTCCCGTTCCTGGAACTATATGTTTGTTTCGTCATTCGGTTCATTGAACTCTTCCTACTTTTTGTCGATATTATTAATGTGTATATATCTTTTTAACGGAATTTCAAACGCTGTGACATAGGACGCTCTATGTGACACCACTCATCATGCAAATCCAAGCACTTGAACTTCCCATCTTTTAAAACTAATGCTAGATTTTATTGACTATTTTAATATTTTCTAGTTTCTTACAAATTTAATGAAGTAACTGAACATAACAGTAAAATAGCTACAATTTTAAAGCCCCGAACTAATTCATCGCATATTAGCTTATTAGAAAAACATGCTAAAAAAAGGGAGCATCGTAACAAAAGCGAGTGATAATAATAATGGTATTGTAACTGTAATAAATAGGCCTGAAGCAACAGAGCCGTGGCTTGTCGTTCTAAAATCAGCATTAAAGTCAAATTAGTGTATAAGACAGTACCGCGGTCTCAGCGTACAAATAACGTTTTTATATGGTCTCATTGTGTTGCTTAGACCATTCATTTGTAATCTAAACCCGGTAGAGATGCGATGGCGGTGTATATTAGCTCGTTAGAGTTGTGGTGCTTGTCTGGATGATATCGAGTAACCTCCTCAATTAGCATGGACGGGCTATCGTTGCAACAACCCGAAACAGTAAATAAACGCCCCACACTCGTGACGCGGAGATCAACGTAAATGAGGGCACTCTTAATTAGCTGTTATAAACTTTATAAGCGACGGTAATGTCCCGTTTATTATTGAAACACAGCGCTCTTGGTACACGTTGTTATCACATGAGACGTTTTAGCGCTCTGCAAATTTATTTACTCCAAATAAATCCTTCTTTTTACGAGATAATTTATTCAGATTTTCAGTAACAGAATAATTCATCGTGTCGTTGGATATTCGCCAGATTTTTGGAGTAAGGTAAACATTATTCATTTCGTTCGTAAAGGATACGTTTAAAAAAAACCTGGTAGAGCCGTGCTGCAGCTTGTACTTACGGTTCCGGTGTTTGTGACAGCTACGTAGCTTACAGTTGTAGCACGATTGGGTCGGCTCGACCAGGGAAAGGACCACGCTCTCACGGAATACCAGCATTATGTTGCTTTGCAAGCAGTACAAATAACAGCTTAATGCTGCTGTATTTCGTATGGTGATTGTAGGCAACCGGAGATCCCTTTTTACTTGAAACGAGGTGTTCAATCTATGTCCTCATGGGTGACATCTGACAACGCATATCTGCATTTTCATTCTTAATCCATAGACCCCCTTACTTTATATAAAAAATATAATTTAATAATATTTCTAAGTTAGTATGTACATGTTACTTTAATCTACTTAAGTGTTTAATTTTATTAATATTTATTATTGTTTTTATTTATTATTTTAATAATATTTAAGTATTGCTTCATGTTTTATTGTAAAACGGATATCCTCCGATATCTTTTTCTAAACAATTATCATAGTTTTGAACTAGTCGATAAAAAACGATAGCACCATTTTAATTTATGTAACACGTACTAGCTTAGCAGTCGAGTGCAAAGTAGTGTTGCTTGCTCAACGCCTCCCTGATCTTTGTTAATGTTACTGTTCATCGTGCGCAAATAGAATAGGAATCGTTAGCTAGACCGTCTAATAACGGAGCGTTTTGCTGGTAATTAAGAACGCCGGGGAAGGTCAGGCGGCAGCGTCGCCTCGCGGGTTTAATCCAAGTTACGGAGACATTTCACTGCGTTCGACTTATATAATTTTTCACTGTCAGGCATTACACTCACAGTTTTTCTTTATAGAATAAGGTTGACAAACGAGCACACAGTCCACCTGATGGTAAGTGGATGCTGTGGTCCGTAGACATCTACGTGTATCCTCGATTAAGAATCAAAACGCAAATGCGTTGTCACCTCTGAGGAATAAGATATAATGCCTCCTTTCCACTAAATCACCTCTGAGGAATAAGATAGAATGCCTCCTTTCCACTAAATCACCTCTGAGGAATAAGATAGAATGCCTCCTTTCCACTAAATCACCTCTGAGGAATAAGATATAATGCCTCCTTTCCACTAAATCACCTCTGCGGAATAAGATAGAATGCCTCCTTTCCACTAAATCACCTCTGAGGAATAAGATAGAATGCCTCCTTTCCACTAAATCACCTCTGAGGAATAAGATAGAATGCCTCCTTTCCACTAAATCACCTCTGAGGAATACGATAGAATGCCTCCTTTCCACTAAATCACCTCTGAGGAATAAGATATAATGCCTCCTTTCCACTAAATCACCTCTGAGGAATAAGATAGAATGCCTCCTTTCCACTAAATCACCTCTGAGGAATAAGATAGAATGCCTCCTTTCCACTAAATCACCTCTGAGGAATACGATAGAATGCCTCCTTTCCACTAAATCACCTCTGAGGAATAAGATATAATGCCTCCTTTCCACTAAGTCACCTCTGAGGAATAAGATATAATGCCTCCTTTCCACTAAATCACCTCTGAGG